>OZ038518.1:64995846-65108346 GCA_964036315.1 Acanthosepion esculentum | reverse complement strand
AAAAATGTATAGCTGATAATTTTTCCCTTTCATCTACAATAATGTCTTGCTGGCATTCTTTTTTACTATGAAAATGCATTACTGGTAATCTTACTACAAAAATGCATTTTTAAATTTTCTTCATATTTTGAACCATGTTTGGTGGTCCCTTATTTGCTCATAGCCGATATTCTTGTTATTAAATTTAAAGAGAGTTTAAATTGTGTAGACTAGGTTACATTTGTCATTCATGTATATTTGTGGCTAGTCTATCTTCAACGTTTTACGTGTTTAGTTGCGAGTTAGCTGAGAAGTGTTCCTTTTAACAAAGGCAGGATATTTATATCGGGAGCAGGCAGATATGAGTTTTACATAGAATGGTTGTGGACGCGAGGATGCACGGCTGTATCAGATTGCGTTTCCAGACTGAAGTTGAGTCGTCTAAACTTTGCTGCTGTTCCTTGCCGCGTTTTTGTGACAGGATACGCGGTGCAACAAAGTCTGGATCGAAGAAGACCAAGAACCGATCATATGCCTGAGCACGAAATATCAGGCATCAGCACAAGTCAAGACGCCCTAGCATGCCGTACAGCTCATAGTAACGAGTAGAGGGTACTTGAACGGCAGGTCCTGTGTCCGTATTATGTACAAAGTGTGCTGGTTCGTTCGCCCACAGATCACTCGCCATGGGAAAACTTTTATTAATGGTTTATTTCACAAACTGCTGATCCGTTATTTTTCTCATTAGTCTCGCCTAACACAGGGAAAGATGTCTTAAAGTGCCTCTATGTATAATGCGCGAACATATTTTATTATAATAATAAAAAAATGAATAAATAAATCGCATTCATTTTTAAGGCCTCGTTCCCAAGAGCCGTTACATATGACAGCACGCGAGAGAATGTTAAAAGTTTCACTTCCCAAAGAATAACATTTATTAACTTTTGTTGTATCAGTTATTAGTTGATAATAACTGATACAACAAAAGTTAACAATAATAATAATAATGTTTTTAGTTTAATTACAAAATTAAATTTGAAGTAACTAGCTTCCATTTTTGAAACATGGTTATTACAGTGTAGCGAAAAAAAACATATTGTAAATCAGTTAATTTGTAATATTAATACTCTTTAAATTTACATTGAGCACTTTTTTGTAAAAATAAAAATGAAAAATATCAATAAGAACACCGGATTACATATATTGCTGTTCTTTCTTTTTATTTAAATATATATATATATATATATATATATATATATATATATATATATATATATATATATATATGTATTGGAAATTAACATTATATATATATATATATATATATATATATATATATATATATATATATAAGAAATTAACATTATATATATATTGGAAATTAACATTATATATATATATATATATATATATATATATATATATATATATATATATATATATATATATATATATATATATATAAATAATGTTAATTTCCAAATATGATAATTAGCCACAGGAATTCTGACCTGCCATTTGCCGTCTGCAAATAATGTCTGTTTTTTTCTTGGTCCAAAACCATAATATTCTATAATTCACTGATAGAAAGTAGATGATATTTCTTACAAATTACCCATAATTACCGTTAATTTGGAAATGAACATCAATATTAGCGAATTTTTTCCTCGGGTGATTTCTTTTTTCATTTCTGATTTTATTAATAGCTTCAGCTTTGCTCCATCCAGAAAATGTTCCAAATGCCGGCGCTTGACAATAAATGAATCATCATCGCACTATTACTGTTATATTTTTCTCATTTATCGACTTGTTTTTACGGTATTCAATCCATTATTTAAAGCCATAAATTATTCATTTACATTGTAAGAATTTTGATGAGATAATAATGCTTTATTGATAAAAGACCTATTATTTAACCCTTACATGGGGAGGAGACATAGAGTGTGCGAAAGTAAATAAAAAGACCTCTACTCGAATTAGAACTCGGCTCTTTAAATTCCAAGCCATTATCCATTTCACCACCCACATGTCCAATCCTACAGCACCCGTTATTGCCAAGCAGTCACCCATCTAGTGACTGACCAGGCTCGATGTTGCATAACTTTGGTGATCGTAAGGGAACTGGTGTCTCAAAGTGATGTGGCCGTAAATCATTGCACCCACAAGTAAAAGATTACAGCATTTGGTATTCCCAAGCGATCACCCATCTAGATACTGACCTGGATCGATGTTGCTTAACTTCGGTGATCGTAAGGGAACCGGTGTCTCAACGTGATGTGGCCGTAAATCATTGCACCTACAAGTAAAAGATTACAGCATTTGGTATTCCCAAGCGATCACCCATCTAGATACTGACCTGGATCGATGTTGCTTAACTTTGGTGATCGTAAAGGAACCGGTGTCTCAACGTGATGTGGCCGTAAATCATTACACCTTCACATAAAAGCTTACAGCAGTTGGTATTTCCAAGCGATCACCCATCTAAGTACTGACCTGCCCCGATGTTGCTTAACTTTGCTGATCGTAAGGGAACCGGTGTCTCAACGTGATATGGCCGTAAATCATTCCATCCTCACATAAAAGCTTACAGCCGTTCGTATTCCCAAGCAGTCACGCATCTAGGTAATGACCAGGCTCAACGTTGCTTCACTTCGGTGATCATACGATAAAGGGTGTTTCAACGAGATTTGGCTTTTAACGTAATTTCGGTTATTATAATATTTTAATACTAAACTTAAAACAGTACAAGGCCCGATGGCCACTCAGAGTAGAGTTTACAGCCACAGTGGCAATGATCAGGTGTGTGATATTAATGGGATTAAAGTTGATAAGAAGTGACGATTCCGAGCATAAGGGGAGAGGTACAAAGATTGACACTTGACCAGGAAAGGTTAAGGTTGAAATTTTCAAGGAAAGAAGAGAAAAGTGTTAGATCTTGGCCATAAATGAATTATAACTTTCTTCTTACATTAGAAAAAAAAGAGGAAAAGACGGTTGTTAAATTCTCTGAAAATGTCTGAGCATGTCCTTGCTGTGAAGGTCTGAACTGATGGGACCAATGAATTAAAGACATCTGAATATTTGCCATGGGAATAACGACAGAATTACCAATGACCATTAACGTTGCATCTGTGCGAAAGTGAACGCACAGTAGGGAAAAAAATATTTCCCCATAAGATGGAGTAAATGAATTTGAACTCTATCATACCTGGAAAGTGAAGATTGTTCACTTCCAGTTCAGCTTTGGTATCAATAATCCATTTTTTTTATCTCTTCTGATGCTTGCAAAGTTAAAACATGTACGAAATTAGATATATCCTGGAGCGAGAAAATGAGTTAATATTTTTCGCTAGGTGTGTTAAAGTTTTGAACTATTTTTAAAGTCATTTCAGCCTAATCAAGGCAATAAAGCCAATAAGATGCAAGTGGTTACTGAGTTTCAGAGAAAATGAGAAAATAATATTAAGGAGGGAGAAGAATAAAAGAACCGGAATGAAGAAAACAGAAGATAACGATTGACATTGCATTTAAATTTTGGGAGAACAAACTTGATTGCTATGCAAGAAGCCAGAAGAGAGTTCCACAAGTGCGAGAGAAGAAACTGTTAGCATAGAACTTACGGTTACATCTAAGCATTTTAACTGTAAAACGATGAGACCTTGCCGCCAATTTAGTACTGCGTTTAAATTTATAAAGTCTAGGTACCATAGCTGAAAGTCAATCAGAAAAATTACAATGAAAGTTTTTATAAGAAAGAAATGAGGAAGCGACGTTCGGTAGATGGGAAAGAGACTAAAGCTGAGATGCCGAGATATGACCAGTAATATTGCAGAATCTCCTCTGGATTTTATCAAGAATCTCTAAATGTATAGTAGGCGCACCAGACCATGTTTGCCAGCAATATCCAAAGCGTAAATGAATGGTAGAATTAATTAAGATGTAAGGTAGATTCTGACGAGATTAATTGTCTAGCACGACACAGGAACCAACTTTCCTGACAGCAGACGGAGCAATTGAAAACTGTTTGAATTTTACTCGTTAGAATTCGTGGAACAGGCATTTTATTCTCTAGATATGTTAAATTGGACAAAGTAGTACTATCAAATAATAACGATACTCTACTTTTTGCCATTGTCTAACATCTGTACTAAATTGCTTCGAATCTCTTCAAACATACACTCTTGTGCAAATTGAAACAACTGCTTTAGTTTCCTTTCTGTCACCATACGTTCAGTTTTAGACCGAATCGACTGACAGGGTGTAATAGATTTCTATTTTTTCCTCAGATTGGTTATTTTGCAGCGGTGCCCAGCAGTATGAATCTGTTTTCGAGGTGTATGATGGAATTTTTTTGGACTTGAAAAATATTGCTTCATCCGTTATTACATCAGATTTTTATCGCACCCAGATACCATTGTCTCGACTGTCGATTAGTTGTCCTACAGCCATTTTCTGCGATGGACGCTACTCCAATGAGGGTGTATGATGATCCGTAATTGCATCAGATCTTTATCATGTCCAGACACTATTGTCTCGACTGTCGATTAGTTGTCCTACTCCAATGAAGCGTATGAAAATTGTAAAATTGTTCCGGGAAACTAAATTTATATCACGTTTTATCTTTGGCTCATCTGTGACGAAACTGTTCAGAATTTACAGCCATATTTGGGATGAGATATTAGGTGGATTTTCTGAAATATTCTGAACGATATCATTTATCAGATGTTTAGACAACGCAAGTGATTTGAACCGAGAGCCTTTCAGAAAAATCCTCATACATACACCCTTATATAAATTAATTGAAACAACCACTTTAGTTTCCTTTCTTTCGCTTAATTTTAGACCCACTGGTATGAAAGGGTGTAATCGATTTCTATTTTTCCCTGGATAATATCATTTATAGTAGTGTTCAATAATATGAATCTATTTTCAGGGTGTATGATGATCCGTTATTTGCATCAGATCTTTATCATGTCCAGACACTATTGTCTCGACTGTCGATTAGTTGTCCTACGAGCATTGTCTGCGATGGATGTTACTACAAGGAAGCGTACGAAAGTTTTAACGTTGCACGAAGACACTGGCAAGCCTTACGAGTGAGCAAATCAACATGCTACAGATTGGCCCGGAAACTCTCCTGGTTTAAACCCAATCGTGAATCTGTGGTCAATCTGCAAGGAAATACTTCGTGTGATGGATATACGAAGTACTAACATGTGCACTGGGTTATGTTACATTGGAGAGACAGGAAAACAGTAAATAAAATGACATTACTCGTTTTGTTTCAATTAATTTGCACAAGACTTAGTGAAGACTTACTTAGTTAATTCTTTTTAGTTATCCCTAGCTAATTCTTATCAAATTAGCTATAATAGAATTTTACCTTTTCTGTGGTACCAAGATGAATTATTTCTCCTGATTCTCTCTTGGCAAGAATTGTAATCTGTTTTCGTCTGTATCTTTTTAGCGCTAATTTTTTTTTATGACAATGGTAATGCCAATAGTTAGCGGATCGAAATGAAGAATCGTTGAACGGAGTTCGAATTCCAGTCGAGTTTATTAATTTCACTTACGTGCTAATACCCCAGGGAAAGGTACGACCCCACCTCTTCTCCCTCAGCTATGGATAAAATACCAGAAGAGATAGGCTCCTATAGCCATGGATGGCAACCGGTGTTGGAGACGGACAACTCTGAATTTTAAAGAGGAAGGCCTAGTGTATGAACCAGTCTTCGGCGGTTGGTCAAGAACTTGGAGAGGAGATAGGCGCCGCCAAGCAATCTGAAAGCAAATTGAAAGTATTATGAAAAAGAAGAATCAATGTCTGTTTCTTCGGCCTTCAGATCCCCCACCGACGATTGAAGCAGTCGAAGGTTTTAAAAAATTGGTAATATTAGCCGAAACGTTTAGCCTTCATTGCCCGAACAGTTTCTGCCTCTTTTTTTCTGGAAAATAGCAATAATTTTAATTAATGGAAAGAGAGAAAAATGCTTCCCTCCTCCAAACTTTATAGGCGAAAAGCACATGCTGTCATTTCTTGTATTGTATCGCCCTGGATATAAAGATAAACTACATCCGACGACATGACATCTGATCGCGAGGTCTTCAAGAATGTGGAACCACTTCTTAATTTAAGTTGTTCCCAGGTCCAACATGATCCGGGGTTGTAGCACCTGTTAGGGTCCCAGCTTTGGACAAATAGTGATGACCCAAACAAAAATCAACAGCATATTTTTATAAAATAAATTAAAAAGCAAACTATTTTTTACTTAAATTACCAGCAATATATTTTATGATATACTAATTATATATTTAAAAAACGTATCTTTTACTCTGAAAATATAAAATTATGTACAAAAAGACTAGATTTCGGCATTAAGTAACCCACAGAGATGTTGATATACCGCTAAACAAAATCAAACAACCAAGCATTCAATCTTGTTTTAAAGTCAGAACGGAGTTATCACCCATCTGATTTCCCATTTGTCTGTTAGCATCATTCTTACGTGGTAAACATTTTGCCTTATTACTGTTGCTTTGCGGTATTACTGTCGATTTGCTTCATTAATACTGTTTTGCCTTAAATATATATATTGTTTGCTTGCTTAATATTATTTTTACCCTGTTTTTTTTCTTATATTATTGTTTCTATTTACATTGTTCGGACTGTTGTCCTCATCTTTATTGCCAGATTCACCTTCAACATCTGTTTCTATTTCTCAGATGAGGTATTGTAACTATTTACACTATTTACATTGTTCGGACTGTTGTCCTCATCTTTATTGCCATATTCACCTTCAACATCTGTCTCTAGTTAACAGATGAGGTATTGTAACAGTTTACATTATTTACATTGTTCGGACTGTTGTCCTCATCTTTATTGCCATATTCACCTTCAAAATCTGTCTATATTTCTGAAATGAGGTATTGTAACTATTTACACTATTTACATTGTTCGGACTGTTGTCCTCATATTTATTGCCATATTCCTCTTCAAAATTTGTCTATATTTCTGAATGCGGTATTGTAACTATTTATTAATATTTTTATATATACTGTGAAACATGACATACCAATTATTTGCGAATTCTGTCTCAGTATCCCAGGCACATGGTTTAAACTTGTTCAGAAACGCAGGCCTCAATGGGTTAATAAATTTTGTCATCCTATGTAGAAGATGCATAATAAAAAAAAAATTTGAAAAATAATAATGCTGTTGTTGCAAGAAAAACTGAGGAAAAATGATGTTTACTTTTGTATCCCTCAACATAAATACCGCCCTCCTTTCTTCATTCTCAGACAGAGTCCGGCCTTCTCTTCAATACGCAAGTGCTCATCCAAGGTTTCTGCTTCCAGTGAATGGCGCGAAATTCCGAGAGAATCTTAGAACAATCTTGACAGCCTGTTTTCGTCTTGCCCAAATTTTCTGCACAACAACCTTCCGTCATCTGACAAAGGCAATACTTGTCATAAGTAAACGTCTAAGTACGTGCTTAATGACAAAGGAATATGTGAAAGAGCTCTCCTCTTTCTTACACCCCCCACATACATCTATCTATCTATCTTATATATATATATATATATATATATATATATATATATATATATATATATATATATATATATATGTTTGTGTGTGTGTCTGTGTGTGTGTGTATGTGTGTGGATGTGTGTGTCAGTGTTCTTCAAATGTAGGTTCGACTGTAATGATTTTCTTTTTATTGATATTCCGTCTGTCAAATCTATAGAATTTTGGTTTAATATTATTTGTTGTGTCAATATTTGTGCCAGAATTTGTGACATCTTTTAAAATCCAAACTCTTGTCAAAGATTTTTGTGATTCTTTTTTATTCATTATTATTTCAAGTTCTTTTGTCGTTGTAGATTTTCTTCCTGAAGTATTCGGTTCAACATAGATATTTTTACCATAACGTTTCAGATTCGGTTCGCTTTTGCTTCTTGTCGGCTGGATGACCGAGACAAGGCATTGTTAGTATTATACATCGCTTTTCTAGGATATTCCACATTTTACTACATCTCCGATGACAAAGTGTTTTTTTTTTCTGGATTTATCTCTACTTCCTGTAGACATCTTTATCCATTTAATCTCAATTTCTCAATTGATGTCACTATAAGTCCGAATAAATCTGCAATTATCAACTTACTTAAGCTAATCTATTCTCCGGTCATCCTTCTGACAGAATTTCGTAGATAATTTATTGTTACTATTATATTTCAATTCTTTTGGCCTTTTTGACATTATCGATTCATTCCTGGATTTTCTTCTGTCAGAATTTCTGAGAAAGTCGGTAGTTACTATTGCGTATCCATTCATTCGATCATTTTTGTCATCATTGTAATTATCGACTCCTTTAAGCCGATACACTCTCCGGCCTACGTTCTGTCACAATTTCTGAGAAAATTCGTATTTACTATTGCCTGTTAATTCATTCGGACGTTTTGAAATCATTTTAATTATCCACTCGTTTAAGCCGATACACTCTCCGGCCTACGTTCTGTGAAAATTTCTGAGAAAATTCGTAGTTAATATTATATATAAATTCATTCCGATATTTTGTGATCATAATAATTATGGACATGTTTAAGCCTATATATTCTACGGCTGACCTCCTGGCAGAATTCCTGATTAATATATATATATATATATATATATATATATATATATATATATATATATATATATATATATATAGAGAGAGAGAGAGAGAGAGAGATGTATATATATGATAAAATAGTTTGAATGTATGTCATATTTATGAGTTAACCCATACATATAGCATAGATTAAAACTATATTTTATTATACAGGGTGTCCATAAAGTTCGTGTGCACTTTAAAAAAATTATAACTTTATTTGTGTTTGCGATAGAAATAATTTGTCAAAAGGATTAGAAAGAAGTAAATCTATATTTTTAAGGATTTATTGAAATTTTATTTAAGTTTCCACATGTCCTCCATCATTAGCAATACAAAGGGTAATACGATTTTGCAATTCCCGGAAAACATTTGCCAACTGATTTACAGTAATGCCTGAAATCACATTAGTTATTTTAGCTATACTTAAAACTAGGAACATTAAACTTTATAACGTTTTTTACAGATTATTTCTATCGCAAATACAAATAAAGTTTTAATTTTTTTTAAAAGGCCCACGAACTTTATGGACTCTCTCTCTCTGTGTCTGTCTCTCTCTCTCTATATATATATGTATATATATATATATATATATATATATATATATATATATATATATATATATATGTGTGTGTGTGTGTGTGTGTGTGTGTGTGTGTGTGTGTGTGTGTGTGTGTGTGTGTGTGTGTGTTATAGAGCGTATGTAGATATAAAAAGTGTAAATTGAAGAGAACACCCAGAGGCAACAGTCCTGTTTCATGCTTAAATGTAATAGTCAGGCACATTGTCAAACGATTGCATTTAGCATAAAACAGACTATCGCCCCTGGGTGACGGTTCAGAATGATAGGAAAAGGAAAAAATAGGAAATTTCTTAAAATCCGTATATGCAAGTTTACTGTTTTTAATGTTGTTTCAATGTCGACGTCAGACGTTTCGGTCTAGTAGACCTTCTTCAGGACATAGTTATTAAAACATAATTAGAATTAGACGATATTCAAGTCAACATGAAAAGACGATAGACATAAGAATAATCAAAACAAAATGACTGAATTTTAAGATCAGCGTTCCGTTTTGAAATGCGATCACGTCGGCGTCACGTGGGCGATGTTGTGAAAACGTATTCCTAAAATAGAGTTTATTATTAATGAAAAAGAAGAATTTTACTAGAATCTAAAGTTTATAAGTACGTTTGTCCAGCATTAATCTTTCCAGAAAAGGGGGAATATTAAAGAAGCCGGGTCTAGTATTCACCGTGCGCGAGATAGATATTATGCCTGCCTCATAAATCCGTCTAAGATTTTTATTATGAATATATTTTAACATCTTCACAGAATCAACGTCTACCGAATAACCCCTTGACCGAACGTATTTCCAATAATTTAAATGCGCTAAAAATTAAAACTACTATATTACCTACTAGAACTAGTCGCAGTTTATTAAATAACACCAGCAACCAACATATTACATCTGATGCTTGCATCTACCAAATCCCATGCAACAACTGTGATTTAAAAAATGTGGGCGAAACATGTAGGTCCGCAAAATCTCGTGTTTTCGAACATAAACGAGATATTCGCGTCGGTAATTTAAACGATGCTTTATTTGTACACATAACTAAATCTGATCATAATTTCGACTTTGATTCTGTGAAGATTTTAAAATATAAAAATCTTAAGATTCAGTCATTTTGTTTTGATTATTCTTATGTTTATCGTCTTTTCATGTCGACTTGAATATCTTTTAATTTTAATTATGTTTTAATAACTATGTCCTGAAGAAGGTCTACTAGACCGAAACGTCTGCCGTCGACATTGAAACAACATTAAAAACAGTAAACTTGCATATTCGGATTTTTTTTGTTTTTCCATATTTTACCTCATATATATATATATATATATATATATATATATATATATGAAGAAATATAGTTTTAAGGTGTGCTATATTTATGACATAAAGAGCTTTATATCACAGATGTACATATAAATACAAAAGTAAACGCAATCGTCAGGCCGCGAATGCTGGATTTTTCCTCGGCTATTGATATATATATATATTTTGATTTTCCAAAGGTTGGATCAGGTAATGGGAAAAGTGCTTCACTTCCCACCACCGAAAAAAACGCATAGTATTTCACAAATATTAAAGAAATAAAGAATCTGTGGAGAGCCATGCTCACCTACATCTTGAAGGGTCGTGTCTTTTTTAAAAATAGTTGCGAATTCGAATGATGTGATTTTCAAAAACTATGTAAGGTATTCGTCATCGTCAGCACCCGCTCCCATCCGATCATCGGGATAGTCGGTGGCGAAGATGGTGATGAATAAAAGAGAGTTTCATGAGGGCAGTCGAGTGAATTTTGTTTTCGTGAACATCTGTAGGCGACCAAGAACCCAGAAGTGCCCCTTCCCTCGCAGCTCATGTTTGATTGAGACAGTATGGTTGCATCGGCTGTCAGGTGCTTTGGTCTGTGTGAAGCTAACCGACTTCCTCCGGTTTGGGCGTAGAGATCGCGTAGATTTTTGTCTATTCCTCCGTTAGGTTCTTCGGGGATTGGTCACTTTCAATTTGGGCTCTCCTCCTCGATCTTACGGTCATGAGAGGCCCTACAGGAGAGCACAGCATTAAGAAAAAAAAGACAAAAACATTGACATCTTGTTCAATATCATAATCATCATTTACCCAGCGAATTTTTCTACTGTGGTACATAGTAACATTCAAGAAAGCCGGTTTTATTTTGCATGAGGGATTTTGAGGTTACTCCATACTTCCCCTCTGAATTTAAAGAGGAAAGACCTACAAGGCAGCGGGTGCTTGGAACTAAGAAGAGAAAAAAGGAAGACGCTAAAGATAGCAGATGGTTTGAATTCAGAGGTTTCCTTCTCCTAGAGTGGTTGCCAAACAAATTGCATCCGCTATAGAATCCATTTTCACTTAATCTCTAATCAACTTAATCATTCATTTAATTATTTAGCAAATTTTGCACCGTTGAGGTCACCACTACATTCCTTGAGGTTCATGGTGACATTCAAGACAGAATAGGGCATTAGCTTGCCACTTACTTTTGCACCGGGGGTATTGAGGTTACCCCGTCCCTCCTCTCAAAAGTTTTCGAAAAAAGCATTTGGAAGGTTGGAACTAAGAAGAGAGAAAAGCAAGCTAAAGACAGCAGGTTGTTTGAATGCAGAGTTTTCCTTCTCCTAGATTAGTTGCCAAACAAATTGCATTCGCTATAGTATCCATTTTCACTTAATCTTTAATCTACGCTACAACTTAATCATTCATTTAATCATTTAGCATATTTTGCACCGTTGGGGTCAACATTACCTTCCTTGTGGTTCATGGTGATATTGAAGGAAAAATAGGGCAAGAGCTTAACGGTTCCTTTTTGCACCGGGGGTATTGAGGTTACCCCGTCCCTCGTCTCAAAGGTTTTCGAAAAAAAGCATTTTGGAGTTTGGAACTAAGAAGAGAGAAAAGCAAGCTAAAGACAGCAGGTTGTTTGAATGCAGAGTTTTCCTTCTCCGAGATTGGTTGTCAAGCTAATTGCATCAACTATAGAATCCATTTTCACTTAATCTTTAATCTACGCTACAACTTAATCATTCATTTAATCATGTCGCACATTTTGCACCCTTGAGGTCACAGCAATCTTCCCATTGGTTCATGGTGACATTCAAGACAGAATAGGGCAATGACGTGCCGGTTCAGAGATGTTGAGGTTATCCCGTCCCTCCTCTCAGAAATTAAACAGGCAAGACCTACAAGGCAGCAGGTGGTTGAAACTAGGAAGAGAGAAAAGCAAGAGTCTAAAGACAGCAGGTGTTCTGAATTCAAAGCTTTCCTTCTCCTAGATTGGTTGCCGGTTTGAATTCAGAGTGATGGTTTCATACCTATTATCCGAAGTGAATTCAAGGAGCTCGACTGGAATTCGAACACAGCTCCCAGATTCCTCAATCCGAGTAGTTAATCATTACTCCACAGTATCGTTTCCTCTGCTATTAAATCCTGGACAATTTTTCATAGAGGAAGAAAGTTGCGTGAAGCAACATATATATGGTACTACAGAAAGATTCTAAGAATGCAGTCGGCCGAACACATGAACCACGACGAAGTTCTGGAGACAATTGCGACACAAAGGGCATAAACGTAACATCAGAAAAAGGAACATTCGAAATTTTTAGGGCGCTTAGTGAGGGAAGATGGCTTGGAAAATTTGATAATCACAGAAAAGAATCAAGAAAACAGAGACAAAGAAAAACAAAGCATAACCTTCCTGATAAGTTTGAATTTGGTGGAGGAGTAGGTTTTGGGCGAGATGAAACTAAAAATATGAGTTACAAAAAAATGAAAATAGTGGAGAGCCATGTTCGCCAACGTTTCGAAAGGACACCGAACATAGACGAAGAAGGTTTGTATATGAAACTAATGGCAAAGTTTATGGGCAACTTGTCCTGACTGCCAAAACGTTTGGTGTTCATGGAGACCTGTCAATATGGAGAAACTGAATAAACGTCGTGGTTTTACGATATGTTTTTTTTTCTTGACTTATGTATCAAGTAAGCCGAGGACTCACCTTTTTGGATTTACAGTGTCGGCCAGCATATCTGTTGACAGGTTCCCAGAACTTTACAATGCAGGCTGGTAGCGAAACGTTGACATGTTTATACAGGTGCATATTGCAAACAATCTTAAATAAAAATGATAAAAGGAAGTAAGGATAAAGTAAAGATGGAGGTAAGGGGCGAAGAAGCCGAGATAAAAAGTCGGTCAAGAGAAAATATAGAAAATGTTCTGTAAGTTGAAAGCGGGCTTAAGAGGATGAAACAAGAATAAAATGAAATTTAATTTAAGCAATGGAAGTGCTAGGTTTGCTGAAATACAATGGAAATATAAGCAAAACTGAATTGGGATGAATATGGATTAGAGTCAGACTGATAATGATAGGAAAAGGAATAGGAAACGTTTAGGAATTTGGCATGTTTCGCTTTTATTAATCTTCATCAGGAACATTTGAAAATGATTTATAGAAGAAAATGTTATATATATATATATATATATATATATATATATATATATATATATATATATATGTGTGTCATTCACAGACAGTACTGTTTCGCTGTATCACAGCTCCTCAGAGCGACTAGACATCCGAATGCCTCATCCCAGGATTGAAACAACTAATTTGGTGTCAGCCAGAGCTATCTTCACTCGGTAGAGTTACACAACGAAATCAAGCATATTGCTTTTACAAATGTAAACAAATGCCAATCAGCCAAAGTGCTCCATTCATTTTACTGAAGAGCTTTGCATTAGTGCAGGTGGCTGTTGTTTATAGAATTAGCTTATCACTCAACAGTGCTCAATTGAAATGTATTTTCAAGAGCTAAATTATGTAATTCACAGACAGTATTGTTTCGCTGTATCACAGCTCCTCAGTGCGACTAGACATCCGAATGCCTCAAGCCAGGATTGAAACACAACTAATTTGGTGTCAGCCAGAGCTATCTTCACTCGGTAGAGTTACACAACTAAATCAAGCATATTGCTTTTACAAATGTAAACAAATGCCAATCAGCCAAAGTGCTCCATTCATTTTACTGAATTCATTGAATTTGAAAGTAACCCCAACAGAATGCAGAAAGCACTGGACGACCGTTTCGTCCTATATTTGGGAATCATATATATATATATATATATATATATATATATATATATATATATATATATATATAAGTGAACATTGAAGTCAACAGTGAGTGGCGACAGGCTGTTTCATGCTAGACGCAATCGTCAGGTCGCGAATGCTGGATTTTTCGGTAAGTTATATATATGGGTCAGTGGAGCAAGATGGGTAGTCTATTCTGGCGGTTATTTTTGTGGGACTGGTTTGTTTGTTTATTTATTTATTCATTTGTTCGGGTTAATTTATTTTACTTTTTGTTCATTTAAAAAAAAACATCAAAAAACGAAAAGAATAAATAATACAAAATGAAAATGAAAAACAAGTAAAATAAGTATATATGGGTCAGTGGTGCATTGTGGGTAATCTACTCAAAATGTTTGCTTCACTCACATCGTTTCCCCGACAAGTGAGCAGAACACAGGTTAAATTGTCAAGTGACGTTATGCCCGGTCAATAATTAGGCAGGAGTTGATAAGTTCGCATATAGTCGTTTCACACTTCTTCCTAGTTATTGAACATATTTAGGATTATTCATATTTAGGATTGTGCTTCTGGTGCCTTCTAAGTCTGATTCATCTTCATATTTTTAACGTTCCTGCTTAAATTCGGATGTTTAATCTGTTATTTATTTATTTTTCTTCAATGTTCACTTAGACTAGTGTTGTGGCCGTGTTAGGGCCAGAAATAAAGACACAAGAGAGGAAATGAGTTAGATATATTAACAGTAACAGTAATACAAACATATACAAACGAGAGTGTGCTAGCAAGACTGTCAGATTTGACTGCTGGAAACATCCCTCTCTCCAAAAAGGCAGTACCTGCTCCTATTTATAGCTGAAAGAGTCCATGCGTGCGTGGGTAAATTACCATAACATCTATCATCAAAATTCCTCGCTTTTCTTTTCTCTGTCATCACTCCTTCTCATTTTAATTTTCTCTATCGTCTTTCCTTTTCTCTATCATCACGATTCCTCGCTTTCCTTTTCTCTGTCATCACTCCATCTCATTTTAATTTTCTCTATCGTCTTTCCTTTTCTCTATCATCACGATTCCTCGCTTTCCTTTTCTCTATCATCACTCCTTCTCATTTTAATTTTCTCTATCGTCTTTTCTTTTCTCCATCATCACGATTCCTCGCTTTCCTTTTCTCTATCATCACTATTCCCTAAAATTTCTTTGTCTCTATCTTCTTTCCTATTCTCTATTGTTGTGGCTTTGTTAGGGCCAGAATTAAAAACACAAGAGTGGAATTGAGTTAAACAAATGTATTAACAGAAACAGTAATACATACATATACAAACAAGAGTGTTACGGCAAGAATGTTCGGTTCGACTGTCAGTGCTGACTGCTGGAAAATACACTCTCCCAAAAGGCAGTACCTGTTCCTATTTAGAGCTGAGAGAATCCATGCATGCTTGAGTAAATTACCATAACAAGGAGATACGTTCGCATATCGTCCGGTTCACAATGCTTCCTCGTACTTTGAACAGGAGTAGAGGTTTATTTCTTGTTTCATATGTTCAACTGTATACTTTTAAAGTCTGTGCCTAAATTTTACAATTATATTTACTATTTATTTAACTATTTTTCTTCTCCTCATTTGGAGTATATAGATACGCCCGGTTCACATTTCTCCCTTGTCTCTTCTGGTTTATCCCTTATTTCATATTTAGGATCATGTTTGCGGTTCCTTCTAAAATCTCATTCTCTTTCTCTCCCAGTAGCTATTTGCATCTTAGTGGCATTATTGCCTTGCTTGAGGTGAACTGACGTTACCTGCATTCCAATTGTCTTATCTACAAATATTTTCATGGCAACTTCTCTGATGTTTACCTGGTGTCTCAACTACATGAATTTAATCATGCTACTAGATTGGAAATTACGTCTCACCGTTTTACTGTTGAACAAGTTAGGTTCAATCGCTACTTCTACGCCAATAGTTTCGTTTCTCGCACTTCCCAGCTCTGGAATACCGTAGCCGATTTCTTAGTTCCCTGTTAACTACAGTCTTCAAAAATTTAGATGCAACGTCAATCTCCATTTTCTAGAAACTTTTTTTTTCATATTTTGTCCTTTCTTCAACTATTCCCATTTTCATTCCCTCTCATTCTTTCACTGTAACCCTATGCGCTCTCGTAGCATTATTGTCTTGCTTGGGGTGAAACGATAAACAAATTATAGATTACGTTTCACTCGAATACAAAGGCGCATTGGGATAAAAAAAGATGCCTTCCAATAGCGAAGCAAAGTAATAAGAGACAGAAAAAGAGTACTGGATTGTTATGCAATATTATAGTCCTACTATATGACATTGAATGTTGGACAATCTTCTCAGAGATGAAGAAGAAACATGAATAACAAAAAGAAAGAAAAGAATACTGGACTGTTATGTAATATCAGTCCTCCTATATGGCAGTGAATGCTGGACAATCTTCTCACAGATGAAGAAGAAACTTGAAGTAACAGAAACAAAGAAAAGAGTACTGAACCCTTATGTAATATCAGTCCTCGTATATGGCAGTGAATACTGGACAATCTTCGCAGAGATGAAGTGACTTGGAGCAACTGTAACAGAGAAAAGATTACTGAACTGATACCTAATATTAGTCTTTCTATATGACAGTTAATGGTAAATGGTCTCACACATGAAGAAGAGACTTGAAGCAATTAAAACAAAGAAAAGAGTATTAAACTGTTATGTAATATCAGTTCTATTATATGGCAATGAATGCTGGACAATCTCCTCACAGATGAAGAAGAGACTTGAAGCAACAGAAACAAGGAAAAAGAGTACTGAACGTTTATGTAATATCAGGCCACCGATATAGCAGTGAAGGCCGGACAATTTCCTCAACGAAAAAGAGACTTGAAGCTAGAGAAAGAAATAAAAGAGTATTGAACTGTTATATAATATCACTCCTCCTATAGGGTAGTGAATGCTAGACAGTCTCCTCAGAGATGAAGAAGAAACTTGAGGCAACAGAAATCTGCTTCGACAGAAGAATGCTGATAATATTATGGGCCGAACATGGGAGCAACGATTTAAGAGAAAATTGAGACAAAAAGAAAAGTAATATATTAACACCATCAAAAGGTAATTGAAATTTCAAGAGCACATAATGAGGAAAGAGGGCTTCGAAAATCCGATACACACAGGGCTGGTTGAAGGCAAGAGGGACAGGGGAAATCGAATAATGTCATTCTTGACTAAATGGATGTCGGATAAATTTTAGGAGAAATAACAAAAAGACTTAATAGACAGGAAATTGTGGAGAGCCACAATAGCCTCCCTCCTTAGGTGACACGGCACATAGCTTACAAACAATGAGACTGATTAATGAATAGCGGAACAGGTTTTAGGAAGAATAGCAAAAAGGGCAGAAAATTGTGGAGAGCCATGATCGCCTACGTCCTGAAGCGACACGGAACATTAGAAGATAATATATATATATATATATATATATATATATATATATATTATATATATATATGTATGTTTGTATGTATGTATGTATGTATATATATAAATTTCCAAAAGGATAGAATCTAGGTAGAACTCAATGTCCAGGACAGGGTAAGAATAAGAATATAATATAAAAGGCACAAACACTAATACTCCATGGAATATATATATATATTTATATATATATATATATATATATATATATATATATATATATATATATATATATATATATATATATATATATATATGAAGAAATATAGTCTTAAGGTGTTCTATACTTATGCGAGAAAGAGCTCAATATCAGGGATAGAGGCGACAGGCTGTTTCATGCTAGGCGCAATCTTCAGGCTGTCACTTTAATGTTCACTTTTATATTTATATTTACATACGATCTATAACATTTTGATTAAACCCGTCTGGATAGTGCGTTTTTAAATGTTGCTTCCACTTATTTTCATGGAACACTAAAATCTTTCTAATGTTATCTGCTCTGAACTTTTTGTATTCTCTCAATTATAGTGAATTTGACATGGGTTTTAAAATCGTGTTTTTCCAGGCGGAAATTTTGTTCTACAGGTAATAATCTTTCATGGGGTGGCAATTTAATTCGATTGCGATAATTATTAATTTTCTCTCTCTCTCCCTCTCTCTCTCTATCTATCTATCTATCTATCTATATATATATATATATATATATATATATATATATACAAGGTGTCCATAAAGTTCGTGTGCACTTTAAAATTTTATAACATTATTTGTATTTGCGATAGAAATAATCTCTAAAAAATGTTATAAAGTTTAATGTACCTAGTTTTAAGTATAGCTAAAATAACTAATGTGATTTCAGGCATTACTGTAAATCTGTTGCCAAATGTTTTCCGTGAACTGCAAAATCGTATTACCCTTTGTATTGCTAATGATGGAGGACATGTGGAGACTTAAATCAAATTTCAATAAAACTTTATCATCCTTGTTACAAATTATTTCTATTGCAAATACAAATAAAATTATAAATTTTTTGAAGAGCACACGAACTTTTTGGACACCTTGTGTATATATATATATATATATATATATATATATATATATATATATATTCGTATAACAGCTTTTCCTATTGCATTTTGGTACACCATCGGTAAGTACCCGCCTTAAATCTTGTATAAAAGTTAATGGGGATAACACAATTATTTTTTTTGCCAATCCATATAAAAGCAATTTGTGTCAATTATGTCGAACAGATTTATGCTTGAACATTTTTAAAACTCAATAAGCAATTTTTAAAAAATTTGTATCTATTAACATAAAAGATCTGAAACAATCTGGGATACATTAAATTCTTTTTTCTCTCATGTAAAGTTGGATGATTGGGCCACATTTTATATTTTTTCGCATGTGCGTTGTTTGTTTTTGATTTTGACAACTACACAGTATTTGGTCAGTTAGGCGACGTTTATAAGAACAAAAAAGCAGCAAAACGCAATTAACTCCGCCAGAAATTTAGAAACTGTATGCTGTACTACTTGTTATTCGCGAAGCAAGCTCTAATATGAATATTTCAACTGAGAACAGTGGAGAGGATTCAGAAAGAGTTGGATGAGTCTAATGGTGATTACGAAGGTACGACAGCGCGAAAATCTCACTCTGATTGTTCTGAGATGAAAAGAAAAGTATTTCTTGGTAAGGGCCTCAGACTCAACAGGGAGGCCTATATCAAATGCCTTGATGAGATAGGTCTGCCGTGGGTTAAGATGGTGGCTGCTGGAATATCCTATGTCTGGAAACAGGATTCTGCACCATATCACACAAGCAGGATAACACAGACAAATTGTGTCACCATATCACCCCTTACATCTGGCCACCTAACTCCCCAAACTGGAACATACTTGAATATTATGAGGGGGGGGGCGCAGTGAAGTGATAGAGCTAAAAAAACTCTTTGTAACACGAAAGATGAACTAAAGGCAAGGATTAGGGCAGCATTCAGCAAATTAAACAAGACAACGGAACAGAAGAGTTGCAGGAGATTCCGAAGTTGTCTGAAGGTCGCGTGGTGATTTTATTGAATAAATTCACTATTTATTATTTCAACATATTTTTGTGTCAAGTTTGCAAATATATCTGTTAAAATGACATGTCAGTATTATTTTCATTTTAGCGTCATTTAGACGACAATATATCCATCGCACCCTGTATATCTGTTAAAATGACATGTCAGTATTATTTTCATTTTAGCGTCATTTAGACGGCAATATATCCATCGCACCCTGTATATCTGTTAAAATGAGATGCCAGTGTTATTTTCATTTTTGCTTCATTTAGACGACAATATATCCATCGCACCCTGTATATCTGTTAAAATGAGATGTCTGTGTTATTTTCATTTTAGCGTCATTTAGACGACAATATATCTATCGCACCCTGTATATGTGTAAAATGAGATGCCAGTGTTATTTTCATTTTAGCGTCATTTAGACGACAATATATCCATCGCACCCTGTATATCTGTTAAAATGAGATGCCAGTGTTATTTTCATTTTAGCGTCATTTAGACGACAATATATCCATCGCACCCTGTATATCTGTTTAAATGAGATGCCAGTGTTATTTTCATTTTTGCTTCATTTAGACGACAATTTATCCATCGTACCCTGTATATCAGGTAATATGAAACGTCGGTGTTATTTTGAAATTTTGCGTCATATTGATGTTAGAATTGTCAGGTTAGTGATATTTACTCATCACTGGGAAATAGGCATTTTATTTAATGATATCTGTGGTTTGATTGTCGGTATTTTGTGTGCACTGAATATAAATTTTCAACAGAGTTTGGCTCTATCAGGTCCTGATTCTTGTCAATTTTCCTATGTGCTGTTTGCCAGATTTTTCAAATTAGGACGAAAATATCAAGTCATATGATAAAATATTTTGAAGTTTCATGAATACAAACAATTCAAACTCATAAAACTGCATTATAAAGGTAGAAATAACTTAATAATAATAGTAAAAAAGACAGATATGTAGTTTTCACTGATGTAAAAGATGTCTTTTATTCATGTTCATGGCAGGTCTTTTGTAAAGTACCGGCGACGATTTTCGAATCTACATCTAGGTAAGATTTTATAACTTATAAACTTTGCTGTCAAGAAAACAATATAGAATACTCGTTAAACAATTTAATCAAATATTGATATAAAGGTTTATTTAAATTTAATTTTAGGTTAACTTTGACAGCGCGATAATATAACAAAATTTAATTATATGTATTTTCTTTCACTGTCTACGTTTATCTCATATCACAGGAGGTGGGGAATGCCACGTTAAAATTCATCATCCTTGACCCAGGCCACATTCACCAAATAATTTCTTACTGTTACACTTTTGATATTTTACGTAAATAATGCATAAAATAGAATTTAATAAATATGTAATCTAATAAAAAAAGACATTATAAATGTTATAGGATCTTACCCATAATAGTAATGGACTATCCCGTACACCATAAATACTGCGCCTCAAGAGGAAGCATTAGTGCCAGTCAGAGACAGAGTCGCGTCAGACGATTACTGTAAGACATTGGAATAGTGATACTGGTCGAGACAACATAGTTCTCTCTAACCTAACCTGATTGTTATTACTAACACTTCTACTTCTTTTGTACATATTCTGTTTGTAATATATCTGTGTTATTCCATACCTGTGTTCGAGTTATTCTTCATTGGTTCTACCTTGGACCATCACCGTTGTACAAGGAACCTGGACCATAACAGTGGCGACGAGGTAACCCAAAGGACACACTAATTCTATACGCGGAGAACACTTTTTGCTATACGTCGCACATAACTAGTGGCGACCTGGAAAACCCCAAAAGAAAAACAAATTCTCCACGCGCAAGACATACCTTTTTTGCTATCCGTCGCACATAACAGTGTCGACGAGTAAACGCTAAAAGAAAAACAAGTTCTACGCGTGATTCTAAAAAAAAAAAACTAGTTCTACGCGAACATAAAAAAAAGAAAATAATTTTATTTTTGGATATCAAATTTCTCTGGTAACAAAGGAATTTTTTTGCGTGCACAGGACACAGAATATAAGGTAACACAGAAATACATCAACATGGAAGATTTCAGGTCAACTATTGTGGAACTTATCCAAATCCAATTTCAACAGCAGCAAAAAACGAACAGAAGTATTTGGAATTGCAAGAATTATTGCTACGTGTAATGTCAAATAAGGAGCAAAAAGCCGAGAACGAAACAGTTCTTTCACAATACACTATTTGGAGTACTATCGAAGATTTCAAGTACACGCCCGACGAAGATAAAACTTTTGCAAATTACTTCCGAAGGTACGAATATCTATATGAATTTGACTGCAAAGATTGGTCAGACGCACGTAAAGTACGCCTATTACTAAGAAAACTAGGCACATGCGAATATACTAAATTCGTAGATTATATCCTTCCCAGAAAAACAAGTGATCTAACGTTCAAAGAAGCCATTAAACGGCTAACGGAACTTTTCAGCCATAATACTTCACTATTCCACAAAATATGGAAATGCATGAACCTTACAAAAAAGGACAACGAAGATTACATAACTTTCGCGTCCATTGTCAACAAATATTGTGACAACTTCAAATTATCAGAACTCAGCGCGGGCAATTTCAAATGCTTTATTTACGTACAAGGCGGAAATGAGACGCATAATCCTTACTAAATTGGAGAGTGAAACTGATTTTACACTTCAAAATCTAGCGGAAGAATGCCAGAGATGCATCAGTGTGAAGAAAGACTAAAACGACATAGAAGAAGCTGGCATAGCACACATATGTAAAGTACGAAGACAAACCAACTTTCCCTCCTCAGAAACAAACCAAACCAATTATCCCCTCCTCAAGAACAGGTAAAACAAAATTTTCTAACTCTAAAAATCCATATAAAAAAAATTACCACCCAGTCCATGCTATCGCTGTGGGACTTGGCATTGGTTTAAAGACTGTACTTATCGTTTTAAAGTTTGTCTATCATGTAAAAAAATAGGCCACAAAAGTTCTCCCTGTTGGTATAGAAGAGAAAACAAAAGCAGAATAAGAATAACGAGGACTGTCCAAGCAGATGAGACTGACATAAGAAAATACGTACAAGTTGAAATGCAAAGCAGAAAAGTTAGGCTACAACTGGATTCTGGCTCAGACTTAACGATTAAAAAACCTACAAATATGGAGAAAACTGAACAAAATTGCCATGTTAAAATCGGATAAAATTGCTAGATCAATTACGGAGAGAAAGATAGAATTCGATGGTGAAGGAATTACAAACGTAACATTTAATGGAATGACGAAAAAACTAAAAATGTACGTCTTAAGAAATACCGAAAACCTATTCGGAACGGACTGGATGCAAAAATTCGAACTGTGGGATCTACCTATAAGTACGTACTGCCAAAATGTAAAAAGCTTACCAACCGAGGCAGACAAATTAAAAGAAAAACTAAAAACGAGTTTCCCCGAAGTATTTTCAGCAGGCCTAGGAAGATATAAGAAAATGGCAGCTAATATCGAAGTAAAGGATAACGTTCAGCCAATTGTCAAGTAAAAAAGGAGCGTACCTTTTGCGTCAATTGAAAAAATTGATCAAGAATTAACCAGACACGAAAACACTGGCATATTGACAAAAGTAGAATACAGTAAATGGGCCGCACAGACGATCTACGTCAAAAAGAAATCAGGCGAAATTCGAGTTTGCGCTGATTTTTCTACAGGTTTGAACACGGCAATAAAGGACTACCACTATCCTCTACCCAGCCCAGAAGAAGTATTCACTAAATTAAATGGCGGAAAATATGTTTCAAAAATTGATTTAAGTGAGGCGTACTTGCAAATTCCAGTCGATGAAGAAAGTTCGAAACAACTATGCATAAATACACACAAAGGACTGTACAGATACCAAATATTACCTTTTGGAATTAAGGTCGCGCCGGCTATATTCCAACAGACAATGGATACGTTGCTTGCCGGACTAGAGTACACAATTGCATACTTGGATGACGTATTGATTAATAGTGAAAGCGTTGAACAACACAAGGAACATGTACATGAAGTATTTAAAAGAATACAGAGCTATGGATTCAAAGTAAAAGAAAATAAGTGCCATTTTTTCATGAAGGAAATCAAATACCTTGGCCATATAATAGATCAAGAAGGTAGACGACCAGACCCTGAAAGGTCAACAGCAATTAAAAAAATGCCAGTTCCTAACAACATCACAGAACTACAAAGTTTTCTAGGATTAGTAAGTTACTACCAGGAATTCATAACTCATATGCATAAACTTCGCGCACCACTGAACGAGCTGCTAAAGAAAGAAAAATTTGGGCAGTGGACAGATCAATACCAGGAAACATTTGAAAAAATAATTAAGACGTTAACTTCAGATTTATTTTTGGCACACTACGATCCCAAACTAGAAATTATTGTAGCAAGTGACGCTAGCGCCTACGGAGTCGGAGCGTGTATATTACATAAAATGCTAGATGGGACAATAAAACCAATCGCACATGTTTCGCGAACACTACTACCAGCGGAGAAAAAATATTCACAAATAGAGAAAGAAGCTCTAGGAATGATCTTCGCAGTCACGAGGTTTCATAGGTACATCTATGGTAGACATTTTAACCTGCAGACGGATCACAAACCGTTACTAACAATTTTTGGTTCGAAAAAGGTCTTACCGGTTTACACTGCAAATAGGTTACTTAGATGGGGAATAATTCTTCTGAACTATAATTTCAGATTGGAATATTTACCAACGAAAAAGATCGGGCATGCGGATGGTCTGTCGAGACTTATACCAACAAAGACAGAGCCATTGGAAGATACGGTAATCGTAGCCTTAAGAAACGAAGAAGACATCAGGACAGTACTGTGATCTACAGTTAGAAACCTCCCAGTCACATTGCAAGACATAAAAAATGAAGCCAAAAACGACAAATTATTAATGAAACAAAAGAAGAAATAGCAGAAAAAAATGAGCAAATATCGGACAGCTTTTCTCTATGCGACAATGTGTTACTTTACAACGAAAGGTTTGTAATTCTTAAAACATTACAAAAGTGGATCTTAGAGGATTTCCATAGAGGCCATCCTGGTAAAAATAGAATGAAGTCGCTCATACGAAGCTATCTATATTAGAACAATATGGACCAGGATATTACTCACATGGTGGAAATGTGCAAGTTTTGTAATTTAGCAGCCAAAGCACTGCCAATCATCCATAAGCCATGGCCAGAGACCGATCGTCCGTGGTCAAGAATACACGCAGATTATGCAGGTCCAATTGACGGTTTGTACTATCTTATCATATTTGATAGTTATAGTAAATGGCCGGAGGTGTTTCGTTGCAACAATCCTACTGCAGAAACAACCATAAATTGCCTCCACGAACTATTCGCTCGGTTTGGAGTAGTGGATTGCCTAGTCACAGATAATGGAACGTAATTCACATCAGCAGACTTCCAAGAGTTTTGCGAAATTTAACAAGTAAAACATATAAAATCTCCGCCTTATCACCCAAGATCAAATGGGCAAGCGGAGAGATTTGTTGATGCACTCAAAAGAGCGCTACGAAAAGCCTACGATGTGCCTGCGGAGAAAGCATTACAGCAATTTCTTCAGGTATATCGAATAACGCCAAATAATGCTACACCATCAACATTATCACCAGCAGAAGTGATGTTTGCTAGAAAAATCAGATCAGCATTTGATAAATTGCTACTAAGCAAAACAAAACAAGTAACACAGTCCGACGCACCAAAAAGAAAATTTCTCCCAGGAGAAAAAGTTTTTTAAAATCCTACAAAATTAATACATCGTATTGGGAGCAAGGGACAATTGACAAAAGAATTGGCAAGATGGTTTACATAGTACAGTGACAAAAATTATCACACAGAAGACACGTAAACCAAATAAGGAAAAGACTGTCACAGGACGCTAACGGTCCACCTCAAGAAGAGGTAATGGACACGATTTTCCATACGTTTGATATAAAAAGACTGCAACAATGCCATAACCAAGAAAATCGTATCGAAAAAGCACAGAACCTTTGGAAATAGATCCAAAGAAAAAAAGATATTAAAAACACCTGCTACGCAAAAGCTTCGGAAGGTGGGTGTTATAGGATCTTACCCATAATAGTAATGGACTATCCCGTACACCATAAATACTGCGCCTCAAGAGGAAGCATCAGTGTCAGTCAGAGACAGAGTCACGTCAGACGATTACTGTAAGACATTGGAATAGTGATACTGGTCGAGACAACCTAGTTCTCTCTAACCTAACCTGATTGTTATTACTAACACTTCTACTTCTTTTGTACATATTCTGTTTGTAATATATCTGTGTTATTACATACCTGTGTTCGAGTTATTCTTCATTGGTTCTACCTTGGACCATCACCGTTGTACAAGGAAACTGGACCATAACAATAAAACTGAAAAACAAAACATTAAAACAACTACCTTTTTCCCATTTGAGAAAATTTAATGACTTCCTGGACATTTGAGATAACATTTTGATATCATGCTCTAACATGGTGTTTGTTTTTTAGTTTTAATTGGTCTTTCAAATGATCATCTGTCAACTGTGTTCGCAACGAATTCTTGATTGGTGTCAAGTATGAGAATGTGGATTCAAAACTGTATGTTGAAGAAAAATATGAATGAGTTGGTGAACATGTTCACTAAGGTGACGATATTCTATACTCTGTCTATATTTCTGAGATGACGTATTACGTACACTATTTACATTATTCCGACTATTGTCCTCATCTTTGTCGCCATATTTATCACAACGTTTCGTCCCTTCAGTATCTGTCTATATTTCTGAGATGAGGTATTATGTACACTATTTACATTATTCCGACTATTGTCCTCATCTTTGTCGCCATATTTATCACAACGTTTCGTCCCTTCAGTATCAGTCTATATTTCTGAGATGAGGTATTATGTACACAAATTTACATTATTCCGACTATTGTCCTCATGTTTGTTGCCATATTTATTACAAGGTTTCGGCCTTTCAGTATCTGTCTATATTTCTGAGATGAGGTATTATGTATACTATTTACATTATTCCGACTATTGTCCTCATCGTTGTCGCCATATTTATTACAAAGTTTCGGCCCTTCAGTATCTGTCTATATTTCGGAGAATGAGGTATTATGTACACTACTTACATTATTCCGACTATTATCCTCATCTTTGTCGCCATATTTATTACAACGTTTCGACCCTTCAGTATCTGTCTATATTTCTCAGATTAGGTATTATGTACACTATTTAACTTATTCGGACTATTGTCCTCATCTTTGTCGCCATATTTATTACAACGTTTCGGCCCTTCAGTATCTGTCTATATTTCTGAGATGAGGTATTATGTATACTATTTATATTATACGGACTATTGTCCTCATGTTTGTCGCCATATTTATTACAACGTTTATGCCTTTCAGTATCGGTCTATATTTCTGAGATGAGTTATTATGTACACTACTTACATTATTCCGACTATTTTCCTCATCTTTGTCGCCATATTTATTACAACGTTTCGGCCCTTCAGTATCTGTCTATATTCCTGAGATGAGTTATTATGTACACTATTTATATTATTCCGACTATTGTCCTCATCTTTGTCGCCATATTTATTACAATGTTTCGGCCCTTCAATATCTGTCTATATTTCTGAGATTAGGTATTATGTACACTATTTAAATTATACGGACTATTGTCCCCATCTTCGTCGCCATATTTATTACAACGTTTCGTACTTTCAGTATCTGTCTATATTTCTGAGATGAGGTATTAAGTACACTATTTACATTATTCCGACTAGTGTCGTCATCTTTGTCGCCATATTTATCACAACGTTTCGTCCCTTCAGTATCTGTTGATATTTCTGAGATGAGGTATTATGTACAGAAATTTACATTATTCCGACTATTGTCCTCATGTTTCTTGCCATATTTATTACAACGTTTCGGCCTTTCAGTATCTGTCTATATTTCTGAGATGAGGTATTATGTATACTATTTACATTATTCCGACTATTGTCCTCATCTTTGTCGCCATTTTTATTACAAAGTTTCGGCCCTTCAGTATCTGTCTATATTTCTGAGAATGAGGTATTATGTACACTACTTACATTATTCCGACTATTGTCCTCATCTTTGTCGCCATATTTATTATAAGGTTTCGGCCCTTCAGTATCTGTCTATATTTCTCAAATTAGGTATTATTTACACTATTTACATTATTCCGACTATTGTCCTCATCTTTGTCGCCATATTTATCACAACGTTTCGTCCCTTCAGTATCTGTCTATATTTCTGAGATGACGTATTATGTACACTATTTACATTATTCCGACTATTGTCCTCATCTTTGTCGCCATATTTATTACAACGTTTCGGCCTTTCAGTATCTGTCTGTATTTCTGAGATGAGTTATTATGTGCACTATTTACATTATTCCGACTATTGTCCTCATCTTTGTCGCCATATTTATTACAACGTTTCGGCCCTTCAGTATCTGTCTATATTTCTGAGATGAGGTATTATGTACACTATTTACATTATTCCGACTATTGTCCTCATCTTTGTCGCCATATTTATTACAACGTTTCGGCCCTTCAGTATCTGTCTATATTCCTGAGATGAGTTATTATGTACACTATTTATATTATTCCGACTATTGTTCTCATCTTTGTCGCCATATTTATTACAATGTTTCGGCCCTTCAATATCTGTTTATATTTCTGAGATTAGGTATTATGTACACTATTTAAATTATACGGACTATTGTCCCCATCTTCGTCGCAATATTTATTACAACGTTTCGTACTTTCAGTATCTGTCTATATTTCTGAGATGAGGTATTAAGTACACTATTTACATTATTCCGACTATTGTCGTCATCTTTGTCGCCATATTTATCACAACGTTTCGTCCCTTCAGTATCTGTCTATATTTCTGAGATGAGGTATTATGTACAGAAATTTACATTATTCCGACTATTGTTCTCATGTTTGTTGCCATATTTATTACAAAGTTTCGGCCCTTCAGTATCTGTCTATATTTCTGAGAATGAGGTATTATGTACACTACTTACATTATTCCGACTATTGTCCTCATCTTTGTCGCCATATTTATTATAACGTTTCGGCCCTTCAGTATCTGTCTATATTTCTCAGATTAGGTATTATGTACACTATTTACATTATTCCGACTATTGTCCTCATCTTTGTCGCCATATTTATCACAACGTTTCGTCCCTTCAGTATCTGTCTATATTTCTGAGATGACGTATTATGTACACTATTTACATTATTCCGACTATTGTCCTCATCTTTGTCGCCATATTTATTACAACGTTTCGGCCTTTCAGTATCTGTCTGTATTTCTGAGATGAGTTATTATGTGCACTATTTACATTATTCCGACTATTGTCCTCATCTTTGTCTCCATATTTATTACAACGTTTCGGCCCTTCAGTATCTGTCTATATTTCTGAGATGAGGTATTATGTACACTATTTACATTATTCCGACTATTGTCCTCATCTTTGTCGCCATATTTATTACAACGTTTCGGCCATTCAGTATCTGTCTATATTTCTGAGATAAGTTATTATGTACATTATTTACATTATTCCGACTATTGTCCTCATCTTTGTCGCCATATTTATTACAACGTTTCGGCCTTTCAGTATCTGTCTATATTTCTGAGATGAGGTATTATGTACACTATTGACATTATTCCGACTATTGTCCTCATCTTTGTCGCCATATTTATTACAACGTTTCGGCCTTTCAGTATCTGTCTATATTTCTGAGATTAGGTATTATGTACACTATTTAAATTATACGGACTATTGTCCCCATCTTCGTCGCCATATTTATTACAACGTTTCGTACTTTCAGTATCTGTCTATATTTCTGAGATGAGGTATTAAGTACACTATTTACATTATTCCGACTATTGTCGTCATCTTTGTCGCCATATTTATCACAACGTTTCGGCCCTTCAGTATCTGTCTATATTTCTGAGATGAGGTATTATGTACACTATTTACATTATTCCGACTATTGTCCTCATCTTTGTCGCCATATTTATTACAACTTTTCGGCCCTTCAGTATCTGTCTATATTCCTGAGATGAGTTATTATGTACACTATTTATATTATTCCGACTATTGTCCTCATCTTTGTCCCCATATTTATTACAATGTTTCGGCCCTTCAATATCTGTCTATATTTCTGAGATTAGGTATTATGTACACTATTTAAATTATACGGACTATTGTCCCCATCTTCGTCGCCATATTTATTACAACGTTTCGTACTTTCAGTATCTGTCTATATTTCTGAGATGAGGTATTAAGTACACTATTTACATTATTCCGACTATTGTCGTCATCTTTATCGCCATATTTATCACAACGTTTCGTCCCTTCAGTATCTGTCTATATTTCTGAGATGAGGTATTATGTACAGAAATTTACATTATTCCGACTATTGTCCTCATGTTTCTTGCCATATTTATTACAACGTTTCGGCCTTTCAGTATCTGTCTATATTTCTGAGATGAGGTATTATGTATACTATTTACATTATTCCGACTATTGTCCTCATCTTTGTCGCCATATTTATTGCAAAGTTTCGGCCCTTCAGTATCTGTCTATATTTCTGAGAATGAGATATTTTGTACACTACTTACATTATTCCGACTATTGTCCTCATCTTTGTCGCCATATTTATTATAACGTTTCGGCCCTTCAGTATCTGTCTATATTTCTCAGATTAGGTATTATGTACACTATTTACATTATTCCGACTATTGTCCTCATCTTTGTCGCCATATTTATCACAACGTTTCGTCCCTTCAGTATCTGTCTATATTTCTGAGATGACGTATTATGTACACTATTTACATTATTCCGACTATTGTCCTCATCTTTGTCGCCATATTTATTACAACGTTTCGGCCTTTCAGTATCTGTCTGTATTTCTGAGATGAGTTATTATGTGCACTGTTTACATTATTCTGACTATTGTCCTCATCTTTGTCTCCATATTTATTACAACGTTTCGGCCCTTCAGTATCTGTCTATATTTCTGAGATAAGTTATTATGTACATTATTTACATTATTCCGACTATTGTCCTCATCTTTGTCGCCATATTTATTACAACGTTTCGGCCCTTCAGTATCTGTCTATATTTCTGAGATGAGTTATTATGTACACTATTTACATTATTCCGACTATTATCCTCATCTTTGTCGCCATATGTATTACAACGTTTCGGCCTTTCAGTATCTGTCTATATTTCTGAGATGAGGTATTATGTACACTATTGACATTATTCCGACTATTGTCCTCATCTTTGTCGGCATATTTATTACAACGTTTCGGCCTTTCAGTATCTGTCTATATTTCTGAGATTAGTTATTATGTACACTATTTACATTATTCCGACTATTGTCCTCATCTTTGACCCCATATTTATTACAACGTTTCGGCCTTTCAGTATCTGTCTATATTTCTGAGATGAGGTATTATGTACACTATTTACATTATTCCGACTATTGTTCTCATCTTTGTCGCCATATTAATTACAACGTTTCGTCCCTTCAGTATCTGTCTATATTTCTGAGATGAGGTATTTTGTACACTATTTACATTATTCCGACTATTGTCCTCATCTTTGTCGCCATATTTATTTCAACGTTTCGTCCCTTCAGTATCTGTCTATATTTCTGAGATGAGGTATTATGTACACTATTTACATTATATGGACTATTGTCCTCATGTTTGTCGCCGTATTTATTACAACGTTTCGGCCCTTCAGTATCTGTCTATATTTCTGAGATGAGGTATTATGTATACTATTTATATTATACGGACTATTGTCCTCATGTTTGTCGCCGTATTTATTACAACGTTTATGCCTTTCAGTATCGGTCTATATTTCTGAGATGAGTTATTATGTACACTATTTACATTATTCCGACTTTTTTCCTCATCTTTGTCGTCATATTTATTACAACGTTTCGGCCCTTAGGTATCTGTCTATATTCCTGAGATGAGTTATTATGTGCACTATTTATATTATTCCGACTATTGTCCTCATCTTTGTCGCCATATTTATTACAATGTTTCGGCCCTTCAATATCTGTCTATATTTCTGAGATTAGGTATTATGTACACTATTTAAATTATACGGACTATTGTCCCCATCTTCGTCGCCATATTTATTACAACGTTTCGTCCTTTCAGTATCTGTCTATATTTCTGAGATGAGGTATTACGTACACTATTTACATTATTCCGACTATTGTCCTCATCTTTGTCGCCATATTTATCATAACGTTTCGTCCCTTCAGTATCTGTCTATATTTCTGAGATGAGGTATTATGTACAAAAATTTACATTATTCCAAACTATTGTCCTCATGTTTGTCGCCATATTTATTACAACGTTTCGGCCCTTCAGTATCTGTCTATATTTCTGAGAATGAGGTATTATCTACACTATTTACATTATTCCGACTATTGTCCTCATCGTTGTCGCCATATTAATTACAACGTTTCGTCCCTTCAGTATCTGTCTATATTTCTGAGATGAGGTATTATGTACACTATTTACATTATTCCGACTATTGTCCTCATCTTTGTCGCCATATTTATTACAACGTTTCGTCCCTTCAGTATCTGTCTATATATCTGAGATGAGGTATTATGTACACTATTTACATTATACGGACTATTGTCCTCATGTTTGTCGCCATATTTATTACAACGTTTCGTCCCTTCAGTATCTGTCTATATTTCTGAGATGAGGTATTATGTACACTCTTTACATTATTCCGAATATTGTCCTCATCTTTGTCGCCATATTTCTCACAACGTTTCGTCCCTTCAGTATCTGTCTATATTTCTGAGATGAGGTATTATGTACACTATTTACATTATTCCGACGATTGTCCTCATTTTTGTTGCCATATTTATCACAACGTTTCCTCCCTTCAATATCTCTTTATTTCTGAGATGAGGTATTATGTACACTATTTACATTATTCCGACTATTGTCCTCATCTTTGTCGCCATATTTATTACAACGTTTCGTCCTTTCAGTATCTGTCTATATATATCACAGATGAGGGATTATGTACACTATTTACATTATTCGGACTATTGTCGTCATCTAAGTCGCACTATTTATCACAACGTTTCGGCCCTTCAGTATCTGTTTATATTTCTGAGATGAGGTATTATGTATACTATTTACATTATACGGACTATTGTCCTCATGTTTGTCGCCATATTTTTTACAACGTTTCGGCCCTTCAATATCTATGTATATTTCTGAGATCAGGTATTATGTACACTATTTACATTATTCTGACTATTGTTCTCTTCTTTGTCGCCATATTTATTACAACGTTTCGGCCTTTCAGAATCTGTCTATATATATCTCAGATGAGGGATTATGTACACTATTTACATTATTCGGACTATTGTCCTCATCTTTGTCGCAATATTTATCACAACGTTTCGGCCCTTCAGTATCTGTCTATATTTCTGAGATGAGGTATTATGTACACTATTTACATTATTCGGACTATTGTCCTCATCTTTGCCGCCATATTTATCACAAAGTTTCGGCCCTTCAGTATCTTTCTATATTTCTGAGATGAGGTATTATGTACACTATTTACATTATTCGGATTATTGTCCTCATCTTTGTTGCCATATTTATCACAACGTTTCGTCCGTTCAGTATCTGTCTATATTTCTGAGATGAGGTATTACGTACACTATTTACATTATACCGGCTATTGTTCTCATCTTTGTCGCCATATTTATCACAACGTTTCGGCCCTTCAGTATCTGTCTATATTTCTGAGATGAGGTATTATGTACACTATTTACATTATACGGACTATTGTCCTCATGTTTGTCGCCATATTTATTACAACGTTTCGTCCCTTCAGTATCTGTCTGTATTTCTGAGATGAGGTATTATGTACACTATTTACATTATTCCGACTATTTTCCTCATCTTTGTCGCCATATTTATTACAACGTTTCGGCCCTTCAGTATCTGTCTATATTCCTGAGATGAGTTATTATGTACACTATTTATATTATTCCGACTATTGTCCTCATCTTTGTCGCCATATTTATTACAATGTTTCGGCCCTTCAATATCTGTCTATATTTCTGAGATTAGGTATTATGTACACTATTTAAATTATACGGATTATTGTCCCCATCTTCGTCGCCATATTTATTACAACGTTTCGTCCTTTCAGTATCTGTCTATATTTCTGAGATGAGGTATTATGTACAAAAATTTAGATTATTCCAAACTATTGTCCTCGTGTTTGTTGCCATATTTATTACAACGTTTCGGCCTTTCAGTATCTGTCTATATTTCTGAGATGAGGTATTATGTATACTATTTACATTATTCAGACTATTGTCCTCATCTTTGTCGCCATATTTATTACAACGTTTCGGCCCTTCAGTATATGTCTATATTTCTGAGATGAGTTATTATGTACATTATTTACATTATCCCGACTATTGTCCTCATCTTTGTCGCCATATTTATTACAACGTTTCGGCCTTTCAGTATCTGTCTATATTTCTGAGATGAGTTATTATGTACACTATTTACATTATTCCGACTATTGTCCTCATCTTTGTCGCCATATTTATTACAACGTTTCGGCCCTTCAGTATCTGTCTATATTTCTGAGAATGAGGTATTATCTACACTATTTACATTATTCCGACTATTGTCCTCATCGTTGTCGCCATATTAATTACAACGTTTCGTCCCTTCAGTATCTGTCTATATTTCTGAGATGAGGTATTATGTACACTATTTACATTATTCCGAATATTGTCCTCATCTTTGTCGCCATATTTATTACAACGTTTCGGCCCTTCAGTATCTGTCTATATTTCTGAGATGAGGTATTACGTACACTATTTACATTATTCCGACTATTGTCCTCATCTTTGTCGCCATATTTATTTCATCGTTTCGGCCTTTCAGTATCTGTCGATATATATATCAGATGAGGGATTATGTACACTATTTACATTATTCGGGCTATTGTCCTCATCTTTGTCGCCATATTTCTCACAACATTTCGGCCCTTCAGTATCTGTCTATATTTCTGAGATGAGGTATTATGTACACTATTTACATTATTCCGACTATTGTCCTCATTTTTGTTGCCATATTTATCACAACGTTTCCTCCCTTCAATATCTCTTTATTTCTGAGATGAGGTATTATGTACACTATTTACATTATTCCGACTATTGTCCTCATCTTTGTCGCCATATTTATTACAACGTTTCGGCCTTTCAGTATCTGTCTATATATATCACAGATGAGGGATTATGTACACTATTTACATTATTCGGACTATTGTCCTCATCTAAGTCGCACTATTTATCACAACGTTTCGGCCCTTCAGTATCTGTTTATATTTCTGAGATGAGGTATTATGTATACTATTTACATTATACGGACTATTGTCCTCATGTTTGTCGCCATATTTATCACAAAGTTTCGGCCCTTCAGTATCTTTCTATATTTCTGAGATGAGGTATTATGTACACTATTTACATTATTCGGACTATTGTACTCATCTTTGTCGCCATATTTATCACAAAGTTTCGGCCCTTCAGTATCTGTCTATATTTCTGAGATGAGGTATTATGTACACTATTTACATTATTCGGACTATTGTCCTCATCTTTGTCGCCATATTTATCACAAAGTTTCGGCCCTTCAGTATCTTTCTATATTTCTGAGATGAGGTATTATGTACACTATTTACATTATTCGGATTATTGTCCTCATCTTTGTTGCCATATTTATCACAACGTTTCGTCCGTTCAGTATCTGTCTATATTTCTGAGATGAGGTATTATGTACACTATTTACATTATACCGGCTATTGTTCTCATCTTTGTCGCCATATTTATCACAACGTTTCGGCCCTTCAGTATCTGTCTATATTTCTGAGATGAGGTATTATGTACACTATTTACATTATACGGACTATTGTACTCATGTTTGTCGCCATATTTATTACAACGTTTCGTCCCTTCAGTATCTGTCTATATTTCTGAGATGAGGTATTATGTTCACTATTTACATTATTCCGACTATTGTCCTCATCTTTGTCGCCATTTTTATTACAACGTTTCGGCCTTTCACTATCTGTCTCTATTTCTGAGATGAGGTATTATGTAAACTATTTACATTATTCCGACTATTGTCCTCATCTTTGTCGCCATATTTATTACAACGTTTCGGCCCTTCAGTATCTGTCTATATTTCTGAGATGAGTTATTATGTACACTATTTACATTATTCCGACTATTATCCTCATCTTTGTCGCCATATGTATTACAACGTTTCGGCCTTTCAGTATCTGTCTATATTTCTGAGATGAGGTATTATGTACACTATTGACATTATTCCGACTATTGTCCTCATCTTTGTCGGCATATTTATTACAACGTTTCGGCCTTTCAGTATCTGTCTATATTTCTGAGATAAGTTATTATGTACACTATTTACATTATTCCGACTATTGTCCTCATCTTTGACCCCATATTTATTACAACGTTTCGGCCTTTCAGTATCTGTCTATATTTCTGAGATGAGGTATTATGTACACTATTTACATTATTCCGACTATTGTTCTCATCTTTGTCGCCATATTAATTACAACGTTTCGTCCCTTCAGTATCTGTCTATATTTCTGAGATGAGGTATTTTGTACACTATTTACATTATTCCGACTATTGTCCTCATCTTTGTCGCCATATTTATTTCAACGTTTCGTCCCTTCAGTATCTGTCTATATTTCTGAGATGAGGTATTATGTACACTATTTACATTATATGGGCTATTGTCCTCATGTTTGTCGCCGTATTTATTACAACGTTTCGGCCCTTCAGTATCTGTCTATATTTCTGAGATGAGGTATTATGTATACTATTTATATTATACGGACTATTGTCCTCATGTTTGTCGCCGTATTTATTACAACGTTTATGCCTTTCAGTATCGGTCTATATTTCTGAGATGAGTTATTATGTACACTATTTACATTATTCCGACTTTTTTCCTCATCTTTGTCGCCATATTTATTACAACGTTTCGGCCCTTCAGTATCTGTCTATATTCCTGAGATGAGTTATTATGTACACTATTTATATTATTCCGACTATTGTCCTCATCTTTGTCGCCATATTTATTACAATGTTTCGGCCCTTCAATATCTGTCTATATTTCTGAGATTAGGTTTTATGTACACTATTTAAATTATACGAACTATTGTCCCCATCTTCGTCGCCATATTTATTACAACGTTTCGTACTTTCAGTATCTGTCTATATTTCTGAGATGAGGTATTAAGTACACTATTTACATTATTCCGACTATTGTCGTCATCTTTGTCGCCATATTTATCACAACGTTTCGTCCCTTCAGTATCTGTTGATATTTCTGAGATGAGGTATTATGTACAGAAATTTACATTATTCCGACTATTGTCCTCATGTTTCTTGCCATATTTATTACAACGTTTCGGCCTTTCAGTATGTGTCTATATTTCTGAGATGAGGTATTATGTATACTATTTACATTATTCCGACTATTGTCCTCATCTTTGTCGCCATATTTATTACAAAGTTTCGGCCCTTCAGTATCTGTCTATATTTCTGAGAATGAGGTATTATGTACACTACTTACATTATTCCGACTATTGTCCTCATCTTTGTCGCCATATTTATTATAAGGTTTCGGCCCTTCAGTATCTGTCTATATTTCTCAAATTAGGTATTATTTACACTATTTACATTATTCCGACTATTGTCCTCATCTTTGTCGCCATATTTATCACAACGTTTCGTCCCTTCAGTATCTGTCTATATTTCTGAGATGAGGTATTACGTACACTATTTACATTATTCCGACTATTGTCCTCATCTTTGTCGCCATATTTATCACAACGTTTCGTCCCTTCAGTATCTGTCTATATTTCTGAGATGACGTATTATGTACACTATTTACATTATTCCGACTATTGTCCTCATCTTTGTCGCCATATTTATTACAACGTTTCGGCCTTTCAGTATCTGTCTGTATTTCTGAGATGAGTTATTATGTGCACTATTTACATTATTCCGACTATTGTCCTCATCTTTGTCGCCATATTTATTACAACGTTTCGGCCCTTCAGTATCTGTCTATATTTCTGAGATGAGGTATTATGTACACTATTTACATTATTCCGACTATTGTCCTCATCTTTGTCGCCATATTTTTTACAACGTTTCGGCCCTTCAGTATCTGTCTATATTCCTGAGATGAGTTATTATGTACACTATTTATATTATTCCGACTATTGTTCTCATCTTTGTCGCCATATTTATTACAATGTTTCGGCCCTTCAATATCTGTTTATATTTCTGAGATTAGGTATTATGTACACTATTTAAATTATACGGACTATTGTCCCCATCTTCGTCGCAATATTTATTACAACGTTTCGTACTTTCAGTATCTGTCTATATTTCTGAGATGAGGTATTAAGTACACTATTTACATTATTCCGACTATTGTCGTCATCTTTGTCGCCATATTTATCACAACGTTTCGTCCCTTCAGTATCTGTCTATATTTCTGAGATGAGGTATTATGTACAGAAATTTACATTATTCCGACTATTGTCCTCATGTTTGTTGCCATATTTATTACAAAGTTTCGGCCCTTCAGTATCTGTCTATATTTCTGAGAATGAGGTATTATGTACACTACTTACATTATTCCGACTATTGTCCTCATCTTTGTCGCCATATTTATTATAACGTTTCGGCCCTTCAGTATCTGTCTATATTTCTCAGATTAGGTATTATGTACACTATTTACATTATTCCGACTATTGTCCTCATCTTTGTCGCCATATTTATCACAACGTTTCGTCCCTTCAGTATCTGTCTATATTTCTGAGATGACGTATTATGTACACTATTTACATTATTCCGACTATTGTCCTCATCTTTGTCGCCATATTTATTACAACGTTTCGGCCTTTCAGTATCTGTCTGTATTTCTGAGATGAGTTATTATGTGCACTATTTACATTACTCCGACTATTGTCCTCATCTTTGTCTCCATATTTATTACAACGTTTCGGCCCTTCAGTATCTGTCTATATTTCTGAGATGAGGTATTATGTACACTATTTACATTATTCCGACTATTGTCCTCATCTTTGTCGCCATATTTATTACAACGTTTCGGCCCTTCAGTATCTGTCTATATTTCTGAGATAAGTTATTATGTACATTATTTACATTATTCCGACTATTGTCCTCATCTTTGTCGCCATATTTATTACAACGTTTCGGCCTTTCAGTATCTGTCTATATTTCTGAGATGAGGTATTATGTACACTATTGACATTATTCCGACTATTGTCCTCATCTTTGTCGCCATATTTATTACAACGTTTCGGCCTTTCAGTATCTGTCTATATTTCTGAGATTAGGTATTATGTACACTATTTAAATTATACGGACTATTGTCCCCATCTTCGTCGCCATATTTATTACAACGTTTCGTACTTTCAGTATCTGTCTATATTTCTGAGATGAGGTATTATGTACAGAAATTTACATTATTCCGACTATTGTCCTCATGTTTGTTGCCATATTTATTACAACGTTTCGGCCTTTCAGTATCTGTCTATATTTCTGAGATGAGGTATTATGTATACTATTTACATTATTCCGACTATTGTCCTCATCTTTGTCGCCATATTTATTACAAAGTTTCGGCCCTTCAGTATCTGTCTATATTTCTGAGAATGAGGTATTATGTACACTACTTACATTATTCCGACTATTGTCCTCATCTTTGTCGCCATATTTATTATAACGTTTCGGCCCTTCAGTATCTGTCTATATTTCTCAGATTAGGTATTATGTACACTATTTACATTATTCCGACTATTGTCCTCATCTTTGTCGCCATATTTATCACAACGTTTCGTCCCTTCAGTATCTGTCTATATTTCTGAGATGACGTATTATGTACACTATTTACATTATTCCGACTATTGTCCTCATCTTTGTCGCCATATTTATTACAACGTTTCGGCCTTTCAGTATCTGTCTGTATTTCTGAGATGAGTTATTATGTGCACTATTTACATTATTCCGACTATTGTCCTCATCTTTGTCTCCATATTTATTACAACGTTTCGGCCCTTCAGTATCTGTCTATATTTCTGAGATGAGGTATTATGTACACTATTTACATTATTCCGACTATTGTCCTCATTTTTGTTGCCATATTTATCACAACGTTTCCTCCCTTCAATATCTCTTTATTTCTGAGATGAGGTATTATGTACACTATTTACATTATTCCGACTATTGTCCTCATCTTTGTCGCCATATTTATTACAACGTTTCGGCCTTTCAGTATATGTCTATATATATCACAGATGAGGGATTATGTACACTATTTACATTATTCGGACTATTGTCGTCATCTAAGTCGCACTATTTTTCACAACGTTTCGGCCCTTCAGTATCTGTTTATATTTCTGAGATGAGGTATTATGTATACTATTTACATTATACGGACTATTGTCCTCATGTTTGTCGCCATATTTTTTACAACGTTTCGGCCCTTCAATATCTATCTATATTTCTGAGATCAGGTATTATTTACACTATTTACATTATTCTGACTATTGTCCTCTTCTTTGTCGCCATATTTATTACAACGTTTCGGCCTTTCAGAATCTGTCTATATATATCTCAGATGAGGGATTATGTACACTATTTACATTATTCGGACTATTGTCCTCATCTTTGTCGCAATATTTATCACAACGTTTCGGCCCTTCAGTATCTGTCTATATTTCTGAGATGAGGTATTATGTACACTATTTACATTATTCGGACTATTGTCCTCATCTTTGTCGCCATATTTATCACAAAGTTTCGGCCCTTCAGTATCTTTCTATATTTCTGAGATGAGGTATTATGTACACTATTTACATTATTCGGATTATTGTCCTCATCTTTGTTGCCATATTTATCACAACGTTTCGTCCGTTCAGTATCTCTCTATATTTCTGAGATGAGGTATTACGTACACTATTTACATTATACCGGCTATTGTTCTCATCTTTGTCGCCATATTTATCACAACGTTTCGGCCCTTCAGTATCTGTCTATATTTCTGATATGAGGTATTATGTACACTATTTACATTATACGTACTATTGTCCTCATGTTTGTCGCCATATTTATTACAACGTTTCGTCCCTTCAGTATCTGTCTATATTTCTGAGATGAGGTATTATGTACACTATTTACATTATTCCGACTATTTTCCTCATCTTTGTCGCCATATTTATTACAACGTTTCGGCCCTTCAGTATCTGTCTATATTCCTGAGATGAGTTATTATGTACACTATTTATATTATTCCGACTATTGTCCTCATCTTTGTCGCCATATTTATTACAATGTTTCGGCCCTTCAATATCAGTCTATATTTCTGAGATTAGGTATTATGTACACTATTTAAATTATACGGACTATTTTCCCCATCTTCGTCGCCATATTTATTACAACGTTTCGTCCTTTCAGTATCTGTCTATATTTCTGAGATGAGGTATTACGTACACTATTTACATTATTCCGACTATTGTCCTCATCTTTGTCGCCATATTTATCACAACGTTTCTTCCCTTCAGTATCTGTCTATATTTCTGAGATGACGTATTATGTACACCATTTACATTATTCCGACTATTGTCCTCATCTTTGTCCCCATATTTATTACAATGTTTCGGCCCTTCAATATCTGTCTATATTTCTGAGATTAGGTATTATGTACAATATTTAAATTATACGGACGATTGTCCCCATCTTCGTCGCCATATTTATTACAACGTTTCGTACTTTCAGTATCTGTCTATATTTCTGAGATGAGGTATTAAGTACACTATTTACATTATTCCGACTATTGTCGTCATCTTTATCGCCATATTTATCACAACGTTTCGTCCCTTCAGTATCTGTCTATATTTCTGAGATGAGGTATTATGTACAGAAATTTACATTATTCCGACTATTGTCCTCATGTTTCTTGCCATATTTATTACAACGTTTCGGCCTTTCAGTATCTGTCTATATTTCTGAGATGAGGTATTATGTATACTATTTACATTATTCCGACTATTGTCCTCATCTTTGTCGCCATATTTATTGCAAAGTTTCGGCCCTTCAGTATCTGTCTATATTTCTGAGAATGAGGTATTATGTACACTACTTACATTATTCCGACTATTGTCCTCATCTTTGTCGCCATATTTATTATAACGTTTCGGCCCTTCAGTATCTGTCTATATTTCTCAGATTAGGTATTATGTACACTATTTACATTATTCCGACTATTGTCCTCATCTTTGTCGCCATATTTATCACAACGTTTCGTCCCTTCAGTATCTGTCTATATTTCTGAGATGACGTATTATGTACACTATTTACATTATTCCGACTATTGTCCTCATCTTTGTCGCCATATTTATTACAACGTTTCGGCCTTTCAGTATCTGTCTGTATTTCTGAGATGAGTTATTATGTGCACTGTTTACAATATTCTGACTATTGTCCTCATCTTTGTCTCCATATTTATTACAACGTTTCGGCCCTTCAGTATCTGTCTATATTTCTGAGATGAGGTATTATGTACACTATTTACATTATTCCGACTATTGTCCTCATCTTTGTCGCCATATTTATTACAACGTTTCGGCCCTTCAGTATTTGTCTATATTTCTGAGATAAGTTATTATGTACATTATTTACATTATTCCGACTATTGTCCTCATCTTTGTCGCCATATTTATTACAACGTTTCGGCCCTTCAGTATCTGTCTATATTTCTGAGATGAGTTATTATGTACACTATTTACATTATTCCGACTATTATCCTCATCTTTGTCGCCATATGTATTACAACGTTTCGGCCTTTCAGTATCTGTCTATATTTCTGAGATGAGGTATTATGTACACTATTGACATTATTCCGACTATTGTCCTCATCTTTGTCGGCATATTTATTACAACGTTTCGGCCTTTCAGTATCTGTCTATATTTCTGAGATTAGTTATTATGTACACTATTTACATTATTCCGACTATTGTCCTCATCTTTGACCCCATATTTATTACAACGTTTCGGTCTTTCAGTATCTGTCTATATTTCTGAGATGAGGTATTATGTACACTATTTACATTATTCCGACTATTGTTCTCATCTTTGTCGCCATATTAATTACAACGTTTCGTCCCTTCAGTATCTGTCTATATTTCTAAGATGAGGTATTTTGTACACTATTTACATTATTCCGACTATTGTCCTCATCTTTGTCGCCATATTTATTTCAACGTTTCGTCCCTTCAGTATCTGTCTATATTTCTGAGATGAGGTATTATGTACACTATTTACATTATATGGACTATTGTCCTCATGTTTGTCGCCGTATTTATTACAACGTTTCGGCCCTTCAGTATCTGTCTATATTTCTGAGATGAGGTATTATGTATACTATTTATATTATACGGACTATTGTCCTCATGTTTGTCGCCGTATTTATTACAACGTTTATGCCTTTCAGTATCGGTCTATATTTCTGAGATGAGTTATTATGTACACTATTTACATTATTCCGACTTTTTTCCTCATCTTTGTCGCCATATTTATTACAACGTTTCGGCCCTTCAGTATCTGTCTATATTCCTGAGATGAGTTATTATGTGCACTATTTATATTATTCCGACTATTGTCCTCATCTTTGTCGCCATATTTATTACAATGTTTCGGCCCTTCAATATCTGTCTATATTTCTGAGATTAGGTATTATGTACACTATTTAAATTATACGGACTATTGTCCCCATCTTCGTCGCCATATTTATTACAACGTTTCGTCCTTTCAGTATCTGTCTATATTTCTGAGATGAGGTATTACGTACACTATTTACATTATTCCGACTATTGTCCTCATCTTTGTCGCCATATTTATCATAACGTTTCGTCCCTTCAGTATCTGTCTATATTTCTGAGATGAGGTATTATGTACAAAAATTTACATTATTCCAAACTATTGTCCTCATGTTTGTCGCCATATTTATTACAACGTTTCGGCCCTTCAGTATCTGTCTATATTTCTGAGAATGAGGTATTATCTACACTATTTACATTATTCCGACTATTGTCCTCATGTTTGTCGCCATATTTATTACAACGTTTCGTCCCTTCAGTATCTGTCTATATTTCTGAGATGAGGTATTATGTACACTCTTTACATTATTCCGAATATTGTCCTCATCTTTGTCGCCATATTTCTCACAACGTTTCGTCCCTTCAGTATCTGTCTGTATTTCTGAGATGAGGTATTATGTACACTATTTACATTATTCCGACTATTGTCCTCATTTTTGTTGCCATATTTATCACAACGTTTCCTCCCTTCAATATCTCTTTATTTCTGAGATGAGGTATTATGTACACTATTTACATTATTCCGACTATTGTCCTCATTTTTGTTGCCATATTTATCACAACGTTTCCTCCCTTCAATATCTCTTTATTTCTGAGATGAGGTATTATGTACACTATTTACATTATTCCGACTATTGTCCTCATCTTTGTCGCCATATTTATTACAACGTTTCGGCCCTTCAGTATCTGTCTATATTTCTGAGATTAGGTATTATGTACACTATTTAAATTATACGGACTATTGCCCCCATCTTCGTCGCCATATTTATTACAACGTTTCGTCCTTTCAGTATCTGTCTATATTTCTGAGATGAGGTATTACGTACACTATTTACATTATTCCGACTATTGTCCTCATCTTTGTCGCCATATTTATCATAACGTTTCGTCCCTTCAGTATCTGTCTATATTTCTGAGATGAGGTATTATGTACAAAAATTTACATTATTCCAAACTATTGTCCTCATGTTTGTCGCCATATTTATTACAACGTTTCGGCCCTTTAGTATCTGTCTATATTTCTGAGAATGAGGTATTATCTACACTATTTACATTATTCCGACTATTGTCCTCATCGTTGTCGCCATATTAATTACAACGTTTCGTCCCTTCAGTATCTGTCTATATTTCTGAGATGAGGTATTATGTACACTATTTACATTATTCCGACTATTGTCCTCATCTTTGTCGCCATATTTATTACAACGTTTCGTCCCTTCAGTATCTGTCTATATATCTGAGATGAGGTATTATGTACACTATTTACATTATACGGACTATTGTCCTCATGTTTGTCGCCATATTTATTACAACGTTTCGTCCCTTCAGTATCTGTCTATATTTCTGAGATGAGGTATTATGTACACTATTTACATTATTCCGACTATTGTCCTCATCTTTGTCGCCATTTTTATTACAACGTTTCGGCCTTTCACTATATGTCTCTATTTCTGAGATGAGGTATTATGTAAACTATTTACATTATTCCGACTATTGTCCTCATCTTTGTCGCCATATTTATTACAACGTTTCGGCCCTTCAGTATCTGTCTATATTTCTGAGATGAGTTATTATGTACACTATTTACATTATTCCGACTATTATCCTCATCTTTGTCGCCATATGTATTACAACGTTTCGGCCTTTCAGTATCTGTCTATATTTCTGAGATGAGGTATTATGTACACTATTGACATTATTCCGACTATTGTCCTCATCTTTGTCGGCATATTTATTACAACGTTTCGGCCTTTCAGTATCTGTCTATATTTCTGAGATGAGTTATTATGTACACTATTTACATTATTCCGACTATTGTCCTCATCTTTGACCCCATATTTATTACAACGTTTCGGCCTTTCAGTATCTGTCTATATTTCTGAGATGAGGTATTATGTACACTATTTACATTATTCCGACTATTGTTCTCATCTTTGTCGCCATATTAATTACAACGTTTCGTCCCTTCAGTATCTGTCTATATTTCTGAGATGAGGTATTTTGTACACTATTTACATTATTCCGACTATTGTCCTCATCTTTGTCGCCATATTTATTTCAACGTTTCGTCCCTTCAGTATCTGTCTATATTTCTTAGATGAGGTATTATGTACACTATTTACATTATATGGACTATTGTCCTCATGTTTGTCGCCGTATTTATTACAACGTTTCGGCCCTTCAGTATCTGTCTATATTTCTGAGATGAGGTATTATGTATACTATTTATATTATACGGACTATTGTCCTCATGTTTGTCGCCGTATTTATTACAACGTTTATGCCTTTCAGTATCGGTCTATATTTCTGAGATGAGTTATTATGTACACTATTTACATTATTCCGACTTTTTTCCTCATCTTTGTCGCCATATTTATTACAACGTTTCGGCCCTTCAGTATCTGTCTATATTTCTGAGATGAGTTATTATGTACACTATTTATATTATTCCGACTATTGTCCTCATCTTTGTCGCCATATTTATTACAATGTTTCGGCCCTTCAATATCTGTCTATATTTCTGAGATTAGGTATTATGTACACTATTTAAATTATACGGACTATTGTCCCCATCTTCGTCGCCATATTTATTACAACGTTTCGTCCTTTCAGTATCTGTCTATATTTCTGAGATGAGGTATTACGTACACTATTTACATTATTCCGACTATTGTCCTCATCTTTGTCGCCATATTTATCATAACGTTTCGTCCCTTCAGTATCTGTCTATATTTCTGAGATGAGGTATTATGTACAAAAATTTACATTATTCCAAACTATTGTCCTCATGTTTGTCGCCATATTTATTACAACGTTTCGGCCCTTCAGTATCTGTCTATATTTCTGAGAATGAGGTATTATCTACACTATTTACATTATTCCGACTATTGTCCTCATCGTTGTCGCCATATTAATTACAACATTTCGTCCCTTCAGTATCTGTCTATATTTCTGAGATGAGGTATTATGTACACTATTTACATTATTCCGACTATTATCCTCATCTTTGTCGCCATTTTTATTACAACGTTTCGGCCTTTCACTATCTGTCTCTATTTCTGAGATGAGTTATTATGTAAACTCTTTACATTATTCCGACTATTGTCCTCATCTTTGTCGCCATATTTATTACAACGTTTCGGCCCTTCAGTATCTGTCTATATTTCTGAGATGAGTTATTATGTACACTATTTACATTATTCCGACTATTATCCTCATCTTTGTCGCCATATGTATTACAACGTTTCGGCCTTTCAGTATCTGTCTATATTTCTGAGATGAGGTATTATGTACACTATTGACATTATTCCGACTATTGTCCTCATCTTTGTCGGCATATTTATTACAACGTTTCGGCCTTTCAGTATCTGTCTATATTTCTGAGATGAGTTATTATGTACACTATTTACATTATTCCGACTATTGTCCTCATCTTTGACCCCATATTTATTACAACGTTTCGGCCTTTCAGTATCTGTCTATATTTCTGAGATGAGGTATTATGTACACTATTTACATTATTCCGACTATTGTTCTCATCTTTGTCGCCATATTAATTATAACGTTTCGTCCCTTCAGTATCTGTCTATATTTCTGAGATGAGGTATTTTGTATACTATTTACATTATTCCGACTATTGTCCTCATCTTTGTCGCCATATTTATTTCAACGTTTCGTCCCTTCAGTATCTGTCTATATTTCTGAGATGAGGTATTATGTACACTATTTACATTATATGGACTATTGTCCTCATGTTTGTCGCCGTATTTATTACAACGTTTCGTCCCTTCAGTATCTGTCTATATTTCTGAGATGAGGTATTATGTACACTATTTACATTATTCCGACTATTGTCCTCATCTTTGTTGCCATATTTATCACAACGTTTCCTCCCTTCAATATCTCTTTATTTCTGAGATGAGGTATTATGTACACTATTTACATTATTCCGACTATTGTCCTCATCTTTGTCGCCATATTTATTACAACGTTTCGGCCCTTCAGTATCTGTCTATATTTCTGAGATGAGGTATGATGTATACTATTTACATTATACGGACTATTGTCCTCATGTTTGTCGCCATATTTATTACAACGTTTCGGCCTTTCAGTATCTGTCTATATTTCTCAGATGAGGTATTATGTACACTATTTACATTATTCCGACTATTGTCCTCATCTTTGTCGCCATATTTATTACAACGTTTCGCCCCTTCAGTATCTGTCTATATTTCTGAGATGAGGTATTATGCACACTATTTACATTATTTCGACTATTGTCCTCATCTTTGCCGCCATATTTATTACAACGTTTCGGCCCTTCAGTATCTGTCTATATTTCAGAGATGAGATATTATGTACACTATTTACATTATTCCGACTATTGTCCTCATCTTTGTCGCCATATTTATTACAACGTTTCGGCCCTTCAGTATCTGTCTATATTTCTGAGATGAGGTATTATGTATACTATTTACATTATACGGACTATTGTCCTCATGTTTGTTGCCATATTTATTACAACGTTTCGGCCCTTCAGAATCTGTCTATATTTCTGAGATGAGGTATTATGTACACTATTTATATTTTTCCGACTATTGTCCTCATCTTTGTCGCCATATTTATTACAACGTTTCGGCCTTTCAGTATCTGTCTACATTTCTGAGATGAGTTATTATGTACACTATTTACATTATTCCGACTATTGTCCTCATGTTTGTCGCCATATTTATTACAACGTTTCGGCCCTTCAGTATCTGTCTATATTTCCGAGATGAGGTATTATATACACTATTTACATTATACGGACAATTGTCCTCATGTTTGTCGCCATATTTATTACAACGTTTCGGCCCTTCAGTATCTGTCTATATTTCTGAGAAGTGGAATTATATACACTATTTACATTATTCCGACTATTGTCCTCATCTTTGTCGCCGTATTTATTACAACGTTTCGGCCCTTCAGTATCTGTCTATATTTCTGAGATGAGGTATTATGTATACTATTTACATTATACGGACTATTGTCCTCATGTTTGTCGCCATATTTATTACAACGTTTCGGCCCTTCAGAATCTGTCTATATTTCTGAGATGAGGTATTATGTACACTATTTACATTATTCGGACAATTGTCCTCATCTTTGTCGCCATATTTATTACAACGTTTCGGCCCTTCAGTATCTGTCTATATTTCTGAGATGAGGTATTATGTACACTATTTACATTATTCGGACAATTGTCCTCATCTTTGTCGCCATATTTATCACAACGTTTATGTCATGCCCTTGCTTAATCCCCCCAGCTATATCATGCGTTGTTTTCTCTTGTATCCGCTCTGTGAGTATCAGATTCTCCAGGCTCTTTCTTCTCATTACGTGTCTCGTGAAATTCAGCTGCTTCTTTCTGATGTTATGTATAAGCCTCCTCCGTGGTTGTTTCCACTCCAAAACCTCATCATTGCTAAGATGTTCGGTTCATGCTATCCTTAGCATCCTTCTATAGAACAATACTTCAGTTTCCACAGGTCTTTTCTTCATCTTCAAGGAGACCGTCCAACATTCCCTGTCGTAAAGCAGTAAAGATATCAGGTAGCAGTTCAGTCCTCTTTTCTCATAATACTCTAAAAAGCTTTTTGAATGTGTCTTTGCCCATCCTAATACGTTTTCGGATCTCAGCATTGCACTTACCCTCCTAAACGAATTAATTTTTGCCACATATTATATATTGATTTACTTCTGATTCGTAACGAAATATTTATATCATTTTGTTTCGTCATTAAACGCGAGGGCTCGCCTTGGGCAAACTAGAGAAACAAAGAAATTAATTTTTTTGAGTCTATTTTAGAAATAAATATTGAACCACTGAGAAGCATTGCTTTTGTAAAATTCGCGAAAGAGACGGTGAAGAAATTCACGAGCTGGTGCTAGAAAATACACTGGCTTATAAATATATAGAAAATGCTGACAACAGAGAGAAGGTAGTAAAATTAAGAGAGACTTTGATATAGATTGACGCAATTATATAACTCAACTGAGCACTTGGACTTTCAGAACATTAACGACAAATTTATTTCTACGGCGCAACGCGTGACATACCTAGCGGGCTTATGCAAGTGGATGACAGATGAGGTTTTGGGAGAAGTATCAAAAGACAAAACATACAATGGATAGGAGGAAGCGAATTGCCACGATCGCCTACGTCTTGAAGGGTCACGGTACAAAAAAGCAGAAAGAAGTTGTTATTTTTCAAGTCCCTAATGAAGAGACAGTTTATACGCGCCTATCTTGTCCAAAAAGAGACTATATTTGCACACATGCAAATTTTGGCCGTATTGGAATAGCATAAAAAGCGGGGTGCCAGCAGCACGACAGAACCTAAATCACTCGGCGGAAAGCGTGCAATGGAGCTGGGCATACCGATTGACAGACGGACACAGAAGTCGATGTACGCGCGTGAGCTGGCGTCTGTTTCACAACTGCCCAGTGTAACGGCTGAGAAAGAGAGCCAAGTAATCCATTTCCTTGAGGCGACCGAAGAAGTAGAAAAAATAGCTGGCCTGCAGGCGAGCACTACACAGCACTTTTTGATACCCACCTCAACTCATCAGCATTTTTCTCTACAATAACGTCAATCTTCAACGTATTATCAGTCTCATTTAGTTAACGTCTAAGAGTTTCCCGAGGAGTTACAAATATAGCTTATTAAGTTGTCTGAAGATAATATGCTAAAAAACGTTGGTTGACATTAAGAAAGATCACATTGAAGTTTGGAAAAGGGCGGTAGAATACCTTCGCCTTCGTGAACATGCACACCAATTTATTTCATTTTTTTTTAACATACAGTTTTGAATCCACATTTTCGTACATGGAGCTAATCAAGAATTCGTTGCAAAAATATTTGACAGATGATCATTTGGAAGACTAATTAAAACTAAAAGCCGCCACGTTGCAGTTTGATATCAAAAAGCTATCGCAAAGTAAGTAATGTCAAGGAAGTCATTAATTTATCATAAAAATGTATTTGTTTTAACATGTCTTGTTTTGTTTTTTTCAGTTTCATAATGTCTGTTTTTAGTAGATTATATACTTATAAATTCTATTTCATGCATTAATAATTAAATAAGATATAAAATGTGTAACTGCAATAAAATCACTTGGGGAATGCGGCCTAAATGAGGGATGATGAATTTCAATGTGATCTTAATGCACAAAAAGATTCTCACTATTAGTTTAAATAGTTTCAATAGTTTTCACCTCAAAGATATAGATAGACGAAAGATAAAGTTGGCTGTTTTTTACCACGATTGATCCAAATTCAGATTGCATATATCCTGCCTAAGAACTATTTTTAAAATGATTTTTATATCTTCGAGAAATGCAAATTTAAACAAAATCTACTGAAGTAGAAATTATTAAAATTTTGTAAAGTTATTTCATTTTTTACACGGTAAAGATGTTGCGTAATTAGCAAGTATGCAATGAAATAATTGAATTAATTCATTTGGACCCTTTCACATTTCTTTACACACTATCTTCTCTACACACAAAAAAAACGGCGTTTTTAGTCTCCCATATTTAAATTGTCCCATAAGTTCCCGGTAAATCTGAGCTGAATTTGAGAAATCATGATGTAATCTAATATATTTCTGAGATGAGGTATTATGTACACTATTTACATTATTCGGACTATTGTCCTGATCTTTATTGCCATATTTATCACAACTTTTCGGCCGTTGTACGCTCCGGCCTTCTTCATGTGGTTGGAATGTCAAACTGAACCCTTTATTTCGCTCGCTGGGGTAGACTGTTCTAGTTCCACGTACCATGTCTAATGAATGTCAATTATCTCCACTTTACCAGGTATTGAATTCAGAACTCTGGGTTCTGCACTAGATCTAACCTACGCCTTTATCCAATGTGTCATGTGTCCTTTAAGACATCTGTGTATGAATTTCTGGAACTTATAAACAATGTCTTAAGCAATCGATTTTTTACCAATGCTCATATTGTATTTTTTGCTGTTATCAATTGCATGTTTTTTTACCAGAGCTCATATTGCAATTTTACTTGTTATTATTGCATTTCTTTGCCACTCCTTAATACTGGTTCAAATATTATATTCATTTCTATGCTTAGTCGACTCAGGAGATGCTTGTGGCCTAGCATATGAGCTGATTCATTAAGTTTACGAATTTTTCAATGATTTTCTATGTCTGTGATCTCAACCTGATTCCATAGAGGGCGGTGATTTTCCTTCCCTCTCCATATGTGGTCAGCCACACCTGATTTCCCCACTTTCCCTCATGTTACAGCTTTCTGGTGTTCTTGAAGCCTTACCTTAAGAGTGCGACCTGTCCCCACCCTTTATATTTCTTCCCGCAGCTGCACGGGATAGCGTACACACAGTCTTCAGTCATGTTTTCCTCTAGGGGGGGGGTCTTACTCGGGAGAGATATCTGCAAAGTGTCCTCCAGATTTTGAAGGTTGTGCTGATGTTGTATATATTGCAGATCCTTTGTATTTCCTTCGGTAACCCCTTCACATGAGGAATCACAAAAATCTCCTGGGCCGAATAAGCGTAGAAACGAATACAAAATGGTAACTGAAGACATTAAGTTTATAAGTATTAGAAATTCATTCATAGATATCCTTAAGGAAACATGACACAGTGGATAAAGGCGTTGGTTAGATCCAGTGACACGTCCCAAAGAGTTGTGAGTTCAGTTGACATCAATTAGATATGGCACATGGAACTAGATCAGTCTAACCCAGTGAGCAAAATAAAGGGTTCTATTCGACATTCGAATAAGCGATCCTGATTTTCTTTTTGCATGTCTTGTAAACTCTGCAGAAAAGTGCGAAACGATCACCGAAAAAGTATGATTTTTAACCTCTTCAAAAAAATACCTATGTATAGTACGCACCCCCTATTTTTTTAAAAACTGATTATAAAACCTAGTACTGTACTTGAGAATAGACGATGTACAAAAAAATTCTTCTAAAACATGTTTTAAAGCTGCTTTCGCTGGTTCCTAGGCCTCATGAATTTAACCGTCCTACGAGGCTGGCATCCCGTTCCCACCCCTTCACCGTTGAAACTGTTAGATGTTGACGTCTCTTCTACTCCAATAGCTTCATGTCTCGCCCATCTCGCCTGTGGAACTCGCTTCCTTATTCCTGTTTCCCTGACAAATATAATCTCCAACTATTTAAGTGTAATGTCAATAGACGTCTCCAGTTGCCTTGATCTATCCACTTCCCTTCTCCACATACTTTCCCCTTTCATTCCTATCTGCTCTCGCTCCAAATCTTCTGTAACCCTCTTGCCTTGATCGATCCACTATCTTTCTCCACATCCTCTCCTTTACCACTCCTATCTGCTCTTCCTCCAAACCTTCTGTAACCCCTTGCGTGCTAGTGGCTTCCAGCCTTGCTTGGGGTGATAAGCTTAAAAAAAAATTTTTTTAAAATAAAAGAAGCGAAATTATTTTTTAATTCCTCTGCGTTCAACTTTGTGCAACTTTCTTGATATTAAAACCCAAATTTAAGCTAACACATCGTGACAGTTATTTGAGAGATGTGATTAAATATATATTAATGTTTAAAAAAATATTCAGTATTCTTATTGTTCAGGTAATAATTATCATAAAAGGAAGTTTCCACAATATACACATTTTTTTATGTATTTATAGTTATTTTTAACTTTTATAAAAACAACATTCTTGTATATGTAGTTATGGATAATATTATAGATGAATTCCTACTTTTTACGTAACAACTATTTGAGCTAAGTTGTTGACATTAATAGCTATATGATGATGTGTTATAATAATGCAATAATAAAAAATATTAAATTTCATCTCTCTGATGACGCGATTTATAAAAAAATATCAAATTTACACTTCGTTTTAAAATGTTTTACATTATAATCTTACCTACTTAACAATAATTTAGCTGCAGTTACCCACAGGACACCCAAGAAGAGAAATGAAAATTCTAATGTTATTATTAATTCTTAATCCCAGTGTGGGATTTTTTCTGCTATCCATCTACTAAAACCTGTCAATTATATTTTCTCGCTGTTTTTCATGTTTCGCTCGCCTTGTGAGTGTCAATTTCTACATTCTTTCTTTCCACATATCAGCTTTCTCTTTCTGTTGACAGCAACTTCTTTGTCGTTTCGGGACAATTTTCTCACAGATAAAATGTAGACTTTGAAGCGACAAAGATGCGTCCCGAGAGAAGTATGCGAGGAATAAAATGGACGGGGAATGTAAACGAGGGTGGACCTTTAAGGAAAATGGAAACAAAAAGGACACTTTTACTTACAATCAGAAAAAAAAGTCACTTGAAATGTGCCGTATCCTTCAGGACGTTGGCGATCATGGCTGTCTGCACTCTCCTACCCTTTGTAATTCTTGGCATCTCCCCAAACCTTGCTCCAACGTCCATCCCCACAAGATCGTTAGGTAAGTGAGGATGTTTTCCTCTTTCCCTCTTGCTTTTCCATGTGTCCTGTGAGTTTTATATTCTCCAAGCTCTCTTTCCTCATTACGTGCCCTAGAAATTTCAGATGTCTCTTTGTAATGTTAGTATAGGTGTTATATTATTTATCGTTGTCGCGGTAACACAGAAGAAAATTTTGTTAAAACATGAAAAGCCGAGAGACAGTGAAACGAGAAGGGTTAATACCAAAAACCTGTTGGAAGAACTGAAGTTTTAATTCACACATAAATGACTTGAATTGTAGGTCGAGGGGTTTAAACAATGGAAGAGTGATCCAGACATATATACACACACACAGGGTGTCCATAAAGATCGTGTGCACTTTAAAAATTTATAACTTTATTTGTATTTGCGATAGAATTAATCTGTAAAAAATGTTATAAAGTTTAATGTACCTAGTTTTAAATATAGCTAAAATAACTAATGTGATTTCAGGCATTACTGTAAATCACTTGGCAAATGTTTTCCGTGAACTGAAAAATCGTATTACCCTTTGTATTGCTAATGATGGAGGACATGTGGAAACTTGAATAAAATTTCAATAAAACCTTAAAAAATATAGATTTACTTCTTTCTAATCCTTTTTACAAATTATTTCCATCGCAAATACAAATAAAGTTATAAAGTTTTAAAATTCACACTAACTTTATGGACACCCTGTATATCCGATGAGATAATATTTATAATTTTACCGTTTTTCTCTTTATGCATTGATTAAACAAGTTTGTTAGTCACCAGATTTGGACTGGTAGCTAAAAATGACTCCTGCCCACATTTATAGACAAATCCTACAGATATATGCTGGGGTTTTTTCTTAACCATTAAAAACAGATAATTCTCTTACTCACACATTAGTTCTTTCAAAAACACAAGACCAGGAAATCTTCATTGTATTCCTTTTGCATATGAACACTATTCCTATTTTGTGAACTTTTTCCTTCTTTTATTGTTTTCTAGCTACCTTACGTTAATTTGCATTGCATGATATTGCCTTGTCTCGTATTATTTTACCCTTATTGTTATTAAACATTTTACGCTTAATAATGCCTGTTTTACGCTTAATAATGCCTGTTTTACGCCTAATAATGCCTGTTTTACGCTTAATAATGCCTGTTTCCTCTACATAGTTCTCTGTTTGAAGTCAAGCTATTTGGACTCTGAGATCACTCAAGCTTTCAAGGACACCTCGGCGTGGTGTAATGATTAGCAAGTTTGTCTCGCTAGAACAATTACGACAGAGTAGCGAGCGCGATCCCCACTGAGAGTCCCATACTTTCGGCCTTGTGCCACATCTGAGCTACGCTTGGAAAATCATTATATCAAGGTTTCCTATCAATTGATAAAATATTTGTGTAGCAGTTTTTTAGATATAGTTATACAAACTGTCATTGTTGATTTTACTGTATTTTATAGCTAGCTTTGATTGCTTTCTTATCATAAAAATTACATTATTTGTTACATTGACTTGAACAAAACCACAATGCAGTATATCCGGTTTAATTTTAACATATTTTTTACATTAGAATTCGAATTATTAGTTTTGTTATATGGCGTCTTTAACTGCGCTATAGATATTGTTCTACTGAAGTAATCCAGTATTTCACCGCTGTTGATTTCCATTTATCACTTCGAAAACTTTATCAAATTATATATGATGATATTAATTTGTTGTACATCCTGTATATTTTTGTTATTAATTCAGTGTTTACATTCCTTTATATACTGTATGAATTTTTCTCCTTTTTTATATCTGTGAAGTGATCTCCAAAATACTTATTCTTTTGTGTAGTTTTCTTTATGACTGATCCAGCTTTAGATTTTATACATCTTTCCGAAGTGCACGTTTTCTGTTTTAAAAATCTTTTTGGAATACTTGCTATCTGTGCTATTTTCTGTTAATGACTATATATTAAATCTATCTTCATCTTCCCACGACAAATTTTTGGCTGCAGAAATATCAGATATTTTCAGAACATTACTTTGGAAGCCTTTTGACATTTACCCACGTTAAAACCCATTTTACTCCTGCTTTCCGTCTTTCGTCACCGACAACCGTGTATTCCTCCTCCAAAGTAACTAAAGTTTATTTCAGTTTCAGCCCGGTCACCGACCCCCCCCCATAATTCTCGTTGAATAAGCATAACGTTTCACTTAATTATTTAATAACTATCCAGCAAGAGTACCTGGCGATGTTCAGTGCGAGATATGAGCCTCTTCGCTATGGTATCTAAACTTTATGAATTTAAGTACACTACTAGATTGGCAATAAGGCTTCATCAATTTACAGTTGAACTGTTAAGATACAACCGTAAGTTCTATGCTAACAGTTTCTTTTCTCGAAAATCTATCTTCTGGCTCCGTGCATTACGGCTGAATTTGAGCTTCGAAAATTTAACTGCAATTACAATCCTTTAACTAGAGTTTGGCACGATTCGGCGTCGCTGATTCGGCGTCCTATAAATGATTGACCTATTCGGCGTTTGTATGTTTCGAGGTCACTGTCTTTGTGCGGAGGCACCCCCCCCCACAAAAAAAAAGAAAAGCCTTGAAAACACCCAACTTTCATTATGAATTTTTATTCATTTAGGGAATTATGAATCCTATTAAAAGACTAATGGGATAATGTGAATTAAAAACTTAAATTAAACATATTGTATTTAAAAAAAAAATGAAAGGACCCTTGTTCGTTGCGTCAGAAATAAAAACGTATACATCGTGTATCACAATGGTTCTTCCACGTTTTGATAAAATATTTGCTTCCATTGATGATTGAAAAATATTGTATTTAAAATAAAAAGTTAAAAATCATAGTAAAGCTATTTAATCTATTCAACTGGCGAATCATTTCTCCCTCACTTTATATGGAATCTCACTTTACATCGATCTTTCTGTTCACATCGCCAAAACTTTAATTCAGAAGCCATCTTGATCGTTGCGTCAGAAATAAAAAAGGTATCCATTGTGTATCACTTTGTTTCTTCTACGTTTTGATAATAAATATTTGCTTCCATTTTGAATAAAATGGCTTTGATGACTGAAAAAAATATGAAGCTGCCCTGAAGGAATTCATAATATAAAAATACCTCCAAATATTCCTTTTCTTAAATATAAAAATACCTTCAACTACTTTTTTTCTTAAATTGGACTATTCAAGCATAAAACGAAGAAGTATTAATTTGACGACTAAACGGGGCGGGGTTGGGGGAGTGATAGAGAGAAAACAAAGTTGACTAAAAAAGACGAAGTAGTAATCTGACGCCTAATCGTCCCTCTGCCGAAAACTTTCTATGTTGAAACGGCTACGCCGAATCAGCGAGGCCAAATAGTCTACGATAGAACGTCCCATTTCCTCTAATGACTTCCTGATTAAACTTTTTTTTTTATTATTTAATCGTATCACCCCAAGCAAGGCCGGAGGCCACTATCACGCAAGGGGTTAAAGAAGGGTTGGAGGAAGAGCAGATAGGAGTGGCAAGGGAGGGGATGTGGTGAAAGAGAAAGACAGTGGGTCGATCAAGGCAAGGGAGCCACAGAAGACTCGGAGCGAGAGCAGATAGGAATGAAAGGTGAAAGGATGTGGAGAAGGGAAGTGGATAGATCAAGGCAACTGGAGATGTCGATTGACGCTACACTTAAACCGTTGGAGATTGTATTTGTCAGGGAAACAGTAATAGGGAAGGGAGTTCCATAGGCGAGATGAGCGAGACATGAAGCTATTGGAGTAGAAGAGACGTCTACATCTAACAGTTTCAACGGTGTAGGGGTGGGAGCGGGATGCCAGCCTCGTGGGGCGTTTAAATTCACGAGGCCTGGGGACAAGCGAACGCAACTCCCCAGAGCAATTACCGTGGAAGTACTTGTAAAAAAGGCAGAGCGATGCAACATCGCGTCTGTGAGAGAGCGACTGCAGAGGAGATGACAGTTCAGGGCCAATCACGTTGCATATCCGTCTCTGGATCTTATCAAGAACCCCGAGGCAAACAGCAGGGGCTCCAGACCATATATGGCAGCAATACTCCATGCAAGGGCGAATGGTCGATTTATAGACTTGAAGGATCGATTCCGGGGAGAAACATTTCCTGGCTCGGCACAGAGAACCAACTTTCTTTGCGGTGGCTGATGCAACTGACTCGATGTATTTGTTCCATCTCAGATCAGCAGACGGCGTGAGACCGAGCAGCTGCAGGGAGGAGCTCTCGAGAAGTTGGTCATCAGACATATTGTTCTCAACCCTTCATAATGTTTATAATTTCTGTTTCTTTCACACCCAGTAATTCCTTGTATAGTAGTGGCTTTACTGCATTGCTTGGGGTGAATTATATATATATATATATATATATATATATATATATATATATATATATATATATAGTTGATTTGGCTGTTGTTAAATCAAGAGTTCGAAGGTTTTTCGACACGAGTATAGTTACCTATATATATATATATATATATATATATATATATATATGATGGACTCTCCCGTCGGTTTCAACGTATGAGGTTCCGACAACTGTGCTTATTCAACCCTGTGTGTAAGTCGCAAGTGACATTTCAGTCCCGCTAGTGATTTGCAAAGAAGTCTACAGATTGTGCAAGAGTGTGGATTGTTGGAGTGTATGGCCGGTACAGCAGCAGATATTTTAGTCCTTTCCCTAGTGTGACGGAGCTTGGTGACGTTTGATGCTGCATTGTTCTTGATGCCATTTTAGCAAGTAGTCCTCCTCTCATTGCGATCAATTGCTATGTCCTCAAACGTAGCATAGTCCATATTCGCAGCTGAGAGGTTACTTTTCAGTTTGTCCCTGTATCTAAGCAATGCTCGGCCCACGCTTCGATGACCACTGTCAAGTTGACTATACATGAGCATTTTTGGTATTCTGGTGTCTTGCATACGTATTGATCTTTAAAAAGGAATCATATTTTAATTTAAAAAAGTAAAAAGACGTACATTATATATGTACAAGACACGGAAAAAATAAATAAATACATAAACAAACATAATGACAATAAAATAAGCAAAATAAATTAATCCAAACAAATTACCAAATCACACCTGTTAGAATAGACGAAACAGAATAAAAAATAAGGAACAAAATCAATAAATAAAGTAAATAATAAACAATTTAGGAAACTATTACGACCAAAATATTAGACTATAGAAAATCAAAACAAAAATCGGACGAAAAATAGCTATAACTGTTATATAACGATAAAAAAATGAATAAAAAATAATATACTGCGTTACTTAAAAATCGAAAACCAAAAAGAGAAAATATACAGTGTAACAAATAAATAACAAAAAGTATAATAAATTGATCTAAATACATCCAAATATATAAATAAACTAACAACCGATACCGATAAACTAGCCGTTTAGAAAAAAACAAATAAAGATAATCAATCCAAATAAATAAATTAAAACTGTTCCCGCCAAAATAATAGTCAGAACAAACCACAACAATCAACCCCAAAATTCAACAAATAGCTTTAATTATATTCACAAACAAAAACAAACCTATTAAATAAGCTATATAAACAAATTTTTATGACGTTAATAAAAACACCAATCAAAATCAAAATAAAAATAAATAAATATATAAGATAAAAAAAAAAAATAAAAATAAAACAAGCAAAATAATTTGACCCAAATAAATAAACAAATAAACAACTTCCGGTAAAATAACCGCCAAAATAGACTACAACAAATTTTTACTTTGTTAATAAAAACACCGATCAAAGTAAAAAAAAATAAATATATAAGATAAAAAATAAAAATAAAATTAAATAAAGTCAAGCAAAATAATTTGACCGAAATAAATAAACAAATAAACAACTTCCGGTAGAATAACCGCCAAAATAGACTACAACAAATTTTTACTTTGTTAATAAAAACACCGATCAAAGTAAAAAAAAATAAATATATAAGATAAAAAATAAAAATAAAATTAAATAAAGTCAAGCAAAATAATTTGGCACATATAAATAAATAAACAAATAAACGGCTTCCGGTAAAATAACCACCAAAATAGACTACTCACAATGCACCACTGACCAGTATATATAAATAGCCGAGAAAAATAACAGCACTCGTGGCCTGACGATTGCATCTAGCATGAAACAGACTGTCACCTCTAAGTGTTGACTTCCATGATCACTGTTATATAGTTTAAAGAGAGTTATAAAAAGGAGAAAACCAAAAGAACAATAAATATGGAATGTGGATTTTCCTTGAATAGAAGCATGTACATACTCCCCCCTTGTATGATTGACGCAATACAATCTTCTGAGCTTGTTACTGTAATTCATATGTTAAAATCTATTCGTAATTCCATATCATATCGGATATTTCAAATTTTTTTAATTTCTCATTTCAAGCCAGGATAAATAACAAAAAGGGTAAGGGGATTGAAGAATTTTCCTTTCAGTAAATGATATTTAAAAAAATTTAAAACTACGGGATCACTGCCAAGAAATCAAAATGACCAATGAATTAAAAGATAAAAAACAATCATGAAATCAAAAGATCGAAAACATGACATGTTATAGGTATTTTTCTACATTTGTGATATCGACAAACCCTCGCTGCCATTTTCTGATATCGACGAACCCTTGTTGCCATTTTTATGATGTCGACAGATCCACGATGCCATGTTTGCGATGTCGACAAACCCTTGTGGCCACTTTTGTGTTGTTGACAAACACTCGTTTCCACTTTTGTGATGTCGACAAACCATCGTTGCCACTTTTGTAATGTCGACAAACCATCGTTGTCACTTTTGTGATGTCGACAAACCACCGTTGTCACTTTTATGATGTCCACAAACAATCGTTGCCAGTTTTGTGATGTCGACAAACAATCGTTGCCACTTTTTTTATTGTCGACAAACCATCGTTGTCACTTTTGTGATGTCGACAAACCATCGTTGTCACTTTTGTGATGTCAACGAAGCCTCGTTGCTACTTTTGTGATGTCAACGAAGCCTCGTTGACACTTTTGTGATATCGACGAATCCTTATTGCCAATATTGAGATTTCGACGAACACTCCTTGCCACTTTTTTGATCTCGATAAACCCTCGTTGCCACTTTTGTGATGTCGACGAATATTCGTTGCCACTTACTTTTATTTCTACGAACCCTCGTTGCCACTTTTATGATTATGACGACCTCTCCTAGCCACTTTGGCGATATCAACAAACACTCGTTGCCACTTTTGTGATGTTAACGAAGCCTCGTTGCTTTTTTTCTGATGTCGACGGACCCTCGTTGCCACTTTTGTGATGTCGACAAACCCTCGTCACCTTTGAGATGTCAATGAAACTTCGTTCCTACTTTTGTGATGTCGACAAACCGTCGTTGCCACTGTTGTGATGTCAACGAAGTCTCCTTGCTACTATTGGTACATCGAGGAACACTCTTTGCCACTTTTGTGATGTCAACGAACCCTCGTTCCTACTTTTGTGATGTCGACAAACCCTCGTTGCTACTTTTGTGATGTCGACAGACCCTCGTTGCTACTTCTGTGATGTTGACGATTACTCCTTGTCACTATTGTAATTCTCATTGTAGTAGAGACTTTGTTATCGTAGATACCACTATAGTAACGCCGTTGAACAATATGGATGCCAAACGCCTTCGAATAGCACTTACAGTAATAGTACTTGCTCGTAATACTCGCTCGAATAGTAAACACGTAATAGTAATCTCTATTGTGATCCGTATAAAAATCACTTAAACGCCAGGCGAATTCCCGTATAAACATTTCCTCTCCCATCACATGATCTATTTATTCAAAATGGGAATGCCTGTGTTACTCTCTTGTGACCTGTGTTCGACCTCCAGTGTCGGCACTTTATTCCGATAGAACAAGCTACAATATGTCATCCTTAATTTGTGTCATTTCAATTATCGAATGGGGGAAAATGAAAATCAGCTTTTGCCTTCATTGTGAAAAAAAAGAGAGCTGTGAATAATGATAATATGTATTAATGAGAAGAGACTCGATGCAACGGAGGTATGGTTCTACAGAAGGATACTGAGGATATTAAAGATGGTTCGAGCGTGTGAGCAATGATGAGTTTTTGAAGAAAATGTAAACAAGGGGGAAGCTTATACTGAACATCAGGAAATTGCAGCTGAAAATTCTGGGAAAACGTAATGAGAAAGGACGGCTTGGAGAATCTGATACTCACAGGTCGAATAGAGGCAAAGGGGGACAAGGAAAAGCAAAGCATGACATACCTACCGGGCTTACGCAAGTCGATGACAGAACATGGCCTAGGCGGAGTAGCTAAGGAATAGGAGGAAGTGGAGAGCCATGATCGTCTACGTCCTGAAGAGACACAAAACATAAAAGAAGGACACCAATTCGCTGTCGCTGAGCAGTTTAAATTCTATGCTTATATTTACATGATTTAGGTACCTCTTCGTGGTTTATGGTAAAGAAGTTTGTCTCACCAGAGAGTTCGATTCTCACTAGGTGCCACATGATTTCAGCCTTGTGCCACACTTTAAATACGCTAAGCTTAACAAAAAATATTTTCGTGCTTCCAAGTAATATAATGGTTGGCAAAATTGTCTCTTACCTCAGTAACAACTGAGAAGAGGCTTCCCTTCTCGATGAGTGCTCCATACTTTCGGAAGACTGAGAAGGAAGTTCGATCCACACTGGGTGCTGTATACTTGGACCTTGAGCCATATCTAAGCTAAAATTAGTAAATCGAGAATCACTTTGACGTTGTATAATGATTAGCCAGCTTGTCTCTTAAGATTACAACTGAACAGAGAGTTCGATGACACCAACTCCACGACTTTATCATTCTTTCAGTTTTGTGAGACATCAAAGATATGTATGTGAGAGAGTTAGAGAGAGAGAAAGAGAGAGAGATAGAGAGACCGAGAGAGAGAGATTTGGCGAAATTAAAATAAGTTTTAATTAACGAAGCGTAATGAGTTGATTAGGGAGTGAGGATAAAATTCGTAACAATTAAGGATGGTTCGAGCAGTACTAAAATTGAGGCTATGAGTAACTTAATGAAATTAACGGACGAACTGGAAATATTGATCAAGTGACTAGCTTAAGGTAAAGGTTGGAAAAAAATTCTGATTAATAGTTTTACTTTTTTTTTGTTTTTGTTTTTTGTTTTTTGAAGAGGTCTCCGAAAATTTTATCTTGAAATTTTGTCGACGCAAATAATGAAGGGCTACAAAATAGTTCCTGCCGAATAACTGAAAATCGTTGAAGAACTTAACGGGTCATTACGAAAAGGGTATCCGGAAATATGTGTGAGAACACGTAGGCAGGTTGCAGATAATGGCAATTCACAGATGGCGATTCCCTGTCCCGGGACTACACGGAACTATGTGGAAGACCAGGATATAGTCGGCAGAGGTAAGTGGAGTTGAGGGTGGCTGATAACGACAGTTCTCGAGGGGCGAGTAAATGGAAGATAGAACAGGTTTTGGGAGAAAGAACAAAAACACAAAATTTATAAAAGAGCTAAAAGGGATAGGAAGATGTGGAGGGCAATGAACACCAAAGACTTGAAGAGGCACGTCACATAAAAGAAACTCTTCTCCACATATTTATTCAACTTCAAAGGACAGATTGAAGGAAAGGGGACAGAAGAAAGCAAGGCCTAACATACTTGATAAGCTTGAGAAAATGGATGGTAGAACAGGGTTTGGGAGATATAACAAAAATACAAAATTTATTAAGAGCTGCAAGGGATGGGAAGACGTGGAGGGCCATGATCGCCTACGTCCTGAAGGGACACGGCACATAAAAGAAGACTCTTCCCCACATATTTATTCAACTTCCAAGGACAGATTGAGGGAAAGAGAGACAGAAGAAAGCAAGGCGTAACATACTTGATGAGCTTGAGAAAATGCAGGGTAGAATAGAGATTGGGAGAAATAACAAAACGACAAAACTCATTAAGAGCTGCAAGGGATAGGAAAATGTGGAGGGCCATCATCGCCTACACCCTGAAGGAACACAACATATAAAAGAATAAGAATCTGAATTGCTTAATCTATCGTAATATATGTAAAAGAATTTCAGATTACGTATTTTAATTTTTTATACAACAATCCATATAGTGTAGAATATATGCACTTAACGTTCGTTTCGTGTCAATTTACAATAAATTTACATAGAAAATTTGAACCTCCTGTCAAGTTATATAAAAATTAATTAAAAAAATATGTTTAATCTATCGTAATATAAAGAACATTTTCTTAAACAAACTTCTGGTCGCATTTATTATTGTATGTCTCCACCCAAAATATTTGCCTAATTTCACTCAAGATGCCGACACGAAATATAACCTAAAATGTGCTTAATATTAAAACTGATGTTTTTTGAAAGCAATACAAAAATCATATTCCGAACAATAAAGCAAATGAATGTACTATCATGAATTTTATTAATTTTTCGCCAGAAATCTGCACCAAATCCAAACTAAATTTAAATGAACGAAGCTTCTGAGTGTTTATCCTTTTGTTTCAATCCACCCCACCAGAAAACTTCCGATATAATACATAGTTATTGTTGAAACTTGACTAATGCATGGAATAATAATGCAACACAAAATGTACTTAGAACAAAATGTATTGAAACAAGAAAGTGTACCCAATATTTACATATAGTCTTTTGTATATTCCTGGGTAGACCGTTCCTGGAGAATGTGTTGACTAAGTCGCAGTCGGGCAGAGTCTCTAGTTGAATCTCTTGATTCGCCTCACATGTCTTCCCGGTACCAACCATATTTATATAGTCGGTACTCCACTATGCAAATTAGATGGATCCTACCACAACAGTTATGGATATAGCAGAACCTCTTTGATTCCTCACGAACCCATCAGTCAGGAACTTTCACAACACGGATAAAAATATTCTTCTTTGGGCACAACTCGATTGGAATACACCACTCACATGGAAGGCCTCAGAAAAATCAAGGACTATGTTTATCAATACGGCACATTTTCTTTAAGAACAGCAGAAACCCTGTTTTTGAAATTAAGTATCCAGCTCTATAGAAATCTCGATATCTCAAAACCTACTTGAGATGCATGTATAAAAGCAGAACTATAACCTGTAATAATGCCGAAACAAATACACAGGTGAAACTTCGAGGAATTTAAATAAAACATTGTATATACACAAAATCTATCATATACAAAACAACACGCTGAATGCATTAATAGTTCATCATAATGAATCTGGCCATAATTTCGATTTAAACAAATGTTGTTTTCATTAAAAGAGAGATTAAATTACTAAGGTGAAAATGCATAGAAAGTGCTCTGATTTCTGAAACTCCATGGTAATTTTGTGTCCAGATTCTTACAATAAATCACCTTTGTTGACAAAACTTATGTTGAGTAAAATGTGTGGCATCTATAAACAACAGCATTAAAAAATATAACCAAAGTGTTGGGAAAATAATTCAGATCGGCTGAGTCGAGTGTCTAGACACGTTGGACGCCAGAAATTCTTACAGCTTCATACATTCGCTTTATACATAATTGCATAATATAATTAAATCTATAATAATAATAATAATTAAATCAATGATAATTAATTAAATTATCAATAATAATTAATTAAATTATCAATAATTATTAATTTCAATAATAGTTAATTAAATCTCTAACAATAATTAAATCAATGATAATTAATTAAATTATCTATAATAAATAAATCAATAAGATCTCCACTTTAGTCTGAGGAAGTCCTTTTAAATCATTACAGAAAATGTGTTCCATTTTGCCTAGACGTATTTTTATAAGTTAACTAACCTACCCGTGATCCGTTGGGTCACTGACACTTCAAGTTATATAATAATGAAGTTGATTTCAACATTAAAATATTGTTTGAAGAAAGTTGAAATAAATAATATTGGTATAAACAACTCGTATTTTTAAATCTAATTCATTTAAAATATTTTTAAAATCCCATTAACGTAAAAATATATTTTTAATACGCCAAAAAATATTGTAAAATCATATTCACTTGAAAATATTTTTTTAAATATGGAAAAAATATTTTTTAAATATTTAAAATATTGTTTCTTTAAACAAAGCTGAAATATAAATAAGCACACACGCAATCACGGGTAGGTGGAAAGAGAGAAGTGTAAAGAGAGAGGCGGGAGAGAGAGAGAAGTCTAAGAGAGAGAGGTAGAAAGAGAGAGGTGGAGAGAGAGAAGTATAAAGAGAGAGAGGTAGAAAGAGAGAGGTGGAGAGAGAGAGGTATAAAGAGAGAGAGAGGTTGAAAGAAAGAAGTGGGGAGAGAGAGAAGTATAAAGAGAGAGAGGTAGAAAGAGAGGTGGAGAGAGAGAGAAGTATAAAGAGAAAGAGAGGTTGAAAGAGAGAGGTGGGGAGAGAGAGAAGTATAAAGAGAGAGAGAGGTAGAAAGAGGGAGGTGGAGAGAGAGAAGTATAAAGAGAGTGAGAGAGGTTGAAAGAGAGAGGTGGGGAGAGAGAGATAAGTATAAAGAGAGAGAGAGAGGTTGAAAGAGAGAGGTGGAGAAAGAGAAGTATAAAGAGAGAGAGAGAGGTAGAAAGAGAGAGGTGGAGAGAGAGAAGTATAAAGAGAGAGAGAGTGTTGGAAATAGAGAGGTGGAGAGAGAGAAGTATATATATAGAGAGAAGTTGAAAGAGAGAGGTGGAGAGAGAAGTATAAAGAGAGAGAGAGAGGTTGAAAGAGAGAGGTGGAGAAAGAGACAGAAGTATAAAGAGAGAGAGAGAAGTATAAAGAGAGAGAGACGTTTAAAGAGAGAGATGGAGAGAGACAAGTATAAAAGAAAGAGAGAGGTGGAGAAAGAGAAGTATAAAGAGAGAGAGAAGTATAAAGAGAGAGAGAGAGGTAGAAATACAGAGGTGGAGAGAGAGAAGTATATATAGAGAGAGAGGTTGAAATAGAGGTGGAGAGAGACAAGTATAAAAGAAAGAGAGAGAGAGGACTGAAAGAGAGAGGTGGAGAGAGAGAAGTATAAAGAGAGAGAGAGGTGGAAACTGAGAGGTGGAGAAAGAGAAGTATAAAGAGAGAGGTTGAGAGAGAGAGAAGTATAAATAGAGAGAGAGGTGAAAAGAGACAGGTGGAGGAGAGAGAAGTAGAAAGAGAGAGGTAGAAAGAGAGAGAGGGAGAGAGAGGTAGAAAGCAAGAGGTGGAAGAGAGAGGTGGAAGAGAGAGATGGAAGAGTGAGAAATGGAATGAGAGAGGTGGAAAAAGAGAGGTGGGAAGAAAGCTAAAATATAAATAAACACGCTCGAAATCGCATAGATGGAAAGAGAGTGTGAAAAGAGAGAGAGTGAGAGGTGAAGAGTGAGAGGTGGAAAGAGAGAGAGAGGTGGAAAGAGAGAGAGAGGTGGAAAGAGAGAGAGAGAGAGGTGGAAAAAGAGAGAAGTGAAAAGAGAGAGAGGTTGAAACGGAGAGGTGGAAAGAGAGAGGTAAAGAGAGAGGTGGAAAGAGAGAAGTATAAAGAGAGCGAGATTTGAAAAGAGAGAGCGAGGGAGAAAGAGAGAGTTCAAAAGCGAGAGGGAGGTGGAAAAGAAGAAGTGGATGTAAGAAGTGGAAGAGAGAGAAATGGAAAGAGAAAGGTGGAAAGAAAGCTAAAATTTAAATAAAAATGCACGAAATCTCACCGATGGAAAGAGAGAAGTGAAGAGAGAGAGAGAGTGAGAGGTGGAAAGAGAGAGAGGTGGAAAGACAGAGAGTTGGAAAGAGAGAGAAGTGAAGAGAGAGAGAGAGTGAGAGGTGGAAAGAGAGAGAGGTGGAAAGACAGAGAGTTGGAAAGAGAGAGAAGTGAAGAGAGAGAGAGAGTGAGAGGTGGAAAGAGAGAGAGGTGGAAAGACAGAGAGTTGGAAAGAGAGAGAAGTGAAGAGAGAGAGAGAGTGAGAGGTGGAAAGAGAGAGAGGTGGAAAGACAGAGAGTTGGAAAGAGAGAGAAGTGAAGAGAGAGAGAGAGTGAGAGTTGGAAAGAGAGAGAGGTGGAAAGACAGAGAGTTGGAAAGAGAGAGAAGTGAAGAGAGAGAGAGAGTGAGAGGTGGAAAGAGAGAGAAGTGAAAAGAGAGAGAGGTGGGGAGAGAGGTGAAAAGCAGACATAAATAGTTACTTTTATGTCTACAAGTGCTGACTTCCATGTCCACTTTTATATTTACACACGCTCTATCTCTGATATTGAGCACTTTATCCCATAAATATAGCAGATCTTAAGACTATATTTCTTCATATATATATCTATATATAGTTCAAGGGCTGCTTCAAGAAGCTTTTCATCAAACTCAACTGGACGTCCGGTTCGATCTTCATCTTCAAGGGTGAAATCTCCACCTCTGAATTTTGCAAACCATCTTCTGCAAGTTCTTTCATTCACACATTCCTCTCCATAAACTGAGTGAATGTTTCTAGCCGCTTCGGCTGCTGAGTTTCCTTTCTTGAACTCATAAAGCCTTATGTGCCTCAAATGATTCTTGGGTACTTCCATGTTAGCAGGGTTTTAATCAAACAAAATTTAATTTTATTGTTCTCTGAAATAAAATTTGATCAGTTTAAATGCATCTAAACATAAAAATAATGTTCAGCTCCATTAGACATTATAAAATACTCTTTAAATTTCGTTCATTTTAACAAAAAGTTAAAATTCGGACAGAACTTATGGGATGACCTAATATATACTCAGCGGATACGGTACTTGCATACACATAATCGCACACGTGTACGCACAAACACACACACACAAGAAAAGTTGTCGCTCCACCGATATGATAACTATCAAGCAAAAAAAAAAAACAGTGTCCTGTGCAGATAAGAGAGAGAGAGTGCTCAAAAACTGAATTTAAAATTAGGAACAGAAAATTCCTATATTAACGTTAATGATTTTTACAACAGAGATCTGAGGAAATGGTCGGGTAGTCAGAGCTGTTTTTTTTTATTTCAGATCTTTATCGGCCATTTATGGGCTGAGCACATGGGAAAGCGGAAGTAGGAGACGCCATTACCGGAAACAGTAGGCGATCGGGACAACTAATGTCACGCGGGAGAACCGTGTGTGAGTGAAAGACAATTTGTCAGCACCAACCTCTACGGATCCTGTAGTAACAGTAAGGAAGTCTGTTTTTGTATCTCTGTCTCTCTCTGTATATATATATATATAATATAATATATATATGTATATATATATTAAGGTGGTGTCATTAACACACTCATACATATTATCACTTGAATAGGCATATATATGGAGTCATTAATGTCTTTCTACGCACTTACACAATCATACATTATGTATAAAAGCCAGCAGCAACGTGACCTCACAAACTGTTGCGAGGAAGTTAACGATTTATTGTGCGATCGCATGAACGTGGCACTGAGACCATTTGAGAGATTTCAAAATTCTTACCAATTCATGCATATATATATATATATATATATATATATATATATATATATATATATATATATATGCACTCAAACACATACACATGTCTGTCTGCTTGTCTCTCTCTCAATCTTTCTCTCTGTCGCTCTCTCTCTCTCTCTCTCTCTCTCTATATATATATATATATATATATATATATATATATGAAAAATTTCTCAGAGTTAACCTGTAGAAAAAGTCAATATTTATAAATGTAAAAGACAATAGGAATAGTGTAATTTTAGCCAACGCGTTTCGTCCAATGTGGACTTTTTCAAGAGAAAAACGAAATGAATTTATTAAACAAAGTAACTAATTATAACAAAACAGTTATTATTAGTTCTTCCAGTTGTTAGGGACATTTTGGTTTGCTATTACTAGTTACTTTATTTAATAAATTCATTCGGTTTTTGCCTTGAAAAAGTCCCCATTGAACGAAACGCATCGGCTACTATTACAGTTTTCCTATTGTCTTTTACATTTATATATACATACATACATACGCACACACACACACACACACACACACACACACACACACACACACACACACACACACACACATATATATATATATATATATATATATATATATATATATATATATATGTATATATATATATATATATATATATATATACCCAAGTTTAGGATTGGTATATACGGAGTGAGATCCAATAACCAACAATTAATATTCTTTAAAGAGTGCTCAATACAGAGTAGAGCAGATATAATTATTTATTTGAATATTACAACATAAATATGTTATAAAATCACTAAAACATATTTATGTTGTAATATTCAAATAAATAATTATATATATATATATATATATATATATATATATATATATATATATTATAATAATCACGAAGAAAACCTTAAATATTAATTTTGGTTATAATTTATGTCGTGAATACCGAAATATTCATCTCTTCAGACCGAAATCTCTTAGTAAATGGAGACCATACACTGGACGGATATATTAGATTGACAGGGGAAAGGGAAAGCAAGAGAGAAGTTATGACAGAAGGAGGGGAAAGAGGAAAGTGATGGATGGACAGGCTCTTTTTAAAAAGACGAGATAGTGCGAGGTTTCGAAAAAGAAAGAGAAGAAGGAAAGGATGGATGAGTAGTAGTAAGCCTAAACAGACTGATACGGCCAAGACTTTTTTTTCTTTTAGCGTTTGGAACTTTGTACATTGAGTTATACAGCAAATTGACCGATATAGCCCGTTGTTTTAGACAGAACAAACCAACACAACTACGGATTAGTCTAATAAAAAGTTCTTTTATACAAATAATAGATAAAATTACGATAATAATATGAAACATAAACCAAGGGATTTTACAGATTAAAGAAATTAATTTAGAAAGTTAAAAGCAAAAGTACAAATAAAAAAAAAAGAAACTCTGTAAGATGATATGGATAATTATAAAAAAAAGTTCTTAATTTAGATATATAGGTGTTGTATACATCGGTAAGTCATTGATCCAAACGCGCAAAAACTCCCAAATCGTGTGATACGCAATATCAACACACATTCGCACCCATATATATACACAGATATAAACATACCTACATACATGAATGTATACCCATATAAGCGAACCAACAATTGAAGTGTGAATCCCCACCCCAGATATAATAAATGTTTTAAGGGGACATTGAATTATGTCTACATTTGGAGATCAGTTCGTTTCGTTGATTTAATAATTGGTTGGCATTTGTGTATTTACTTATTGCATTTTTTCTTGTATACACAGACCTCATCTATCCCGGAAGTTGCTGGGGATTTGAGAACGATAGTGGATTTCCCATTTGATTAGTGGGGTGAAACGACAATCTTTAATAATCCAATAATGTTTAGATAGAGCAGTTTGGTTTTTCAAGATTGAAAATTTCGATATTCACGAACTAAATTATAACCAAAATGAATATTTAAGGTTTTCTGCGTGATTATCAAAATAATAATAATAATAATAATAATTATTATTATTATTATTATTATTATTATTATTATTATTATTATTATTATTATTATTCTCTGTAGTCTACATTGAGCTCTCCCTGGATTAATATCCGTCTTGGAATTATCCCTAGCTGTCATAAACTTGGAATACTTATATATATATATATATATATATATATATATATATATATATATATATATATATATATATATATACGGACAGACAGAGATAGATAGATAGATAGATAGATAAATAGAAAAATGAGAACAAATGGAGTATAATTCCACTGTAAGTAACATTTAATTTAAAGGAGGGTTCAATACATAGTAGAAAACCGAAGTGATTAATCACCTGATATCCCATGATCTGCTCTCAGACAAGCAGTATGGTTTCCGCTTTGCCCGATCTACGGCCGATGTGCTTACGGCCATCACTCAATTTGTCTACCAAGCTATTCATAATAACGGTGAAGCTCGTGCCGTGGCCCTAGACATCTCCAAAGCGTTTGATAGAGTTTGGCATGCCGGCCTTCTTCGCAAGCTCCAGGGTTATGGTATCACAGGTCGGTTGTTTGACCTAATACAATCATTCCTGTCAAACCGGGAATTGAAGGTCGTTCTCAATGGATTCATCTCCAGCTCCTATCCCACTAACGCAGGTGTTCCTCAAGGCTCCATCCTAGGCCCTACTCTGTTCCTCATATTCATAAACGACCTTCCTGACGCCATAGACTCCCAAGTCAGCATCTATGCTGACGACACCACAATTTACTCCTGCCTCAAACACAAATCTAGTGATGCTGACAAAGTTAACCTGGCAGTTCAAATAGAAAAGGACCGACAATCGGTTGTGAAATGGAGCGAGAAATGGATGGTTAACTTTAACGCCTCTAAAACAAAACTGCTCTCTATTAACCACCACAAGGATCCATCCCTGCATCCCATTAGAATGTCTGAAGACCAACTTCTCGAGAGCTGTCCGCTGATCTGAGATGGAACAAATACATCGAGTCAGTTGCATCATCCACCGCAAGGAAAGTTGGTTCCCTGTGCCGAGCCAGGAAATTCTTCTCCCCGGAATCGATCCTCCAAGTCTATAAATCGACCATTCGCCCTTGCATGGAGTATTGCTGCCATATATGGTCTGGAGCCCCTGCTGTTTGCCTCAGGGTTCTTGATAAGATCCAGAGATGGATATGCAATGTGATTGGCCCTGATCTGTCATCTCGTCTGCAGTCGCTCTCTCACGGACGCGACGTTGCCTCGGTTTTTTACAAATACTTTCACGGTAATTGCTCCGAGGAGCTGCTTTCGCTTGTCTCTAGGCCTCATGAATTTAAACGTCCTACGAGGCTGGCATCCCGTTCCCACCCCTTCACCGTTGAAACTGTTAGATGTAGACGTCTCTTCTACTCCAATAGCTTCATGTCTCGCACATCTCGCCAGCGGAACTCCCTTCCCTATTCCTGTTTCCTTGACAAATACAATCTCCAACTATTTAAGTGTAACGTCAATCGACATCTCCAGTTGCCTTGATCTATCCACGTCCCTTCTCCACATCCTTTCACCTTTCATTCCTATCTGCTCTCGCTCCAAATCTTCTGTAACCCCCTTGCCTTGATCGATCCACTATCTTTCTCCACATCCTCTCCTTTACCACTCCTATCTGCTCTTCCTCCAACCTTTCTATAACCCCTTGCGTGATAGTGGCCTCAAGCCTTGCTTGGGGTGATACCCTTTAAAAAAAAAAGAAAAAAAAAGGCTAAATATTATTTAATTTACATTATTAAAACCATGTGAAAAATCGCTACATAATGCCAATTATTTTCAACACCATATATAGACGTGGAGCGATGGATAAATAATCGTCTACATTAGGCAAAGATGAAAATAATAATCTTGAAATAAATTTATTCAATATAATCGACATTCACTTCAACCATACCCTCCAGATGAATTCGAAGTCTCCTTTAACTCTTCTGGACAGTCTCCTTGAATGCTGCCATAATCCTTGCCTTTAATTCGAATTAAAATTATGAAATAGCGGCAATTTACCTATCGCACCATATATATATATATATATATATATATATATATATATATATATATATATATATATATATATATTGTAAGAAGAAGAAAGAACAGTAAGATATATGATCCGGTGTTCTTAGTGATATTTTTATTTTTACAAAACAGTGCTCAATGTAAATTTACAGACCATAAATATTATAAATTAACTGATTTAAAATATAGATTCTTCGCTACACAGGAATTACTATGTTTCAAAAACCGAAGCTAATAACTTCAAATTTAATTATATAATTAAATTAAAAGCATTATTTCTGTTTCATCTTCAAGCGAATGGTAATTCCTGTGTAGCGAAGAAACCATATTTTAAATCAGTTAATATATATATATATATATATATATATATATATATATATATATATATATAAATTTAACTAATCGGAGACTTCAGAAAGCCATGGTAATATTTCATTTCACCAGACCAATGAAATTGGATTTCGTTTCGTCAGACCTGGCGGTTTCAAAACAATTAATTCATTGTTTTAAAATCGCCACGTCTGACAAAGCAAAATCGGTATTTTATCGGTCTTTTATCGATCTCACAAAATAAAATATTGACATGGTTTTGGAAGTCTCCAATTTGTTAATTATTAATTGCTCTGCTTATCACATTGAGCTCTCGAGATAATATATCCTCCCTGGAATTATCCATACAGAATACTAATTAACTTTATCATATTATATATATATATATATATATATATATATATATATATATATATATATATATATATATATATATATTTCTGTCAGGTCAAGCTGGGAGCTTGCTACTGGTAACATCTAAACCGACTCCCCCACCAGTGGGAGACATGTCACCCAGCAGGACTAAATACAAGACCTGTTAAAGTGCAAACTTGATGGGCAGATAGGGGTTCCTACGGAAGGTTACTCCGAAATATAACCTGCAATCTTTGCACGTCGCTTATCTCGGGACCGCCTTTGCACCAGAAAACGGGCATTGGACAAGAGAGTGGGTCTGGGAATGCACAAAACATTCTCAAACATGGGCACTAATCGATATGCCCCAATCCTCATTAATACGTTGCACACTATTGTCTAAGTAGTCCATCAGTAGTAGTGGTTTACCTACTTCACGCCGCTGGCGAGTATTGTATTTTGTTGATGTTATAAAGATTACTATTTTCATTTCTAAACTCCGATTTGGTTATTCCTTATTCAGTAATTTTTATCAGGTTACTACAATCTATCTATCTATCTATATAATCTTATTATATATATATATATATAGTGTGTGTGTGTGTATTTAGGTAGAATTTTTTAATTAATATATGTTTCATTAAATAATATAGACAAGTTATCAACGGAGATTAAAGATGGTAATTTTGCCGAAATTATTGTAAGCCGAAAGCTTAGAAGGGATTAAGAATAAAACGTGTATCAACATGTGGATTTTAGTCTTTCAGTGATAATGTTATTAAGCTTATCAGACGATGTGAAAGGACTGTACTTAAAATAGACTTGTCTATATTAGTTAATGAAACACACACACACACACACACACACACACATATATATATATATATATATATATATATATATATATATATATATATATATATTATGAAAACACTCCGATGAGTGCTCAGGATCGCCTCGTCAGTGATGTTATGACTTGGGGTCATGGCAAGTTTCGGGTCTTCCAACAGCATACTTGCTCGCCCAAGAGACCCTACCGAAACAGTGCTATTCCGGCAGGCGATCCTGAAACAAAAACAAAAAAACGAAAAGCACGTAACAAATGGACTCCTCTAATAAATGCCACTGCTGACCAATCAGCACCGACTTACGTCACTTCCTCCTCAGTTAAGAATATACAAAAAAAGACTCGACGGCGATATATATATTAGGATATTGAACGTGTTAAGAATCGTTTATTTCCAAATAGAAATTCTTTTATCTAGTGGAATTAAACACCGTATATATATTTATATATATATATATATATACATATATATAAGGCAGGATGTGTGTGTGTGTGTGTGTGTGTGTGTGTGTGTGTGTGTGTGTGTGTGTGTGTGTGTGTGTGTGTAACGAATGCACGGCCGCAATTTTCGACGGATTTGTACCAAAATTTGCATGCCCATGCTCAAAGTAAGTGAAAAGGCCAAGGCCGACTTAGCATTTCACAACTCCCATCGATAGTGGAAATAATCGATATTTTCATGCTTCTACGACAGTTTTCATGTAGTTCGCGGCCATTTTCTACTGGCCAGAGTGAGAGCCTATAGCTGGCTGCCACGAATAGGCAGGAAGATTCTATTGGCCAGCGTGAAACCCAACAGCTGACTGACACGACTGTTAACTAGCATGCTAGAATGAAAAAAAATCGTTAGCTGCATTCGTCACAAGTGGGAAAAATTTAAATCTGCATGGCACTTTACTCCAATTGGCTCATTCGCTTGCTTAAACTCAACGTTGATTCTGATTCCGCAGAACTGGATTGGAATTGAAAAAGTATTTGTTGTTAACATTCTTTTTTCATTCGTTTTTTCCAGTTACGAATCCTTTTTTAAAGCTGATCATTTTGTGTTCATTTTGTTTAGTTCCTTTTTCGTAACAGATTTAATGTTTAGTATAGAGCTTAGAAAAAATTCGCAGTGTGAGATAGGCAAGAATTAAGGCATGTAGCAACATCAGCACGGCAAAGGGCACTCCTTTAAAGGCAAGGAAGGGCAAAAATATTTTAAGTCAAGTGATAGCGATAGCTGTATGAATCGTACGATTTTTTAATCAAACACGGGAAACGCTGGGGCATGCTGCTAGTATATATATATATATATATATATATATATATATATATATATATATATATATATATAGTCATTCACAGACAGTGTGTTCGCAGCTCTTTAATGCTAGACATCGGATTCAAAACACGGTCAAGATGTTGTGCCCATGTTCAAAATTAATATAATTAAGTCTTTTTTTGTTTTTTTTTAATAAGGCTTCCATTATTTTATTATTATACACGGCATCTTGACTGTGTTTTGAAAAATGAAAACATTTTATAAAACATACATATAACAAACTATTTTTAATTCTAACAGTTAAAATATAATCCTTGGAAATGGCTAAATGTATAGCCGAAAGCGCTCGGATAAAAAGAACATTCGGGCAGTTTTTATATAATTTATCATACGAAAAAAAATTAATAGTTCGCATGATAAATTGTATAAAAGAGTAAATAAATGCACCTTGTCTGCCGTATTCAATGAAATATATACATACATACATATATATATATATATATATATATATATATATACATACATATATATATATATATATATATATATATATATATATATATATATATATATATATATATATATATATATATATATATTTAAATAAGTTTTTTATGGTACAGAATTAATAATAGATAAGAAAAGACAATACTAATAAGGCATTTTTTTAAAGCCAAAGCTAAAATAAAAACAGCCGGTTTCGTCCCAGGACTTATCAAGTTTATTTATTCTGGGAATTTAAAAAAGCGTGTAAATTAATTTTAAATTAAACGAATGGAATGGAATGGAAGAAGAAAAAAAATATGAATTTCAAGAAACTAGATTCCAATAACATTCAAACCAAGTAGGCATTCCCTCTGTTTACAAAGGGAAGGCTCACAGGATCTGATATACAAGGGCTCTAGAACCTTGAGGTGGAGTGGGGCCTAGATAAAATTATGAATCGGTCACCACTAAAATTTTCCACACATTTCCTAATATTTATTAAATGTTCAGCGATAGCAGAACCAGATTTGTCGGTCAGTTGGCTATTCCTGGAGGACGGATTCAAAATCCTGGAGTGTAAATGCTGTTTTATTCTCGAACCCAATATATATATATATATATATATATATATATATATATATATATATATATATATATATATATATATACATACACACATATATATATATACATATATGTATATATATTTTTCTCCTTACAAAGGTAAACTTTTTTCGGACTACACCTTACCAGAAAAATGTTAGCGATTAGTTCGATGTTAACGAGAATCTCGCAGTGATTGACAAATTAGGAAGAAACGAGGAAATCCGATTAAAATACAAATTTAAATTTAAAAAGGGTGAGAATAATTAAAAGTTGGGTGAAATGCCAAAAGAGCAGAATAAATATGAGTTCAAAATTGAAAATATAGACTCACAGGCCACTTAGTGAAGAAAGTGAACAAATAAATTTATCTTTTTGTCGACACAAAGACGGTTGGTGTCATTTATTGTATACTGCCTCTAAAGTGTGCAGATGTTATGCCGAAAGTGATTTGCCCAAAATAAAAAAAAAAACACGAATCCGTGTTATTGTCCACACAAACTTCTGTTGACCTACTGCGGAATCCTATGACGTCAGCGTCAGACTTATATTACTGGTACTCTTACCCTGTTTGATATTGCCAGTCATATGTTTCCAGGCGCTGATTGGTCCTTCCTATGTAGTCAGCGTCACGCTGACATGTAAATTTACAAACGACCAAACTATATTAATTAAGGTGTAGCTGCGTACTTGTAATTCTTGGAATTAACAGAAGATTTATATTTTTGTAAAAACAGACTACCTTAAATCAGAAACTGTTCATATGTGTATATCTGCAGTAGAATATATATTTGAATTGTACATTTTTCAATGCATTTGAAAATATTTACCAGGCATTTCTACAGTAAAATAATTCATAATGCGTTTATATCGCAAAATAATTTGCTGTTAATATCTATTTTGATTATTTTTTGTATATCCTACGTGTAATTATATTTGATGTAAGTAGGAAGGCAAGTGTAGATGACGTTGTTCGAGATATAATCGTCGTCATATCAAGGGTTTCATGAACAGCGGACAAATAAAACAATATTAGAATAACGGGAAGTAGGGAGGAAGAGACCGGAAGAGGATTGTGGGTAGTCAGTCGAAAACCAAGTGTGAAGGGAGATGACGACTATAAAAGGATTTTTTGTTTTTTTAGAAAGGATGAAAAGAAAATGAGATTGCGTACTCGAAAAACATGTAAAAATCACCGTAGGAATGATTGGCATTTCTCTCAGGTTGCCAGCCCTGATGTTGGCAACTTTTTCCTCTTTCCATCATCTTATATCTTCATCGATTTATCGATCTATCCTGACATTTTATTGAATGCTTGTATCGTGATTGGATCGATGGGATAGGATCATAAGTGGAAAATTGTCCATAAGGACAACAGCCAGTAAGAACCCGTTGGAGGGCGGACAGGGGAGCAGAAATGCGATCTGGGGTGGGGGTGGAATCCACTCAGATTTAATGATGAACTGATTGATTGATTTATCGACAAGTCATAGCTTGTCAGTTCGATTATAGATGGAGATCGTAGTCTGAGTCGAAAATATTCGATTTCTTTCCAATTCTTGTGGGAAGGGTGAAAGAAACCGATGGCTTCAGATTCGAAATAATATTTGCAACAACAAAAATATTAATATAATATTTCTCTCTGGCTCAAAGATTAGATGCATTTATCAAAAGCAGTCACCACATCAGCTACACATGGCTGGGCCTGGTATACTCTTACTAACATGGGTGTCATGATTTGCTTAGTACGCTACGTATATTTTTCCCTGACACCACTTTATTTGCATGTGGCATTCTCACTACAGTTTCAGCACCTGTAATTTGACTATAGGTGACATTAAGCGAATGGATATCTAAATAAAAAAAGCTTCCAACTTGCCACCATCTTTCTAAGCTTGATGTTTATCGTCTATCCAGATCCGAAGAAGGAAGAGGATTAGTTCAACCAGAACTGTCTTACAAAACCATAACAATCGGTTTTCAAAGATACCTGGAAACTACAGAAGACTGGACGGCGATCTGTGTCAAGGCACATGAAAGAAATGGCGATTAATAATAACTGAAGCCAGCAAATTCAAAATAGAATTTCAAGTGGGGGAAGAAATGCAAATAAACCATAATGCACCAACTGCAGCAGCAGAGAAGCTAAAAAGAAAGCAAATGAAAATGCAATGTACCATATGCAGAAACGATGGCAGGATAACCCTTTTTATTGTCAATGCTCTGCCCGTACAAAACAAGCTGATGTAGACAAACATCGTAGTGCAGGGTTAAAAGCTGAAACTGAAGGTTTTATTCTTCTTGCACAGGAACAACACTTGCTAACTAGGAATTACCAAGCACAATATACTGAATTTTTTTCTTAACCCGAAATGCAGATTCTGTGATAAATATCCAAAAGCAATTGCCTATCTTGTATCAGGTTCAAGTCGCAGCACTAACTGAATATAAAATTTGGCCGAAATCTGCATTGAAAAATCTGCTGTTACAAGAAGGAAACTGCAAGGAACTGGATATGAACATCACCCAGACCCGGTTACAGACACAGGGCCTGTAACAATTTGATGGGACTTTACAATACACATAGAGAGAAAAATTAATGCTAATCGACCAGACATTGTGATCAAAGACCACAAGAACAGAATGTGCTTTCTTATTAGCATGACAGTCTCTGCAGATTGTAATGTATCTTTGAAGATCTTCAAAATAACTATCAAAATACAAGGATCTTGGAATGGATGATTCTAATTGTAGTTGGAGCCCTCGGATTGATTAGAAAATCTTCCGATAGCCTCATTGAAGAGATTCCTAGTTGCCCATGCTTTAAGGAAACGTAAAAATTACACTCACAAGTACAGCTCACATATTACGAAGAGCTTTATCGATGTACAACATGCGTGATCTTAGTTTGTCTTTTAAGAAGATTGTCATTGAAAAATTTCATGACGCCATTTCTGACCTTAGGTTTCTGGTTGGGACCCGCAAGGTAATGTCTATACACCAGAAATACAAGGATATAACAATAAGCCATTTCTGACCTTAGGTCTCTTGTTGAGACCCGGAAGCAAATATTTATACCACAGTAATCAAAGATAATACTAATAATAGTTAAAGATTCTTGACAGAATTGAAAGAAAAATCTGCAACTCTATAGGTTCTAACTTGTCATATCGGCTTCAATCGCTTTCCCGCCACTGTAATGTAAGTTCTTTACGCATTTCTATAAATGCTTTCCTCTTTGGTACCTCAACCTCACGAATTTCAACGCAGTATTAGTTTGGTAGCTAGATCTTATAATGTTGCGATTGCAACGTAACTCTATAAGTTCTATTCTAATAGTCATTTCACCCGCACTTCTCGCATGTGGAACTCATGTAACTTCATTTTCTCTTGAATGCTGTTCTTTTATTGTCTTTTCTCTTACTTTCGCTCTCAGTAACCCTTTGAATCTTAGTGTATATTATCACCTTGTTTGGGGTGAAATGATTAAAAAAAACAAAGTGTTTTCTATTGGTAAGCTATTAAAGAGAATAACATAGTCACGGTTGTTAGAGAGAGAGTTTGGGGATGTATTGGTTTAGCAATGGGATCACCACAACTGCAGCTAATAATATAGATATATTGTCATTCTAAATGAATTAATATCAAATTGTAAATTAATATATACGTGCAGGAAAAGTTTTAAGAATGTCACCCCAAGCAAGGCAGGAGTGCCTCTAGCATGTAAGTGATTACAGAGAGTGAAAATAAGAGTAAAAAGGGGTGTTTGAGGAAAGGATATAGGAAAGAACGGGGATCAGTATCAAAGCATCTGTAGATATCGAGTGACATTACATTTGAATATTTGAAGATTATAGCTAACAGGGAAGAAAATAAGAGGAAGGGAGTTACACTGTCGGGAAGTGTGAGAGAAGAAGCTGTTGGAGTAGAAGAGGCGGTTACATATAACTATTTCGACAGTGAAAGGGTGGGACCGACATGAAATATGGTATTAATTTACTATTTATCTGATATATAGAGTTCATATATCAGATTCACATCGGAAACCCTTTTTATCAATGATTGCCAATGTCTATTATCTCATGTAATGTATCTCCTTTTTTAAAGCATTTCGCTCCAAGCAAGGCGGGAGTTCTTCTAGCACGCAAGTGGTTGAAGTCTGTGAAAGTGAAAGTAAAAGGCGTGTTTGAGGGAAGGATATAGAGAAGCGCAGCGATCAGGATCAAGGCATCAGAAGATGTCGACTGACATTACATTTGAATATTTGAATATTATAGCTATCAGGGAAGCAAGTAAGAGGAAGGGAGTTGCACTATCGGGAAGTGCGAGAAAAGAAGCTGTTGGAATGGAACAAGCCATGACATTTAAGATTTTCGGCAGTGAAAAGGTAGACTGAGATGCCAAACTAATAACACGCTTAATTTCATGGATCTGGGGTACAAGTGAATATTTCGGGAGAAGATCTCCATTGAAACTCCGTAAAATCATATCAGTTCTATAAATGAACTGAATATCTTTACTCTGATGAGTTCTTGGAATTTTCCATATTCTCTGCCGTTTCGCAAGTGATTTGTCGCCATCATGGTTCATCATATTGAACCGATTCTCAACCAACTTTGAAACGTAAGTTTCACACACACACACACACACACACACACACACACACACACATACACACACACACATACACACACACACATACACACACACACATACACACACACACACACACACAAAGAAAACAAAATTATTCGACCGATTGAATGCTTACCAAAAGTCTAAAGAGTTATTTTCATTCTTTTGATTTCAGATTTTCCAGGTTTCTCGCAACATTTAATTCGGACACGGTGATTGAATACCTCAGCCGTCACCAAGACCGCCCCGGAGTATGACGTCAACCTACATCCGCGTCCGGGTATGACGATAAACTACGTCCATCAGCAAGGCCTCTGATCAAGAGGTTTTGAGCGTGGAACCACCTCTTACTTTATGGTGTTCCCAGGTCCACCCTAACCCGGGGTCGTAGCACCTGTTAGGGTCCGAGCTATGGGCAAATAGTTAACTCCGAAACTGAAGCATTCTAAAAGTGTAAAAATAGGTTTTAATGCCAGAAATACTTTGTAAAAAATTATTACCAGAAATAAATTTTTGAAGAAAAAAAAAAAAAACTATTACTTGCAATATATTTTTGAAAAAAATATTACCAGCAATACATGTTTTAAAATAATATTACCAGCTATACATTTTTGAGGAAAAAATATTACCAGAAATAGATTTTTGACAAAACAAAATATTACCAAGGAAAAAAAAATGTTGTCGGTATTAAATGACACATTGAGGTTGATATACCGTAAAACGCCAAACCAAACCGTCACCAAGAACACAAACCTCTTACAAACATTGTACAATATCGTGCAATAACTGCATGAATATCCCGAATCCACTTGGCAGACGTAACAGGTTTGAACCGAGGGTAAATTAAAAGTATTCGAATTTCGACTGAACAAACCGAACATATCCATTTTAGAAACTTTTAGATAGCATCTCTTAGGAAGTCGAGAGCTGGAAAGAATTATGTACAGAGTGAGTCTTAAGCAATCGGAAGAACACCGCTACCAAAACTACATAGAAAAGCAGAAATTTGTCCCGTCGGTGGGACAAAAAAGACACCAACTACATCCGATGCAGAGAAATAAACAAGCAATTTTATGAACGGATACTTGCAGTTAGAGGCAGACCAATGCTTGTATGTTGACTCAAACAGAAACCTGGCTAAAAATTGCGGATAGAATCAGGCATGAAGCCGACCGATATTTGATTATTGTCTCCGGAATAAACATATGTGCAGATCGAAAGTTATTTTTTTTAAATTATTCTTTTTATTGACAATTAAATATAAGTTTTGGGGCGTGTGATGCCACGACGCTACAGTTCTTGTTCAAATCAATCAAGTGAGAATTTTGTTTGAATTTTGAAAAGTGATAAATCCACGATTTTTTCTTGTTATGCCTGTTTTTCAGTTAAAATAACATGGACTTAAGTATAATCCAATTAGTAGAGTATAATGTCTTAGTAGTTTTCCACAGAATTATTACGTAATATAAGGATTTTATTATTCAAGGAATTGATAGTAAGTTAATATTTCATTACGTCTTGTTAGCGAAGTGATTTCACCATTAATTACATTAAAATTGCTAATTATTTCTTTGCATAAATTACTTCTTTATGATATAAAATATAAGAAGCACACTAATATATATATATATATATATATCTAATATATATATATGTGTGTGTGTGTATGCGTGAGTGTGTGTGCGCGCGCATCGTCTGTGTGTGCCATTGTTTGTGTGTAAAACCTCGATTATAAATAAAAGATACATGCAATTATAATATAAAACAAATGACAAAAGGGAAATATTTTTAATAAAGGCATTTCCTCGCCTGATGGGGGACGAAATGTTGTTGATAAGTTTGTCTGTTGTATTTTATTTTATATACGAGGGTGGGGCTGAAAAGCTCATAGACAACCCATAAAGGAGTGACGCAAGACCCGTGAAATCTTGCATGCATTAATTTCAATTCTGAATGTCACCAATCAAAATTGATTGTAAATAGACTACTTTGTCTTTTCATTGAGTACTTTTACTTTTAAGCTGTTCAATTTTCTCATCAAATATGTGAAAATTAAACAGCATAAAATTAAAAGTAGGAGTGGCCTGTTTGAATTTAATTTAAGAAAAATTGGTCCATGGGCTGAAAACGTTTGAGAAGCACTAGCTTACATCAAAACTTTAAAGATCAAATATTAAAGATGATGAATAATATAATTGGGACATCCGATCTATCGATACATTAAAGATCTCTGATATCCTGTGATCGTAGTTTGTTTTTTAATTATTTGGGGGGGGGCAAATCGACATCACAAAGCACTGTCGGGAAAACTTGACGTATTTGGGAAGGATATTAAAATAATCCACAACATATACTCGTGGCAAATTGCTTGCATACGTATAAAAATAAATTCAGTACAAATATAGAAAATGCTTTTAAAACAAGGACGTGTCTTCTTAACATATTTTCAACCTATAGAGGAAGGTGATTGTAAGATAATTAAAAGTTCTACCAGGATTTATTATTGGCGGCCACGGTTATAAAAAACATGAGTTATGCAGATGATATAGTGTTGATAGCAGACACGGAAAGAAAACTAAAAAAAAAAACCTCCAGAAGACAGTAAAGAAAAGCGAGAAGAAAGGATTATACATCAACTGAAAGAGGACAGAATTCGTGAATGGTAGCAAAAGAATGACCCCAAAATGCTAATTGCAAATCTGTAATACCAAATGAAACCCGAAGGTGAATTGGGATAACCAAAGATGTTTAGCACAGTATTCAGCGACAGAACGTTTGGTTAGAAACAAAGAAAAAACTACTGAACTCTTACGTGATATCTGTCTTGCTATATGTCAATGAATTCTGGAATCATTACTGTATATGGATAGAAAATAAATTTAGTGAATTCAGCAAATATACAAAAATAAGACAAGGATGTGTCGTCTCACCGGACTTATTCTTCCTATAGACTTCTTGCTATATGTCAGTGAATTCTGGAATCATTACTGTATATGGATAGAAAATAAATTTAGTGAATTCAGTAAATATACAAAAATAAGACAAGGATGTGTCGTCTCACCGGACTTATTCTTCCTATAGACTGAGGTGATCTGAGTTAATGTGAAATTCTGCGTGTATTCATTATTGACGGCCACGATAAGATATGCAGTGTTGATAGCAGACAAATAAAGGAGTGAAGGAAAGCGAGAAGAAAGGACTAAGCAAAAAATTTAAAAAGACAATGTATGGCCGTCATTAAAAAGGATAGCCCAACATACAAGTTACAAATTGGTGATACCGAAGTCAAGCAAGTATAACAATTTAAAAATCTGAGAAATTTTTTAATATAAAGGACGTAGATTGAGACAGTGAAATCCGAAGTTGCATGAAGATAGAGAAAGATGCTTTCCAAATGCTAAGCAAAGTATCAAGAAACGGCAAAATATCGTCGGAAACAAAATAGAGTGCTGTACTGTTATGTAATATTATTCCTCTTATATGACAGTGAATGTTGGATAATCTGTTCACAGAGGAGGAAGAGGCCAGGAACAGAAATGTGTTTCTACAGAAGGATGCTGAGAATACCATGGACTGAACATGTGAGCAATGAGGAAGTTTTAGAGATAATGGAAACAAAAAGGAGATATATACTTAGCGTCAAAAAGAGGTGGGTGAAATTTCTAAGGCACATAACTAGGAAAGAAGGCTTGGAAAATTAACACTCACAAGAGATATTGAGGACAAGAAGGACGGTGGAAAAAAAAGCGTGAGACCTTACGAAGGAACTTGTGTAAATGGTTGGCAGAACAGCGATTAGAAAAGATAGCAGAAAGGCAACATTTTTTGAGAATATATATATATATATTTTTTTGAGAAGACAAGATTTCGAATGTCCTGAAGGGACATTAGACAAAGAAGGGACATTAGACAAAGAAGAAGAAAGAGAAGAATCAATTTCTGTATATTTCCGTAGACTGATAATTTACAAAAGAATAATCTCACATCTCATGCGTTTCTCTTTTGTACAAACGTGATAACGAAAGCCTAAAACCGTACGACGCGGCATGTTTTCGTCGTGATTATGCCAACGCATGCGCACATGGGTGCTTTCCTTGAGGCATGCGCATAGGAGAAGCGTGTTCGGTTTTATTTCCTTATTAAAAAAATGCCTCTCTCTGAGAAGGCTTATTTATTTGCTTAAGAAGCAATCATTGATTTTGCCATGACATTGGCACCTCTATCATTTGCTTTTTAAGGATTGAAAAGACATTCGAGTCTAAAACCATCAAAGTATAAAAGGTTTGATAAAAAGAAAATACCATAGAAACAAAATGAAGAAGGTGGACAGAAATAGGAAGAAATGAAGATCCTGAAAAAGAAAGCGAAATGAAATCAAATCGAAAAAAGGAGATAATTAGAATGAGTGAAGAAGCGACACCTTAAATCATTGTTGACACAATACAAGACTTAAGAGCCAATCAAAGTAGCGGCTTACCGAATCAGGTTCTCAGGAGTGTACGAGGAGGAGGAAGAAAGAAGTGCAACTTATGAGGATATCAAGGAAATATAACTGTTGGTCTTAGACTTGGAAAGGTTAAGATTATAGCGATCGTGGGAGCATTCACATGGGTGACGGTCATTTATATTATTTACATGATTCATACAGTTGCCATCATCTTTATTGCGATATTCACGACTTTTCGGCCGATGTACAATACAAGCTCTCCTCCGTATTCCCTTTTGTGTATTAATTCCATTCTTAGATTGTAGAAGTTTTGCCTTATTTCTGTTGCCTTGACTTATTGCTGTTGCTTTGCCTTCTTGTTGCTTTGCCTTCTTGTTGTTGCTTTGACTTATTACAGATTCCTTACTTATTACTGATGCTTTGACTTATTGCATTGCCTTATTTTGAAGCTTTGCCTTTTTTGTTGTTATGCCTTATTGCTGTTGCTTTACCTTATTTTTTACTGTTTAGCCTTATTGCTCTTGCTTGGCCTTACTGCCATTGCTTTGCTTTATTACTGTTGCTTTACTTTATTACTCTTTGCCTTGTTTTATTGCTTTTGTTTTGTATTATTACTATCGCTTTGCCTTACTGCTGTTGCTTTGCCTCATTGCTGTTCCTTTACCTTATTGTTATTGTCTTGCCTTATTGCTGTTGCTTTGCCTTATTAGTATCTCTTTGCATTATTGCTTTTTGCTTTGCCTTATTGCTGAAGACTTGCCTTATTGCTGTTGCCTGGTCTTACTGGCGTTGCTTTGTTTTATTACTGTTGCTTTATTTTATTACTGTTACCTTGGCAAAATGATACCACACACAATTTTAATGAAATGTTGAACATTATATCGCTTAACGTCCTCCATACGTTCCTTCTTTCGACAGCGTTGATAAATTTTTGAATATATTTAAAATTTTCCTGAAGAAAAACTGGATCTCATAGTGTTATATTTTTCGCAAAGATGATTTATTTTATAAATACAGGTTTCCCAAAAATCATCTACATTTGCCTTACTGAATTTCCTAGGAAGAAAAATTTTCGTAAATATAAGTTTTCCCTTTTCATTTCTTTTATGTTTTACCCCCTTGTGCAAATTAATTCTAAGAAAAATATTTCCGTTATTATTTACTTTTATTCGTATTTTTCCAATGAATCAAAACCCAGTTCATATGTTAGTACCTCATATGTCCATTCCACGAAGTCGTTCCTTGCAAATAGACCACATATTCTCGACTGGATTCAAATCAGGAGAGTTTTGGGGCCAGTCGATAGTACTTTGATCTGTTCATTGGTAAGCCTTGCCAGTGTGTTCGTGCAGCGTTACAAATTTTCGTATGCTTCCTTGGAGTAATGTCCATCGCAGAGAGTGGCCGTAGGACAATTAATCGACAGTCGGGACAATAGTGTCTGTGCGTGATAAAAATCCGATGCAATCACGGATGTGGCAATAGTTTTCAAGACAAAACCAATTTCATCATACACCTCAAAAATAAATTCATTTTACTGAACACCACTGCAAATGACGTAATCTGAGGAAAAAATAGAAATCGATTACACCCTGTCACACCAGTGGGTCTAAAAATGACCGTTTGGTGAAAGAAAGGAAATTAAGCGGTTGTTTCAATTAATTTGCACAAGGGTGAGTATTGATATATATATATATATATACATAGATAGATAGATAATATTAGTGGTAAATATACACATACATATGCAATCATATATCTAAAATATATATACATGCATACACATACATATATATATGTATAAAAAATAATTCCAAGAGAATAGAATCCAGGTAGAACTCAATGTCCAGGACAGAGTAAGGATATAATAAAAAGGCTTAAACACTAATATTCCATGGTCATAATTTATTCCATTGGAATCGTAAATACGATCCAATTCATCAGACCAACAAATTCAAAAAGAAAACAGAAAAAACAACCCCGGGAATAAAAAATATATGACGTCATTTGTTAACATTTGATACGCTAGAGCAGATATGAATAGATGAGATTCATGGAAGATTTAAGTTTAAAGATAGTAAAATCAACCTTGCTAACCAGACGCTCATATGTGGCCGAACGGTTAAGGCACATCACGCGAAATGATGGTTCCGTATAAGATACAGGTTCGATTCCTGTCGGAGAACGGAAATTTTCTATGAAAGTCTCTCGGACATTCAGACCGGTAAATGTTATTTAATACTGTTTATTATAAAAACACAGCATTTGCTTAAATACTTGTATCTATAAAAAAGAACGTTATATATATATATATATATATATATAAAGAACAGTAAGATATATAATCCTGTGTTCTTATAGATATTTTTATTTTTACACAATATTGTTCAATGTAAATTTACAGAGCATTAATATTTTATATTAATTGATTTAAAATATGGTTTTTTATCGCTACACAGTGATAACCATGTTTCGAAAATGGAAGCCTAACCTTTTGAATTCAATTTTTTTTTCAAATCAAAGACATTAGTTCCATTTCCTCGTCAAGCGAATTTTGGAGTAACTCATTTTTTTATCTACGGTTTTAAGGCGCGGCAAAGATTCATAATTGAGGGTTCCCATGGATACCGACAAATCCATTCAGCTAGACAGGGGGGTGGCAGGGTGTTCAATTGTTTAATTTTCATTGTATCAGTCAACAGTTACATTTTACATTTTTAACTGGAGGAAAATCATAATTTTGGATGTTCAAGCACAAGATTAAGATTTTCAATCCCCCAGATCATCCCGATTCCAAAAAGGTAAAATATATCTATGTAAAACAAGTATGGCCCAAGTTAGAGTGGTTTCAGGTAAACGGGCGGAGAGACAAAATTTCCCGTTTATTTACTTAGAATGGATGTTCCTTAAATTTGTCTCTTTTCTCTAATTTTCTGTCCATCATGTGCCTAACATTTTTCGAAAGAAAGATATACTGGTCTTCTTCATCCTTGAGGAGATTGGTTAGCCTTCATTACCATGCAAGAGCAGTTCAAAGAACTTCATAGCAGTTCAGCAGTCTTTTCGATGTTTCTTGCGGTTTTATTCTATATAGAGGTTAAGATATTTCCTTTCTCGATCGATCACCATCCCGTGTTTTCACGTGAACAGTAATTAACTGTGATATTAATAATAACGAATCAAGTCTTATTTGTCAATGATGAGTCATGATTTTGATATTTTTATTATAAGCTAAAGAAGATGTTGATTGCGTTGGTAGCGGTGATTGCCATATAAAGATAGACGCGCTTTTATTGTTCGGTAATCATACGACTACAACTAACCATTGTCCAGAATTGGTTTTCCAAAACAGAAATGACTTTTTAGGTTAAGTGAACCTTTTGCTGCTTAACAAGAATTTTTTTTTCATTTCTTTGAGATTCTTGAGTTGTCTTAATTCATTTAATCTTTCATTTCTTTCTTTATTTTCTTTCTTTGTTTGGATTGTGTTACGCATATGTCATGCTTACTGGATATTTCATTCTTTTCTTTTTAAAGAAGAAGAAGAGGCTAGAGAGGGAGAAATAAACATAAAGAAAGGCAGAAATAGTAGGGACAAGGAAAGAAAGAAAGAAAGAAAGAAAGAAAGAAAGAAAGAAAGAAAGAAAGAAAGAAAGAAACAAACAAACAAACAAACAAACAAACAAACAAACAAATAAACTAAGAATTCAAATGGGGAAAAAAGAGGTACATGAGAATAAATAAACTGTGGAAGCAAAAGTATTCTTGAGAAATAAATAAATAAATAAATAAAGAAAGAAAGAAAGAAAGAAAGAAAGAAAGAGAAAGAAAGAAACTGAAGAGGAAAAAAAATCGAACGGCACAAGAAAGGTATATGAAAATAAATAAAGTGTCTCTGGAGGAAAATACTGAAAAGAAAGAAAGAAAGAAAGAAAGAAAGAAAGAAAGAAAGAAAGAAAGAAAGAAAGAAAGAAAGAAAGAAAAGACAAACAATCAAACAGGTAAGTCAAATGGGGAAAAGAGAGGTATATGAAAATAAATAGACTAGAAGCAAAAGTATTCTTAAGAAAGAAAGAAAGAAAGAAAGAAAGAAAGAAAGAAAGAAAGAAAGAAAGAAAGAATAAAAAAAGAAAGAATGAGAGAAAGAAAGAAACTGAAGAGGAAAGAAAGTCGAACGGCAAAAGAGAGGTATATAAAAATAAATAATGTGACTCTGGAGGAAAAATACTGAAAAAAAAGAAAGAAAGTAAGAAAGAAAGAAAGAAAGAAAGAAAGAAGGAAAGTTGAAAATAAATAAATCAAACAGGCGAAAAGAAAAAATGATGAAAAGACAGAGAGAAAGAAAGGTAAAAAGAAATAGATTAAGAAATGCGAAAAGAAAGAAAGAAGGTGAAAAGAAATAAATCAAGAAAGGTGACAGGAAAGGGAGAAACTTGAAGGGAAAGAGCGTTGCTTAACTCCGGCAATCGAAGTTAGTAAACCATTCTTAGTGAATTTCATCCATATTTTTAGTCTTAGACTCCGCCTAAAAGGCATCTATTGATTTTCATTTCTATGTGTGCAAAATCTACAGAAGCGATGGTACCATAGAAATCTCTTATTTACACATGGAGGAGAACTTCTGTCTAAGATCAGAAAAATCTCTACACCGTGTGTCTGCTTCAATTACCCTCCACGCCAATTTTGCCTTAAATCAGTGTCGCACCCATTCCAGGTTCTTTGCCGTTATCGCAGACTACGGGGCGGAAAATGGTCGTGTTGTTCTGCGTGCAGGGCAATTTACAACCTATCAACGAGGAAACGCTGGCATTGATGATTCCGTCTATGCTGCAGTACCTCCCCATTGCAGCAAAGGCATAAACCGAAGTTTTCCAACGCTGCTCTGGCTTACGATAATATCAAGTATAAACACCAGTTCTCGTACTATGACCGAAGTTAAGCAACGTCGGATTTGGTCAGTACCTAGATGAGTATGCCCTAGGTAATACCAGAAACATTTCCTCTCCACTACCCCCACCACCACCACTGAGATAGAATGCGACACAAGATCTTTTTAATATGGGTGTCGTCAGACACATATGTATGCATAGGGCCCAAGGAAAAAAATTGTTTGGCTTGTCCTCGCGACCACTGTTACGTAGGTATCGATATTACATCGATCCTACTACCTTTCTGTTATATCTCGTGCAAGATATAATAAACAAAGTAAACCGAATGTAGGTTTTCAATAATAACTTTATAATCGGATGTAGTACAGAGACAGAGTCGCGAGTATGCTAACCTCAATAGGTGTTACAAACGAAGTCGCTCACGACCGCCTTCGGTGGTCGCACTTAATCGGCAAACCGTCCGTCCATTATCGTGAATGGGGAAGTTAGGTTATACCATCACAACACTTTCTTACTACAATGAGGGAGGTACTGCTGCAGGGTTGGGATCTTCGGGACTGGGCGTCTTCTCCCGTCTAAAAAGAGGAGAAATGTTAACACCTGTACTAGGGGCCCGTGGCTTGAATGAACTGGTGACGTAATGGATAACGACTGGAATTTGGAAAGTAGATCCAGTCGGGTTCGTTATACTCACTTAGGCCCGTATATTCATGGTTTTTTTTTTTTACAGCATATCAACCTCGTTGGGTTATTTAATGCCGACAAGATTTTTATTGCTGGTAATATTATTTCAAAAATATTTTTTCTCACTTTCAAAAATATATTGCTGATAATTTAAAAAAAAAATGAATTGTTCATAATACCTTTTTTATAAAAATGTATTGCTGGTAATAATGTATTGCTGTTAAGAATTTTTCTTCAAAAATGTATTGCCGGTAATATGTTTAGTAGAAAATGTATTCCTAGTAATAATATATTACTGGTAATATTTTTTCTTCAAAAATGTATTGCTGGTAATATGTTTATTAGGAAATGTATTGCTGGTAATAATTTTTTCTTCAAAAATGTATTGCTCTAATATTTTTTCTTCAAAAATGTATTAATGGTAATATATTTAGTAGAAAATGTATTGCTGGTAATAATGTATTACTGGTAATATTTTGTCTTCACAAATGTATTGTTGGCAATATTTTTTTTTAAAAATGTATTGCTGAAAATATTTTTTCTTCAAAAATATATTACTGGTAATATTTTTCTGCAAAAATATATTGGTGGTAATATGTTTTGTAGAAAGTGTATTTCTGGTAATAATGTATTGCTGGTAATATTTTTCCTTCAAAAATGTATTGCTGGTAATATGTTTAGTAGAAAATCTATTCCTGATTATAATTTATTGCTGGTAATATTTTTTTCTTCAAAAATGTATTGCTGGTAATATGTTTCGTAGAAAATGTATTTCTGGTAATAATGTATTGCTGGTAATATATTTTTCTTCAAAAATGTATTGCTGGTAAGATGTTTAGTAGAAAATGTATTGCTGGTAAAAATTTATTGCTGGTAATAATTTTTTCTTCAAAAATGTATTGCTGGTAATATGTTTAGTATAATATGTATTGCTGGGAATAATGTATTGCTAATAATAATTTTTTATACAAAAATGTATTGTGGACAATATTTTTTTTTAAATATATTGCTAAAAATATTTTTTTCTTCAAAAATGTATTATTGGTAACATTTTTCTGCAAAAGTTGTTTGCTGGAAATATTTTTTATAAATGTACTGCTGGTAATAATGTATTGCTGGTAATATTTTTTCTTCAAAAAATTATTGCTGGTAATATGTTTAGTAGAAAATGTATTGCTGGTAATAATGTTTGCTAGTAATAATTTTTTCTTCAAAAATGTATTGCTGGTAATATTTTTACTTCAAAAATGTATTGCTGGTAATATGTTTTATAGAAAATATATTGCTGGTAATAATGTATTGCTGGTAATATTTTTTCTTCAAAAATGTATTGCTGGTAATATGTTTTATAGAAAATGTATTGCTGGTAATAATGTATTGCTGGTAATATTTTTTCTTCAAAAATGTATTGCTGGTAATATGTTTTATAGAAAATGTATTGCTGGTAATAATGTATTGCTGGTAATATTTTTTCTTCAAAAATGTATTGCTGGTAATATGTATTGTAGGAAATGTATTGCTGGTAATAATGTATTGCTGGCAATATTTTGTCTTCAAAAATGTATTGTTGTCAATATTTCTAAAAAAGATATTGCTGAAAATATTTGTTTCTTCAAAAATGTATTACTGGTAATATTTTTCTGCAAAAATGTATTGCTAGTATTAATTTTTTTATAAATGTACTGCTGGTAATAATGTATACACTGGTAATATTTTCTTCTTGAAAAATGTATTGCTCGTAACATTTTTTCTTCAAAAATATATTGCTGGTAATAAGTTTAGTAGAAAATGTATTGCTGGTAATAATGTATTGCTGGTAATATTTTGTCTTCAAAAATGTATTGTTGGCAATATTTAAAAAAAATATATATTGCTGAAAATATTTTTTTCTTCGAAAATGCATTACTGGTAATATTTTTCTGCAAAAATGTATTGCTGGTAATATTTTTTACACAAACGTATTGTTTGTAATAAAAATCCATTTTCACACTTTTATAGTGATTGTTTAGGAGTTAACTCATTGCCCACAACCAAGGTGCTACCATCTCGTACCAGTGTGGACCTAGAAACACCAGCAATTAAGAGATGGTTCCAGATCCTCAAAATCTCCTGATCTGAGGACTTACTGTTGGATGTAGTTCATCGTCTTACCCAGAACTGTATACTCTTGGGAAAGGTATGGATCCAGTTATTCTACGACTCCACCCAACTAAATATTAGGATTATTATTATGTCCAAAAAATTCATCTGTGGAATTGGGATAGGCATCTTCTGAAGCCTGTTTTATATAGGTAATAATCTGTTTTAATTCAGATTTTCTTCTAGACCGGTTGTCCAAGAAAAGTTACATAGCACATTGCTTTGCGGTTTACCTATAACTGGGCAAAAAAAGAGGAATGTATTCCTTTCCGCAGACCATTAGTGAGAAATGAATAAATACTCCATTGACAAAATCAGTCCTGGGTAAGACGATAAACTACGTCCGCGTCCTGGGTAAGACGATAAACTACATCCGCGTCCTGGGTAAGACGATAAACTACGTCCAACATCGAGGCCTCTGATCAGAGGGTTTTGACGAGCGTGGAACCACCTCTTAATTGCTGGTTTTCCCAGGTCCACCCTGACCCGGGGTGGTAACACCTGTTAGGGTCCCAGCTATGGGTAAATAGTTAACACCAAAACTTGTTTAAAAATAGGTTTTAATACCAGAAATACTTTGTAATAAAAAAAATTTATTACCAGCAATAATTTTTGAAGGAAAGATTATTATGAGCAATACTTTTAAAAAAAATTCCAGAAATACAAACAGATACACATTTTTAAAAAAAAATTACCAGCTAGAGATTTCTTCAAGGAAAAATATTCCCAGAAATAGATTTTTGAAGAAAAACATATTACCAGCAATAAAAATTTTGTCAGCATTAAATATCCCATTGAGGTTTTGATATGCCATAAAACAAAATATAGCTAAAAACCATTTACAAAATCCGATCTTGCGTACTCGCGTATTTGTTTACGCAGCAACGAGCGCATGCGCGCGCGCGTGTGTGTATGTGTGTGTGTGTGTGTCTGTGTGTGTGTGTGTGTGTGTGTGTGTGTGTGAATATATGTGTGTGAATGTGTGGGTATATTTGTTTGCGTATGAAGTAACATTTGTCCCCGTGATCATTTGTGTCTGTGCGTGAATTTGCGTGTATCAGTGTGAATGTACGTGTGTGTGTGTGTATGTGTGTTCGCGTGCGTGCGCGTGTGTACCTGCGTGTATGAATATGTGGGTGCGAGTGGATATCTGTGTGAATGCATGTGTTTGACGGTGTGTAAATTTCTGTGTGTTAATGAGTGCGCATGCGTGTTATTTGTGCCTGAATGCGTCTATAAAAGGGCACGTGTTTTTTTTGTTTTTTTGTTTTTTTAAGTATTTCACCCCAAACACTAGCACGCAAGGGGTTACAGAGAGTGAGAGCAAGAGTAAAGAGGGTCGTTTGAGGAAAGGATATAGAGAAGGACGGGGATCATGATCAAGGCATCAGAAGATGTCGATTGACATTACATTTGAATATTTGGAGCAAGTAAGGGGAAGGGAGTTCCATTGTCAGGTAGTGCGAAAAAGAAGCTGTTGAAGTAGAAGAGACGGCTACATTTGACCGTTTCAGCAGTGAAAATGTGGGACCGAGATGCCAACCTAGTATCACGCTTAATGTCATGCAGTTGGGTACCAGTGAAAATAGCTCGTCAGAGCAGTTGCCATGATAATATATTTGTAGAAAAGAGAGAGGGAAGTCACTGCACGTCTGTAGACGAGATGCCAGATCAGAGCTTATCACATTGCATATCCGTCTCTGGAGTGTATGAATATGTGTGAATGTGTTTGCATAAGTATGAATAAGTGTGTGTGCGTGTGTGTGCGCGCGAGTGAAAAACGAGTGTGTTGGTCATCGCGGTTCAAATTTCGGTCAAGGCCGGCCTGTTCACACTTCTCTAGTGTCGAAAGGCTCATTACTTTTTATGTCTGACAGACATTGAGACACACCCGTGTCCTGCAGTACCTAAAATGCGCAGGACTGCTTACCGTATTTCAGACTATTAAACATAAAATTAAATAAAGAAAAACATGATGTCTACTCAAACACGGGTGTCAAATAAAATAATTGAATTAATGCTGTGAACGTTGGAATTTACATTATTCTCTTTCTCATTACACCTGGCTATATATATATATATATATATATATATATATATATATATATATATATATATATATATATATATATATGTAAATGTTAATGCATGTTTCATTAAATAATATAGACAGGTTTTGTCTATTTATTTTAAGTAAGCCACAATAATAGTCCGCCCCTGCTGCTTGAATAAGTTCAAAGTAACGACAAACTCGTATTTACGAGACAAGGAAGCGAAAATCGCGTGGCAGCTCGTGACATCACACATGACCACGCGAGAATGAAAAACGAGAAGTATTAAGTATGGGAAGCCGTTGGTATAAAACAATGGCTTCTACTATAGATTATAGGCATTTAAGAATGTTTGTGGATATTTCATAGATTTTTGTTCAGGTTAGGTTTCAACTGTTTTATGTATGTATCTTCAAGGATTTTTAATTTTTGTTTATTGTTTTCATGTTTAAGTATAATTGTGTTGTCAACAAGGATTTTCCGGAATTGAGTACGCGGGCAGGCATGTTGTTTTAAATGTCTAAAAATGTTAGTTATCATTTAAATGTAGAGTTAACCCGTGAAAGCGAGTTTGTTGTGTGACCAACGTAAATACGAGTTTGTCGTTACTTTGAGCTCATTCAAGCAGAGAGGGGCGGACTATTATTGTAGTTTCGTCTGTGTGTTGTTTGATTTTTTGAAATTGTCATCTCTGATAATGGCTTATGTAAGCCGAAACCTTCGATTGGATTTAAACATGTATCAATATGGTGTTTTCCTTTCGTCTTTCAACGATAATGTGATTAAGCTTATCAGACAATATGAAAGGAACATACTTAAAATAAATAGACAAAACTTGTCTACATTATTTAATGAAACATGCATCAATGAAAAATTGCTGCCTAAATATATATATATATATATATATATATATATATATATATATATATATATATATATATATATATATATATATATATATATATATATATATATATATATATATATTTGTCATCCGCAGACAGACTGTTTCGCAGCTCATCAATGTGGCGAGACGTCCGGTTGCCTCTAGCTAGGATCGAAACCCGACTGAATTGGCGTCAGTCGGAACTTCTACCACTAAGCCGTCGGCGCACGGCAGGGATGAAGGTGAATTTTAGCGGGTTTATTTTTAGATTTTAGATAAACACACAGTGACTGACAGTGACTCAATTCTGTCGAAGAGTCGTGCTATATTCAAAAATGTTTAAGTATAGTTGTTTTCAAGGAGGATTTTCCATAATTGTGTACGCGGTCAGGCATGTTGTTCTAAATATAATTGTCATCTTTGATAATAGCTTATGTAAGCCGAAAGCTTACATTGGATTTAAACATGTATCAATATGGTGATTTCCTTTCGTCTTTCAATGATAATGTGATTAAGCTTATCAGACTGTTGGTCATTTTATATATATATAAAATGTCTAAAAAAGTTATCATTAAAATTTAGAGTTAAGCGTCGTGAAAGCGAGTTTTTGGTGTGACCAACATAAATATTATTTAATCCATTGGAGATACATTCTCCCAAAGGGCACTTGAATTTGTAAACTATGTTAATTTCTTTGCAAATAGCTAACAGGGAGGGGGGAAGAATCATTGCTAATAGTCAAGTTGGAAATACCAGATTGAGTGTAGTATATGATTAACCTAATTTATTTGCTAGGATCTGATGTAGTTATATTAGTATTTACTAGTTTTTTTTTAGAATATTATGTAAGCCGAAAGCTTAGATTGGATTTGAACATGTATCAATATGATGTTTTCCTTTCGTCTTTCAATGATAATGTTATTAAGCTTATCAGACAATATGAAAGGAACTTACTTAAAATAAATAGACAAAACTTTTCTATATTATTTAATGAAACATGCATTAATGAAAAATTGCTGCCGAAATATACACAATATATATATATATATATATATATATATATATATATATATATATATATATATATATATAGTCATCCACAGACAAACTGTTTCGCTCTATCACTGCTTCTCAGTGTGGCTAGACGTCCGATTGCTTTATGCCGGGATAGAAACTCGACTGATTTGTCAGTCAGATCGCTTACCTCTAGAAGGCAGGGAAGGAAGGAAATTTTAGCTCATAGAACTCAAATCCGTTTTACTTGTATAGTAATGCTTGATAGCAGTAGGAGCCGCTGTTTTTTTTAAAACCCCTTTTTCCCTAGAGAGTTCAACCAGATTTCCGGGTGCATATGAGAGAAAGAAAAAGATGAAGTAAAAATCCACAGTTCGTACCATTTACTTTAAGAAAATTCTCAATACAAACTAGAGCAATATATATATAAAGGAATAAAATACCTGCTGCTGTACCGGCCACACACTCCAACAATCCACACTCTTGCACAATCTGTAGACTTCTTTGCAAATCACTAGCCGGACTGAAATGTCACTTGCGACTTACACACAGGGTTGAATAAGCACAGTTGTCGGAACCTCATACGTTGAAACCGACTGGAGAGTCCATCATATATATATATATATATATATATATATATATATATATATATACATATATATATATATATATATCATAAGAGATTATAATAAAACTTTTTGAAATCGCTACTCAAAAGGTTTCATGTTTCAATACTATGATTATACTTCATCAGTCGATAATAAGTAACTGGTCCTGAAGAAGTATAATCATTCCTATTGAAACATGAAAACATTTGTGTATCGATTACAAAATGTTTTCATTATAATCTCTAAATATAATCTATAAAAACATAATATACTATTTACATTATTCGGACGATTGTCCTCATGTTTGTCGCCATATTCATTACAACGTTTCCGCCGTTGTACGCTCCGGCCTTCTTCAGGTGTTTGGGATATCGAACTGAACCGTTTATTTCGCTCACTGGGCTAGACTGTTCTAGTTCCACGTGCCATGTTTAATGGATGTCAGTTATCAGTTACCTCTCCAAGTTCTCTATTGCCTAATTCGGGTATTGAACTCACACAGTTTGGGTCTTATCACTCTGACGTATCTAATGCCTTTATCCACTGTGACATGTGCCCTTGATGTGAGCGAAATAAAGGGTTCAGTTCGACATTCCAACCACCTGAAGAAGGCCGGGGCATACAACGGCCGAAACGTTGTGATAAATATAGCAACAAAGATGTGGACAATAGTCCGAATAATGTAAATAGTGTACATAATACATCATCTCAGAAATATATAGAGATACTGAAGGGCCGAAACGTTGTGATAAATATGGTGACAAAAATGAGGACAATAGTCCGAATAATGTAAATAGTTTACATAATACCTCATCTCAGAAATATAGACAGATACTGAAGGGCTGAAATGTTGTGATAAAAATGGCAACAAAGATGAGGACAATATTCCTAATAATGTAAATAGTGTACATAATGCCTCATCTCAGAAATATAGACAATATGCTCGGTCTCATATTGCCCGCTGACCTGAGATGGAACGATTATATTGAATCAGTAGCTTCGTCCACCGCTAGGAAATTTGGCTCGCCGGAGTCGATCCTTCAAATCTACAAATCAACCATTCACCCTTGCATGGAGTATTGCTGCCATATATGGTCTGGAGCCGCTTCTAATTGTCTCAAGGTCCTTGAAAAAATAAAAGACGGATATGCAATGTAATTGGACCTGATCTGACATCTCGTCTTCAGTAGCTCTCTCACAGACGTGCCGTCGCCTCTCTCTGTCTTTTTTTTACAAATACTTTCACGGTAACTGCTCCGATGAGCGGCTTTCGCTGGTTACCAGACTTCATGAATTTAAGCGCTCTACTAGGCTGGCATCTCGCTCTCACCCTTTCACTGTCGAAACTGTTAAATGGTGCCGTCTCTTCTACTCCAATAGCTTCATATCTCGCACTTCTCGCCTGTGGAACTCCTCTTCTTGTTTCTCTGATAGCTATAATCACCAACTGTTCAAATGTAACATCAATCGACGTCTCCAGATGCCCTAACATTCTCTTCATCCTTTCCTCTATCACTCCTCTTTGTTCTCCCTCCAACTCTCTGTAACCCTTTGCGTACTAGTGGCTTCCCGCATTGCTTGGAGTTGAATGCTTAATATATATATATATATATATATATATATATATATATGTGTGTGTGTGTGTGTGTGTGTGTGTGTGTGTGTGTGTGTGTGTGTGTGTGTGTGTGCGTGTGCGCGCGCGTTACATAAGACACAATAGAAGAATAATTCCAATCTGGCTTTAACAAATAAATGAAGATTAATATATGATTCCTATTCGACCAATTCCTAAGATACTAAATATATAACAAGGTACTTATCCGTAGAGAAGCCAATGATAAATTATGCTCAAGCAGACACAAAAGGATTATTTTGCAATTAGCTGAGCCATCTTCATTAATTTTTCTGTCTGCCTATAAAAGGCCGGTGAATTTTGACGGTAGAAGACACACTGGATTTTTGGAAGAGAAGCTCTTACACGCCCCGACTTTTATAACAACAACTAACTACCTGAGGTCAAAATTGTCACGTTACGTTTTTGCCATCTGCACGACTTCATTATCCAGAACAACAGCCAGGAAACAAAAGTTGGATAAACCCTGAAAATGTCTCCGAAAATGAGAAATAACAGTAAAAATGGAAATACTCTACCTGTGTTTTATTTACTGTTTTAATTTTGAAAAGGACGGTTAAGTGCATTTACTTTATAAACCATATATTCGCTTTTTTGCTTGCTAATTTAAAAATTATCGCCAAAACACACAAACAGACAAACTGAAATCTATGAAATGTGTTTCGGTTTATTTAAAACACAAAATGGAACCAAATTCTTAAAAGGAGAACTTTGATGCATTTTAAAACTTGAAGCAGACGACAAAAAATAATTCTTATCTTAGAAAACAAATATCATTAATATAAAAGCAGGCGATAAAACTTACACTGTGAAGTAAAAAAAAAGGGCCCCCGACTTGTTTAACTAAAATTTCCGGGCGAGGAAAACGCTATCATTTTATAGGAAAGAAAGTTCAAAATAAAGTAGTAAAATCCTTGGTATTTGAACGACCGCTCAAAAAAAAAATATATATATTAAAAAAACAAAAGAAAAAAAACTAAAAAAGTAAATCTGTAGTTTCTACGTCAAGGGCACTGATTCTAAACATCACCCAAAGTTACCGAGCTTGTAGGGAGAAAGATTCCGGCCGAAACAGACGACCTTCTGAGTAAGTATAACTTTTAAAATTCTCGATGTATATATTAATTATTTACATTATTCGGACTATTATCCTCATTTTTATCGCTATATTTATTACAACGTATCGGCCGCTGTACGCTCTGGCCTTCAGGTGTTTGGAATGTCGAACTGAACCCTTTATTTCGCTCAAGAGGTAGACTTCTATTTCCTCGTGCCATGTTTAATGTATGTCAGTTATCAGTTATCTCCTGTTAATTTCCCTCTGAAAGTTCTCCACTGCCTTAACCGAGTATTGAACTTAAACTCTTTGCGTCCTGTCACTGGATCTAACTAACGTCTTTATACACTGTGTCATGTATCCTTGAGACAGGTATGTATTACGATATATCATTCTATGTATATTTTTGTCTTAGTAAACTATTTTCAGTTGTAAGGCAGTGTTTAATAAAAACTGAAAACAATTTACTAAGGTGAATAACTATAGAATTACTTATGCACTGATTTTTAAAACATCCACGGTAAATTTGTATCCAGTTTGTTACAATGTTTCAACTTTCTTGTCCAATCTGTCATTGTTATAATGTGGTATATTTAAAACACCAAATATGAAATCGATAAACAAAGCGAATTGTTAAAACGATTTACATCAGGTGAGCTTTGCTTTGTCCGTCGGAAAGATTAAATTGAAAGGTTTTAAAACTTGGAAAACGCAAAATTTACTATTCCTACATTTGACGCGTTTTCAATTGTAGCATAATTTTAAACAGTGTTCGTTTACGTCTTGCTCACCTACTACTACACACACACACATATATATATTGATTTTTTTTTCAAAAATGTATTGGTGGTATTTTTACTATAAAAATCCACTTCTACACTTTCATAGTGTTTTGACCCCAGGTTTGGGGTAACTATTTGCCTATAGCTGGGGTCCTACCAGGTGCTACCACCCAGGTTCAGGTGAACCTGGGAATAACATCAATTAAGATGTGATTTCACGTTCCTCAAAACCTCCCGATCAGAGGCCTTGCTGCCGGATTTAGACGAGCATTTTATCGACGTGGAAAATTGTATTGACTATTTGAGTACAAAATTCCCAAAGATACTTTTGCAGTCACTTATTTAAAATAGTAAGGCAAACTAAGTTCTTTAGCTTTGGTAGGGTAAGCGTTCTACACAGATATATCTGTCTTCAAAACTATAAAAAAAGGCAATGAAATTTACTATAGTAATATACAAATATAAAGGAACGTGTGGAGAGCCATAAATACATGTATTCTGAAAGTAATTGGTCAAAAAATGAACATGACGCTATAAACATTCCGACAGGAAGCTAAAATTATTCATATATGCCTTATCCCTTGAGAAATTTGGCGATAATAGCTCTCCACAATTTCCTGTTTTATGTAGGTCTTAATGAAATTTGTGTTTCGCTATTTTTTCTAATCCCTGTTTTATCAACCATTTACACAAACTTGATCTTTTTTTGCAATGTCCCTTCAGGGTGTGGGTGATAATGGCTCTCCACAATTTCCTATTCTTTGTATCCCTTTGTAAACGTTGTCGTTTTGTTATATTTCCATTTCCCTGTTCTGCCAAACATTTTCGCAAGCTTCTTCTTCTTCTCCTCCTATGTGCCGTGCCCCTTCAGGATGCAGGCGTTTATGGCTCTCCACATTTTCCTCTCCTTTGTATCCCTTAGTAAATTTTGCCTTTTTTCTAAATCTCCTAATCACATTTTCACTAACTTGTTAGGTAGGTTATGCAGTGTTTTCCTCTGTCGATCCTTCTTTCATTATATCTTGTGTGTGTCAAATTTTCCAAGCCCTCTTTCTCTTTTGTTTTCTTCGCTTAAAGATAACTGCTTAAATAAATTTAAATAATTCTTGAGTGATTCAAATATTTTATGCAATTTCTGTGACGATTATTTTCCTCCTTAATTTCTTTATCACATGGTTTCGATCGACACGTTCTTCAGCCTTCTGGATGCGTATGAGATATTTGGTGATCTTTAGAATTGGTTTAAGACTTCATTTCCAATAAAACGGTAACGCATCCTAAAATTGAGATTTTGGATAAACAGCACCTAAAGAATTCACTATTATTTTCGATTTTCTCAGAAAAAACGATTGTCAGTTATCGAATTTTATTTTGCCTGATTTTCATGATAACAGATTTGCTTTTTATTCCAACGCTCAGATTGGCGCTGTACAGTCTTGCGTTAACAGTGCTAATCGGTAATACACAATCTATTTACAGAAACATTTGAAGCTGCATTCACAAATTTGTATTTGCTCAACCTCCCACGAGGTCAGTTTGTAAAACAAGGTTCCTTTAATGTGGAGAGTCGTAGTGCGTACGCCCGAGTTAGGAATAAAAATTGCCCGCAGCCCCCGCAATCGTTGGCTATGCTGGTCTCGGCGCGATGAGACGGCGCGATCTCAGGTAGCTGTTCCCCAGGGCTGTGCATCTCTCGGTATAATTTTAATCAGCTGCGACACTGACGGAGCCCCCCCCCCCTGAGCGCACTCTGCCCAAAGACAGAGACGCAACGGAGGGAGGATAAATAAACGTGTTAGGAACTAGTGTAGACTAATTTACACGCGGTATTTACTCTGTCTCCCCACAAGGTCTTTTTTTAAAGTGGGGATCCTAGCGCGACCGCCCGGGCAAAGAACAAAAATTGCCCGCAGCCTAAGCAACCGTCGGAAGCTACGATCCCACTCTCGGGTGCCATGAGAAAGCGCGGCCTCAGGCGGCTGTTCCCCAGGGCTGGGCACCTCTCAGTATAATGTTACTCAGTTGCATTTGAGCGTACTCTGCCCATAGACAGAGACGAAATTGAGAGATGATAAGTAATGTGTTAAAACACTCGAAAGGCAGCATAAGTAAATTTGAGGCCGACAACATCCCACCAAGAAAAAAAAAAATTCTTAAACAAATAAATTTTTGTGAAAACAAGATCAATATATATATATATATATATATATATATATATATATATATATATATATATTAAAGATTTTATTTTTCTCTGGATATTCAGATTTCACTTTCAAGGGTGAAAAAACGAATTCATTTTTTCACCCTTGAAAGTGAAGACTGAAGATCCAGAGAAAAATAAAATCTCTGATGAAATAAATTATAACTAATGGAACCTTAAAGTGGTCTGTTTTTTCTTTAAATTATATATATATATATATATATATATATATATATATATATATATATATATATATATATATATATATACCATGAGGTTCCCCTTGTACAAGGCCTAAGAGTAATTCAATGTAGAGGGTTACAGAATAATACACATAAATTTATGCAGTAATGTAGTCAAGATAGCGGTTAGACCTCGACTTGAACAAGTTAAGAGTGTAGTGAAATTGCTTTGAATTAAACTATTATTAGACTTGTGATATCTTAAAGGACACAAATGGAGAACCTTAGAAAAACTGTGTGGGTAAATCGTTCCATAATCCGTTAAGTTGTTCACGGTTTCGCTTGACCTTCCAAAGACGTTTCTACAGAACGTACAGACACTTGTCATCGATTGCTATATTTCAATCGATTTCAGAGATGGATTCATTGCAATGAATCAGTTATTTCTTTGGAAAGAAGACCATAGTAAAGCATTTCCTTCCAATGACCAAATACCGTTTTTTGAAGACAATACTTTTACTGACGGATCATTGTCTTTCTTCTTTTTCCTCTACGCCGTTCTGACTAAAGGACAAAATTGTTTTAAAAAACTCTTAAAATTATATATATATATATATATATATATATATATATATATATATATATATATGTGTGTGTGTGTGTGTGTGTGTGTGTGTGTGTGTGTGTGTGTATGTGTGTTAGTGTACACCAACTTTGTACGTAACTACCACGTATTATTAGTAGTTACTTTGGATTGGTTTGTTTTGATTTACGGCATATTAACCTCAATAGGTTATTTAATATCGACTAGATTTTTATTGCTCGTAATTTTTTATTACAAAAATGTATTGCTGGTAATATTTCTTCCTTCAAAAATGTAGTGCTGGTAATATTTTTTCCTTAAAAAATGTATTGCTGGTAATATTTTTTCCCTCAAAAATGTAGTGCTGGTAATATTTTTTCCTTAAAAAATGTATTGCTGGTAATATTTTTTCCCTCAAAAATGTATTGCTGGTAATATTTCTTCCTTCAAAAATGTAGTGCTGGTAATATTTTTCCCTTCAAAAATGTATTGCTGGTAATATTTTTCCCTTCAAAAATGTATTGCTGGTAATATTTTTTCCTTCAAAAATGTATTGCTGGTAATATTTTTCCCTTCAAAAATGTATTGCTGGTAATATTTTTCCCTTCAAAAATGTATTGCTGGTAATATTTTTCCCTTCAAAAATGTATTGCTGGTAATATTTTTCCCTTCAAAAATGTATTACTGGTAATATTTTTCCCTTCAAAAATGTATTGCTGGTAATATTTTTTCCCACAAAAATGTATCGCTGGTAATATTTTTCCCTTCAAAAATGTATTGCTGGTAATATTTTTTCCTTCAATAATGTATTGCTGGTAATATTTTTCCCTTCAAAAATGTATCGCTGGTAATATTTTTCCCTTCAAAAATGTATTGCTGGTAATATTTCTTCCTTCAAAAATGTAGTGCTGGTAATATTTTTCCCTTCAAAAATGTATTGCTGGTAATATTTTTCCCTTCAAAAATGTATTGCTGGTAATATTTTTTCCTTCAAAAATGTATTGCTGGTAATATTTTTCCCTTCAAAAATGTATTGCTGGTAATATTTCTTCCTTCAAAAATGTAGTGCTCGTAATATTTTTTCCCTCAAAAATGTAGTGCTGGTAATATTTTTTCCCTCAAAAATATATCGCTGGTAATATTTTTCCCTCAAAAATGTAGTGCTGGTAATATTTTTTCCTTCAAAAATGTATTGCTAGTAATATTTTTTCATTAAATAAAAGTATTGCTGGTAATATTTTTTCCCTCAAAAATGTATTGCTGGTAAGACTTTTCTTTTTCATAAATGAATTGCTGGTAAAAAAAAATTCCAAAAAGTATTGCTGGTATTAAAAGCTATTTTTATCATTTCATATTGTTTTCACCCCTTTTTTAGGGGGGTTAACTTTTTGCCCATAGCTAGGACCCTCACAGGTTCTACCACCCCGGGTCAGTGTGCACCTGGGATCACGCCCCTTAAAAACTTCTGATCAAAGGCCTTGCTGTCGGATTTAGTTTATCGTCTTACCAAGGACGGATTAGTAGTTACTATGATACAATGGCTATTACAGTCGATTCCTCAAAACGAAAATTACTTATGATTCAATCTAATATTTGGAAAATGTCAAGAAAATATTTTGATGATCAATAAGTTTAGATACAAGGTATTATTAAATAACATTTATATCCATCTAATATGGAAACTACTGCTCTAGAGGAACATTATATAAACAATGGCTCCGCAGTTTAAAACCGATTTTATAAAATAAATATGTAACAACATAATATATTTCCTTTTCAACAGCTAATTCATTGGTGAATATTTATCACAGATATTGAACATTATAGATTGATAATTTCAGATCCAAATCCAGTGTGACAGGCTGCTAACTCATTGGTAAATACTTGGAGATGAATAAATGTAAGTGTGGATTTCGATCGATTTTCGAATAAAAACAAGACTCATTTCGCATCTAATGACAAGTGCTTCAAGGTACTTGTTACTTGATAACCAGGTAGGCACCCTGCAATTGCCACATATGTCTTTTATTGGTATTCGTCATGCAGTTCCGTTCTCTAAAATGCTGCCAATTACTCACTTGTCGTTCGGGTTCTATGGATATCGATTTTGTAACTAATTAGAAAATTAATCATATCGCCTTTTATCAGTACGTCTTTTTGCACATCTATCTATCTATCTATCTATCTATCTATCTATCTATCTATCTATCTATCTATCTATCTATCGTAAACATAATATGTATTTACCTAACTATCAGTCTTCATATGTATCTATTAGGTTGGTGCAAAAATAATATCGTTTTTTGACGCTCAAGTTATGTGAGAAAAACGACATTATTTTTGCACCAACCTAATACCTTTCTATCTATCTATCTATCTATCTATCTATCTATCTATCTGATTATGTTCATATCTATCTGATTCTATTCATTATCTATCTATCTATCTATCTATCTATCTATCTATCTATCTATCTATCTGATTTTGTTCATATCTATCTGATTCTATTCATTATCTATCTATCTATCTATCTATCTATCTATCTATCTATCTATCTATCTATCTATCTATCCCAATGTAGATTTCCTACAATATGTACATTTAAAGTTAATTATTTTATACGCACACGCGAGCAAACACACAAATATATATATATATAAGTACACACACACACACATATATATATATATATATATATATATATATATATATATATATATATATATATATATATATTTCAACTACCTATTTAAATTTTCTCTTCTGAAGAGCAGATGTGCTTCTATGAAACTCAGAATAGAGACATTTATAAGATAACTGAACAAATTTATTTTTCTATCTCTCTTCCGCTCTTTCCTTCCCACCTCTCTCCCCTCTCTCTCTCTCTCTCTCTCTCTCTCTCTCTCTATATATATATATATATATATATATATATATATATATATATATATATATATATATATATATAATTCTTCCTGCAACAAAAACAGACTATCATTATTGTTTCGACCATGTATTGTTTGATATATTGAGATGTAATTGTTATCTATGATAATGGCTTATGTAAGCCAAATGCTTAGATAGGATTTAAACACGTATCAATATGGTGATTTCCTTTCGTCTTTCAATGATAATGTGATTAAGCTTATCAGACAATATGAAAGGATCTTACTTAATAGCCAGTCTACCCTGAAGATCCGTTTAGGTGAAATCTAAGTAGGTTTGCCTGGCTCGTTAGGCTTTATTCTAATTTACCGCTCTACTTAGCGTATTGAACCCTCTACGTTTTCTTTGTCTTTATACACGCTTGTTTTCCTTTTCTTCTTTGGACTAAGGACTTAAGACACTTGATTTTTTTTCGCATTGTTCTGAAATTTTTAGGTCTTTCTTTTTTTACTTTCAATTTTTTCCTCGGGTACCAATTTGCCCTCAGGTGTCTACAAGGTGAATCATCCGCCTAAATACATACACAATATATATATATATACAGGGTGATCCCAAAATACGGGAACTTTTTAACAATCCAATAAAACCAAGAGTGATGGAAGAAAAATATTTAATTCATAGTAATTGAAACCTTAAAACATACCATTTAAGAAACAATGATGGAATTTTCATTTTTTTTTAAATTACGTCCTGTAGATGGCGTCCTCCTGTACGAATGCATTCTTGAAATCTGCTGTTGAGATTCCCCATTGACTGCTGCAGCAACTCAGCTGGGATACTGTGAATTTCATTCCCGTTACTAAAATGGCGAAATGTTTACTTGCTCAAGGTCACTGTCTCGTAGTGTTGCCACTTGCTCATGTCTGGCAATACGCACTTCAAAAATTCCCGTTTTTTGGGGTCACCCTGTATATATATATATATATATATATATATATATATATATATATATATATATATCAATTTTTAACATACAACGTGTGTTAGCACGTGCGATACCCTGTTTACATCAGCCGCCGACTAGGGGTGATCTCACGGTTTCTGTGGCTATGGCGGGACCGCCACCCCTGGCGCCAACAGCAGCGTTTGCCACCAGACAGGGTATGAAGAAAAGCTAATTGACGGTTCCTCTTTGTAAATTCTCGTAATGAAATAAATAAAACGATAGTTCCTCTTTGCCGTTTCTGTCTGAACGCGTTTGCCATTATTGACGCGCTGGTAAAAATCGTTATAGACGACTCCGCAAATATTTCACTTATGTTAGGTCGTGATGTTGCGCGCATAATATTTCAGTAATCTTTGTTCTGATCGTAACTTTCCTTTCTGGATTTGTCGTCGATTTGGTCGTTTTTCCTCTTTCTTATCTTTCATTTCTATTACTGGTCCAAACCACTCAGAGCAAACGTCGTATATTATTCTACAAAAGGAACTGATCTGTTGCCCTATGTGACCCTTAAGATTGTTATTAAGTATAAAAAAAAGCACTTTGTCAAGATTTGTCCAAATAGTCTTCTGGTTACCTCTGGGCCACTGGATTCTTGGTTTACTTTGGATTTCTCCAGGGTGCTGTCGCTCAACTATGGAATCCTGAACGCTGTCGGTGTATTCCAGATTCATAATCCCACCACTCGATTTACATTCTCCGATAGGAGAATTACGTTGTTTGCACCAGCGTACATTATGGATACGTAAACCGCGTAAACCGTTAAATATTCTGCCGCAATCATACGTTATAGCCGGGTCCATATCCAGGTCGTTTCCACTAAAATCAGTCTGATGGGTGATATATTCTCCCTCCCTGCTACAGTCACCCAAAGCTGCATTCTGCGTCTCTTGTATTCTTCATGCTTTAATGTAAATTCTTTTCTTTCCAAGATGTCACTCCAACTTTATACATATATATATATATATATATATATATATATATATATATATATATATATATATATATATATATATATATAGACTCTAAAATTCGCTTGACGAGGAAATGGAACTAATGTCTTTGGTTTAATAGCAAAATTAAATTCGAAAGCTTTAGCTTTCATTTCTGAAACATGGTTATCACTGTGTAGCAAAAAACCCATATTTTAAATCAATTAATTTATAATATTAATGCGCTGTAAATTTACATTGAGCACTATAGTGTAAAAATAAAAATATCTATAAGAACAACGGATTTTATATCTTACTGTTCTTTCTTTTTATTTATATATACATATACATATACATATATATATATATATATATATATATATATATATATATATATATTATCTTTATATTTTTGTATATACATAGTAAATAAAATGTAATCCAGCAAACATTTCCATGGTAATTCCTCTTATTTTAACACGGAAATACAGATCACAATAATGACATAATTGCCTTTCGGTCATCGCTTCCCCGCCTCGAAAGCAGAAAACCCGGCAAAAGATACAAGACAGATACTACACTTTAATTTCAGCTTCTGATATTTACTAATTAACTTACGAAAGGACAATGTGACAAGATATATTTTCTGTTAATATGGGCACCGTGTCTAAAGACGCGAATTTCACAGTCCTTGCGACGACTGGCGATGGTACCCACCAGCCCTCGCCCCTAGATGAATTACAACAGGTAACTTCTATCCTAAACCTATGTCCAGTTGTAAATTTGCTTTTTAATGCCCGCGCTAAATATCTCTTAAAATTTTCCCAAATCGTCATAATTCCGTATAAATGTACATGCTGAACTAGAATTAACAATTAAAATATGAAAAGAACCTACCGTTTTAGGTAGGGTTAGGTGTTAGGATTAGGGGTTGTGCTTGGCTTCTTTCTGTGTAGAAAAGGGGACAAATTCAAAAAAAAAATTAAATAATACAATCAACCCTTCTACTTTACCAAGTTTTTGCATTCATTTTTGTTTTATTTTCAATTTTGAAATATAAAAAAATAATTTTTGTTTTATTTTCAATTTTGAAATATAAAAAAATAATTTTTGTTTTATTTTCAATTTTGAAATATAAAAAAATAATTTTTGTTTTATTTTCAATTTTGAAATATAAAAAAATAATTTTTGTTTTATTTTCAATTTTGAAATATAAAAAAATAATTTTTGTTTTATTTTCAATTTTGAAATATAAAAAAATAATTTTTGTTTTATTTTCAATTTTGAAATATAAAAAAATAATTTTTGTTTTATTTTCAATTTTGAAATATAAAAAAATAATTTTTGTTTTATTTTCAATTTTGAAATATAAAAAAATAATTTTTGTTTTATTTTCAATTTTGAAATATAAAAAAATAATTTTTGTTTTATTTTCAATTTTGAAATATAAAAAAATAATTTTTGTTTTATTTTCAATTTTGAAATATAAAAAAATAATTTTTGTTTTATTTTCAATTTTGAAATATAAAAAAATAATTTTTGTTTTATTTTCAATTTTGAAATATAAAAAAATAATTTTTGTTTTATTTTCAATTTTGAAATATAAAAATGCTTTATTTTTATTATTTAATTTGTTCTTTGAATTTGTCATTGCTACACAGAAAAAAAAGTTTTATTGTATTACTGAATTTGTCTTTGTTTAAAGGTTTCTGTTATAAATAAAACTACACTTATCAAAAAAAATGCTTTACGGTCGTGCGTAGTGATTTTATGCACCGAAAGTCTGTAAAAGAATTGGCCAAAGTATCCTGAAGTAAATTACTAAACAGTATGGCAGTAATGGCGGACAATTGGCCAACAAGAAGATCTTGTCGATAACTCCAAAACGGTAGGTTTGTTCATATTTAGGGGTCTCCCCTTTTCACACAAATGGACTCACCCAAGGTATACATATACTACTACCAGTGAATACCCGAACAGTCAAGGGGTCGAGACGGAACGACAGAAGAGTAATAGAGTTCAGTAGTAGTCGAGTAAGTCACACACAGAGTCGGCAGC
>OZ038518.1:64953346-64990846 GCA_964036315.1 Acanthosepion esculentum | reverse complement strand
GTATACATATATATATTATGAAATGGACAAAGTCCGACAATTATTTTAAGACATTTTCATGTGTAACATTTTCTTATAGATACAAATATTTAAGTAAATTATCTGTTTATAATAAACCGTATTAAATAACATTTACCGGTCTGAATGTCCTAGAAATTTTCATAGAAAATATTCGTCCTCCGACAGGATTCGAAACTGTATCATATACGGAACCGTCATATAGCCTGTCGTGCCTTAACCGATTCGGCCACAGAGGATCGTTCGGTTGGCATGGTCGAATTTAGTGCATCGAAGATTGAAGTTTATAAGCAGTAAATTCGACCTTGCCAACCGAACGATCCTCTGTGGCCGAATCGGTAAGTCACGTCAGGCTATATTGCGGTTCCGTATAGGATACAGGTTCGAATCCTGTCGGAGGACGAATATTTCCTAAGATAATTTATTGGACATTCAGGCTGGTAAATGTTATTTAATGCTGTTTATTATAAACAGAGCATTTACTTAAATATTTGTATCTATAAAAAGAATGTTAAACATAAAAATGCCTTAATATATATATATATATATATATATATATATAAATATATATATATATATATATAAGGTAACCCCAAAAAGATCTGTCCGTTTTTAAAGAAAAAAAAGAAAACGCTTCACAGTATGTGTAACGTATATTTAGTCTTCGAAGTAATCGCCATCGGCATCCAGCACCTTCTGCCGATGTGTCTCCGCCTGTTCAATGCCCTTGCTGTAGAACCGTGAGGGCTTGCGCAAGTCTGCTTCATTGGTGAAGGATTTCCCACGAAGATGATTATCCAGGGAGTGGAAGAGGTTGTAATCGGATGGCGCAAAGTCAGGTGAATAAGGTGGATGGCACAAAGTCTCCCACCCAAGTTGCTGTATGGTATCCCTGACCACTCGCGCGACATGCGGCCTGGCGTTGTCATGGAGAAAAAGCACACCTTTGCGATTCAACAGTTCTGGCTCCTTCTGGTGCAATGCCTGTTGCACACGTTTCAATTTCTGCGAGTATAGGTCTCCAGTGACCGTTTGGCCCGTTGGTAGCAGTTTATAATGAACCACTTGACGACCTGTCCACCAGACACAAAGCATAATACCGTGTGGGTGCATAGGCGGTCTTACGGTGTGAGGGACAGCATCCTGAGGAGACAACCAATGTCTGGAACGCTTGGGAGTTTCGTACAGAACCCACTTTTCATCCCTGGTAAGCACTCGATTGAATAAGGATGTGGTACGCTGGCGAGAAAGCAGCGATACGCAGGCTGCCACTCGTTGTCCCTTGTGGACCTCCAGCAGCGTTTTCGGAACCCACTTGCTCAGTTTGTACGTCTTACCTAGGCGGTGTAGGTGAAGTCTAACTGTTTCTTCGGAAACGTTGAACTGACTTGCAAGTTCACCACACGTTAGGCTACTGTCCTCTTTAATGGCCGCCTTCAGGCCTCCGTCATTCAAGACCTGTGGTCGTCCACTGCGAGGCTCATCATGGAGAGACAAATCTCCCGACTTGAATTTTCGAAACCAACGCCTTGCATTACGTTCATCCACAGCACTATCCCCAAACGCTTGACATATGCGGCGACTTGATGCAGCAGCTGATAAGCCCACTTTGAAGTCGTAAAGCAAACAGCCCCGAACGAGATCTCTAGACACTTTCATCCTTCTCACAGCTGTCCGGCTTATAACTGATGGTCGGGCACGGTGCGCGTGTTTTTTTATAACGTCTGATGTTCCTACTTCCGGCTGTCCGAATTTGAAAACAATTGCTACACGCATTTCATATATATTTCAACTTCATTCAATGACTAATCAAAAAACGGACAGAACTTTTTTGGTTACCTCATATATATATATATATATATATATATATATATATATATATATATATATATATATATATATATATATATATATGAGAGAGAGAGAGAGAGAGAGATTGCATGGCAGGAAAACTAGATTTTCGTTCCGAAAATCAACTGATTCAGGAAAAAGTTCTTATTAATTATTATTATTATTGATTCTGATAGATATAAATAAGTATTTATTTCAATCGTTTCACCCCATGCAATGCAGGAAACGACGAAGACGCCAGCGGTTACCGAATGTGAAAGAATATGAAAAAAGAGAAAGAGAGAATTAGACGAAATTGATATTATTCGACAGACATGCAGAGAGAGAGAGAGAGACAGACAGACAGACAGACAGACAGACAGACAGAGACGGAGACAGACAGAGAGAGAGAATAAAAAGTGTATAATGATGACCATCAATGAAATATTAACAAACATTTCCCCAAACTAATGTTTATTAATTATCATGACCATATGGAGAATTCCATTCTAATAATATTAAAAATTCATAAAATTTATACATTGGTTACAAACATACGAAATTATCTTGTCGATTAACTTGATACATATTTGTAATAATTAATTTAAATCAGCAATGAACACAGCAAAAAGCATAAAGACAAGAAGCTCTTGTAGGTAATGGAACAATATAGCAATATAGATAATAATATAGATATATACTATATAACTTGTAAAACAAAATGACAACCAGTAAGGAAGTAAGCGTTAATAAAATTCCATGCAGTTTAGGAATAAACATATTGAATATATTTAAAACTACAAAAACAATTATATATATGAACAGATTAGATAGATAGATAGATAGAAGGGTAGGTAGATATAAACAGACTGAGATAGATAGATAGATAGATAGATAGATAGATAGATAGATAGATAGATAGATAGATAGATATAAACAGACTGAGAGAAAAAAAGATAGATAGATAGATAGATAGATAGATATAAACAGACTGAGATAGATAGATAGATAGATAGATAGATAGATAGATAGATAGATAGTTAGATAGATAGATAGATATATAGATAGATAGATACAGAGATAGATATGGGCAGACTGATATAGATAGATAGATAGATAGATAGATAGATAGATAGATAGATAGATAGATAGAAACAGACTGAAATAGATAAATAGATAGATAGATACATACATACATACATACATACATACATATGGGCAGACTGAGATAGATAGATAGATAGATAGATAGATAGATAGATAGATAGAAAAGTAGATAGATAGATAGATATAAACAGACTGAGATAGATAGATAGATAGATAGATAGATGGATAGATAGATAGATAGATAGAAACAGACTGAGATAGATAGATAGATAGTTAGATAGATAGAAACAGACTGAGATAGATAGATAGATAGATAGATACATACATACATACATACATATGGTCAGACTGAGATAGATAGATAGATAGATAGATAGATAGATATAGATAGATAGATACATAGATATGAATATAATGAGATAGATAGATAGATAGATAGATGGGAACAGACTGAGATGGATAGATAGATAGATAGATAGATAGATAGATAGATAGATAGATAGATAGATAGATAGATCTGCTCATCATAGTTGCAGTATAACCCACAGGTTGCCTCTGTGCCTGTGCGAGAGTCGGGAATACGGAATGTAATAGCTAAAAATATATCCGTAAAATGACCATTTGAATAAAAACATATGTTTGCCTTGATAATGACCATCAAATGCCGAAACGCGTTGGTAAAGACAAGCTTTCCTTCTGTCTTTATTCAGATATATATATATATATATATATATATATATATATATATATATATATATATATATATATATATATATATATATATATATATATATATATATATATATATGTATGTATGTATGTATGTATTTCTGCATATATAAGTAGGCATGTCACAGGCTTGAGGGTAAATGATGGAATGTCAACACTGAATCCCGCGCATGCGCTCGGAGACTTAAAAGCGAAAGTATTTACTTTTCTTTTTTTTTTCCTTCCCGCTCTCACGTGCATTGCCGCCTTACTTTCCCGCCATTTTTCACAATGTTTTTTTTTTTTTTTTTCCCCAGCCAAGCGCGAAACGGCTTCCCGATTAAACGAGTTACTACTTCGACTGCTGCTGTAGCAGCGACTGCTAGTGCAACTGTTGCTCCTGCTAATTTTCGCCCTGTTCATTGCACAGCAAAAGTATTCGTTCATTCGTTGAGCGTTCGTAACAAAGTGCGAGCGGCAAACGGCACGGCGGCCGCCAAAATATTCTTATTCTTGTTTTCTCAGCCTATAGCATACTCTGTAGCCTTGGCATACACCCCGGCATACACCTGATCATACACAGCGGAATACACCTCGGAATACAGCTCCCTTTCACTTGCATATATGCTTGCTTACACTGATAAAGATACAAATATATGCATACATACAGATATATAAATCGTTTTAAATAAATAAATAAGCATATTTAATAGTTTTCTGGTTTCTATCTATATCTCTGAGATTACTTGCATTATTTACATTATTCGGACTGTTATCCTCATCTTCATTGCCATATTTGCAGCGTTTAGGCCGTTGTACGCTCCGGCCTTCTTTAGGTGATTAGATCTCTGAGATGGGTTATCATGATTACTTGTATTATTTACATTATTCAGACTGTTATCCTCATCTTCATTGCCATATTCACAACGTTTCGGCCGTTGTACGCTCCGGCCTTCATCAGGTGATTGAATCTCTGAGATGAGGTATCATGAATACTTGTATTATTTACATTATTCAGACTGTTATCCTCATCTTCACTGCCATATTCACAACGTTTCGGACGTTGTACGCTCCGGCCTTCATCAGGTGATTGAATCTCTGAGATGAGGTATCATGAATACTTGTATTATTTACATTATTCAGACTGTTATCCTCATCTTCATTGCCATATTCACAACGTTTCGGACGTTGTACGCTCCGGCCTTCATCAGGTGATTGAATCTCTGAGATGAGGTATCATGAATAGTTGTATTATTTACATTATTCAGGCTGTTATCCTCATCTTCACTGCCATATTCACAACGTTTCGGACGTTGTACGCTCCGGCCTTCATCAGGTGATTGAATCTCTGAGATGAGGTATCATGAATACTTGTATTATTTACATTATTCAGACTGTTATCCTCATCTTCATTGCCATATTCACAACGTTTCGGACGTTTTACTGTCCGTCCTTATCAAGGTGATTGGAATTTCGAAGTGAAATAACTGAGACATCAGGAAGGGGCATGGCACGTTAAAGTAGAACAATCTAGCCCGGTGGACGAAATAAAAGATTAGGTTCGAAATTTCAATCACCTGAAGAAGGCCGGAGCGTACAACGTGCGAAACTTTGTGAATATGGCAAAGGAAATGAGGATAACTGTCTGAATAATGTAAATAATGCAAATTATCTGATTGTTTAAAATTTGCAAGCATTTTTTTAAACAGTGAGGCGCACCCTATGCAAGGAAGTGTGGGTGGGGAACTCGAAATAGATGCTTAGATAAGGAGGCAGTTTATGCGGATAGGAGATGAAGATGACTGTTAACACTGAACAGGTTAAGATTGTCGTGATCAGGGAAACCTCCGCACGCGAGTCGTTGGCGCAGAGCAGTGGTTCGCGGGCAGAAGCTCGTCGAGCGGAACTTACTTCTCACCAATAGAACACAGAACGAATGACGGTGTTTTTCTACAAGAGGCGTTGTAAGGCGGCTCCTAGCCGTGAAGGTTAAATTAGCGGAATGTAGTTCGTCTGAGCACTTTCCATAGATGTAACGACACAGCATTGAGAGGTTTGCGACGGTTTGTTCGGGAGAAAGGTTTTGTAGGGTGGAAATAATTTGTCACTTAAAAGGACTGGAAAGTGAGGACTAGCCAGCTCTGACCTCAATATGGCAACAGTACTTCATTTCAGGCTTGACGTGGCTCTTAGAAAGGTAGAGGATACCAAGAGGAGCCAGGTACTTATTGGAGCCGTCCGGGAAGCTGAACATTTTTCCTGCATCTTTAACGATTGGTCGTATGTAAGAGTTTCACTTGATGTAAGAGGAGTTTAAAGCCCAGTAGTCTCTCATAAACTGTGCCTTCATCTCTGTAACCCTCTTTACCTCGAGTTACTCAGGTGCCTTGGAGAGAGTGAACATCATTTTAATTATTTATATATATATATATATATATATATATATATATATATATATATATATATATATATATAGTGTAACCCGGATATAAGATAGTTGTCGGGACCGGAGAATAAGTATCTTATATCCAGGTTTCTCTTATATCCGGGTTTGGTCTATCTTGTTTAGGTAAGTATGGCTCTAATTTGGGACCAGAGAAAATCTCTCTTATATCCGGGTCTCTTATATCCGGGTTACACTGTATATATATATTAGTGTATTTAGTCAGCAATCCTTCTTTCATGCACATTTCATTAAAAACGACTGACAAGGTGCTTTTATTTAGTTTTTTATATAATTACTCGTGCGATCTAATAATGATTTTCTTTTCAGATGATAAATTATATAAAAACTGTCCGAATGTTCTTTTTATCCGAGCGCTTTCGGCTATACATTTACGAGGGTTATTCAATAAATAAGGTGAATTTTTCGGTATAAGGACTTCTAATAGAGATAGAAGCTTACTTTTTCTTTTTTTTTCAACGTAGTCTCCCGGAACTGTCAGACACTTTTCCCATCTGTGCACAAGCTTCCGTATTCCCTCAGCGTAAAAATCTTTGGACTGATGTCTCAGCCAGTCGCTCACAACACTTTTGAACTTCGTGCCTCTCGTGAACGCTTTCAAGGGACCAAACAGGTGAATGTCTGAAGGGGCAAGGTCTGGGCTGTATGTGGGTGACGGAGCAGTTCCCAGCCCAGCTTGTTGATGGTCTGCACCGTTTCGGCTGCTGTGTGAGGCCTTGCGTTGTCGTGATGCAAGATGACTCCTTCTGACTGATGACCCCTGCGTTTGTCCCAACAGATAAGCTCAAAGTCCTTGCAATGTCATCCACTGTCACCCTTCTGTCAGACTGAATGAGGTCAATGACTGATTCGATCACCTCAGGAGACCTCACTTCTGTAGGCCTCCCAAGTCTGTCTTCATCCTCAACACTACTCCGTCCTTCTTTAAACAATTTAGCCCACTTGTAGACATTTTTTGGCTGAAACATGTAGCACCATACACAGTTGACATTCTCCTATGAATTTCAACTTGTTTGCTCCCTTCAGCAACCAAAAACTTGATAACTGACCGCTGTTCAATCCTGGAGCATGCTTCTTGATCGGCCATCTTTGTTAATCGCCAAAACTCTCAAAGTTTTTTTTAATCTGCAAAAGAAATTAAATCCATGTGAAAAAGAAGTAAAACAAAAAAATAAATAAATAAAGAGTAAGCTTCTATCTGTATTAGAAGTCCTTATACCGAAAAATTCAACTTATTTATTGAATGACCCTCGTATGTATATATATATATATATATATATATATATATATATATATATATATATATATATATATATATATATATATATTTGTGTGTGTGTCTGTGTCTGTCTGGATAAATTACATTATGTCTGCTTATTTTTAACATAATCCTTTCTTATTGACGAATATTTCCGAATAATACAACTGAATGTGGCAAGAAATATAAGAATTAATATACGGAAAAATATTCTAATAGATGAAACATCACAAACCACTCACTGATCTATCGCTATTTCCAGGGAAAGTTTCCAGACGAACTGCATTTCTTGGTTCTAGTGAAACGTGAAAGTGAGGACAGGGCACTTCCGGCTCAACGAGGGCAACAGTATTCCAGTTTCGACCTGAGCTGTCACTTATAAATGTAGATGATAGCGTGATGAGTCAGGTACTTAATGATACTGTACTCAAGTAGCAAAAAATTTCCTGTCTATAATTCTGAGAAGATGTATTATGTACACTATTTATATTATTCGGACTATTGTCCTCCTCTTTGCTGTTATATTTATCACAACGTTTCGGCCCTTCAGTATCTGTCTATATTTCTGTGATGAGGTATTATGTACACTATTTACATTATTCGGACTATTGTCCTCATCTTTGTTGCCATATTTATTACAACGTTTCGGCCTTTAAGTATCTGTCTATATTTCTGTGATGAGGTATTATGTACACTATTTACATTATTCGGACTATTGTCCTCATCTTTGTTGCCATATTTATTACAACGTTTCGGCCCTTCAGTATCTGTCTATATTTCTGAGATGAGGTATTATGTACACTAGTTTACATTATTCGGATTATTGTTCTCATCTTTGTCGCCATATTTATTACAACGTTTCGGTCCTTCAGTATCTGTCTATATTTCTGAGATGCGGTATTATGTACACTATTTACATTATTCAGACTATTGTCCTCATCTTTTTCGCCATATTTATTACAACGTTTCGGCCGTTGTACGCTCCGGCCTTCTTCAGTTGCTTGGAATGTCGAACTGTACCCTTTATTTAGCTCATTGAGTCCTGGCACAGTGGATAAAGCCATTAGATCCATTGACAGGACGCAAAGAGTGTGAGTTCAATTCCCAGTTAAGGCAGTGTAGAACTTGCAGAGGGCAATTAACAGAAGAATACTGAGACTCACATCCATTAGACATGGCACGTGGAACTAGAACATTCTACCCCAGTGAGTGAAATAAAGGGTTCAGTTCGACATTCCAAACACCTGAAGAAGCTCGGAGCGTACAACGGACGAAACGTTGTAATAACTATGGCGACAAAGATGAGGACAATAATCCGAATAGTGTAAATAGTGAAGAGATAGTTATTTTAAATGCGCTTTGGTCTCATGAAATTAAAATCCGTAACCTTTACTGGGAACCTTCAGTCTGTATGCGGTTAGTGAATGAGTGTTGCGAGTACAAGATATAGAAAGTGCTCGATATATTTTCTCAGAGGTTTTATTTAATAAAATGGGAAGGGTGAAAGGTATAATATTAATTAATAGTTAATTAATTAAGTTAATGTCACACGAGTAACTATAACACATAAACACCATAAAGGTGTAATTATATGTACTTTAGCAACAGTGGTGCGACTAAGTTAACCTAACAGATCCTTTCTAACTTCTCGCTGCTTTCCTTCTCCCAGATTGGTTGCCCACTCAATGCAAGAAAGCTTGAGGAAGATGAGTTCATACCTTTATTAGCGTCAAGGGAACGAAAGAGAATCGAACGCCCGTAAGTGTTACAGTGACCATGCCTCTATTCAATAGCACAATGGAAGAAATACTTCGTGACACGTTTCCTTCCGAGAATGAATGTCTTCAGACGAATAAGCATTTTATTGATGCATTTAATCTTATATATAAAAAGTGGATGAGAATATGCTGCAGATGATGTTGGGTTAGGTTGTTTGGTTATTTTGCTTTATGGTATATCAACCTCAGCCATTAAATGTTTTTAAATATATACATAGCAATAATTTGGTAAAAAAGGTGTGTATGTATACATATACGTTTGGACCATTTTTCAGTTACTTATATTTTTTATTACAATCACATGTATTGCTGGTAATATTTTTTTCAAAAACCTATTGCTGTTTAAGTTTTTTTTTTTTTTTTTTCAAAAATTAATTTCTGGTAATAATTTTTTACAAAGTGTTTCTGGTATTAAAACCTATTTTTACACTTTTATAATGCTTTTTACGTCAGTTTCGGGGTTGACTATTTACCCATAGCTGGGACCCTAACAGGTGCTACCACCCCGGGTCAGGGTGAATCTGGGAACACCTGCAATTAAGAGGTGGTTCCACGCTCTTCAAAACCTCCTGATTAGAGGCCTTGCTGTTGGACGTAGTTTATCGTCTTACCCTGGATGCGGATGTAGTTTATCGTCATACCAGGGACGCCCCGTTGGGGGGCGGGTCTTATCCCTCTGCAGTGGGGCAGTCAGCGGGTTGGGTTAGGAATAAAACAAATATAACCTTTTGGATCTGTTTAGCAGTATTTCAGCTCCGTATGGGTCATATAATTCGGAAAATGAAGTTTCTTGGAAGCATTGATAATTTTCATTTACAAAAATGTTTTTCTTATAATTTTATTTTCCAAAGATATATTGCTGATATTTTTACTATGAAAATGTATTTTTATATGTTTATATAATGTTTTGACCCCAGTTTGTGGGTAAGTATTTGGCGTTGTGGGGACCCTAACAGGTGATACAACCTTGGGTTAGAATGGATCTGGAAACAACAGGAATTAAGAGCTGATTCCAAGCTACTCAAAACCTCCCGATCAGAATACTTCTTGCCAGATGTAGTTTACTGCCTTATCCAGGACGGCCTTTAAATATAACTTTTAACTTTCGATTGGACCGAAATTTTAAAAAAAGCTCTCATTCACTTGTTTATCGCTTTTATTTTTAGTTCAATGTCATCGTTGTTTTAGTTATCTCATATTAATAGTAAAAAATATTGTCAATATCTTGGAGATGGGGTTTTATAATGAATTGCTCTGTGTGGGATGGGGTTGAAATAATAGACAGACACCATCGCTGGAAAATACGAAAGCTTAAAGAATAAGCACATATGCTGAGCCACAAAACTCTCCTGTGCCGACCAAGCATAGAAATGAATACAATACAGGAACTATTAATAAGGACTACTAGATAAAACAATGAATAACAACAAAAATAGCAATATTAGCTCTGATAAAAAATGAATAATATTAATAAAAAAACTTGTAATATGAGCACTTAAAAAAGGCCTGCGACATTAGGTTTATAAGTCCCACAAATTCATACAGAGATGTTCTCAAGAACACATGGCCGAGTGGATAAAAACGTTGGATTGATCCAGTGACTGAACCCAAAGAGTTGTGAGTTACCAAAACTTGGAGAGTTGAGTAAATGAGACATCCGGAAGTGGCATGGCACATGGAACTAGAACAATCTATTTCCTGTGGATGAGATAAAAGGTTTGGTTCAAAATTTCAATAACCTGAAGAAGGCCGGAGCGTGAACGGCCGAAAGGTTGTGAATATTGCTATGAGGATAACAGTCCAAAAAATTTAAATAATTCAAGTACAGTGTAACTCGGATATAAGACACCCGGATATAAGAGAGATTTTCTCTGGTCCTAAATTAGAGCCTGACAAGAATAGTGATTTGTTGAACTTAGACTCAAATTTAACGTGAATTCCGACAACTAGTATACCTTCAGAACTAGCAGAGATCCGTGACAAAATGTCTGCCAAAGATACAGATAATTAATCCGATTCCAACTCGACTGTTCATCGAATCTGGTCATATATGCATGTATTGTTCGCTTAAAACAATTGATAAGGCCGGGCTTATCGTCGGGGAATAAGCTGAAATTGCGCAAAGGTGGCCGTAAATGCAAACGACCCTTCATCTTTGGAGGAAACAATCAAAATTGCTTTTCCTCGCGAGAAACTTGCAATTGGCGATCAGAAACGATATTGAAAGGCGAGAATCTCATCGTTTGTATATCGCCAAGGCAACAAGAATTGAAGCAGGAAGGAGATAAGTGCTGCCAGATCGTAAGGTTAGGGCAATAAAAGCAAATATTACATTTGTATAGGCATTAAATTATGTGTGGGATGTGCGTATGGGAAAACGTGTAGATCCGTCACAGTCTTTGCTTATCTATCTATCTATCTATCTATCTATCTATCTATCTATCTATCTATCTATCTGTCACAATCTGTTCATATGTATGTATGTATGCATGTATCTATCTATCTATCTATCTATCTATCTCAGTCTGTTTCCATCTATCTCACTGTGTTCGTGTGTCTATGTATCTATCTGATTTTGTTCGTTTCCATCTATCAATCAATTTATCATTCTGTTCATATCTATCTATCTATCTATCTATCTATCTTTTAAGTCTGTTTATATCTATCTATCAATCTATCTTTCTATCTTCGTTCATATCTATCTATCTATCTATTTCACTCTGTTCATACCTATCTATCTATCTATCTATTTATCTATATCAGCCTGTTTCCATCTATCTCATTGTGTTCGGGTATATCTGTGTATCTATCTTATTTTCTTCGTTTCCATCTATCAATCAATATATCATTCTGTACATATCTATCTATCTATCTATCTTTTCAGTCTGTTTATATCTATCTATCTATCTATCTTTGTTTATATCTATCTATCTATCTATCTATCTATCTATCTATCTAACTATTTCACTCTGTTCATATCTATCTATCTATCTATCTATTTCACTCTGTTCATACCTATCTATCTATCTATCTATTTATCTATATCAGTCTGATTCCATCTATCTCATTGTGTTCGTGTATATCTGTGTATCTATCTGATTTTGTTCGTTTTCATCTATCAATCAATCATTCTGTTCATATGTATGTATGTATCTATCTATCTATCTATCTATCTTAGTTTATTAATATCTATCTCGGTCTTCGAGTAAGTATTGAAAGTTATTTGCAACAACCCACATATTTAAATCTGTTATAATCGATGTGGTCTCGAGTGGCTCAATTAGTAACAGCTTGTTTCAGCTCTACGAGTGTAATTCCCGGATCGGAATAAGATAGACGTTCAGTTCCAGTTGGCAGTTCCATTTTTTTCCTTTAGTGGGACTTAACGCCGGTTGCAATCATTTTCATTATTCAATAAATATTGAAACAAAACAGGTACTGCAAAAGAAACACTTGCACCCAAAGATATAATATATATATATATATATATATATATATATATATATATATATATATGATTAAGAAAAATTTCTAAGAAATATAACGTTTATATATATAATAAAATGTATATTTATATATATATAATATAATATAACCTTATATATATATATATATATATATATATATATATATATATATATATATATATATATATATATATATATATATATATGTATTAAGAAACATTTCTAAGAAATATAGCGTTTATATATATAATAAAATATATATTTATTTTTATTGTTTATATATATAATAAAATGTATAAACACAACCATTTCATTGCTTTCTTTCTTTTCAGTCTGTCTTTCTTTAAATTAAGTTATATCTTCTGTTTGGTGCATTTAAACCAGTCTGAAGAAAATTCAAATATAAGTATTTTCTTAGAAAAATTTCTTAATCATATATATATATATATATATATATATATATATATATATATATATATATATATATATATATATATATATATGTACGTATGTATGTATAAACGTTATATTATATTATATATATATAAATATACATTTTATTATATATGTAAACGGTATATTTCTTAGAAATTTTTCTTAATTATATATATATATATATATATATATATATATATATATATATATAATATAAATAAATACTTTCACAAAAAAAACATTCAATTTTTTTAATTTGCAAATTTCAGTTGTTTTTTCTATATTATATACATATTAAGAAAGTATACGTGGCTTTTCATTATGCTATATATATATATATATATATATATATATATATATATATATATATATATATATATATTTGTGTGTGTTTGTGTGGGTATTATGGAGAAAGACCATAGCAAAAAGATTTAGTCTACGCGTTTTGTCCAGTGTGGACTTTTTCAAGGCAAAAAACGGAATGAATTTATTGAAACAAAGTATATATAAACACCAAACGAAATGTAAACAAATAAAATAATTTATATTTTTTCGTCTCGGAAGCTATCTCAATTTTACCAAAAAGAAAAAAGTTTTCATGACTGATGATGACGGGAAAACCCGTCGAAATATTTGTACATTTAAGGAAGACCTAATACAGTTTATAATTTAATTTAACAGGAATCGTAACAGTCATCGAATGGTTAGTAGGTTAATGGTTTTTTTTTTTAAATTTAGTTAGCGAAGTTTAGTCGCCATTTTATATCATTAACATTACTAATTTTCTTTTTGTAGGAGTGTTTCCTTGTAATATATATATTATAAATATTGACGTCATATTTGTTGGTGCAAGTTTTTGTGACGCAATCCACGTTTTATTAATTTCAATCGATATTGGAAAAATACGATCTAAATTAAACAGACATTGTCTCTTGAATTTAAGGAAACTTTAAACGAATTCTAGCTAACTAAATTCACTTCGTATCTATCTAATTGTCTATTTAACTGGCACCGAGAACGTTTTTTTTTTTTTTTTTTTGAGAAGCAGGAAGGAGAGGTAAAATCTTGTCGGCTGTTAATCGGGAGAGTTGAAGATAATTAAGAATTAGATAGATTAGAGAAGTGTCGACAGAACAGGCCGGCTGGGAAAGGCCACAATAAAAAGACATGAGAAATGAGAATCTGAGAGAAAAAGGAAAAAAAAAAACATGGAAGAATCTAGTAAAATAACGACAAATAAATTTGTATCTTTCTCTCTTTATTTTTACTAATATGTTCACGCAATACAACGCCCAAGAGCCACTCAAGATAGAGTGTTAGTGTGTGGAGTTGTATTAGCGTAAAATAGGGCAAGATGTGAAAGTCTTGGGGGCTATGTAGGAAAGATAACAGTAAAATCTAGACTTGATGAGGTCAAGATTTAATTAGTGAATAAAATTTCAGAACTCAGTCCGCGACATTAGAAGTTAAAGTTGAAATAGACGTTAGAAATAACTGGAAATCTAATACTAAACAGCAAACGATGGATAAACCTCTACTCCTGTTAAAAAAACCGGGAGAAGTGTGATCCGGACGATAGACGTTGTATAAAGTCTTGTATTATTTTTTTTATAATTGTTTATACTTCTATGCAATTTTTAAACTAAGTTACGTTTAGTTTTAAAGTAGACGTTAGAAGGAACTGGAAACGTAATCCTAAACAGGTAACAAGAGATAAAGTTCTACTCCGTTAAAAGACCGGAGAGAAGAGTGAATCGGACGATAGCCGAACCTATCTACTCCTATTGGGAGTGGAAATGAATAATAATAATAATAATAATAATAATAATAATTACAGAATAAAATTTTAGATCTCAGACAGAGATGTTAGATGTCCGGAGTTGAATGGACCGGGAACCCAATCATAAACATGACAATAAGGATAAACTTCTACTCCTGTTCAGAAAATCGGGAGGAGTATGAACCAGACGATAGTCGAGCCTATTAACTCTTATTTGAGCGGAGGGGGATTACATGATAATGTCGACCAGACTTGTTCTGGGTTTCAGTTTTTCACGTTAAACCCCAGCAATAAACAATTGATAATATCTATTTAATAATCGTTACTAAGCGATCGATTATCGATCGATTATCGATCGATTAGCGATAGATTAGCGATCATTTCAAATCAGATAAACCGTAACGGGTTCCTTTTCAATGAGAATCCTAAGGTTGTCAATTTAGTAAAGAAATAAAAAAAAAGAATCCGGTGATGTTACTAAGGTCCACGATAATCACTTTCTAGTCTCCAAGAGCGTGTCCGCGTCCTCGTGGGTGACAAATTATTCCCCTCCCGACTACCTTTTTCATGCAGACAAAACGTCGCAAACCTCTCACTGTTCTATTGCTATTTCCATGTTGATTGTTCCGATGAGATACACTCCTATGTTCCGCCAGTTCTAACTTTCACGGTTAAGACGCGCCATGCCACGCCCATTGTAGCGGACCACCCCCATTCCCTCTGTATTCTACTGATGAGAAGTAAATTCCATACGAGCAGTTTGCTCCCGTCAACCATTGCTCTGTGGACTCGACTCCCAAGTGGATGTTTTCCTGATCACTACAATCTTAAACTTTTTCAGCCCACAGTTAACCGTTATCTTCCCCACATATCCGTGCCACTTACTTTGTAATCCTCTACATCGAGTGGCTCCCGGTACTTGTACAGGGATAACCAAACTGTAACAAAAAAGAAAAATAGAAAGAATTTTTCTCCTTCCGTATAACTTTTATAAAGTACAAGTTAATCTCTACTGCAGACATGAGCTTAGGTTTTTTTTAAACACAGTGCTACACCCTGATCTGTACTACGACACTTAAGTCCACTATTTACATTAGTCGGACTATTGTCGTAATCTTTGTCGCCATATTTATTACAACGTTTCGGCTGTTGTACGCTCCGGCCTTCTTCAGGTGGTTGGAATGTCGAACTGAACCCATTATTTCGCTCACTGGGACAGACTATTCTAGTTCCACGTGCCATGTCTAATGGATGTCAGTTATCAGTTAACTCCTGTTAATTCACCTCTGCAAGTTCTCCAATGCCTTAACCGGGTATTGAACACACACTCTTTGGGTCCTCTCACTGGATCTAACCAACGCCTTTATCCACCGTGCCATGTGTCCTTGAGGATATCTATGTTAGTTGGCAAATGTTTTCCGTGAACTGCAAAATCGTATTACTCTTTGTATTGCTAATGATGGAGGACATGTGGAAAGTTAAATAAAATTTCAATAAAACCTTAAACAATATAGATTTACTTGTGTGTGTGTGTGTGCCGCCATTGAATATTATCCGAATATTAATGTACGCCCATTCCGACAAGATTTTTACAATAGATTTTTACGATTAGTACATAAAGGGTGTCCATAAATTTCGTGTGCACTTTAAAAAAATTATAACTTTATTTGTGTTTGCGATAGAAATAATCTGTAAAAAATGTTATAAAGTGTAATGTACCTAGTTTTAAGTATAGCTAAAATAACTAATGTGATTTCAGGCATTACTGTAAATCAGTTGGCAAATGTTTTCCATGAACTGCAAAATCGTATTACCCTTTGTATTGCTAATGATGGAGGACATGTGGAAAGGTAAATAAAATTTCAATAAAACCTGAAAAAAATATAGATTTACTTCTTTCTAATCCTTTTTACAAATTATTTCTATCGCAAATACAAATAAAGTTATAAATTTTTTAAAGTGCACACGAACTTTATGGACACCATATATATATATATATATATATATATATATATATATATATATATATGGTGTCCATATATATATATATATATATATATGGTGTCTATATATATATATATATATATATATATATATATATATATATATATATATATATATATATATATATATATAGACACCATATATATATATATATATATATATATATATATATATATATATATATATATATATATATATATATATATATATATATATATATATATATATATATATATATATATATATATATATATATATATATATATATATATATATATAGAGAGAGAGAGAGAGAGAGAGAGAGAGAGAGGGCGCCTCGAGGTGGTGTAATGGTTAGCAAGCTTGTCTCGCTAGAACAATTACGTCTGAGTAGTGAGTTCGATCTTCACTGGGTGCCACTTACTTTCGGCCTTGTGCCACATCCAAGCGTAGCTTGGAATATCACTATATATATATATATAGAGAGAGAGAGAGACCCTGTATATGATTATTAGTTAATCTCTTACAGTTCTTAATTGAACAATTAAACTTTTTTCATAGGCATTTCATTTCTGAGATAGATAATTATAATTATTTCGAAATCAATCACGAATTTAATCCTTGGATCAATTAGTGAGGCAGCAGTTTAAGAGGAACGAACAATAACTGACATCACAATGACAAAATATCCCAATAATCATCAGATATCCCATACCAGGCAATCAATGGACAGCTGATGACAACCAGAGTGTACATGGTCGAAACGTTGTGTCTTTATGAACGTCGTATATCAACAAAGACGAGAACAATAATCCGAAATAATTCAAGAATATTGACAATTACTCATCTCAGATATGAAATAGTAAATTATGAAAAGCAGTACGATCTCGCCAATACAAGCAAATGTCAAAAACCATCTGACATTGAATATAAAAGGCTCCAAAGAACACAGCACCTGTATCATTCGAAATGGTGTCGTAGTTCATATAGGAGTTGTTTTAACATGTGTTGCCTTATATACTCATGTATGAGTCGACTTCCTGCATAGTGAAACCCCTGGATTCTTTTTGGGAAAAACCTGACTCTTTCATATAGCTCTTGTATAATGTGACCCCAGCTTCCAAGCAATCCTAGTAGGCCTACCGTAGTGAAATATTGCAGTACTGGGAATCATCCTGGAATATCTTAGAAATAAATGGTCTTCATTCTTTTTAGGTTTAGGCAAGTGGTAAGCCAATATCACTTACAGTATAGACTCATGTATGAGTCGACTTCATGTATAGTGCGAACCCTGATTTTTGTTGTTATGTAAAACCTGACTTCTGCATATTGCTCGTGTATAATGCGACCCCAGCTTCCGAGCAATACTAGTAGGCCTACCGTAGTCAAATATTACAGTACTCGGCATCATCTTGGACATATTTTATAGCAAATAAATTGTCTACATTTTGTATGCTGCAGTGCCTTTTGTCAAAATATTTTTAGAATTTCCAACGGAGAATCATGAGTTAAACTAATACCAGTAAATGTAAAGAATATAACAAAACAAAAAATAATTATCGAGTAAGATATCATAGGAACACCAATGAAACATATATATATATATATAAATATGTTGTGAAATGTGTATGTATGTAAATATATATATATATATGCAATTTTTTATATATATTATTTATATATTATATATGCGACGTACTTACTGGAAAGCGCTCAATATCAGTGATAGAGCTAACATGTTTAGTTCGATTGACGGGAGTTTGTGACCCTGGGTTTCATGTTATTTGCAATCGTCAAACAAACTCTGTATAGTTTGTCTAACGATCGCTAATAGCGTAAAACCCGGGGTCACAAACTGATATCAGTCCAACTATATATATATATATATATATATATATATATATATATATATATATATATATATATATACGAGTGTCATTCAATAAATAAGGTGAATTTTTCGGTATAAGGACTTCTAATACAGATAGAAGCTTACTTTTTTTGTTTTCAACGTAGTCTCTCAGCACTGCCACACACTTTTCCCATCTCCTGCACAAGCTTCCGTATTCTCTCAGCGTAAAAATCTTTGGACTGATGTCTCAGCCAGTCGCTCACAACACTTTTGACTTCAACGTCACTTTTAAACTTCGTGCCTCTCGTGAACGCTTTCAAGGGACCAAACAGGTTAAAGTCTGAAGGGGCAAGGTCTGGGTTGTAAGGGGGGTGAGGGAGCAGTTCCCAGCCCAGCTCGTTGATGGTCTGCACCGTTTGGGCTGCTGTGTGAGGCCTTGCGTTTTCATGATGCAAGATGACTCCTTCTGACTGATGACCCCTGCGTTTGTCCCAACAGATAAGCTCACAGTCCTTGCAATGTCATCCACTGTCACCCTTCTGTCAGACTGGATGAGGTCATTGACTGATTCAATCACCTCAGGAGACCTCACTTCTGTAGGCCTCCCAGGCCTGTCTTCATCCTCAACCCTGCTCCGTCCTTCTTTAAACAATTTAGTCCACTCGCAGACATTTTTTGACTGAAGCATGTGGCACCATATACAGTTGACATTCTCCTATGGATTTCAACTGGTTTGCACCCTTCAGCAACCAAAAACTTTATAACTGACCGCTGTTCAATCCTGGAGCATGCTTCTTGGTCGGCCATCTTTGTTAATCGCCAAACCTCTCAAAGATTTTTTTTAAATCTGCAAAAGAAATTAAATCCATTTGAAAAAGAAGTAAAACAAAAAAGAATAAAAAACAGTAAGCTTCTATCTGTATTAGAAGTCCTTATACCCAAAAATTCACCTTATTTATTGAATGAGCCTCGTATATATATATATATATATATATATATATATATATATATATATATATATATATATATATATATATATCAAAGAAAATGGATGCCAATGGAAAAATCAATATATCAGCGATATAAACACGTTCGAGCGAAGATGAATTGAAGAAAGGAAGAAAGGAAAACTCAATATTAAATCTACATTTATAAATCAAGGTATTATTGTAGACATCAACCGGCATATATAGTGAAGAACCTTCTACTGTTCATGTAGTAAAAGAAAGAGAGAATTTCGATCTACGTGAGTTTGCTAAAGGTGCTTACCACTACCGTTGTATTTAGTCAAAGGTACCCTAAGAATGTTAGCCTATCAGGTACGTTACGGTTACCGAAAACGCATGAATTTTTAACCTCTTCAAAAAAAATTACCTGTGTATTATGTGACCCTCTAAATTTTGAGTAGAAAACTGATAATGAAATTGCACATTTTACACGAATATAGCCCATAGCTGCCAATCAAATATGTTTCATAGATATAAATGTATAGGAAAAAAATAATATACATTAGGTCATTTTTTCTGGTGCGATTTCCTTCATCCATTCCTGGAAATTATTGCATTTTAACCTCAGGGATGAAAAGCGAGAAGAAAGGATTAAGCATTCAATTCCAAAAAGAATAAATGCAAAAGAAACATAACAAAATACAAATTATAGATTGGAGAGACCCAAATCAAACAGATACAACAATTTACATTATTTGAGAAGCGTATTAAGAGAATAGGGAAAATGAGAAAGGGAAATTTGAAGCCGCATTGGGGATAGCGAAAGATGCCTTCCTAAAGCTAAGCACGTACGATTTCATTTTCAAGTATTTTCTCCCTGCCATTTGGACTGTCATAGTTAAAACTCCTCTCTCACGTGTCAAACGCCTTTTGAACTGAGTTGGATCTTTTCTAATTGACCTCTTTAGCTCTAAGTTGAAATGATGATTGTAACCCCCCTGATCTAGTTTTCCTCTCTACTGTTCCCACTCTTTTAAACTTATTCACCGTTCTCTGATTGGTTCTAGAATGTATCCGAAGATGGAAGCCAGAATATGAATGTCGGTACCATTACTGAAGGTCTGAATGAACTTTCGCATTTAATTTTTTCGTCTCTGATGCTACCTGGGTTTTACTAAAAACAAAATAATTTCAATGCCTGAGGATGACTGAATGTACAGTTGAAAGTACTTGCAGATTAAATAAAAGACCTTATACAGCTTGTTGTTATTATAAACAAGGATCATAACATTCAACGAGTGATTCGGAGGTTAATGCAGCTTTAAAACTTTGTTTGCGAAAGGATTTCGCCATTTTATATCATTACCTTTACTCATCTACCTTTTGTATGAATGATTCATTGTAATATATATATATATATATATATATATATATATATATATATATATATATATAACCAAGTATGGGATTGGTATATACAGAGTAAATTCCAATAACCAACAATTATTATTCTTTAAAGAGTGCTCAATACAGAGTTGAGCAGATATAATCATTTATTTAAATATATATATATATATATATATATATATATATATATATATAAAGACATTTTTTATGTTTAACATTGTTTTTTTTAGATACAATTATTTAAGTAAATGGTCTGTTTATCATAAACAGTATTAAATAACATTTACCGGCATGAATGTCCGAGAAATTTTCATAGAAAATATTCGTCCTCCGACAGGATTCGAACCTGTATCCTATAGGCCACTAAGCTGGCAAGGTCGAATTTTTTATATATATATATAGTAATCCGTTGGTATAATCCAAGCGTGTTCAATATAAAATTTGAAATATTAAATATTAAATGTTAAAACTGATTCAAAGGAGCGCTCAATACTTATTTTCATTAAACAGAGCAAACTTTTTCATATAATTAGAATTAAGATACCATTAGTTAATGACCATTTTCACCTTTAATTTTAAATTTAGAATTCGCAGAATTTTTCATCTCTTTAGTTTGCCAGTCGGAGGACGTATATATTCTATGAAAATTTCTCGGACATTCAGGCCGGTAAATGTTATTTAATACTGTTTGTGATAAACAGACCATTTACTAAAATAATAATACTGTTTATTATTAAGAGAGCATTTACGTAAATACTTGTATCTCTAAAAAGAATGTTAAACATAAAAAAATATGTCTTTAAATAATTGTCGGACTTTGTCCATTTCATATTATATATATATATATATATATATATATATATATATATATATATATATATATATACATATGTGTGTGTGCAGGTATGCAGAAAAAGAGAAAAGAACACGTTAGGTAAATAATCCGGAGTTCCTTATTATTTTTGATTTTATTTTCAAAAAGACAGTGCTCCATACAGAAGTAGAGCTTATATTATAATATTTAAAAAAAAAAAATATGATTCCTTCGCTACATAAGAGTGCTCATGTTTCAAAAGCAAGAGCCGAGACCCCTAATATAATTTTTGAAATTAAGTTGAATTAAGGTGTCTGGTCACGCTTCCTCGTCAATTAGGGGTCTCGGCTCTCGCTTTTGAAACATGAAAACTCTTATGTTGCGAAGGAATCATATTTTTTTTAAATATTATATTATATATATATATATATATATATATATATATATATATATATATATATATATATATATATATATATATATATATATGTAAAACTATGAAAGATAAAGAATAATATTTTTTTAAAAAACCCACATTACAACCCAAAAAGTTTGCGGTACCTCTCTTCTTTTTAATATATATATATATATATATATATATATATATATATATATATATATATATATATATATATATATAAGGAGAAAGAGGGGGGATTCTAAAAAGTTAAGATATCCCATAAAATATGTATCTTTAAGTACTATGAACATAATAGTTTCTGATTTTCTTTCAAGGAATATTCATATTTAGGTAGTGGTACGCGAAAAATGTGAAGGATATTTTGTTATCATTGATTTAAATAGAAAAACTGAACAAACATTCCAATTCTCACTGAGAATAAAGCCACCCAAATGCTGTTATTGCCATCTCCGGCTTAAATGGCCTCAATTATGCGTTTCCTGTAAATGTCTAACGCGGTCTGAAATCGGTTATTACACTCCTTCATTCAGAATTCGTTCAGATGACTGATGTTTGAGGAGTGTCTTTCACATCACCTCACGACATCTCTTTCGGATTAAGATCCGGCCTTTGACTTGCCTGTTCAAATGAATTCTTTTCGGTCATTCATCACCGGTGGAATCACTGGAAGGTTTTGATTCCTAGTGCCTGATTTACATCCGTTTCAGCTTCCATTTTCTGATAGAAGTCATCAGTTTTTTTTTTTTTTACTGAGGCTCCCTCTCGTACAACAAAGAACACAAGGTGAACGATTCTTTTGTGGGAAGCTCTTCAAGCTCTGCGGCAACAAACAGACACAAATCATGACATATCCACCCACCTCCCATGCACCTGTTGGCCAAAATCCCTTTACTATACCCAAATAATTCAACTTTGGATTTATGTCCAAAGCGCATGGTTCCATAAGCCCTGGTATTTCTTGTGCTTTTCCCGGGTAAGATATATAGTGCTAGCCATAAATTACAGTTGTTATGAAGTTTTTTGCATAAATGCAGTCTTTGGTAAGCACCAAACACCCGTTACTATCCCCAAATAATTTTATTTGGGATTCATGTCCAAAGCGTATGGTTCCATAAGCCTTGGTATTTCTTGTGGTTTTCTCAGACAATATTCATACTTGCCTTCATGTATTTTCAATGGCGGCAAGCGATTCTTCCTTGCACATCTCTCTCCTTGGCAAGTTGTGCGATTCTCTTGTAATAAAAGCCGCGTGAACATTGACTACAAAAGTGGTTTCTGTAGGTCCAGTAATGAGATTTTAGGATTTTCCGAAACTTCTTTAAGCAAGACATTCGGGCTTGAAGGTATTCCTAAAGAAATGTGCTTTTGAAATTTGTCTTATTTTCTCTAATCTTTATTACAAAGACGTTACTGACTTTTGATGACCAGCTTGTTGCAAATATTTCTTCTGTAGTTCTTATCTTTAAGAACAATGGTGGATTTTCTTAGCCCTGTTTGTCAACCTATTCATTTTTTTTTTGTCTCTTTTTAGCAAAATAATAGAAGATCTAATCGTCTTCGAATTGAATGAGTATTTCATTTCATGTGACCTTCTTTCGGATTATAAATTTGGTTTTCGTTTGTCAAGGTCAACCGCCGATGTGTTAACGGTTTTTACAGAATTTCTCTGTCAGGTTTCTAGATATGATCAACGAGAACTGTGACGGTAGATATCTCGAAGCATCCTGGCCTGCTCCACAAGATCAATGGCTATGCCGTCTCTGGCCGAATATTTAGATAATCCATTCTTTCTTAGCAAATCTTGGAATAAAGGTCATGTTGAACGGCCTCACTTCTTGATCATTTCACTTTATTGCGGAGAACCAGCAAGGTTTGAACCCTGGATCTACGTTTTTTCTTATCGTCGTTTTACAGTATACCAACCTCAATGGATTATCTAATTTTTAGGATAGGTTCATATGAGTAGAATATGCAAGAAATCAGTTTGTAGATATTAATTTTTAGTTTAGTTTTTAGATATTAATTGATATATTTCTGTAAAGAGGATTTGTTGAAAGTCTGATTTCGTTTATTTTGATTTACGGGTTATTAAATATAACACGTGCCATTAGGTTTATAATACCCAGAAATCCATACACAGATGTCCTCAAGGACACATGGCGCAGTAGTGAATGTGAGTTCAATACCCGGTTATGGCAGTGGAGAAATTTCAGAGGGAAATTAACAGGAGATAACTTATAACTGACATCCATTAAACATGGCACGTGGATTTAGAACAGTCTACCCCAGTGAACGAAATAAAGGGTTCCGTTCAACATTCCAACCACCTGAAGAAGGCCGAAGCGTACAACGGCCGAAACGTTGTAATAAATAGGGTTATTTAATGCAGATTTTTTAGGATAGGTTCTTATGGATAACAAGTCTATTATTTGTAAGAAATCAGTTTGTAGATCAGGTTTCATTGATGTATTTTTGAGTCAAATTTTCCAAAGATGTATTGCTGGTATTTTTACTATGAAAATCTATTTTTATACTTTCATAATGTTTTGACATCACTTTGCAGCAGGGGGTTAACTATTTGCCCATAACTGGATCGGGATGAATCTGGTAACACCAGCAATTAAGAAGTGGTTACATGCTCCCCAAAACCTCCCAATCAGAGGCCTTAATACCGGTTGTATTTTATCCTCATACCCGGAACGGTTCTAATCTTCATCAATGATCTTAACGATGTCATCAGTTCCAAATTATGTATTTACGCTAATGCCACAACTATTTGTTCCTATCTTGATAGAAAATCTGATATGTTCGAGAAAGTATAACAGCTTCTCTCGAAGATGAGCTCTACTCAGTTGATCACTGGGGCAAGGAAAGGCTTGTAAATTTTAACGCCTCCAAAGAGAAAAAGCAGTCTTCCATTCACCATAGAGAAATTGTTCTTGCCTTTCTTTAGAATGGCTGATGCTAACCTCCAGGAGAGCAACTCACTGCTTTCTCCTGGTCTCACATTTTCCACTGATACGAAGATGGTTCACTGTATTCTGCCAGACAATTTTTCGCGACAGAATCCATCTTACACATATATAAATCTACCATTCGTCTGTCCGTTAAATATTTCTACTTTATTCAGTTTGCTCTGCTATATATCTAGAGATTTTCGACAACATTAAAAGCTGGAGGACACTTCGCAGATATCTCTCCCGAGTAAGATCCCCCCCATAGAGGAGAACATGACTAAAGACTGTGTGTACGCTATCCCGTGCAGCTGCGGAAAGAAATATAAAAGGGAGACAGGCCGCCCCCTTAAGGTAAGGCTTCAAAACACCAGAAAGCTGTAACACAAGGGGAAGTGAAAAATCAGGCGTGGCCGCCCACATATATCGAGAGAGAAGAGAGATCACCGCCCTTTGTGGGCTCAGGTTGAGATCATAGAGAAAGAACACCATTGTCAAATTCGTAAACTTAAGGAATCAGCACATAATCTAGGCCACAAAAGTCTCCTGAGCCGACCAAGCATAGAAATAAATACAATATGGGAACCAGTAATAAGGAGTGCCAGAGAAAAGCGATAATAACTACAAAAATTATTGCAATATGAGCTCTTGTAAAAAAATAGTTGCTTAAGACATTAGGTTTATAATACCCAGAAATTCATACACAGATGTCCTCAAGGACACATGGCACAGTGAATACAGGCATTGGTTAAATCCAGTGACATGACCCCGTTAAGGCAGTGGAGAACTTGGACAGGAGAATTAATAATTATTAAGATAACTGATAACTGACATCCATTGAAAATTGCACGTGGAACTAGAACAGTCTGCCCCCGTGAGCAAAATGAAGGGTTCAGTTCGACATTCCAACTACCTGAAGAAGGCTGGAGCGTACAGCGGCCGAAACGTGGTAATAAGTATGGCGACAAAGACGGGGACAATAGTCCGAATAATGTAAATAGTGTACATCTCAGAAATATAGACATACCCCAGAAGAGTATGCAATGTTATTGGGCCTGACCTGGCATCTCGTGGTTTCTCTTGTCTTTTCTACAAATATTTTCATGGCAGTTATTTTATGAGCTCTCCTATTCTTTTAAGCTCTCCTTTTCCTATGAGTTCTCTCTTTTAGTATCTCAACCTCAGGAATTGTAACGTACGACTAGATTGGTAACTTATCGTTTTATTGTTTAATTAGCTAGATATAACCGTACGTTCTATTGTAATAGTTTCTTCTCGCCAGTGGTGTTATCTTCCGGTTTCTTGCTTTCTAAATTTAAGTCACCATCTTGTGTCTTCATGAAACTTCTGCTTTTATTGTCCTTTCCCCTCACTAAATCTTTTCATTGTCTTACACTCCCAGTAACCCCTTGCGTCTTACTGGCATTATCGACATCTTCTGTCTTCATGAAACTTCTTCTTTTATTGTCCTTTCCCCTCAATAGATCTTTTCATTCTCTTTCACTCCCAGTAACCCCTTGCGTCTTACTGGCATTATCGCCATCTTCTGTCTTCCTGAAACCTGTTCTTTTATTGTCCTTTCTCCTCACTAAATCTTCTCATTCTCTTTCACTCCCCAAAATCCCTTGCGTCTTAGTGGCATTATCGCCATCTTCTGCCTTCCTGAAACCTGTTCTTTTATTGTCCTTTCTCCTCACTAAAGTCTTGTCATTCTCTTTCACTCCCAGTAACCCATTGTGTCTTAGTGGCATTATCGCCATCTTCTGTCTTCCTGAAACCTGTTCTTTTATTGTCCTTTCTCCTCACTAAACTCACCTCATTCTTTCATACTCCCAGTAACCACTTGTGTCTTAATGGCATTATCGCCATAGTTACATTGAAAGTAAAAATAAAAGCTTGTGGTGTGTCCTTATGATTAACTTGCTACGTAGTCCTACCGTGGATATATTTTAAATGTATTGCAATTTTAAATTATTGTCCGCGTAGTAGAATGGTGAAGTTGTAATTGCTTGGGGACATTTTATAGATGCTTAAAAAAAAGTGAGACGTGATTTTTGATTTGACATTTTATTATAACAAAAAGAAAAAAGTATTTTATTGTTAAATTTGGCTCCCGTCAAAATATCCTCCTTTTGCTTTCATTACTGCACACGAATTTTTGGCATTCGTTACAAAGTGTGATAATTGATTTCATTCTTTTTTCAATGACTCTAAGAGCTTTCTTTCATTTTTCTTTTTCGCTCTACTGTCAAGTTCATTTATTATTATTAGCATTAGCCTTGTAGATGCTGTTGTTGCTAACACAGATGCAATACAATAAACGATATATTTGCTGTAGTCCATCATAATTCCCCCAGACAAAACATGTGTGCATTCCAACCTGCAATCAGTTAAAATCAGAAGCCGTGTTATCTAGAATTTAGGAATTGGAACGCAGTACTGGACTGCCTCCAAGGCTTCATCATTTTATAAGTGAAATGGCTAGATGTAATCGTAAGTTCTATGCAAACAGTTTCTTCTCTCGCACTTCTTGCTTGTGGAACTCTCTTTCGGCTTCTTGCTTCACGACAACTTTGAACTTCAAAAATTTAAATGCACTGTCGATCGCTATATATTGTCTTCTTAATTGCTGTTCTTTTACTGACTTTTTTCCTTAGTAGTATATTTTCTCGTATTCTCTAACACTCAGCAACCTTTGGTTATGAACAATCCTGTTTGTAGGCAAGCCCGGATGTAAAACGTCACTTCCTTTTTCCATTTTTTGAGAAGAAAAATGTACTTTCAAAATATACATAAAGTATCTAAGTGAAACAATTGTGGTTGTTGACAGCAGTTTGGTGTTGGGTGGACCGGGTAGTTAATGTTGAATGATAAACATCGGTCACAGTTTAGGTACGTCAACTCACAAGCGTCCTAAGTTTGAGAGGTAGGGGAGTGAAGATAGCGATAGGGGATAATATTACATTTGAGTAGGTAAAAAGATTTTCGAGTTATCTTTTATAATTATTAGGAGTGTTATTTTTTGGTTTTTCTATAATATTTCTAAAGTTGGATTGCATTTATTTATGTTGGGGTCATCACTATTTATTTTGCAATCGAAAGAACGTTTTTTGTGTATATATAATTATAAAAGGTTCATAGTTATGGAATTGGGAATTTAGCAAGATTGTAGTGTTAAATCCTTAGTATGTCTACAGAAAACGGTAGTCTCATATCTTTGGTTTAATAATTGGTTATTATTCAAGTGGGAGAAAGAGGGAAGGGAGAAATGTGTTTTGAGGTGGGGGAAAGGAATTGTGGGAGAAAGAGGGAGGGGAGAATGGTGTTGTGAGGATTGGGAATGGGCTTCTGGGAGAAAGAGTGAAGGAAGAAAGGTGTTGTGATGAGTTTGTTGAGCATGAAGGTTAGAACTCGTGAAACTAATCAAAGTAGCGTATATAGTCGCGTATCATGCGACATTTGAAGACCTAATTTTGAAGTTAATTTTAAGAGGGTCGCATCATACATCAAATATAAAATTAGCATATGTACTTCTGGCCGTCGCTACGCCACTGACCAAACTATCTATACGTATATTGTCATCGAAAAGTACAGGTGTATAAACATGATTTTGATAATACTAATGTTTTACTTAAATGTATCCAATAATAATGCATGTAATATTCACATATTATTATCGTCTTATAAAATACAAACATAGCGAATATGAACTTTTTTTTTAATAACGATACTTTTATCATTCTCTTTTATATTTTTTTAACTGATTTAACTAGTCGATGGGATAAAGAGATAGAGGAAAAGAGGTTAGCCTATTGTAATTTGATTTCTCGAAAAAGGAACTCGTATGATACACGTGAAACATGATAAAATTCAATTTATAAGTGAACATTTGGGGTCTAACGATACGCAAGTTCACGTGTATATACAGTACTAGCAGCATGGCCCGGCGTTGCCCGTGTTTGATTCAAAAATCGTACGACGTATACAGCAATCGCTACCACTTTTTATTTGCCCTTCCTTACCTTTAAAGGAGTGCCCTTTGCCGTGCTGATGTTGCTACATGCCTTACTTCTTGCCTATCTCACGCTGCGAATTTTTTCTAAGCTCTATACTAAAGATTAAGTCTATTAAGAAAAAAAGGACTAAACGAAATAAACGCAAACGATCAGCTTTAAAAAAGGACTCGTAACTGGAAAAACCGAATGAAAAAAGAAATACTTTTTCACACCTAACCCAGTTCTGCGGAAACAGAATCAACGTTGAGTTTAAGCAAGCGAATGAGCCAATTGGAGTAAACTGTCATGCAGATTTAAATTTTTCCCACTTGTGACGAATGCAGCTATCGATTTTTTTTGCATGCTAGCATGCTAGTTAACATTCGTGTCAGTCAGATGTTGGCTCTCACGCTGGCCAATAGAATCTTCCTGCCTATTTGTGGCAACCAGCTAAAGGCTCTCAATCTGGCCAGTAGAAAATGGTCGCAAACTACGTAAAAACTGCCGTAGAAGCATGAAAAAAATCGATTATTTCCACTATCGATCGAGTTGGGAAATGCAAATTCGGTTGTGGCCTTCTCACTAACTTGGAGCATGTCCATGTAAAATTTGGTGCAAATCCGTCGAAAATTGCGGCCGTGCATCCGTAACACACACACACACACACACACACACACACACATCCTGCCTTTTATAGATAGAGATACAAGCACATACATACACACGTATATACATAAGCACATAAAAAGACACACACGCACACAAATATATATTCGATAAATTACCATACGGTTTATATTTTTAGATATTTAAATTTTGTATTAACAGTGACGAGAAAAGAAATTCATTATCTGAGTAGTATCGACTTCGAGACACACTGCAAATCAATATAACTGATCATTTCGAGCAGGGCGCTTCGTTTTTGACCATGTCCACCTGGTCAGGCGCATTTATATGTTTACACCAATCGCAGAATCAATGTGTGGTCTATACAGCAACCTTGCCGAACGGACATTTGGCACCTCGAAGTGTTGTAATTATTAGCAAGTTTTTCTTGCTAAATGAATTACGGCTGAGTAGTGAGTTCGATCCCAACTGGTTCCTTCATCCTTTTGGCTATGTAGAGATGATTGAAACGTCATGGTAAATAAAGATTGGTTATAGTTCAACTATGCCCCTCACCATGTTTTCCCTTCTCTTTGCTTTGATTGCTATCGACAGATAGACAGTCCAGTTTTTTTTTATATTACGTGTTCCTACAGGACATAGACGATGATTGCCCTCCACATTTTCCTCTCCCTTGTAGCTCTTAATAAGTTTTGTCTTTTTGTTATTTCTCACAAGCCCTGTTCTAACATCCATTTTTCTCAAGCTCATCAAGTTCATTCACGCTGCTTTTCTCTTCCCTTCTTTCCCTGACCTGTTTTGCAAGCCCTCCTTCCTCATTACGTCCCCAGAGACCTCAACTGCGTTTCCCTGATGCTTATAAGTTTCCTTTTTGTTTCCAAACTTTCTCCGTTGCTCACTTGTCTGGTACCCTCATTATCTTTCTGTAGAACTATATATCTGTTGCTTTAAGTCTCTTGTTCATCTTTGAGAAGATTGTCCAGCATTCGCTACCATACAGAATGACGGATATCACGTAAGAGTGCAGTTTTTTTTTTCTTTGATTCTAACCTTTTTTTTCTGTCTCTTAATACTCTGCTTAGATTGTATAACGCATCTTTGGCCATCCCAATACATCTTCGGATCTCAGTGTCGCACTTTTCGTTCTCTGTTAGAATACTTTCCAGATATTTAAATTTCACTACTTGTTAGATTTTAGCCTTTCCGATTTGTAATTTTTATTTTGCATTCATCGTTTTCCTGATAACCGTCGTCCAGTCTACCCTGCTATTTTTTTTAAAAAGTCATTTCATCCCAAGCAAAGCAATAATGCCGCCAGAACACCGGATGTGACAGGGAATGAATGAACAGACTTTACTGGGGAGGATTGAGGGACTTCATTTACAACAGGGTGGTTATTTACTGGGTGTTGCAGCAAAATTCGACACTTGACAAAAAGAAAACGAAATAGGCAATAAAAACAAAAGTTGTATATGCGAAACCCGGCGGTTTATTTAGCAACAGTTAAAGGTACATACTACATTATTTTTCAATGTAACCGCCGCTGGTGGCGACGGCCATCTCAAGGAGGGCGCGAAATGAGTCACACGCTTTGGCGACCATGTCCTTGCACATAGCAGCGAACGCCTCCACGATGGCAGCCTTCAGAGAGTCGACCGTTTTGTGGGCGTGCTTGTTGGTCTTGGCCTAGATCACGCCCCAGAAGAAATAGTCAAGGGTGTTGCAGTCGGGTGAGGAGTCCGGCGACCAGTGGTGAGGAATATTGTTTAGCAGCCATGCCTGGGTCGTCTTGGCCTTATGTGAAGGAGCGGAGTCCTGCTGGATGACATAGGGGCGTCCGGCGGCGATTTTGTCCATCCAGGGCTTCACCACGCTCCTCAGCACCTCCTGGTAGATCTCAGCGGTGCCTCTCAGGCCCTTTCGAAAGAAGAACGGACGCATGACGTCCCCCTCGCTTGAGATGACGCCAAGGACCATGACGGAGGAGAGAAACTTCGTATGCTTCACGACGGGAACCTCCTCGATGTCTTTGCAGATCCACCTGTCGTTCTGCCTGTTGCGATCTTGACGTAGCTCTGGCTCCCATCATTGTAGACGGTCTCCTTGACGGCGGCGAAGAACTCGTCAGTTCTAGCGGCCGAAGAACGAACGTTGTTGTCCTTTAGTTTGGCAGTAAACTCGTCCTTGTTCTCACATGCCTACCACTTCCTCCAAATATCCCTGACCAGGGTACTCTTGAACCCAAACCAGGCCACCATTTCCGCAGGCTTCTTCTTTTGGCAAGTGTCGGATTTTGCTGCAACACCCTCTATTGATGTTAAGAATTTGGGGTGGCACTGTGGGGTAATAGTTAATGTCTCGGATTGAACAGCCGGAGAGCCGAGTTCGAATTCCAGTCGAATCTATTACATTCACTTACGTACTAATAACCTTAGGAAAGGTATGAATGCTCAACTTCTCCCCGACCAGCTATGGGTAAATAACAGACCTGGTTCTTTAATGACCGGTGTAGAAGAAGGAAAATTTTGACATCCAGAGGGTTGGGCCCCGTCAGGCTCTCTTGCCCAATAAACACCACTTCTACTGTAGATGCAGTACACATGGTACCTCTTTTATCACGGGATGAAAAAAATATTTTCTGCCCAATCAATGTTGTAAAGTAACTAACACTTAAAAAATCTCAGAAAAAAACTTTATTCAGGAGATTTGACAATAAAAGAATAAGATTCAAAGGAGGAGAAGATGGCGATTGACGTTGCATTTAAATTTCTGAAGATGTCAACTTGAAACACCGATGCTCATCTCTTCGTCGAAGTTTATCAACGTTGATCGGGATGGATGAACGCCTGACTACTCCAGTTATTATAAGCCTGGATGTTCTTGTTGTTTGATGAATAATGGCTCTGAAAGAGAAATCGGAGAGCCGAGTTCGAATTCAAATCGGGTTCGTTACATCCACTTACGCGCAAATACACTTGGGAAAGCTATGAAACCATTTCTTCTCTCTCCAAAAGCTATGGGTTAAATAACAGGAAAGTCTGTATTCAGTAGCCTTGGTTGGCAACCAGTCTGCTGTAGACGGTAACAGTAGTCTTTGTAGGTGGCTGAGAAGCATGATATTAGAAGCGAGTTCTACAAGCGAATATTGCGAGAAAATAAACTATTAAAATAAAACAGATGGTTGCATCTAGCGAGTTCAACTTTAAAACAGTGGGACCTAATTGCTAACCGAGTTTGGTTTGGTTTAATTTGTTTTACAGCATAACAACCTCAATGGGTTATTTAATGTCGACAACATTTTTAGGATAGATTCGTATGAATAGAATATGTATTCTTTGGTCTAGATTGGTTTGGTTTAGTTTGTTTTACGGCATATCAACCTCAATGGGTTATTTAATGTCGACAACATTTTTAGGATAGATTCGTATGAATAGAATATGTATTCTTTGGTCTAGATTGGTTTGGTTTATTTTGTTTTACGGCATATCAACCTCAATGGGTTATTTAATGCCGACAACATTTTTAGGATAGATTCGTATGAATAGAATATGTATTCTTTGCTTTAGATTGGTTTGCTTTATTTTGTTTTACAGCATATCAACCTCAATGGGTTATTTAATGTCGACAACATTTTTAGGATAGATTCGTATGAATAGAATATGTATTCTTTGGTTTAGATTGGATAAGTTTATTTTGTTTTACGGCATATCAACATCAATGGGTTATTTATTAGTTTTTTATTAGTGGTGATAATTTTTTCTTCAAAAATGTATTGCTGGTATTTGTGTTTTGGCCCCAGTTTCAGGGTTAACTATTTGTCTATAGTTGGGACCCTAACAGATTCTACCACCCCGGGTCAGAGTGGACCTGGGAATACCATCAACTGAGGTGGTTCAACGCTCCTCAAAACTTCCTGATCAGACGATTTGCTCTTGGACGTAGTTTATCGTCTTACCCTGGACGCGGATGTAGCTTATCGTCTTACCCTGGACACGGATGTAGCTTATCGTCTTACCGAGGACGAGCCAATCTCGTAGCACGCTTTAATTCAGTCGAGTCACTAAGGGGGAAAGCTAATTAGAAGATTTGCCATGAAAACTATTTGTAGAAGAGACAGAGGGAAACCACGTCACACCGGTGGGAAAGTGAGTGAAACTGAGATGCCGGGTCAGGAACGATTACATCACAGACACTTCCTTGGATTTTTGTCAAGAATCTCGAGTATACACGGTCAGATATGGCAGCAGTATTCAATGCACAGACGAATGATGATGGTCTCGAGAGACCTCATGGATCTGCGCCCAAAGAGTTACGCTTCAGCTGATGATGGTGACGTAACATATGTTATGGATTTACAAGGCGACACCTGAGTAACAGACTCGATTGTTACGAATGCACGTGAAGACGCCATTCAAAATGTCGCCTTTTTTTATTTCCTTCCAACACGCTTCTCCCCGGCGGCAAAACTCCGTTTCTTCTCTCCTACCTCCAGCCTTTGGTGTAAATCGCGTCTCCAGCGTGAGCTGTTGTCGGCAGCGTCTTCCCAGGGAGACTCTTACATTGCTTGGCATCAGCAGCACGTTGGTTTCCAGCTCAGGATGTATCCTCAGGGTCTACTCCCGAAGCCTTTCCCATGATTGGGTATGGTCGAGTTTTTCACATCTTGGATTTATTACCCTCGCGGCCGGAGTTCAATCTACTCGAAAGCAAGGATGAACGCACCTCTAAAATTGTGCGAAAAGTGTGAGAAAATGCTTCTACTCACTCATAATACGCACCCCTTGTTTTGTAATCAAACACTATAAATTGTAACTCTCCAATTTCATTACGACCAGTTTCCTACTCTTATTTTTTAAAATGGTCTTAAACATAGAATAATATTATTTTAATTTAGTTTTATGGTAATTCTTATTTTATTTATATCTGTTAGTATTGTGAGGTATATATGATTGTATTTGACATCCTTATGGGGTCGCAATCGCCGAATTTTAGTGTCAAATTGTCGTATGTTTGCGGTGAGTAGTCATTTCGCAACTGAAATCGACCTATAAAACGGCAATTTTTAAAGATTTTTATAGCTGCGCATAATACGCACCACCCCTAATTTTTCTTATTACTTTAAAAAAAAAAAATGTGTATTATACATAGAGAATTACGGTAATTAATAAGACGCATATCACTAACACATTATTATCTTACAAAAAAATCTAAAAATATTTTTGAATTTAAATAACCTTCAAAGGGTTGATAAGCCATAAAAACTTTTCAGTCTAGGAAATGGTTCAATTTTATCACTCCATTTCTGTGGAGAACGTGAGTTCAAGCAAAAATAGAGCACTCTCTTAATTTCTTGAAAATGCATATTTAAAAAAAAATGCGATTTCAGACCGTATGCCATATCAGGTACGTGCATCTATTCCTAACACTAATATTTTGAAATTATTTAGTAGCAAGTGAATGACAGCTGTTATGAGCATTTGCTGGTTAATAAATATTTCCACTGCTAAACACTCAATGGTTTTGTCAGAAATGGATCTTATCGGAGTTTGAATCAATTGCAAATTCTTCATCAGAGTTCCACGATATTATTTTCAAGTGTTCGCTGATAACATTAAACCTCACTTAACCCGTGAGTTAAATATCCATTTAACAACAGTAACAGTAATTCTAATATAAGTAATTTGCTTACGTTTGGTCTACTCATCAGAATCTATCATACACCTTTATAAGTCTAACAGTCACATCTGGTCTGGAACTTCTGCTATGTATCTATAGATTCTTGACAAAATCCAACAAAGAAACTGCAATGTTATCATTCCTTGCCTGACATCTCGGCGCTAGTGACTTTTCTATTGCAGTAACTTTGCTTTTCTATAAATATTTACACAGTAATTACTATGGTAGACTATCCTATTGTGAACGATAAATCAGGGTCAGCATTGGATGGCGCCTTTCATTTTACATTTATGCATCCCAGCAAGGGTTATTTTGGAGGGAATCAGGTAAGGGAAAGACATATTTCATTTGTGCTTCCTTAAGTGCGATAATAGCCCATCTTTACTGCGGACCACAAAGCCACACTGACAGATGAAATTTGTTAAAGCAGGACTTTGATGGCGTCTCTGCTTCAGAGCTTGACGAAGCCGATCACAGTGCTTCAGTCTTCTGTCTTCAAAACCCTTTAACTTAATGAAACATGTCTTACGCCACTCCTTTTGGTTATATATATGTATATGTGTGTGTGTGTGTGTGTGTGTACACACATATATATATATATATATATATGTGTGTGTGTGTGTGTGTGTGTGTGAATTGTCATCTACAGATAGACTGTTTCGCTGTTTCACAGCTCATCATTGTAGCTAGACATCCAATTGGAATCACGCGGAGACTTTACCCCTAATCAATTGGCGCACGGCAGTGATAAAGGTGAATTTAGACGTATCTATTTTTAGACAAATATATATATATATATATATATATATATATATATATATATATATATATATTTTAGAATAATACATACATACATATATATATATATATATATATATATATATATATATATATATATATATATATATATATATATATATATATATTGGATTGAGGAATCGGAGAGCCGAGTTCGAATTCCAGTCGAATCCATTACATTCACTTACGTGCTAATACCCTTGGGAAAGGTGTGAATCCTCTTCTTCTCCCTCCAACTATGGGTAAATAGCAGGACAGACTGGGTTCTATAGCCTTGGATGGCAACTGGTCTAGGAGAATGAGAACTCTGAATTCAAAACCTACGGAGGGCCGTTTAGGGACCTTGTGGCACTTGTGCACCAGGTCTCTGTATTGGGCCCTTCAAAAAGTGTGGATGGGCCTGCACAAAACCTTCACCACTATAATCAAATCTCATGTGTCGGCATTTTCTAGGAACTGATCTGCTTGACCCTTGTACGTCGAATTCGACGCGAGACTCGATAATATATATATATGTATATATATATATATATATATATATATATATATATATATATATATATATATATATATATATATATATATATATATATATATTGTGTATTTAGGCAGCAATCCTTCTTTTAAGCACATTTCATTAAAAACGACTGACAAGGTGCTTTTATTTAGTTTTTTATATAATTTCTCGTGCGATCTAATAAAGTTTTTCTTTTCAGAGGATAAATTATATAAAAACTGTCCGAATGTTCTTTTTATCCGAGCGCTTTCGGCTATACATTTAGCCATTTTCAAGGATTATATTTCAACTGTTAGAATTAGAAATATATATATATATATATATATATATATATATATATATATATGGGCTGCACCCATTCTTTTAAACATTATTAAATGTGAAGAACAAAGAAAGTTTAATTAATTTTTATTTAATTTTAACAGTGTTCTTAAATTTTCCGTTTGGTTAGATTAAGGGAGAGCAAAAATTGTCCGTATTGTCCATTGTCCCACGCGGCCCCTTCTTTAGTCATTCTCAAGGGGGTTGTTTTCGAGTGCTGGTATTTTCCCTTCAATTTTTTTCATTGTTTAAGATGTATTTTATTTTTGTTATCTTTTGAAGATTAGTAGGAACGTTTAATCCGAAAAAACTGAAATTAGTTTAGGAGCGAATACCTGCGGAA
>OZ038518.1:64923346-64933346 GCA_964036315.1 Acanthosepion esculentum | reverse complement strand
ATAGAAGGTGTGAAAGTGAGAGGAATGACTGAGTATAGGGAGGATTGAGGATATGGGATTTAAGATGAACGGGATTGAAGAAGATAGAAGATGGCGATTGACGTTGCACTTAAATTTTTGAAGATTGTGTTTATCAAGGAGCAAGAAAAAGGAAGTGAGTTCCACAGGCGGGGCACTTACCTAATTCAACAGTAAAATTGGGATGCAAGTTGCCAATTTAGTAGCACGCTTAAACTCAATATGTACCCGTCGATATATATATATAAAAGAAGCATATATATATATATATATATATATATATATATATATATATATATATATATATATATATATATATATATATATATATATATGTATGTATGCAGGTGTGCAGTGAAATAGGAAAGAACACGTCAGGTAGATAATCCGGTGTTCCTTAATATTTAGCTTTATTTTCAAAAGGACAGTGCTCCATACAGAAGTAGAGCTTATATTATAATAATATTTTTAGTTTTTAAAAATATGATTCCTCCGCTACATAAGAGTTCTCATGTTTCAAAAGCGAGAGCCGAGACCCCTAACATAATTTTTTAAGTTATGAAGAGTTAAGGCGTCTGGACCCGCTTCCTTGTCAAGCGAGAATTTGGGACAAGGAAGCGGGTCCAGACGCCTTAACTCTTCATAACTTAAAAAATTATGTTAGGGGTCTCGGCTCTCGCTTTTGAAACATGAGAACTCTTATGTAGCGGAGGAATCATATTTTTAAAAACTAAAAATATTATTATAATATATTATATATATATATATATATATATGTGTGTGTGTGTGTGCGTGCGTGTGCGTGTGTTTGTGTGGAGAGGGGCTTGTAACAGCCGCGTACAGAGCGGCTTGAAATAATCATTAATTACTTCACCTCAAGCGAGGCGTGAATGCCAGTAGTATGCAGGGGTTTACAAATTGTGAACGTAAGAGAACAGATTGGGTATAGGGGGTGCCGAAGAAATGAGAATAGCTGAACGGGGTTAAAGTAAATAGATGGCGGTTGACATTGTATTTAAATTTTTGAAGATTGTAGTTTTCAGGGAAAAGAGTTCCACAGGCGGGAAGTGAGAGAAATGAAACTGTTGGAGTAGCAGTTACATTTAGCTACGAGGGTCATTCAACAAATAAGGTGAATTTTTCGGTATAAGGACTTCTAATACATATTTTTTTTCAACGTAGTCTCCCAGCACTGTCACACACTTTTCCCATCTGTGCACAAGCTTCCGTATTCCCTCAGCGTAAAAATCTTTGGACTGATGTCTCAGCCAGTCGCTCACAACACTTTTGAACTTCGTGCCTCTCGTGAACGCTTTCAAGGGACCAAACAGGTGAAAGTCTCAAGGGGCAAGATCTGGGCTGTAAGGAAGATGAGGGAGCAGTTCCCAGCCCACCTCGTTGATGGTCTGCACCGTTTGGGCTGCTGTGTGAGACCTTGCGTTGTCATGATGCAACATGACTCCTTCTGACTGATGACCTCTGCGTGTGTCCCAACAGATAAGCTCAAAGTCCTTGCAATGTCATCCACTGTCAGACTGAATGAGATCATTGACCGGTTCGCTCACCTCAGGAGACCTCACTTCTGTAGGCCTCTCGGGCCTGTCTTCATCCTCAACACTGCTCCGTCCTTCTTTAAACAATTAACCCACTTGTAGACATTTGTTTGGCTGAAACATGTGGCACCATACACAGTTGACATTCTCCTATGAATTTCAACTGGTTTGCACCCTTTCCACAACCCAAAACTTGATAACTGACCGCTGTTCAATCCTGGAGCATGCTTCTTGGTCGGCCATCTTTGTTAATCGCCAAAACTCTCAAAGATTTTTTTTAATCTGCAAAAGAAATTAAATCCATGTGAAAAAGAAGTAAGACAAAAAAATAAAAAATAAAAAAGAGTAAGCTTCTATCTGTATTAGAAGTCCTTATACCGAAAAATTCACCTTATTTATTGAATGACCCTCGTATTTCAAAATCAGCACGATTAAATTCAGCGTCTTATATAATAATTGATGTTTATATAAAACCAGTTTTGGAAGGAAAGTCTGTAAAAACGTGAAAATACTTTTTGCTGCCCTGAAAACAGTCACCATGTGTCAGATTTTAAGTATTTTTACTCTGTGACTGGGTAGTGTAAGAAATATCGGCTTCGGCTCGCTTAGTTCAAATCCCGGTTTAGTCTATTACGTTTATTTTCGCACTGTGTTCAGTAGTAAGTTAGCGATCTCTAACATCGAATGACAACTCATCTAAGAAAAGGAAAACTCTAAATTCCAAACCGTAAAAAAGCAACGGGAAGAGCACTTCGGTGTGATGTAATGCTTAGCAACCTTGTATCTCTGGGTCAATTACGATTGAACAGTGAGTTTGATCATGACTTGGTGCCCCATACTTTATGCAATAAATCTCGAGAAACAACGGAATATACACCACAATCTACCTCGAGAATGCACGGCAATTCACGAATAATAAAAAAAGGAAGCTGTTGAGAGCCATAACCGCCTATGGTCGTATGAGCTATGGCATTAAAAAGAATTGACAGTAAGCTATTTGCACTCATCCTTAATATTATTAGTTCAGTTGTCAAAGGACGTCAAAAGTATTCTTTGAAACATAATGAGGAAAGACGGCTTAGAGATTTACACTCACAGGAGATATTGAAGGTAAGAGTAATCGAGAAAAGCACTGAGTAACCTAACACCCAAGCTTTTATGGCAGAGCGTGGAACGGGAGAATAATAAATAAAATGAAATATTGCTAAGAAATTCAAATGTTGGGAGAGTTATGATTGTCAACAATTTATAAAATTAATCTTATCTAAGTAAATGCTTGTCTTGCCATTTGGATCGCAGGATTATTATTAATGTATCGACGGTTAGCCTAACGCCCGGTTCACACACCTCCCCGGTCTTCTGTACAGGGGGAGAGGTTTATCCCATGTTTCCTGTTTGGGATTGGGTTTCCGGTTCCTTCTAAAGTTTACGTTCACAATATATTTCTAACATTTCCGACTCAGCTCTGAAATATTCATTAATTAATTAAATCTTCAAATCACTTGGCCATAGGAACTTCACTTCTTGCCCTTTACTTGCACTAATACAACACCAAACACTAACACTCTGCCTTGAGTGGCTCTTGTGCCTTGTATTGGAGGAACATTATTAAAAATAATACTGCTTACATTAATGGTCAGAGAATAATGTTCTGAGAGTTGTAAAGGGAACAGAAATAATATGGTGTAAATACAAGTGACAATACATTATACAATTTCATATATATATATATATGTGTGTGTGTGTGTGTGTGTGTGTGAGTGTGTGCGTGTGTGTGTGTGCGCGTGTGTGTGTGTGTGTTCACTAATTAAATCTTGACCTTTTCAAGTCTATAGGTAGCTGTCTATTTTTCCTGCATAGCCCCAACAACTTCACTTTTTGGCCCTTCTTACGCTAATACAACACCGCACACTAACGCTCTACCTTGAGCAGCTCTCGGGCCCTCTATTGAGTGAAAATTAGTTAAAAAAGAACAGTGTAAGGGTCAGAAGTTCACTTCGCAGCGAATGTTTCGCTATTGTAGTTTTACTTTTTTTTTTCCTAAGTTGATCTTCGAAAGTATTAAGACGCTTCCGAGAGTAAGAAGTCTGGTCAGCTAGTCATGGCTCTCCACAAGTTCCGTGTAGCTCTTAATAAACTTTATCTTTCTGTTATTCCTCCTCATCCCAGTTCCGCCACCCATTTATTCAAGATTATCATGTATTCTATGCGTGGTTATCCTCTGTCCCTCTTACCTTCTACTTGTCCTGTGAGTATCAGATTTTCCAAGCCCTCCTTCCTCAATATACGCCCCAGAAAACTCAACTGTCTCTTCCTGATATTAAGTATTAGTTCCTTTTATCCATTTTCTTCAAAGCTCACATGTTCTGTCCATGATATCCTCATCATCCACCTGTAGAGCTACATTTTTGATGCTTCCATTATCCTCTTCCTGTAAATTTTCTTTTCTTTTTTTTTTGTCTGTATATTTTCTTTATGTACAGTAGGACGAAGGCGATCATTGCTCTCCATGACTTCCTGTCCCTTGTAGCTCTGAATAAACTTTACTTATCTGTTTTTTCTCCTAAGCTCTGTTACGTCATCCATTTACTTAAGCTCATTAAATATGTTATCCCTTTTTTTTTTGCCTCTGGCCCACTTGCCATCGGTCACGTGAGTATCAGATTTCTCCCGCGAAAAGATTGTAGGACAACGACGAGTTTAAAACAGGGAAACCTCGCGTACATAGACTAAGGCTAATTTTTTCAAATTGCTATGGCTCTTCCCCTTTTTGAGGACGCCACAGAAGCCAGGTAATACCTTAAACGACCCCATCCCCAAAGGAGACGTATTGTGTGTGGAGATGTCCCTATAGATGTCAAAATCAGCTGTGCTGAGTAAATATTTCCAAAATTCCCCAAAGCCGGGACTGTCCAGGGTAAGACGATAAACTACGTCCAACAGCAAGGCCTCTGATTAGCAGGTTTTGAAGAGCGTCGAACCACTTCTTGAATGCTGGTGTTCCCAGGTCCACCCTGACCCGGGGTGGTAGCACCTGTTAGGGTCCCAGCTATGGGCAAAGAGTTATAAAAGCGTGAAAATAGGTTTTAATAATAGAAATACTTTGTAAAAAAAATTATTACCAGAAATAAATTTTTGAAGAAAAAAAAAAAATTATTACCAGAAATAAATTTTTAAAGAAAAAAAAAAAATTATTACCAGAAATAAATTTTTGAAGAAAAAAAAATAAACTATTACCAGCAATATATTTTTGAAAAAAACATTACCAGCAATACGTTTTTGAAAAAAAATATTACCAGCAATACCTTTTTTAAAATAATATAACCAGGTATATATTTTTTAGGAAAAAATATTACCAAAAACACATTTTTGACAAATCAAAATATTACCATGAAAAAAAGTTGCCGGCATTAAATAACCCAATGTGGTTGATATGCCGTAAAACAAAACAAAACAAACCAAATCAAAATCAGGAATATTTATTAAATAAATTATTACTTTATTGCTCGCAGACCATGACAACCATTGAGTCCACTTCTACTAGCTACCGCGTAATTTCGACCTTGCGTTAGACAAAGCTACTTTCCTAAATGTTAATGCATTAGTATTTGATTTTCAACATTTCAACCTCAAGCAAGATGCTAAAAGCCAGTAACATGCAATGGGCTGGGGGTTAAGGGTGATGCTGAAAATGGAGCCGGTGAGCCGAGTTCAAGTTTGGCCGTTACAGTTTCGTAACAGTGTAAGCTGGTTTCTCCAGTCTTGAATATTAGCCAGTCTAGGGGAACTTCAAAACCGTGCAGACGCTAGTCGAAAACCACACCAAATATCTTTCGCCTGAAGAATAACCCCACATATTCAGGTAGATCTTACGGCCTGTCACTTCAGAAACACCTCCAATTATCGAGACTTTTTGTTTGTATAAACAAGAAAATTCTCTAAATCGGCGATTTCCTAAAAATGTCCCATAGATTACAGAAGCTGTTATCCTCCAGGTGTCACAGGAATGACCTGGCTCGATGTTGGTTAACTTAGGTAATCGGACGAATTCAAGTGTTTCAATGTGATATGGTCGTAAGCAGTCATAGATATTAATGAAAGAAAAGTGTGGAGAGCCATGATCGCTTGTATAGCAATTAAAAAAAAATTGTAAATAATGTGGCACACAGAAAATGGTGCTTCTGATTTTTTTTTCCTTTTTATCGAGCATCACCGTTATTTCCAAAAATTGAACAACCTACAAACTGTTAAACAGAAGAATGTATAGCGCCGGTATTTTCGATGTCTAACTAAAGTATGGCTGCAATGGAATCAACATGTAAAGTACAGATATTCGAACGCTTATCTCTGGCAGCCGAGGAAACATTACCCCCGAAGTAGCGTTGTATGTTTTAGCATCCGGGTAAAAAAGAGATATAAAATCAATAATTTTCAATTAATTTTAAGAGAAATGATTTCGTTTTGCGGTTTTCGAAAAGGAAACGTCATTAAGCCAGAAAGTGTTACATTCTAATAAATTATTCTGGATTAAGTACAACAAATAATCTTTACAGCAGATTAGGCTGAAATATCTGTGAAACACTAATGTTGAAATTAAACGTTTCTAAATGGAAGCCAGGCATCATTTACGCTTCGCTAAAACGATTTTGCTAGTAGAGAGCAACGTTCTTGCTTTCCCTTGCGAGGCCAATGTACAGATGATGAAAGAATCTATGCCGACGAGATACATTACTGTTCAAAAGTTCGAGATGACCATTGGTCATTTTTTAATTGACCCCCAAATAGCTGTTTTGTAACTAAGTTGGGGTGTTAAAAAATCCTCTTCAACGAGATTCTAATCATTTGCATTTACGATAGCACATTATTTTGTTCGGATTAATGGGAACTTCAATAGAAATACAAGAAAACGGCATTTCTATTAATTAAATCTTTCAAATAATGTATATATATATATATATATATGGTGACTCAAAAAAACGGGAATTTTCGAAATGCGTATTGCCAGACATGAGCAAGTGGCAACACTGCGAGACAGTGACCTTGAGCAAGTAAACATTTCGCAATATCCCAGCTGAGATGTTGCTTCAGTAAATAGGGGTCTCAACAGCAGATTTCAAGAATGCATTCGTACAGGAGGACGCCATCTACAGGACATAATTTTAAAAAAATGAAAATTCCATCATTGTTTCTTAAATGGCATATTTTAAGGTTTTAATTACTATGAATTAAATATTTTTCTGCCATCACTCTTGGTTTAATTGGATTGTTAAAAAGTTCCCGATTTTTGGGTCACCCTATATATATATATATATATATATATATATATATATATATATATATATATAATTATTTATTTAAAAATTATAACATAAATATATTGTAAAATCACTACAAAAATAGCCATTTTGTTTCAACACCTCTGTTGTCTTATCAAGTGATAACACAGAGGACACAGAGGAGCGTTTCATTTAGCAAGGTCGATTTTACTGTTTTTAAACTACAATTCTCCATGATTTTCTCTCGTATATTCATATCTGCTCGATGCGTATCCAAATGTAAACAAATGACGTCACACATTATGAAATGGACAAAGTCCGACAATTATTTTATATTATAATAAAAAGAAATATAAAAAGAAATTTTAAATCTCCCCCTTCTTTCTTTAAACTCAACTATGTCTCAAACACTATTCCTCACCACCTTCTATGTCAACTTATATAAGCTTAATACTGCCCGTCAAAAGTGTAAATTTTAAATTCATTTTTCGTTTTACTTTTTGAAGATCCAGGGAAAAATAAAATTCTCTGGTGAAATAAATTATTACAAATGGATCCTTAAAGTGGTCTGTTTTTCTTTAAATTAATATATATATATATATATATATATATATATATATATATATATAGACTCGCTCGACTCTCCCGTTGAATTCGACGTATGAGGGTCAAGCAGATCAGTTTCTAGGAAACCGACAGCCCGACAACAGCATATGAGATTTGATTATAGTGGTGAAGGTTTCGTGCAGGACCATCCTCACTTTTTGAACTGCCGAATCTCAGAGACCTGGTGCACTAAGTCCCACAGGGTCCCGAAACGACCATCCGCAGGTTTTGAATTCAGAGTTGTCCTTCTCCTAGACCAGTTGCCATCTAAGGCTATAGAACCCAGTCTGTCCAGCTATTTACCCATAGCTGGAGGATTCACAACTGTCCCAAGGGTATTAGCACGTAAGTGAATGCAATGGACTCGACTGGAATTCGAACTTGGCTCTCCGATTCCTCAATCCAACCCGCTATCCATCATATATATATATATATATATATATATATATATATATATATATATATATATATATATATATATATATATATATATATTGTCATCCACAGACAGACTGTTTCGCTGTATCACAGCTCATCAATGTAGCTAGACGTCCGGTTGCCTCTAGCTAGAATCGAAAACCGGCTGAATTGGCGTCAGTCGGAAATTTTGCCCTGAAGCCGTTGGCGCACGGCAGAGAAGGTGAATTTAAGCGTATTTATTTTTAGATAAACACACAGTGACTGAGAGAACTCGATTCGATTTACCGAAGAGTCTTGCATTATTAGCCGTAATAGTCACTGTTTACAAACCCACACATCCTCCCCAGAGAGCTCAACCTAAATAAATTTTTCATGAGCATATATATATATATATATATATATATATATATATATATATATATATATATATATATATATAAGGAATGCATTAATGTCCATTGTGGAACTGAGCTGTAGCCGTCAACCCGTCGTCAATAATCCTGCTCAGAATTTTCAGAAAAGAATTGTCTTTGGCTACAGATAAGAGTCATTGACTCGTATTTCACCCACATTGCGGCAGATGATCATCTCGGCAACATTCCTTTCTTAAGCAAGAGCTAAAAAAAAATTGAAGTAAAACTGGAACACATTCCAGGAATTTTCTGACAAATTCTTCCGGATATTTACTCACTTTCCAGCCTTGACATCATTCAAAATCGTTTATGTTGAGCATGGCCGATAATTCACTTGCCACCCGACAGCCATGTTTCCTATCGCTAATTTACCTCTATTCAATGGCAAATGTTTGGGATACTCCCATTCGGGGTAAAGGGTTACAGAGTATGGGGCATTACTCCAAACATCGTGATAATGTCATCAATATGGAAGTTAAAGAGAAGTAAAATATATTAGAAGGAACCGCAAACTACAATTTAAACAGGAAACAATTTATAAACTTCTGCTCATGTTCAACAGTCACTGGAGGAGTGTGAACCGGACGATAGCATAAAATACAGCCAAGATACGACTCGCTATATTCCGCTGAGTTGAATTAATCTCATTGACTTAAGTGTCCCTTACATGAAAACTAGAATATTATCCGCTTTCAGTTTAGATTTAATCGTTATCTATTCTCCATATCTTCGGAATCTTCACTTCCTCGTTCCTCCTTATACGTTGTTATTATCAAATATCTGATTCAGTTATCCGCTACATTAGGAGAATATTATCCGCTTATTATTATTCAGTTATCCGCTACATTAGGAGAATATTATCCGCTTATTATTATTCAGTTATCCGCTACATGAGGATAATATTATCCGCTTATTATTATTCAGTTATCCGCTACACGAGGAGAATATTATCCGCTTATTATTATTCAGTTATCCGCTACACGAGGATAATATTATCCGCTTATTATTATTCAGTTATCCGCTACACGAGGAGAATATTATCCGCTTATTATTATTCAGTTATCCGCTACATTAGGAGAATATTATCCGCTTATTATTATTCAGTTATCCGCTAAATTAGGAGAATATTATCCGCTTATTATTATTCAGTTATCCGCTACATTAGGAGAATATTATCCGCTTATTATTATTCAGTTATCCGCTACATGAGGATAATATTATCCGCTTATTATTATTCAGTTATCCGCTACATTAGGAGAATATTATCCGCTTATTATTATTCCGTTATCCGCTACATTAGGAGAATATTATCCGCTTATTATTATTCAGTTATCCGCTACATTAGGAGAATATTATCCGCTTATTATTATTCAGTTATCCGCTACATTAGGAGAATATTATCCGCTTATTATTATTCAGTTATCCGCTACATGAGGATAATATTATCCGCTTATTATTATTCAGTTATCCGCTACATGAGGATAATATTATCCGCTTATTATTATTCAGTTAACCGCTACATGAGGATAATACTATCCGCTTATTATTATTCAGTTATCCGCTACATCAGGGGAATATTATCCGCTTATTATTATTCAGTTATCCGCTACATGGAACATTATGCTCTTGGGACTTATAATGTGTTAACTATAGTAAAAACATATTCTCGGGGCAACTTCTTAGGGAATGAAAAAATGATACTTACATGTGAGTT
>OZ038518.1:64910846-64918346 GCA_964036315.1 Acanthosepion esculentum | reverse complement strand
ATATATATATATATATATATATATATATATATATATATATATTTATATATAAATTCCTAAGAGGATAGAATCCAGGTAGAACTCAATGTCCAGGACAGAGTAAGAATATAATACAAAGTCATCAGACCTAAAAATTATCGTGATTACGATTCCAATGCAATAAATTATAACCATGGGATATTAGCGTTTAAGCCTTTTATTTATATATATATATATATATATATATATATAGTCTCACTTAAGCAGATCGTTAGGCTGACCCTGACGATCTGCCTATGTGAAACCTTTGTAGGTTTGTCTTGCTCATTAGGTTTTGACTATGTCTGCTCTACGTTTGTATCGAGTTCTTTAATTAGTCATTTACTCGTATCGGGGTTTTTCTTTGGGCCTTGAACCTGTATCTGTGCGATTATTTTCGACAGACTTTCATGTTCCTGGCTCTTTCTATTTTAAGACCTTTTTCCCCTTCGAGATTGATTTAACTATTGGTAAATCAAGAATTCGAAGGTTTTTCGACACGAGTATAGTTATCTATATATATATATATATATATATATATATATATATATATATATATATATATATATATATATATATACATATATATATGGGTTACAGGGAGTGAAAGTGAATGAAAAAAAGAATGAGAAGACTGAGAATGGGGAGGATTGAGACAAGGACAAAATAGGAACAGGACAGAAGATGACGATTGATGTTCCATTAAAAGACAGAAGATGACGATTGATGTTCCATTAAATTTCTGAAGATTCTGATTATCAGGGCAGCAATAAATCAGAGGGGATTTCCACAGCTGGGAAGTTCGAGAAAAGAAAATGTTGGTGTAGAATTGGCGGTTGCATTTAGCTATTTCAAAAGTTAAACTGCGAGACCTGAATGCCAATCTAGCAGCACTCTTAAATTCATGCTGCCGGGATATCAGGGAAAAACCTCATCAGAGAATTTGCTACGAAAATATTTGTAGAAAAGACAGAGGGAAGCCACGTCACGCTGGTTAGAAAGTAACTGAAGTCGAGATGCCAGGTCAGGACCGATTACATTACAGATCCTTCTTTTGATTTTTCTATCAGATATATATTTTTTTTTTAATCTTATCACCCCAAGCAAGGCTGCAGGCCACTAGCACGCAAGGGGTTACAGAAGGTTTGGAGAAAGAGCAGATAGGAGTGGTAAAGGAGAGGATGTGGAGAAAGATAGTGGATCGATCAAGGCAAGGGGGTTACAGAAGATTTGGAGCGAGAGCAGATAGGAATGAAAGGTGAAAGGATGTGGAGAAGGGAAGTGGATAGATCAAGGCAACTGGAGATGTCGATTGACGTTACACATAAATAGTTGGAGATTGTATTTGTCATGGAAACAGCAATAGGGAAGGGAGTTCCACAGGCGAGATGTGCGAGACATGAAGCGATTGGAGTAGAAGAGACGTCTACATCTAACAGTTTAAACGGTGAAGGGGTGGGAACGGGATGCCAGCCTCGTAGGACGTTTAAATTCATGAGGCCTAGGAATCAGCGGAAGCAGCTCCTCGGAGCAATTACCGTGAAAGTACTTGTAAAAAAGACAGAGCGAGGCAACGTCGCGTCTGTGAGAGAGCGACTGCAGACGAGATGACAGATCAGGGCCAATTACGTTGCATGGAAGCACTATTTAATTCACAGACGAATGGTAGATTTCTAAATAAGCAGGATTGACAATATATTTGGCAATTTCTAAATTTTCAAAACGTGATCCTCTGTAAATTCCAAATCTATCCGTAGCGTTGCAAAACCCATCCTGAAGCATTTCGGGATGAAACACCTGCACTGTTTACGGAATACGTTCAACTAAAAGAAAAAAAATGATCTTTTGCCGATGAAACAATTTATATGAAACACAAATGCAAAGAAAGCCAAATTTATCAACAAAGATGCGTTCTTCTTTATTCATTATTAATAGTGTTCTGTAAGGGACTGAAAATAAAATTAGGAAAACAATTAGAGAAATTATAAATTTAAAACAAAAGTAGAAATTTATAAACTTCTAAGACTTTTTAAATATTATAAGGAGAAATAAAAGTGAGTTTTTAAAGACATTGTCCTATTTCACTGAAACCGATAAGTAATTCTAGAGCACCTTATATATTAACGATATGTTAGATATTTTGTTTAAGATGAAATTCCTGTTTGTATTTTATTTTTTAAACAGTAAAATTGATATCAACCGGCCTAGACCGAGAAATCCCTGTACAGAAAAAAATGTTACATAAAATTATACATTATATTTCATTATATATATATATATTATAAATTAACTGATTTAAAAATATGGTTTCATCGCTACACAGGAATTACCATGTTTCAAAAACAGAAACCAAAAACTTCAAATTCAATTATATTAAATTAAAAGCATTAGTTCTGTTTCATCTTCATTCGAGTTTTGGAAGCCCATGCCTTAAAAAAATTTTAAAAAATGTTCTCTCGAGTACGGCCCAAAATTTACGAAGAGCTTTATCTATGTAAAATATGTTCGTTTTTTTTTTGTTTTCTTTCTTACTTGCTCAGTTGAAAATGTCATACAAATATACACAAATGAGTATACACCAGAAATCAAATGGAATAATAAAAATAATAATAATAATAATACCTTAAAGAAATGCAAAAAATTGTACTCACAAATACAGTTCACACATTACGAAGAGCTTTATCTATGTAAAATGTGTGCTATCTTAGTTGATTTTTTTTAACAAAAATGATTAGTGGAAAATGCCATGAAGCCATATCTGACCGTTGCTCTTTGACTGGAAAGCAATGTGTATACAACAGAATCAAAGGAAATAATAATAATAATAATAATAATAATAATAATAATAATAATAATAATAAAAATAATTGCCTCCTTATTGATATGGCATTCCCTGAAAACTGCAATGTATCTTTGAAGATATTCAAAAATCAATCAAAGACCTTGAAATCGAAATCTTAAAAATGTGGCACATGGGAATATCAACAATCCCCGTTGTAGTTGGAGCCCTTGGATTGGTTGGAAAGGATTCCAGTAGACTCATTGAAGGGATTCCTGGAAGCCCATGCCTTAAAGAATTACAAAAATCGAACTCACAATTACAGCCCACACCTTTGTCTATGTAAAATATGTATGTGTTTTTTTCAACTGCTCAGTAGAAAAATGCCATAATTCTATTTCTGACCTTAGGTCTCTGGTTGGGATCCAGAAAGTAATGAGTATACACCAGAAATCAAAGGAAATAATAATAATAATAATAATAATAATAATAATAATAATAATAATAATAAATCAGTGGCTACGTAGTGCAGGGTTGAAAGGTGAAATTGAAGGTTTTATCATTGCTGCACAAGACCAATGCTTGTTAACTAGGAATTATCAAGCATATATACTAAAATACTGTGTTAGCCCAAGATGCAGATTCTGTGACAAATATCCAGAAACCATTGATCATCTTATATCAGGTTGCACGATATTGGCACCCACTGACTATAAAACCCGGCATGACAGAGTGGGCCAATATCTGCACTGGAAAATTTGCAACTCCTATGGGAAGGAAACTGAAAGAAACTGGTACGAACACCACCCTGACCCGGTTACGGAGATAGGACCTGTTACAATTCTATAGGACTACACAATACACACTGACAGAACAATCAAAGCCAACCGCCCAGACATTGTTATTAAAGACCACAAATAAAATAAGTGCCTCCTTATTAATATGGCAGTCACTGCAGACTGCAATGTATCTTTGAAGATATTCGAAAAACTGTCAAAATACAAGGACCTTGAAATAGAAATCTCAAAAATGTGGCACATGGGAACATCAACAATCCCTGTTGTAGTTGGAGCCCTTGGACTGGTTGGAAAAGATTCCAGTAAGCTGATTGAAGGGATCCCTGGAAGTCCATGCTTCAAAGAGATACAAAAAATTGTTCTGACAAGTACAGCCCACACTTTTCGAAGGGCTTTATCTATGTAATTATTTTTTATTTTTTTTTGCAGTGGAAAGTTTCATGATGCCATTTCTAACCTTAGGTCCCTGGGCAGGACCTGGAAAGAAATGTGTAAACGCCAGATATCAAAGGAAATAAAAATAATAATAATAATAATAAACAAAATGATTAAATTTAAATGCCCTTAAGATCTTCAAAAGTAAACCTCGGATTGATTAAAAAAGATTCGAATAGACTCCTTGAAGGGATTCCTGGTAGCCCATGTGTTAAAGAAATACAAAAAAAAGTTCTCATCAGTACAGCCCACACCTTACGAAGGGTTTTATCTATGTAAAATATGTGTTTTTTTTCCCAGTTGCTCAGTGGTAAATGTCATTAGTGGTAAATGTCAGCTAATTCTGACCTTAGGTCTCTGGTTGGGATCCAGAAGAAATGATTATACACCAGACATCAAATAATAATAATAATTAAGATGTTGCCCTTATCAAGTCAATCCTTATCTACTGTCTTCTTGATTCCTTTTCTTTATTGTTCTTCAATAATGTTTTTCTTTTTCCTTCACACTCAGTAAGCCCCCTTGTGTCTTAGTGGCTTTATTGCCTTATCTAGGGTGAAAGGATTAAAAACATCCCCGTACATCTGCCTATCTGGCTAAGATCACCATCGTAATCATCATCGATCGTCGGAAAGGGGGCCTGAGGACATAAGAAATAGTCAACACCGGCCAGGATGATTTGTTGGCGTTGGCTCTCAGGAGTTTCGGCCTTGTCATGCCCGGTATCTCTTTGATGTTGTCTAACCAGCTCTTGCGTTGACGTCCCCGCTTGATTTGCTTTCAACAATGTCTTGCACGAAGGTCTTGCGGCGCTTACGAGTGGCGAGGAGAGATTCCTGTCGGACCACAAGACATTTGACCTCGCACAACACATAGTTGTTGGTTTTGTGCTCACAATAGGAACCCCGGAAGAGATTTCTCAACCATTTCTTCTCGGACGCCTGGATCCTTTTCTCTGCCTAAGCCAGAAATGTCCAAGTTTCACAGTCGTACAGAAGGAGGCTATAAAACAATGCATTAAAAATGTTGCTAGCTTAGTAGGAATCAATTAAATCAAAGAAGTCATGATAATTATTTACATTATTCGGACTATTGTCCTCATCTTTGTCACCATATTTATTACAACCAGCCGTTGTACGCTCCGGCCCTCTTCAGGTGGTTGGAATGTCGAACTGAACCCTTTATTTGGCTTACTAGGGTTGACTTCCACGTGCCATGTTTAATGGATGTCAGTTATTAGTTATCTCCTGTTAATTTCCCTCTGAAAGTTCTCCACTGCCTTAGCCGGGTATTGAACTCACACTCTTTGGGTCCTGTCACTGGATCTAATTAACGCCTTTATCCACTGTGCCATGTGTCATAAATATAGACAGATACTGAAGTCATGATAATTAATAATTATTAAATCCAGATGTTGAACGCAAGCTATTTGCCTATCGAGTATATAATCATTAACATTAGTATTTGTAATGTTATGGTTAATCAAGCATGAATCAATGAAGAACTGGTACCTAAATCCTCATTGTATATTACTATCAATCTAGATAAGTATAAATAGGTATGACACTGATATGCTTCTCTTCAGATTAATGTATTCTGCAGATGTAGTTGTTTGCTTTCACGTGAGGCTCCGTCTTATTGAGCATGTGCCAGCGTGTGCGGGTGCCAGTGAAAAGTAACGAGAGAGAGAGGGGGGAGAGGAGAGAAAGTGCGAGAGAGAGTGAAAGACGGTCTCGTGATATCGATTTTTCGAGCACCTGTTGTTATGACCCAGATAGAAAGAAAGCATGAACACACACACTTAGCAAGGTGCGCTCCGTTCGCACGCAGAAAAATCCATTGTCCACTTTTACTGATCTCGCTTTGGAAAAAAAGGATCTCCAGCACCGCGCTTCAAAGAAATAAGAAATGGGGAAATCAGATACAATTAAATAAATACAATTAAGAATAAATAAATGGAAGCAGGAAAATTATATTATCTCCCATAAACGTAGCTTAGATGTTGCACAAGGCCGAATTTACAGAGCACTAACTAGACGAATATATACTCACTTTCAGAGAAACGCTTTCAATATATACAGGAGATCAACAATGTGCCCAGCAATCACACGTCACTTCGTGTGTCCATTCCTCTCTCTGTCTGTCTTTCTCCGTCTCTCTCCTTCTATCTCTCTATATTTAAACATATATATATATATATATATATATATATATATATATATATATATATTCATATAAAACAATAGATTTCTCTCTCACACTCTCTCTATAGATATATATCTGTCTGTCTGTCTTTCTCTGTCTCTCTCTATATATAAACATATAAATCTCTATATCTATCTATCTATCTATCTATCTATCTATCTATATATATATATATATATATATATATATATATATATATATATTCATATAAAGCAATAGATTTCTCTCTCACTCTCTCTCTATAGATAGATATATCTGTATATAATATATATATATATATATCTGTATATAATATATATATATATATATATATGTATATATATATATATATCAACATATATATATATATATATAAATATATAAATAAATATATATATTTATATATATATATGATATGTTTAACGTTCTTTTTGTCGGACATTGTCCAATTCAAAAATATATATATATATGTTGATATATATAAATATATATAAACAAAGAGATAAGAGGAAAAACTATTCTTAGAGAACGCGTTTCCTCCTCAGGGGGACATTATTAGGGCAATGACGAAACGCGTCAGCTAAGAATAGCATTTTTTTTCCTCTTGTCTCTTTATATTCATTTTGTCGCCTCTAGAAACACAGACATCTGAGAATGTTTACACGCACAGACTCACACACGCGCGCACACACACAGGCACGCACACACACACATACATGTATATATATATATATGTACATAAGGAGTTAATGAAGCGTTTGGTAATGGTAATCCGTGCGGATAATTCCAAAGAGGATGTAATCCAGAAAGCTCAATGTAACAAGAGAGCAAATATTAATTAAATAATTAAGAAAGAGACAACCTTAGGATTCCATGACTGGAACTTATTTATTCATTTAATTTTTATATATATTAAATATAATATAATTTATAAGGGGAAACAAAATATAGTCATGGAATGCTATGGTTGTCTCTATTTAATTATTTAATTAATTTATATATATATATATATATATATATATATATATATATATATATATATATATATATTTAGTTCACGAAAAACTAGGTAATCCGTATGGGTAGACCCAAGGAGAATAAAATCCAGAGTAAATCAGAGCTAATAATTTAAATAAAAACAGACCACTTTAAGGTTCCATGTAATAAATTATTTCAGCACAGCCCTTTTAAAGGACCACGGATCATCAGATTTTAGTATCGTTTCAACCTTTGGAAGTAAAATCTGATGATCCGCGGTCCTTTAAAAGGGCTGTGGTGAAAAAATTT
>OZ038518.1:64894970-64910646 GCA_964036315.1 Acanthosepion esculentum | reverse complement strand
TCCGAGATGCTAGATACATAGAATTGAAGACAATATATTATACACACAGACACACACATATATATATATATATATATAGCGAGATGAAGAGAGAGTCGCAGAGAGAGAGAAGAAAATTCGACTTTACGCAGACGAATAAACGATTTTCGGACTCACGTGCATGATATGGGACATAATAGATGTTTACGTGGCATCGCGCTCATTCGTGCATATATATATATATATATATATATATATATATATATATATATATATATATATATATATATACACGCCTATGTTTGTATGACTGTGTTGTGTGTGAATCCTTCGATTAAGAATATTAAAAATATCGATTGTTTTTTTCATATGCAAGTTAAAGTTAGTGATTTAAAAAGTCGATATAATATATCTTTATCTCTCTATTCACACACATATATATATATACAGTGTGTCCATAAAGTTCGTGTACACTTAATAATTTTTTTAAATTGCACACGAACTTTATGGACACCCTGTGTGTGTGTATACATATATATATATATATATATATATATATATATATATATATATGTATATATATATATAATGTGCAGTGCATGTGTGTTTCGTCGTGTGTGTGTCCACGCAACTCCTTCGCTCCCATTGGTCCGATTTCAATGATCCATGGAAAGTTATGCACATGGAACGATTTTCGTTTAGCTCAGATTCAGGGTTGCCAGATTATGCGAGCTTAAAAATATATACTAATATGTTATATTAACAGACGGCCTATCGGGCGGCATTTAAGCTAGCTCCTCTGGAGGACTCTTGCTTTGGCCATCATTACAATAGCTAGGCAGGAGTAGATGCGATAGTCATCAATTAGCTACAGAAGAACTCAAAATTGATCGCTGCATTTAAGTATTGAATTAATGATTAAGCTTACCTTTTAAAAGATCAACGATAATTCTTCTGCGGCCACTTAATTTAAAGACGATTTGATGTACGTAGATCCTTATTTTCCGTACCAGCAAATATAATTTATTTCATGGTTATCAGAACAGGGGGGAATTTATAAGATAAAATTAATTTAGTGTAAAGATGGAAAAATAGAAATTAGAATTAATTATACCTTCAATATTTGAAGATTTAGAGAAACATAATTGCTAATTAATTAAAAGCTATATAATGGAATCTATATGAATAAATACGACATTGGAGCACAATTATCCAACGAATACAGAAGCTTAAAAACCACAGATTTACGTTATAGTAATTTGCTAAATGCTCAATATCTACTTCTAGACAATATCACTCTTCAGGTTTAACTAATTTGCATATTGATTTTAAAAATGTTTATTTCATTAATTAAATGTCCTTCATTACAGTTCTTTTATTTGAGGATTGTTTTGATTCTCATATCAAAAATAGTTCTGTTTAGGAATATTGTCTTATATTGTGCAGCAAATTGTTTGAAATCTGCATTTTACTTGGACTTAAACAAGTTGGCATCTATTTGTAAAACTTTCCTCAACTATAACAAGCCAATTTATGAAAGAAATGTTCATTTAAAATTTTGGTTTCAAATATTTCAAGTAGTGAATATATCTTACTTTGCGAAGCAATAGCGAGCAGGAGAAATCTGATAGTATATATATGTATAGATATATAATTCAATAATTTTGCTCTATCCCTAAATGTAGACACGTGGATGAGTCTTTTTTCACTGTGGACATAGGTATCAACTTTCATATTCGCGCCTCAATCTTCAGCAATTATGGGTGCCTCTCTCTCTCCCCTTTTATCTCTATCCCCCTCTCTCTCTCTCTCTATATATATATATATATATATATATATATATATATATATGTATATGTTTTAAAAATATGATTCCTTCGCTACATACGAATTCTCATGTTTCAAAAACATGGGACAAAAACTTCAATTGAATTGTAAAAATTAAATAGAATTAAAGTATCAAGCTCTGTTTCATCGACAAGGGAAATTGTTTGGAATAACTAATCTTGAAATTTACGCATCTTTATAAGCAAATTCATTCGTAAAATTAATTACTATGGAAACGACTGGAGCAATTATTTCAATAAGGGGCGTAAGGGTTAACTTGTTGTATCAACATATTAGTTACTTTCGGAGAGAGGTCAAGTCAAGGTAGCGACAGAGAGTTTTTGACTTTATTGTTACGACGTTAAATATCTAAAGATTATATATATATATATTTAAAGACATTTATATTATGTTTAACGTTCTTTTTATAGATACAAGTATTTAAGCAAATGCTCTGTTATATAATAAAACAGAGCATTTGCTTAAATACTTGTATCTATAAAAAGAACGTTAAACATAATATAAACCTCGTTGCTAATACATCAACTCTTCATTAAGTCCTTCGTGTGGATTTGTTTGTATATTCAGTGCAGGAAAGATGTCTCATACGAAACATAAACTTAGAAACTGAACTCACACGTCGAAAACGACGGGAGAGTCCATCATATATATATATATATATATATATATATATATATATATATATATATATATGTATATATATATATATATATATATATATATATATATATATATATATGTAGATAGATAGATAGATAGATAGATAGATAGATAGATATACCATTACTTTCTTACACTCGTTATACATGGCAATCTGTCTACAAAGGACAGAGTTCGGTAAAAGACGCGTCTAATTTTCGATAACGGTTACGTGAGAACTTAGCGTAAGCTTTGTGGCAACATATGGACGATGTTTAATTGTCGCCAGTCATTGCTTTTATTGTCGCCACAAATTTATTAGAATTTCGTCTTTTCTTATGTAATATGTCACTTCAATAATTTATCGATCATGGATCTCTACAGCATTTTGTTCATCGTAGCACATAGTAACCGTTGGCCTTTCCGCAAATTCCCTAGGTAAATAGTTCGGTGATTTACGACAGTATGGCAAGGGTCTGTCAAATTCACCAAGCCCACTTTCCTCATGATGCGTCCTGGCAATTACAATGTTTTACAATATCATACCTTAACCTATCTATCTATCTATCTATCTATCTATCTATCTATCTATCTATCTATCTATGTCAGTCCGCCTGTTTTCATCTCTCTCTCCCTATATATATATATATATATATATATATATATATATATATATATATATATATATATATATTGTTATATAAATATGTTAATATCTATCAATCTATCTATCTCAGTCTGTTTCAAGCTATCTCTGTCTGTTAACTTTCATATCTCTCTCTCTCTCTCTCTATATATATATATATATATATATATGTATATATATATATCAGTCTGTTATCTATTTCTCTTTGTCTATTTCGATCTCTCTCTATATATATATATTTATCTCTCTCTCTCTCTCTCTCTCTCTATATATATATATATATATATATACATATATATGTATGTGTGTGTGTGTGTGTGTCATTCTGTTCATAACTATCTATCTCAGTCTGTTTTCATCTCTCTCTCGTTATATATCTTTATATATATATATATATATATATATATATACATATACATATATATATATATATTAGTCTTTTGAAATCTATTCATCTATCGTTGTCTGTTTCAATCTCTCTCTCTCTCTCTCTCTCTCTGTCTTTCTGTCCCTCTCTCTCTAGATATATAGATGTATCTGTCTGTGTGTCTGTGTGTGTCTGTCTGTTTGTGTCAATCTGTTTATATCTATCTATCTTTCTATCTATAAAGACGAGCGGTACTGTTTTGGATATCGTCTATGAGAATTGAATCGGAGTTCACTTTTTTTAAAAAATATACTTGCCAAAGACTTCATCTCCTCCAATTGTCTCTGACAGCAGAGCGCTTCTTTCTAGGCCCTCTCAGGTTATAACTATCCGTTGTTTATTTTGTGTCCACAATATATATATATATAATTATTTTTTTAAAATATGATTCCTTCGCTACATAAGAATTCTCATGTTTCAAATACAAGGGACAAAAACTTCAAAATAATTATTAAAATCAAATTGAATTAAAGTATCAAGCTCTGTTTCATCCTGAAGCGAAATAACTAATCTTGAAATTTACGCATCTTTATAAGCATATTCATCCGTAAAATTAATTACTATCGAAACGTCTGAAGCAATGATTTAAATAAGGGGCGTAATGGTTAACAATTTGTATCAACATATATTAGTTACTTTCGGAAAGAGGTCAAGGTAGCGACAGAGAGTCGTTGGCTTTATTATTACTCCATTAAATGTCTAAAGATTATATATATATATATATATATATATATATATATATATATATATATATATATATATATATATATATATATATATGCATCGCCTATGGGATATTTATGGGATTTCAATGAAAACGAAAATCCGTGTCTATCGAGCAGTCATTCTCACTCCATTTCTTTATGGGTCAGAATCTTGCACGCGATACAGGACGCGCATCGATCAACTTGATGTGTTTCATAAACGCCGTCTTCGTTCTATATGCAGTTATACATGGCAGGACAAAATCTCTAACCCTGATCTTGTCATCAAATATGGCGTCCGTGGTATTGAATCCTTTCTGATGCAATCACAGTTCAGATGGGCTTGTCATGTCATCAGAATGAGGGATGATCTGAAAAATCCTCATGTATTGCCAACTTTTTCACGATAAGCGTAACGTAGGCCTCTCTTGGTTACGCTTCAAAGTTAAACTTAAATACAATATAATTGCTGCAAACATCCCTATAGAGGAATTCGAACTTGCTGTTGAAAACCGAGCAAACTGGAGAAATATCTGCTATCGAGGTATATCTCACTTTGAAAAGAATAGTTTCAATCATCTGAGAGAATTAAGAATTAACATTAAACCTCGTTGCTAATACATCAACTCTTCAGTAAGCCCTTCGTGTGGATTTGTTTGTATATTCAGTGCAGGAAAGATGTCTCATACGAAACATAAACTTAGAAACTGAACTCACACGTCGAAAACGACGGGAGAGTCCATCATATATATATATATATATATATATATATATATATATATATATATATATATATATATATATGTAGATAGATAGATAGATAGATATGCCATTACTTTCTTACACTCGTTATACATGGCAATCTGTCAACAAAGGACAGAGTTCGGTAAAAGACGCGTCTAATTTTCGATAACGGTTACGTGAGAACTTAGCGTAAGCTTTGTGGCAACATATGGACGATGTTTAATTGTCGCCAGTCATTGCTTTTATTGTCGCCACAAATTTATTAGAATTTCGTCTTTTCTTATGTAATATGTCACTTCAATAATTTATCGATCATGGATCTCTGCAGCATTTTGTTCATCGTAGCACATAGTAACCGTTGGCCTTTCCGCAAATTCCCTAGGTAAATAGTTCGGTGATTTACGACAGTATGGCAAGGGTCTGTCAAATTCACCAAGCCCACTTTCCTCATGATGCGTCCTGGCAATTACAATGTTTTACAATATCATACCTTAACCTATCTATCTATCTATCTATCTATCTATCTATCTATCTATCTATCTATCTATCTATGTCAGTCCGCCTGTTTTCATCTCTCTCTCCCTATATATATATATATATATATATATATATATATATATATATATATATATATATATATATATATATATTGTTATATAAATATGTTAATATCTATCAATCTATCTATCTCAGTCTGTTTCAAGCTATCTCTGTCTGTTAACTTTCATATCTCTCTCTCTCTCTCTCTCTCTATATATATATATATATATATATGTATATATATATATCAGTCTGTTATCTATTTCTCTTTGTCTATTTCGATCTCTCTCTATATATATATATTTATCTCTCTCTCTCTCTCTCTATATATATATATATATATATATATATATATACATATATATGTATGTGTGTGTGTGTGTGTGTCATTCTGTTCATAACTATCTATCTCAGTCTGTTTTCATCTCTCTCTCGTTATATATCTTTATATATATATATATATATATATATATATACATATACATATATATATATATATTAGTCTTTTGAAATCTATTCATCTATCGTTGTCTGTTTCAATCTCTCTCTCTCTCTCTCTCTCTGTCTTTCTGTCCCTCTCTCTCTAGATATATAGATGTATCTGTCTGTGTGTCTGTGTGTGTCTGTCTGTTTGTGTCAATCTGTTTATATCTATCTATCTTTCTATCTATAAAGACGAGCGGTACTGTTTTGGATATCGTCTATGAGAATTGAATCGGAGTTCACTTTTTTAAAAAAATATACTTGCCAAAGACTTCATCTCCTCCAATTGTCTCTGACAGCAGAGCGCTTCTTTCTAGGCCCTCTCAGGTTATAACTATCCGTTGTTTATTTTGTGTCCACAATATATATATATATAATTATTTTTTTAAAATATGATTCCTTCGCTACATAAGAATTCTCATGTTTCAAATACAAGGGACAAAAACTTCAAAATAATTATTAAAATCAAATTGAATTAAAGTATCAAGCTCTGTTTCATCCTGAAGCGAAATAACTAATCTTGAAATTTACGCATCTTTATAAGCATATTCATCCGTAAAATTAATTACTATCGAAACGTCTGAAGCAATGATTTAAATAAGGGGCGTAATGGTTAACAATTTGTATCAACATATATTAGTTACTTTCGGAAAGAGGTCAAGGTAGCGACAGAGAGTCGTTGGCTTTATTATTACTCCATTAAATGTCTAAAGATTATATATATATATATATATATATATATATATATATATATATATATATATATATATATATATATATATATATGCATCGCCTATGGGATATTTATGGGATTTCAATGAAAACGAAAATCCGTGTCTATCGAGCAGTCATTCTCACTCCATTTCTTTATGGGTCAGAATCTTGCACGCGATACAGGACGCGCATCGATCAACTTGATGTGTTTCATAAACGCCGTCTTCGTTCTATATGCAGTTATACATGGCAGGACAAAATCTCTAACCCTGATCTTGTCATCAAATATGGCGTCCGTGGTATTGAATCCTTTCTGATGCAATCACAGTTCAGATGGGCTTGTCATGTCATCAGAATGAGGGATGATCTGAAAAATCCTCATGTATTGCCAACTTTTTCACGATAAGCGTAACGTAGGCCTCTCTTGGTTACGCTTCAAAGTTAAACTTAAATACAATATAATTGCTGCAAACATCCCTATAGAGGAATTCGAACTTGCTGTTGAAAACCGAGCAAACTGGAGAAATATCTGCTATCGAGGTATATCTCACTTTGAAAAGAATAGTTTCAATCATCTGAGAGAATTAAGAATTAACATTAAACCTCGTTGCTAATACATCAACTCTTCAGTAAGCCCTTCGTGTGGATTTGTTTGTATATTCAGTGCAGGAAAGATGTCTCATACGAAACATAAACTTAGAAACTGAACTCACACGTCGAAAACGACGGGAGAGTCCATCATATATATATATATATATATATATATATATATATATATATATATATATATATATATATATGTAGATAGATAGATAGATAGATATGCCATTACTTTCTTACACTCGTTATACATGGCAATCTGTCAACAAAGGACAGAGTTCGGTAAAAGACGCGTCTAATTTTCGATAACGGTTACGTGAGAACTTAGCGTAAGCTTTGTGGCAACATATGGACGATGTTTAATTGTCGCCAGTCATTGCTTTTATTGTCGCCACAAATTTATTAGAATTTCGTCTTTTCTTATGTAATATGTCACTTCAATAATTTATCGATCATGGATCTCTGCAGCATTTTGTTCATCGTAGCACATAGTAACCGTTGGCCTTTCCGCAAATTCCCTAGGTAAATAGTTCGGTGATTTACGACAGTATGGCAAGGGTCTGTCAAATTCACCAAGCCCACTTTCCTCATGATGTGTCCTAGTAATTTAAATGTTTTACAATATCATACCTGCATCTATCTATCTATCTATCTATCTATCTATCTATCTATCTATCTATCTATCTATCTATCTATCTATCTATCTATCTCAGTCTGCCTGTTTTCATCTCTCCCTATATATATATATATATATATATATATATATATATATATATATATATATATGTGTGTGTGTGTGTGTGTGTGTGTGTGTGTGTGTGTGTGTGTGTGTATATAACACCGATCAAAAGAAATATAAAAATAAATAAATACATAAGATAAAAATAAAAATAAATAAAAACAAGCAAAATAATTTGACCCAAATAAATAAATAAACATATAAACGACTTCCGGTAACATAATCGCCAAAATAGACTACCCACAATGCACCACTGACCCGTATATATAAATAGCCGAGAAAAATAACAGCACTCGTGGCCTGACGATTGCATCAAGCATGAAACAGACTGTCGCCTCTAAGTGTTGACTTCTGTTTTCACTTTTAAATTTACACACGCTCTATCTCTGATATTGAGCACTTTATCCCATTAATATTGCAAACTTTAAGACTATATTTCTTCATACACACACACACACACACACACACACATATATATATATATATATATATATATATATATATGTTAATATCTATCAATCTATCTATTTCGAGCTATCTCAGTCTGTTTTCTTTTTTCTTTCTCTCTCTCTCTCTCTTTATATATATATATATATATATATATATATATATATATATATATATATATATATATGAGATAAGGTATTATATACACTATTTACATTATTCGGACTATTGTCCTCCCCTATGTCGCCATATTCATTACAACGCTTCAGCCGTTGTACGCTCCCGCCTTCTTCAGTTGGTTGGAATGTCGAACTGAACCCTTTATTTCGCTCACTGGGGTAGACTGTTCTAGTTCCACGTGCCGTGATTAATGGATGTCAGTTATCTGCTAATTCCCCTCTCCAAGTTCTCCACTCTCTTCACTGCGTATTGAATTCACACTCTTTGGGTCCTATCTAGCATAGAATTGGTGTATACGGAATAAATTCCAATAACCAACAACTACTATTCTTAAAAGGGTGCTCAGTACAGAGTAGAGCAAATATAATTATTTATTCGAAAAAAATGTTGAATGCGGAATAAAGGGTTTAAGACCCTTTATTCTGCATTCAACATAATCACTTGATAAGTCACCAGAAGATTTGAAACAAAATGGCTATTTTTGTTGGGATTTTATAACATATTTTTGTTATAATTTTCGAATAAATAATTATATATACATATATATATATATATATATATATATATATATATATATATATGTGTGTGTGTGTGTGTGTGTCAGTGAGTGTGGGTCTGTGTGTGTGTATGTATAACTATTAACAGATATGTTATTTACTTATCTGTCAATTCTTGTTTAATTTGGTGAATGCTGCCATAATCGTTGTCTTCAGTTAATCTTTGGTATTACAAGGCGTTTTGTTGATCTCACGCTCAACTGCGCCCCAAACGTAATCATGAAGGGTGTTGCTGGCTGGAGAGTTGGGCAACACTATGTAAGAAGTGATCTGGTCGTAGTAATTGTCTGACAGCCATGGCCGGTTTCGCCTGCTTGTGTGGCATTGTCGTGTTTTGTCGCCGAGAAAAGAAGAACATTATAAGAAGACAAGAGAAAACAAATAAAAAAAAAAAACTGAACTTCTGTATCCTGACAGTCGTCTTTCATGAAACATATATAAAAGAGGGTTTGCTGCCCAATTACACAATTATGTATATACATGTGTGAGTCTGGCTCAGTTGTGAAATCTTTTTTTTTCTGTCTTAACAGGTCGACATCTTTCTCTTCATCGTCAAAAGTAGAAAATATTATTTATAGGCATTAATTTGACTTTGAGACTTCGGTTTTTGTGATATCAGCAAACCAAAATCCTAATGAGATGTATCAGAAAGTATTTTTTTAAATTTTTGCTTTTTGTAAAGACTTGTTTGTTCGATTTCTTTTTCAGATAAATAAATAAAAAAATAAATAAAAAATTTTATAAAATATTAGATAATATAAGAAAATAATAAAAAACAAATTTTGTTTGTTGAAAAATATTAGGTTGTGTCTTAGGTAATTGCCGTTTTGGTAAATCAATTTCAATGACAAATTCATCTAGGAAGAAAATGAATAATTACCATATCACACCGAGGTTCGAGCGTAACCTTCTGGACTTATGAATAGATGTTTTCCGCCAATTGTATAAATAGCGGTGTCAGGCTACTGACTGGAGTGATTAATGAGTGGCCATAGAGTGGAACTATCCACTCGAATTAGTGTGAATTCTTGTGTGTTGATGATTTGTTTTTTTACCGGACGTTAAACAGAGCCGCGCTACTAACAAGTCATTCACTGAAATGGTTAATTATCTTTGGTTGTCTTCTTGTTAAGTATTTATTTGCGGTTGTAAGTAAATAACGTTTTATTTTAACATTGAAGTCTTGAGTTATATTTAATTACTAATGGCTAACGTACGCCACAAAAGATAGATAGATAGATAGATAGATATGAACAAACTCAGGTAGATAGTGTCATATAGGGGAAAAAATGATTAACTATCGACACCGAGTTTCGATCGTAACCCTCTGGACTTATGAATATATGTTTTCCGCTAGGTATATAAATAGTGATGTCAGGCTACTGACTGCAGTGATTATTGACTGACTATAGAGTGAAGCTATCCAGTCGAATTAGTGTGAATTATTGTGCGTTGAGGATTTGGGATTTCATTTAGGATTTACCAGAGATTAAGCCGAGCCGCGCTACTAACAAGTTATTCGCTGAAATGGTTAATTATCTTTGGTTGACATTTAGTGCTTCGTTCTTGTTAAGTATTTATTTGCGGTTGCAATTAAATACTGTTTTATATTAACATTGAAGTCTTGAGTTTTACTTAATTATTAACGGCCACCGTACGTCACAAAACAAATGTATCATCCTAAATATTATTCATATATGGCAGCCATGTATCTTAGATTTAGTGGCAGGGCACACAGTAAATTAAAATATGAATTTTCTAATTGTACAAGGATTTAGCAAGGAACTCATGCTATGAAGCCTTTTAGAATAATATGTACTGTGATGGTTAAGGAGTCATAACTCACAAGCAAATATAAAATTAGTTTGTAAAGATTAGTTCTAAGGAAACATCTTGGGAAGTTGAAGCCATAACAGGTTGTTCATCGGTCTTTGATGATGAAGCCTTAAAGAAATCTTCAAGAAATACTCTGGAATCGACAAACACATCACAATCTACCAGAGGTCGATAGGAAAAGTTAGTAAGCTGGACATTTGGTTCCATATCCACTGGGCGGAAAGAACAAAGAACAATAGTGACATGTTTCCTTTCACAACAAAGACATAAAACCTTTCCTTCTACATTCCAAACGATTTCAAACAAAAGGTTACGAAATAAATCCCTGCAATACTGGAAAATTTCATAACAGTGACTGGACTTGAGAAATCTATTTTCCTGAAATATTGTTTTAATAGAAATATTTTATAAATTTCCACTGAATGTAGCACTGGCTACTTGTTCAATGAATTCTGAATGTTTGAAAATCTAATAATACCATTAGAAATTAGGAGAACAGATACTACACGGGATTTACTTGACCTCCCACAGGGCCAGGTTGTGACACAAGGTCGGAGTTTAACGTGGGAAGGGAGGGGGAATGGACCCGAGTTTTCACCTGGGTCGCAGTGCTTTGGCTTTAGCTAGTCATAGCTGGTCTTGGCTTGTCTTAGCTGGTCCAAGCTGGTCAGAGCTGGTCAGACGTAGCCACGATACTACCAGCGCAGGGACGAATCCCTGCCGCCGGCCTGTATCGGAGAAGGAATCCCGGCCCCATAGGCGATCATTCAGTGAGTAATCTGCGAACAGATACTACACTTTGATCCTAGCCTGATGGCCAGTGAGTGAAGAAAAGTATAACTTGAGTAGCACTGGTTGCTCAGTCAATGAATATTGGATCTTATCTTATAAGGAAACTAGTATACCTATGCCATTCAAAATGACTACAATCTTTAGAATGTTTTAATAATGATATGCAATGAAACAAAATTCTTGAAACAACGTATTGAGATTCAATAAAGCGGAGATAAGAATTTATAACTAAAATAGAAGCTAATGAATCTTTTACTTAATCCATTCCCTTTATATTTTTAGACCTTTAATGACATCTATGATTCATTGATTACAACTGCTATTATATAAATTGATTTTTGCTCAATATCTTTTCATGTTACATGTTTTATGTGTTTCATATAAAAGTGAAATGTAATTATATCTCGGAAGAAAAAGATTAGCAACAGAATGACAAAGTTGAAGCAATACGATGACTCAGTAGGCAAAGGTATCTGCGTGTGTCACATGAAAGGCTTGAACAAATAAGACTGAAATCTAATAGACGTTGGAATAAAGGAACTGATTAAGTAAACGCTTCATTTTGCTCTGGAACTAATTTTGCGTAAATGCAGATAAACATTTTTATTTTGTATAGATTATTAAAGCGACTTCGGGAAGTAATCACTCATTTTACTAACTTAAGTTTATTTATTTCCCTTCCCACTACAGATGGGACAGGAAATATATAAAGAAATACACGTTGATAATTATTATATGATTTGACTATTATTATTATTTATTGTATGGGCTGAAAAAAGAATTAAGGTATTTTTTACAATAATGTTTATACTGTAGAATGTCCAAGAGGGTCACAGGTTAATAATAAGAAGTACAATTTTTCGGGATAAGTGGGGAAGATAACAGCTAACCCTAAACTTGACGTTGGGAGTCAGTTACACAAAGTAGAGATTCACCACCCGTTGGGGCTTAATATAATAAGTATTTTATTCTGCGAAATAACGTCTTGAGCCTTGCGTGTGCGACTGACTGCACAATTAGCACGCGTCTGTTCAGCTGTACTCAAAGGAATTGGTGAAACAAAGAAAACTATTCCGGTCGAAGACAATGAAACAGGCAGCAATGACCAACAGCGCTTTCCTTTATCCGTGCGTCTCCGGCTAAATTACGACGTGATGGCGTGCATTCGAAGGGAGAAACGTTGATAATATTTTCTCTCAGATGTCGTCCTTAGTATGATCTTATAGGTAAGCGACCAATTCTGTCAGATTATTAATTTGATGACATGAGTTCAACCCTCATTAACTGCCATGTTTCTGGCTTTGTGTTTCTTTAGTTTTTTTTTCAGTGAGCTTTATCCCGAAGAAGGTTCGAGAGGCACTCGAGATAGAGTGTTACAGAGTATGAAGCAAAGTTTATGTGGATATGTGGGAAAGATAATGATTAACACTAGTCTTGAACAGGGTAAGATTGAAGTGATCGGGGAAGCATCATTTTGGGAGTTGCTTCCACAAAACCGGTTTGTATGTATCCCAATTGACGGATGAGTCAGCCAATGCGACTTGGGAGATACATTTAGATAATTAGGAAAACCCTCAATAGGAAACCGTTTGCACGGATGGAGTTACTCGACGTGAAGGTATTTCTAATTAATCCCCACAAGCAAAGTAACGCGAATCTTTTATTCAAACCTATCACCGTATCGCGCACATTTGGCTGTGATGCATGTACCTGCTATAGACTTATTAGACCCGTCCTGGGTACGAAGTTAAACTGCATCCAACAGCAAGGCCTCTGATCAGGAGGTTTTGAGGAAGCGTGGAACCACCTCTTAATTGCTGGTGTTCCCAGGTCCATCCTGACCCGGGGTGGTAGCACCTGTTGGGGGTCCCAGCTATGGGAAAAGAGTGAACTTCCAGGTCTTTTCCAGTACATTGAAACAATGATGTTGCCAGCTATACGTTTTTGAAACAATGATGTTGCCAGCTATACGTTTTTGATATATCTAGTAAATACTGGATCGGGCATTAAATAAACCCATAGTGGTTGATATGTCATAAAACCGCAAACAACCAACCAACTTATTAGACTGGTTTTCAGGATAAATATATCGGTCTTCGCTTTTTTGGAACGCTGCTCACTGATTTAATAATGGTAATGACCGTTTCTTGAAAGGTGTAATACTATTTACACCGCATTCTTGGATCGAGATAGGCACAGTTATCTGGTGGCATCAGGGAAATATATAGAAAGCGATAATAATAATAATAATAATAATAATAATAATAATAATAATAATAATAATAATAATGTCGGATTGGTTGCTAGAAAGTTACCTCGCAAAGCTGCACAATGAGAACAAATATAATTTCTCAAGTATTTTTCACTATTTACATTATTCGGACTATTGTCCTCATCTTTGTTGCCATGTTTATCACAACGTTTCGGTCGTTATACCCTCCGGCCTTCTTCAGGGGGTTGGAATGTTGAACTGAACTCTTTATTTCGCTCACTGGGGTAGACTGTTCTAGTTCCACGTGCCATGTCTAATGGATGTCAGTTATCTCCTGTTAATTCCCTTCTGAAAGTTCTCCACTGGCTTAAACAGGTATTGAACTCACAACTCTTTGGGTCCTGTCACTGGATCTAACTAACGCCTTTATAACACTGTGTCAGCAGATAACTGACATTGGTCTACTGCAGAAAGAAAACTACCGCAGGAAAAAAATCTGCCTCGTCAGTCATGTATCGAAAATACAAGATCGCTTAAGCGTGTATATAGATATGTTCTGTTGTATGGATATGTTAACTAGCACTGATATTGAGTGCTTTTCAATAAGTACCGCGCATATAAAATAATATATATATATATATATATATATATGTGTGTGTGTGTGTGTGTGTGTGTGTGTGTGTGTGTGTGTGTGTGTGTGTGTCTTCCTTTAGTCCCGTTTCATCGCAATTAAATTAAATTTTCACATACACACAATTTAAATTAAACAGACCCCCCCCACACACACATATATATATATATATATATATATATATATATATATATATATATATATGAAAGTGAACATAGAAGTCAACACTTAGACGCCATGGTCTGATTCATGCTAGATGCAATCGTCAGGCCTGACGATTGCATCTAGCATGAAAGAGTCTGTCGCCTCTAAGTGTTGACTTGTATGTTCACTTTTATATATACAGACGCTCTATCTCTGATAATGAGCACTTTATTCCATAAATATAACACATCTTAAGACTATATTTCTTCACACACACACACACACACACATATATATATATATATATATATATATATATATATATATATATATATATATATAAAGAAAATGTTTTAGCGAAAAACTACCAGTTATTTCTCAAAGATTTCTTAAATATTTAGGCCGGAAAACATAAATAAATATAGATAAGCTAAAAAGCATAAGATCCATTAAAATAAGTGCTTGATATTAGCACTTTCGTGTATATTTCTTCTTGCATACATACATATATATATATATATATATATATATATATATATATATATATATATATATATATATATATATATATATATGTATGTATGCAGGTGTGCATTGAAATAGGAAAGAACACGTTAGGTAGATAATCCGGTGTTCCTTAATATTTAGCTTTATTTTCAAAAGGATAGTGCTCCATACAGAAGTAGAGCTTATATTATAATAATATTTTTAGTTTTTAAAAATATGATTCCTCCGCTACATAAGAGTTCTCATGTTTCAAAAGCGAGAACCTTAACTCTTCATAACTTAAAAAATTATGTTAGGGGTCTCGGCT
>OZ038518.1:64882470-64889970 GCA_964036315.1 Acanthosepion esculentum | reverse complement strand
GCTTTACGACTTCAAAGTGGGCTTATCAGCAGCTGCATCAAGTAGCCGCATATGTCCAGCGTTTGGGGATAGTGCTGTTGATGAACGTACTGCAAGGCGTTGGTTTCGAAAATGCAAGTGGGGAGATTTGTCTCTCCATGATGAGCCTCGCAGTGGACGACCACAAGTCTTGAATGACGGAGTCCTAAAGGCGGCCATTGAAGAGGGCAGTAGTCTAACGTGTGGTGAACTTGCAAGACAGTTCAACGTTTCCGACGAAATAGTTAGACTTCACCTTCATTTCATTTTGAAGTATCTATAACCACGTGGATTCATTTATTTCATTGTCACCTTAAAGCTGCTTACGACTATGGACTGGAAAAGACAACATTAGTAATAAATATTTATCAAATGCGGTGGAGTAATAAGATAGAGGCTAGGATTGAGGAATCGGAGAGCCGAGTTCGAATTCCAGTCGAATCCATTACATTCAGTTACGTGCTAAGTTCGGAAAGGTATGAATCCTATTCTTCTTTCCCACCAGGAGAGAATAGCATGACAGAGTGAGTTCTATAGCCTTGGATGTCAGCAGGTCTAGGAGAAGAACAGCTCTGAATTCAAAACCATTACATACACTTACGTGCTAATACCCTTGGGAAAGGTATGAATAATTTTCTTCTTTCATACGAGGAGAGAATAGTAGGGCAGAGTGTGTTCTATAGCCTTGGATGGCAACAGGTCTAGGAGAAGAACAGCTCTGAATTCAAAACCAATACATTCACTTACGTTCTAATATGAATCCTCTTCTTCTCCCTCCATTTATGAGTAAATAGCAGGGCAGAGTGGGTTCTATAGTCTTGGATGTCAACAGCTCTAGGAGAAGGAGAACTCTGAATTCAAAACCATTACATTCATTACGTGCTAATAACCTTGGGAAAGGTATGAATCTTCTTCTATGGGTAAATAGCAGACTGACTGGGTTCTATAGCCTTGGATGGCAACTGTTCTAAAAATCGTTATTATTTCATTCTCCAAAATGACGTGGGCAGAAGATGATCTAAAGAAAATTATTTATCCCCAAAATTTGTTTTTTCTGTTTTTTTTTTTCGAGCGAACATGTTCAACTCTGTGGCATGAACAAAGCTAAGATGAAACAGCTTAGCTCTTATTAACGGCATCAGAAAATAAACGATATCCAAATAATTGAGTTAATTCTCTATATTTCTGCAGTCATTTTACCAAAACTTTTCGACCGAACAATTCCACGTCCTTCCTCAGGTGTACATACCATAAACAGCAAATAGCGAGTAGAAAGTAGAAAATCTGTGAAAACTATGTGTTAATGATGTCCTTGTGTCGATAAATGATGTTAACACTGATGGACACCTGAATAATACTATACGTGATTCGGTCACATTTAACATTATATTTTATTCGACTCCTGACAATTCTTATCCGCCGGTGTGAGAGTGAAAGAGATCGGTTACGTCCTTGCTGGATCTTATATTTTTACGTGGACCTTACATTCTCGTCTTTGATGTCTGAGAGACTGCCTAACTACTCACTGCAACTTCTTATATATATTTACCTCTCACACACATGCATATCCCTTCTGCATCTGGCGGTCGGGAATTCATCTCAAGTCAATGCTGTTTCTGGCTTCCTCGGATTGCAAAGTCTATTCCGTTATAATATTATACTAAATAAATGGTTAGGATATTCGAATTCTGATCATGAGACTCGGGTTCGAATCTCACCATGGTCGATTTGTCAGAGTCTTTTCGATTTGTCAGAGACTTCCGGATCTCAGCCTGAAAACCATACCACGGATTGACCCAAGTCTAAACTGGGTAGCAAGGAATCATAAGTCATCGTGGCCGAGGGCTTGAGCGTGCCGGCCTTATTCGAATTGTTGATAACACTCTCTTTCCCAGAAACTGTAACTAAGGTCTGATCAGCATAGTTGCAGTAAAAACCATATGTGGGTGTTTAATAAACACAAATGTGCCTTAACAAGTGCCCGCAATAATGATTGACTAGCCGCCATAGTAAATGGGTATCCTCGAATATGAGTGGCGAGCTATATTGAAGAGGGTGCTGGGCGATATTGGTGCTGCTATAGCCAAACGGATAGAGAAGTCGCCGGGTGCAGATATAACGAAAAGCGTCATACATATGAAAGAGATAATGACGAAAACTGATAACAGTCGTTTTTTGGTTTTGTTTTGTTTTTTTCCTGCAGTGATGTGGAAACGGATCTTGATTGATTTGTTCCAAGGGAGATATTTTCTTTTATCTCAAAGCATCGTACAAATCAGGGCGTGGTGAGACTTTACTAGCGAATTAATCAAAAGTCCATTTAAGTGTCAATTAACGTAGTACTCCACTCTATAAAGTGGACACTGAAAAAAAAAACCCTGAAAAATGAGAGGCACAGAAAGATGAGTATTACGGTTTTTATCTTTGCAATTATTTCTTCAATTTTGCGTAGCAGGGAGATATGTCGACTAGCATCTTTCGCTATGTTAGCTTCTTACAGTTACGACAAATTAGTACAAGGGATTACCCCCAAAATAGATTACCCGTACTCTGGGGTTACGTCAGAGAAATTCAAGAATAAGCAATTAAGTCTCTCGCGCTTTCGGCCCTTAGTCTCTCTTTCCGATTAAAAACATATTTTCTTTTAATCATCTTACTCCAAGCAAGGTGATAAAGCCACTAAGACAGTAGGGTTTACTGATAGTGAAACAACCTGAAAAGTACATTAATTAGGTGAGAGAACAATAAAAGAGAAAGGATAAAAAAAGACATAAAATGAGAATGGCAATAAAGTCACTAAGACGCAATTGATTACTGAGTGTGGAGAATGAGAAAAAGAAATTATAAAAGAATAGAAAAACTAAGAAACCAGGATTAATAGGACAGAAAATAACGACTGGCATTGCATTGATCATCAAAATTGACAGGCAAGAGACTTCCATTAGCGAGAAATGTGAGAGAAGAAACTGTTAGCATAGAACTTACGGTTACATGTAGCCATTTCGACTGCAAAAAGAAGAGACCTATCTGCCAATCTATTACTGCGTTTAAATTCGTAAATTCGAGGGACCAACGAGTAAATCTCATCGAAACAGTTACCGTGAAAATATTTATAAAAGGCACAGATAAGTAACTTTGCGACGGTGGGAAAGTGACTGAATCGAAGCCGAGATCTCAGGTCAGGACTGATAACGCTGCAAGTTTATTTTTGGATTTTGTCCAGAATCTCTAAATACACAGCAGAAGCCGATGTGACAGCACTATTCAATACACGGACGAAAGGTAGATTTATAAAGGTGTAGGAAATATTTCTAGTAAGAAGAATTTTCTAGAACGACATAGTGAACCAAACTCCCTGGCAGCGTTCCGAGCAGTTAGTTCAATATAATCGTTTCATTTTGCGTCTTTTTTTTCCTGGATAAGAAGAATCAATTTGCTTCTAGCTTGACAATTTTGGTTATCAGGTCATTCGGAATTCTTTTCGAATTAATCCCAGATTTATTCCAGACAATTTTCAAAATTCATTTTTAGAATCATTGAAAGACAATATTCTTAAAATCTCTCTCCAACCAAAGTTATCGTGCTCCGTGAAGAAATCATGCCCATTTGACATTTAAATAATATGTGGAATTTCTTTGATAATGAAGAAGAACTTTCTCAAAGATTTAAAGATGCAATTTTATCAAAGAATGCAGAAAACAAAACATGGACGCAGTATGTAAGCAACGAAGAATTTTAAGAAATATAGGGAATAAAAAGTAATCAGAAAAAGAGAATATAAATTTCTTTGACACATAATGAGAAAAGATGGTTTGGAGAATATGACACTTACAGGAAGGGAAGCAAGATGCGCGTCGGGAAACAGCGAGTAATCTACCTAAACAAAGAACCCTATTCCTTAACAACTTCACTGCTTCAACCATGAGGGGCTCTCGAACCTTGTTTTGGGTGAAATTTAGTAAAACTCTCATCACTAAACAACCGGTACTATAAAAAAATGACGGCCATGTTTAAATAATTTTTCCAGCTGCATTGTTTAAATCTTCTGTATCAGTAATCTAAGATGTTGATTAATTAATTCTATTTAATTCTATTTAAGGAAAGTACGTCTCCATCAGTCAGATTATTTTTCTTGAGAGCCCATCGTATACGAAACACCAGATGCGAACTCTCGAGAAAAAATAATTTAAGTGAAGAGGATGTGCTTTACTTAAATCTATATATAAAATTCGCTGTTAGTCCATCCGTCCTTCTGTTCGTCAGACCCACTAAAATAACCATACGTTGACCAATTGAAAACTAATTTTGAGGAAAAGTGCAAATACGTAATGGGATAAAAAATATATTTAGTTTTACTATCGTTCATAGCTTAGTACATTAAATGTTCATTAATTTCTTTGAAAAAATTAAAAGTTTTATTATATTGCCACCATTTTAAAAACAATTTAATGATTAAAACAATAAACACTTATTTAATAAAAATGCAATTCTGTTTTGTGCATAACTTTTCTTTAAGTTTTTATATATACAGTGTAACCCGGATATAAGAGAGTTGTCGGTACCGGAGAAGAAGTCTCTTATATCCGGGTGTATCTTATATCCGGGTTTGGTCTATTATATATACATTAACACAGGTTCTAATTTGGGACCAGAGAAAATCTCTCTTATATCCGGGGTTTTCTTATATCCGTGTCTCTTATATCCGGTTTACACTGTACATGAATCGAATTTCTAGTTTGCTTTCCTTTTGCGAGAATTATAAACAAATCACTACGTGGAATTTTTCAAAAAGTTATAAATTGACTCCGGAATTAAATATTTACGCATGGCCGGTTGGATGTTTTATGCTCAAGAGTAAGAAATCCTAAGAATTGATTCTTCGATGTTAAAAAGGAAAAGAAGAAATTTTCTGTAAAAAAAAAATATTGTTCATCGTAAAGTCCTATAAAATTAAATTTTAAAAATTATGAAAACCGCGAAGTAAGGTTTTTGTCAAACAATTTTCCCAAACAAATCAGTTTATTCGAATTTCATCGATTGGTTTGCGAAATTGAGCGAAAGGTAGTTTAAATCGCGACAAAAATGTTAGCGATAACTTCAACAGTAGTAATTATTGTGAGGATATTAAAATAGATCAGCGTATTATAAAACAATTCTAGTAAGAACCTTAACTGTGAAGTGCTTCATAGGTAAAGTATGCTTGATCAGATGACAATTAACTATATTATTGTATATGAAAAAGAATTCTGTTTTTTAAATCATCGAAAGTTATTAACTAATCAAAGCCATCACAGAATGGCAGAAATATTTAAGTAATTTCCCAACTGCTTAGATTTTACTTTATAACCAAGTCGATATCCTGAAAAAAAGTTGAGAGGTATTGAGTATGCGGATGGTCTCGCTATCACTGCCGAGACCATGACCAATGTCAAAATTCTCATACATCATCTATAAAATACTGCCAACGATGTGAATGCCTCGAAAACTGAATTCATAAGCTTCAAGCAGCAAGGGTCGATACAAACTGTCTCAGGTGAATTAATAAAATATGTCGCATCTTTTGCATAACTAGGAAGAGAAATGAATTCTACTGAAAAGGATGAGAATAATTACATAGCTAAACCCTGGTTCACCTTGAATAAAATGGAGATCTGGAAATTTGATCTACCAGATAACCTCAAACGGAGACTCTTTTGAACTATTGTAGAGATACTGTTAATGTAAGATCCCACTGCTTGGACCGTAACTAAAATCGTAGACCCTAACATAGATGGAACTTCATCATCATCATCATACTTTGACTTCCTATGGATGGTCGGAACTCCATTGACAATCCCTATCTACAGTGTTTGGTCCTGAATTCCTGTCTCAAGATCCCAATATCCATCCCTGAGTCCTAAGCTATGTTGTCTGGGAAAGTCAATTTTGAATTGGGAACTCGGACGCTGTGAGCTATAACTAAAATGTCTTGAAGACAACATCCAAATAAATTCATACCCCTATGGACCTATCCCTGATATTTTTAAAAAAATTTTCAAAATATTTTTAAAGACGGGTTGGTCGGCCAGTAACCATCTACATTGACCAGCGATGTTATGACACACAATTCCTTTCTTGCATTTTAGGAAAAAAATCTGACTTATACATCGTTAAATCTAATTATTTAATCACTAGTTTATTTGTTCAAACATTCTTTTAGTCGAGATACATGTTTGAGTAGACGCCCTGCCGGTGCGAACACCTTTATTAAGTATGTAGAACCCCCGTTCTAGTTCCATGTGACATGGCACATTGGATAAAGGCGTTGGTTAGATCCAGTGACAGGAACCAAGGAGTGTGAGTTCAATACTCGGTTAAGGCAGTGGAGAATTTGCAGAGGAGAATTAACAGGACATAGCTAATAACTAATTGATAATTAAACATGGTACGTGGAACTAGGACAGTCTACCCCAGTGAGCGAAATAAATGGCTCAGTTCGACATTACAACCATCTGAAGAAGGCCGAAGCGTACAACGACCGAAACCTTATAACAAATATCGCGACAAAGATTGGGAGAATAGTACGAATCATGTAAATAATGTACATAACACATCCTCTTAGAAATATAAACAGATACTGAAGGGCCGAAACGTTGTGATAAATATGGCAACAAAGATGAGGACAATAGTCACAATAATGTAAATAGTGTATATAATACCTCATCTCAGAAATATAGACTAACACATACCTTTAGCCATTTAGTAACACAATTTATTTTGTGCTGTAAAAAGTAAGAGAAAACATTTTTAGTTTAATTTTATTTGCGAGGAACTTTATAACTTTTTTCTTAAAAACTTAAAAAAAAAACAAGTTTATTTTTTTACATATAATAATAAAATTATTTAAAAATCATTAATTATTTAAATTTTTAGAGCCGTGTTTCAAGATTATTTCTTCTCTACAAGTATCTTACGTTGGACGTAATCCAACAGTTTGAAAAACGGGTGGTCTACTCAAACACGCGCATAGCTGATGTAATAAAAATTAATATCAGGCTAAAAATAAAAATGCACTTCGTAATTGCTTTGTTTACATTTCACATACGTAGGCGAACAAATATGGGCTTTCGAGATATGAACAGGAAGATTGCATTTTTGAAAGGGTAATTGAACATGCTGGGCCGTGATGCTTTTGGCGACCGGTCGACGTGGTGTAATGGATCAATTACGGCTGAGTAGTGAGTTCGATCCTCACTGGGCGCCACACTTAAACGTCGCTTAAAATCCTTTCAGCACCTCGACGTGTTGTAATGGTTAGAATCCTTGTCTCGCTTGATCAATGACCCTTGAGTAGTGAGTTCGATTCACACCGAGTGCTCCGCACTTTCGGCCATTTAAACTACGCTTAGAAAATCATTTTGGACACTTCGACTTGGGTTCTGAAGCTTCTCTCTAAGGACTGAGTAGTGAGTTCGATCCTCACTGGGTAGTTCCAACATTTGG
>OZ038518.1:64864970-64877470 GCA_964036315.1 Acanthosepion esculentum | reverse complement strand
TTTGCCTTGATAAAGTCCCTCAGAATACGAAACGCGTCGGCTGAAATAAGTTTTCCTTTTGTCTTTATTCACATTGCCCTTTTACAGATATACTCTACCCCCTCTCTATATATGTTTAAGTGCGTATGATATATTTTTATATGGGTATATAAAATATAACTAAATAAAGAAAACGCATCGGCTTTGGTGACGCGTCGCACTCGTTAACCATTACACTTTCATCTTTCTAAACAATACCAAGATTCCCGGAATCTTTCTTCCAACGCAGATGCAGCAACAGTGATTGGAAATGTCTGAAATGGACCAAAGTACTTGAGCACTGTATCTGTTTATACTTAAACTTCGGGCAGTTTATTTACAATTTTGATCACGATGCACACAACGCCTTATCCGTCAGTCAGAAAAATACAACAACCTATGATACTAAATGTAGTGAAGCCACATTCATTAATGAAAACCAACAGGGTTTTGATAACACTTAAACTACTTAAATAAATTTTCATGTTTTACTTGCGTCATGTGTAATATTTTTTCCATCAAGTCTAATGTAAAATTTGTTGCGTCAAGTATAATTTCAAGCTGAGATTTAAAATTGACGAATTGGTGTCAAGTATATGCGACCTCTCTAGAAACTTTATACATTTAGACGTGTATATATATATATATATATATATATATATATATATATATATATATATATATATGTGTGTGTGTGTGTGTGTGTGAGTGTGTGTAAGAGAATATTTCTTTCTTTTTCCTCTCTTTCTTTTTTTTACGTCTTTTGCTGATTTGACAATAAATATATTTAGGTACTTGAGGAAATAGAATTATATTGCTGTCTCGGTGTTTTAATGTTAATTTTGCTAAGAATTGCTTTTCCTTGAGAATGGTTATTATTAAAATTTACACTTCTGGCACAAGCCATACTCTATGAGTACGATGTAAGATCTGAAATCCCTTCGGCCCTAATAATCTACGACGCATGCTTCTATTTAATTACGTTCTAATCCAGCTCCAAACCTTCCCGGTCTCCGTGATACCGAACTCAGCATTTCTTTTTCATAATCTTTCTCGATACAATGGGATGTGCGGGTGGTGTAATAGATAGAATGAGAAATCGAACAGTCGAATTCCATTCAGTTTCGTTATATTAACTTACGGGCAAATCTAGGGGTTAAATAGTAAGACTTGTATAGGGAAAAAGTATTGATATATAAAATTTCGCCAGCGCAATATCTAACCGCATAATATGTTTCCATTTCAAATAACCCACAGCGGTTTGATAAACCACAAATACATCAAAACAATCAGAACAAAAAATGCCAGTCCACTGATTGCTACTTGGTGTTTCACGTAAAAATCAGCAGTTATTTCCAAAATATAAACCGAAATGAAAAGCATGTTATCATATATACTGGAAGCCTTATAAAAAATAAGTGGAATTCATACATATTTCTCCGACGTCTCGTATTTTTTAAATTATTTCCCTACAAGCAAGGTAATAAAGCCATTAAGACGTTAGGAGTTACTGAGAATAGGAGGAAAAACACTACTAAAGAGAGAGAAGAATAAAAGAACAAGAATTAAGAAAAAAGAAGATAACGATTGACATTGCATTTAAATCTTTGAAGATTAAAGTTAACTGGGAAGCAAGAACCCGGGAGCGAGTTCCACAAGCGAGAAGTCTGAGGGAAGAAACTCTTAGTATAGAACTTGCGGTTACATTTAGCAATAATCCTTAATCTCGGTCCAATAGCAGGTCTGAATAGTCACTGAATTCAAAACCACACGAAAACAGGAAACGACTCCATCATACTATCTTGTCCTATACACAGCAATGTTGCGGGTTCCGTTCTCATATTGGTGAAACATCGGTTCCCGTACGACCACGGGAGTAAACTAACATTGAGCCTGGTGACTATTTAGATGGGTCACCGCTTGGGTATACCAAGTGCTGAAAGCTTGGATTTGTTTAGCTTGGGATTGTCAGTCGGAGAATCGAGTTCCAATTCTTGATGCGTTCATTATATTCACTTACGCGTAAATTCATCTTTCTAGTCTAGCTATGGGTTAATTAGTAAGACTGGTACCCTTGAAACTTTACTAGCTTGAAACAAATTACAATATAAATATATCTTCTGGCTTTAAATAACCTGCAAAGGGTTGATAAGCCGTAGAAAACCAATCAATTAAACAAGCACCGCTGCAGTGGTTGCAGTATATGTGGTACTTTAATGATTCTAATGGATTATGGAAGATTTACATCCACACAACCCTCCACACACTAAGCTTACATTTTTCGAACGTACGAATTGTTATTTATAGTATTGGCTTAGGCAAGGTACTTAAATTACTTATTATTTTATAATCTGTGTTTCGTGACTAATTTGATAATCATTTCTCTGTCGGCAGATACTATTAAATCTGAAATAGAAGTGGTATTCCAAATAAAAAGATAAGTCGGAAGATTAATTCCAAATTATTAAAAGGTGTTTTTGGCATAAAAGGGCAGGATATTCGTTGAGAAAAATAGGAAGAGGAATTTGTAGTTAATATACAGTTTGGAAAAGGAATAACAGTAGGCAGGTTAAAAAAAATATAAATTTAATTATCAGGCTTGAATAAATTCTCTTACTACGAGATGGATAACTGAATTCAAAACCACGCGAAACAGGGATCGACATGATCCTACCTTGTCCTAGATACATCACTGCTACAATCGCTGCAGTGGATGTGGTACTCGTATGACTCTAATGGATAACTGGATATTCACACCAATCGATTCTACACACATCGGACACAAGAATAGGCTATGACATAGTTTAATGCAGGTATTTGTAGGAAAGGTTTGCTAATATTCGTACTTATATTATGTTTAATGTTGAAGATTTCAAACGTTTTTTCCAGATAGGAGAGTAAATATGTTAGCCTTCTTTTTTTTTTCAAAGTTTGGACGCGCAACCTAGGAAGATTGGTAAATCTCACTGGAACGCAAGATATTGGTGAAGCAACATCACAAAATTTTTTTAAAAAAGTATCATTCAAACAACGCAATCAGAAAGAACGAAGAAAAGATAGAATGTAAGACGTTTAAATAGAGAACTGTGAATACTATGTAAGGATGAAAGTACCGCATCTTTTAAAAACAGCCACTAAAAAGAAGAAAAATCTAAAATAAGTAAAAGATAAAAAAACGTTGCTTCATCTAAATTTAATTGCATTACTCAGAGGGTCACCCTCTTTGCCATATCACAACGTTTCGGCCGTTGTACGCTCCGGCCTTCTTCAGGTGATTGTAATTTCGAACCAAACCCTTTATTTCGTCTACCGGGGTAGATTGTTCAAGTTCCACGTGCAATGACTCTTCTGGAGGTGTCAGTTATTTCCTTTTAACTCAATTCTCAAAGTTTTTCTGCTCACAACTGCTGTAGCCTGGTATTGAACTCACAACCCTTTCGCTCTAACACCTGATTTAACCAGCGTCTTTATCCACTGGGCCACGTATTCCTATTAATGTGAGTCCTACACGTAATCTTAATACCTCATTTCAGAGATATAGACAGATCTGTAAACTTAATGTATGTAGTATGTAAATGAATTAAGAATAAACACAAAGAAAAAACGGATGAAATAAGAAATAAATACGAATAAATAATGTGAAAACGATTGATACATATATTGGAGCCGACGAAGAAATAAATAAAAAGAATCTAAATTCTTGTATTTTGTCCATTAGGATATCAATACTTAAAATCCAAAAACAACATCGAATCGTTGTCTGAGTGTTTTTCCAGATAGTTATATGCTGTTTAATCCTTTTAAATAAGAGAATGTAATTTATTGACGGAGTGTAAAAAAGCAAAACAAAAAAAATCTCTACGTATATCATTTCATTTTTCGAAAGTTCATCACAGTAAAATAATATTTTGATTTATGTCCTTCGAATCAGAAAAAGTGACATAAGATTTCTGTGACACATGATGAGGAAGGAGGATTAGGAAAATTTGACACTCAGAGGATATTCTTCTTCTATGTGCAGTGTCCGTTCAGGACGTCAGTAATCATGGCTCACGACAATTTGCTGTTCTTAATAAATCTTTCCTTTTTGCTATCTGTTCCAAAACTTGCCTCGTCACTCATTCACTCAAAATCACCAGCTAGTTTATGCGTTGTTTTCTTCTGTCCCACTTGCCATCAATCTGTCCAGTGAGCATCATATTTTCCAAGCCGTTTTTCCTCATTATGTGTCCTATTAATTTCAAATGGTTTTGTCTATAGTTAAGCATAAGTGTTTTTATTTTTTGTTTCTATTTTCTCTAAAACTTCTTCGTTGCTCACATGTTCAGTCAATGGTATTCTCATCTTCCTTCTGTATAATAACATTTATTTCGCTTCAAGTTTCTTCTTCATCTGTGAGGAGATTGTCCAGCATTCACTGCCATTCACTGCCATCAGGGAGGACTGATATTACATGACAGTTCAGCAATCTTTTCTTTGTTTCTTTTGCTTAAAGTCTCTTCTTCATCTGTGAAGAGATTGTCCAGTATTCACTGTCATATAGGAGGACTGATATTACATAACAGTTCAGTACACATTGCTTTGTTTCTGTAGCTCACAGTCTATTAATCATTGATGAGATTGTCCAGCATTCATTGCCATACATGAGTACTGATATTACATAACAGTGGAGTATTCTTTTCTTTGATGTGTTGCTTGAAGTCTCTGTGAGGAGATTGCCCAGCATACCTTGTCATAGAGGGGGACTGATATTACATAACAATTCAGTAACCTTTTCTTTCATTCTGTTGCTTCAACCTCTTCATCATCTGCGCGGAGATTGTCCAGTATTCATTGCCGTCCAGCAAGACTGATATTACATAACAATTCAGTATTCCTTTCTTTATTTCTGTTGCTTCAAGTCTCTTTTTAATAAGTGATGAGATTGTCCAGTCTTCACTGTCATATAGGAGGATTTATATAACGTAATAGTTCAGTACTCTTTTCTTTGTTTCTTTGAGGAGATTATCCAGCATCCACTACCGTACAGGACTGATATTATATCACAATTTAGTACTCTTTTCTATGTTTCTAACGGAATCTATCTGTTCCTTTATACTTTTCTTTGCGTTGGGAAGTCATATTGAAGGAAAAATGTTTCGTCGAGGACAGCGTGCCACGTTCCTGACCCGCTTGTGTTAATGTCGGTGGGACCGTGAAAATATTGTCAAAAGCTAACCGTTACTTCGAGATAAAAAGGGAATGAAAGGAAGTGGAGAGCCATGATCGACCATGTCCTGAAGGGACACAGGACACATACACACACACACACACATACACACACACACACACACACACACACACACACACACACACACACACACACACACACACACACACACACACATATATATATATATATATATATATATATATATATATTATTTTTTTTATTGTATTTTACCAATTTTCGGATATGATTTGATTATTGCTCAAAGTTGCGGATGAACTCTCCGAAGTTTACATTTTGTTATTTCTGTTCAAGTACTTTTCGACATTCACCGTCATTATCAAGATTCAATGTGGCGCCTGTGTGGTAGTTCGAATTCCTTTGCCTGCATCGTGGTATTCTTTGGGAAGCTGGATGTTCGGAATGGTCTAGCGTCACCTCAGGCGTAACGGTGAATTGGAAACGAGGCGCAAGAAATTTAATTTAAATTTTTATTTTTCACTTTTATTTTTATTTTATTTATTTATTATTAATATACAGATAAAATATGTGCACACATTAATTATATTATATGTACTTCAATATATTTTTTCCTGTGGGAGTTGGTATATTTTTAAATTTGGGCTGTTTATTTTGTATAATAATATCTTTGAGTCTCCCCTTGTATTTGGTGCTGTAGGGTATGTTGGCTTTATATACTGGTATTTGTCTAATGTTGATAATCGTACTTTGGGCCTTCATAATTTGCTAGTCCATGTGTGCAAGGATTGCAATGTTTCGATAGGTGATGTGTCAATCTGTGAGAGAGTGTGGTCCACGTGTGCAAGGATTGCAATGTTTCGATAGGTGATGTGTCAATCTACGTGAGAATGTAATTCATGTGTGCATGGATTGCGGTATCTTTCGATAGGTAACAAGGCAATAAGCGAGAGAGTGTGGTCAATGTGTGCCCAATGTAAATATTTAATATCGTATTGTCATTATTATTGTTGGAGATATAATATTCCATAGGACATGAGAAATCATATTTTTTTTTACATAGGATAGATATATCATGTCCGGTGTTGGTGGCAATAATTAAGTTTTAAACGTATTGTAGTAGATGATAATTCTTAGTTGTTTCTTTAGGATCATTGGTGATATGAACCAGTGAATTATGTTTTTGAATTGCTTTATCTTCTTGTTTATAATTAAAGTGCATTTGGTTAGGATTGAATAAGTTAATGGTGTATTTATTTTGTTTGCGCCAGGGAGAGGCCAGCCGCCATTTTTTCTAAATTTTGTTAAGGTTAATTTTATTTGTTACTCGATGACTCGGTTAGGGAAATTATTGTTAGTTAGGGTTTGTTTAATGTTGCTAACTTCTTTCTAGAATATCCGAAGATAAGATGACTTTGGCTCGGTAAATTATGTTTTGTTTTTGTTTTTTTGTTTTATAACAGCTATTTTGTAACTGCGAGGACATTCACTTTTGTAGAGTAAACACGAGTTTTTGCTACTATTATTCTTTTCTTTTTTTCTTTTTTGTTAAATGAGGTAGTAAAGTTATGGCTGTTGGCAACCTACTAATATGTCAAGGAAAGGAATTGTATTGTTAATGTTCAGTTCGTAAGTAAAATGTAGGACAGAGTTACTGTCAAATATTTCTTTCAGTTTTTTTTTAAATTTATTCTAAGCTGTTTGCTAACATGAATACGTATGTCGTGAATGTAGCGTGCCTACATGCGGAGCTTGGTGGATTTATACAAGACTCTGAATCTGTTCAGAAATGAGATAGAGTCGGTCCAGAGTTTGAAACGATCGTGAGTCTGTGCATTTGTTTGCAATAGACTAAGTGAATGGCATAGTTAATTTTGTTAAGGCTAGTTTTATTTGTTCGTCGACGGTTAGGGAAATTATTGTTAGTTTGGGTTTGTTTAATGTTGCTAAGTTTCCTATAGAATAATATGCCCGAAGAAGAGATTACTTTGGTTCGATCAGTCATGTTTTTTATAACAGCTATTTTGTAACTGCGAGGACATTCACTTTTGTAGTTGAATAGATTCATGTGTCTGCTAGTAGAGTTTTTTTTGTAAATGGAAGCGGTAAGGTTATAGCTGTTGGCATCGACTAATACGTCAAAGAAAGGGATTTTACTGTTAATGTTTTGTTCATGAGTAAAGTGTAGGACAGACATATTCTCAAATGTTTCTTTCAGTTTTTTAATTGCTTCTAAGCTGTTAGCTAATCTGAAGATATCCTCGATATAGCCTGCGTATAATGGAGGGATTATTGAAGACCTTATTTTCCATATCTCATCTCGAAATTAATAGAGTCGGTCCAAGTGACGAAGCCATCGCTACGCGGCCACTTTGTATATACATGTTGTCATAGTCGTCGTAAAATAGTACTTGTGTCGTGCAGAATAGAATAGCTGCCGACCAGAGGTTGTATTCTTTGACACTTGCATGCCTTATACTCTAACACCCAGTGTGTCTGCTTAGTTATCCTATGTACATTCCAACCGACCCGAGTGTATTATCGCACAAACAAAAGCCCGAGTATTTGTTCTGTTCCTTCACATGTGTCAAAGGATTCCTTCTATTTGAAAGGTAATAATATTAATTGAATATCGCAATATATGTCAGGCTTTCATTGATTTATATTATTAGGGTCGACATGTCACTTGTTCTAGATAGAACCAAACAAGTGTTGAATTTTGCTATATAGGAAGAAAAATGAGTAAATACCGAGTTTCGAGCGCGACACACTGAACTTTTGAATATACGTCTCCCGCCAAGTATATAAATAGCGGTGTCAGGCTACTGACTGCAGTGATTACTACTAAGTGGAACTATCCAGTCGAATTAGTATGAATTATTTTGCGCCGATGATTTGGGTTTTGATTCAGGATTTACCGGTCTATACGCCGAACTTTGCTACTAAAAAGGCATTCACTGAAATGGTTAATTATCTTTGGTTAAATTTTACTTCTTTGTTCTTGTTACGTATTTATTTACGGTTGTAATTAAATACTGTTTTATCTTAACAGTGAAGTCTTGAGTTATACTTAATTATTAACGGCCACCGTTCGTCACAAAATGATCTAAGTTAGTTAAAATTGTCGGCTCATTTTATCGCTCCAAGAAATGCTGTCTACTTTTGCTATATTTTAGAGCCAAGTGTGAATCCCTAGCCTCCCTATCGTCATAATCTTCACTTTCATTCATCTTCTTTTCAATTCATATCACTCACCACATTGATCCTTACCATTTAAAATGTAACCCTCTGCCTTGAATGACTCTCGTGTCTCGTTTTAACCAAATATAGTAAAGAAAATATTATTATTATTGTAATTGTTTTTAACGGTCTAACAATATTAGAAGCAGACGTGGACAATTTTCTTTACTATATATATATATATATATATATATATATATATATATATATATATATATATATATATATATATATATATGCGGGTAAAATCAGAACAAATAGAGTATAAATCCACTGTCTGTAACTATTTAGTCGAATTAGTATAAAACATTGTGCGTCGATGATTTGGGTTTGGATTTAGGATTTACCGGACGTTAAGCCGAGCTGCGCTACTAACAAGGTATTCACTGAAATGGTTAATTATCTTTGGCTGACTTTTACTTCTTTGTTCTTGTTAAGTATTTATTTGCGGTTGTAATTTTAATATTTTTTATTTCAACATTGAAGTCTTGAGTTATACTTAATTATTAGCGGCCACCTTACTTAAAAAAGATAGATGGATTGAACAGATTCAGATAGATAGATAGATAGATAGATAGATAGATAGATAGATAGATAGATAGATAGATAGATAGATAGATCGTGTCATATAGGAAGAAAATGAGTAACTACTGACACCGAGGTTCGAGCATGACGCTCTGGAGTTATGACTATATTTTTTCCGCCAAGTGTATAAATAGCGGTGTCAGCCTACTGACTGCAGTGATTATTGAATGACTATTGAATGGAACTATTCAGTCGAATTAGTGTTAATTATTGTGTGTCGATGATTTGGGGTTTGATTTAGGATTTACCAGACGTTAAACCGAGCCGCGCTACTAACAAGGTATTCACTGAAATGGTTAATTATCTTTGGTTGACTTTCACTTCTTTGTTCTTCTTAAGTATTTATTTGCGGTCGTGATTAAATACTGTTTTATTTTAACAAAGAACTCTTGAGTTATACTTAATCATTAACGGTCACCGTACGTGACAAAACATTTAATACACGTTTCGCTGCAAACTGATGCCAATTTCAAGTGTCTAATTTTTTGCTCAGTTTTATCAAACATGTCAGCTATCATAGGAGTCTTTCTGAAAATACGAAAATTCTGAAACTTTGTAAGCACCAATTCATTCTATTCGTCTTAGTTTCAACATTTAGATTGGTGTAAATGTCGGCATCCAACACAGATATATGTTTCCCTAAACGGCCTCGACAAAAAAAAACCCCAAAAGACAAAAAAAAACTCAGTATAATTCAGATTTAAAGAAAGTGATATGGCTGGTCTGTGGAAATCAGAATAACCTTCGAGTGACATCAGTGACAATGTGAGATCTTATCTCTCGATATGACTCAATATAAATGCTTCAAGGAAAATTTATAAAAAATGATTCAAAAGTAACAGAACAGAAAGATCTTTCATGATAAACTTTGCTTATTCTAACAGCTCAATATATAAGAAATTTACGAAATTATGTGTGACTTGTGGAGAGTTGGTTTAGATGTTAAGAAAGAAAGATAGAACATGCGGATATAGCGAGTGATAGAGTGTTATGAACAGAATAAAGATACACACACACATATATATATATATATATATATATATATAGATAGATAGATAGATAGATAGATAGATAAGAATAGAATGAGATAGAAAGATAGATAGATAAATAACCGTTCTGATCATTTTGGGTTTTGCAGTAAATCACTAAATCATCCATAACTTTCGTATTATCCTCTCAAATTACACCAGACAATAACAAACAATATCGTATTTATTGTAAAAAGGAAACGGTATACTTATAGTCAATAAACAAAAGACCAAAACCACGTGACCAAAGACACCCCCCCCAAAAAAAAACAACAACAACGGGAAGTATACCATTCTTTTTTTTACCTCTTTAGCCGGCCTTCCCTGACGATCCGCTTAGGTGAAATCTTAGTAGGTTTGTCCGGCTCTCTAGGATTATATATATATATATATATATATATATATATATATATATATATATATATATATATATATATATATATATATGTAAGTAAACACAAATATAATGATTAATCCACCTTTAAAAAAAGATTAAAATAATGGAAGTTTTAATAATAAAAAAGAAAAAAAACAACTCTATATTAACTACGAACAAGGCCACAATGTGCTAACCGTGTACGGAAATAAAAAAAAAACATCCCTACTACTCTCTAGACATACACATAATGCATAGACTCAATTAAGCTGAAAAATCGAATCATCCTTGATAATGGCTAAAGGTATAGCCGAAAGCGCTCGGAACTATAACAGACTTGGACAGTTTTTACACGCTCTTTGTCCAGAAAAGAAAGCTCTTGTTCGAAGATAATAAAAATTAAATAAAAAGCTTAACCGTAGTACCTTGTCGGTCGTTTTTAATGAAACATGCATATATATATATATATATATATATATATATATATATATATATATATATATATATGTATATATATATATATATATATATATATATATATATATATATATATATATATATATGTGTGTGTGAAAATTTCTCAAATTTAACTTTTAGAGAAGACAATCTTTATAAATAAATGACAATAGAAAAACAGTAATTGCTGATGCGTTTCGTCCAATGTGGATTTCCTCAAAGTAAAAAACAAAATGAATTTAATTAAACAAAGAAAATTAATAAAAACAAAAAACACTATTTCACCTTTTCTAACAAACTTACTGCTCTCACAAACAAATGTTCACAAAAATATATTAAAATCAAAAGAAAACGGTTGAATCCATCAACACAGATTAATGATAATATTCTCCACACGTGACATTAACTGACGTTATTTTCATTTAACAAAATGAAAATAACGTCCCCTACATTCCAGTTGCTAAGAACACACTGTTTTTTGTTTTTATTAATTTTCTTTGTTTAATTAAATTTATTTTCATATATATATATATATATATATATATATATATATATATATATATATATATATATATATATGCATGTTTTATTAAAAACGACAGAGAAGGTACGAGACAGGAATTACTGTTTTCCTATTGTCATTTATATATATATATATATATATATATATATATATATATATATATATATATATATATATACATTCAAAAGGCTAGTCTATACTTTACACACACACACGCACACATACATACACACACATACACACACATACACACACACGCACATATATATATATATATATATATATGAAGAAATATAGTCTTAAAGTGTGCTATATTTATGTGATAAAGTGCTCAATATATGAGATAGAGCGTGTGTAAATATAAAAGTGAACATAGAAGTCAACACTTAAAGGCGAGAGTCTGTTTCAAAAAATAAATAAATAAATATATAAGATAAAAAATGAAAAGTAAAAATAAATAAAAACAAGCAATATAATTTGACACAAATAAATAAATAAACGACTTCCGGTAAAATATCCGCCAAAATAGACTACCACGATGCACCACTGACCCGTATATATAAATAGCCGAGAAAAATAACAGCACTCGTGGCCTGACGATTGCATCTAGCATGAAACAGACTGTCGCCTCTAAGTGTTTACTTCTATGTTCCCTTATATATATATATATATATATATATATATATATATATATATATATATATATATATATATATATATATATATATATATATATTCTAACACCCTGTGTATACTTAACACCTGAATATCGCGTTGTGCATGATACTTCGAGTTGTGTTAGCGGTGAGGGATAATAAGTATCTTTATTAATATATACTTAATAGTTCTGTTGTATTACATCGAGTAATGCACTATATTTTTTAAGCAAATCGCCCCAAGGAAGGAAGGAGTGCCACTAGCAGGTTACAGAGAGTGATAGTAAGAGTAAAGAGGAGTGTTTGGGAAAAGGATAAAGAAAAGAACAGAGATCAAGATCAAGGCATCAGAAGATATCGATTGACATTACATTTGAATATTTGAAGATCATAGCTATCTGAGAATAAGTGATAAGTAGTGAGTTCCACT
>OZ038518.1:64844970-64859970 GCA_964036315.1 Acanthosepion esculentum | reverse complement strand
AAATTTTTTTTTAATTGTAAATACGCAGCGGAGTTCGAATTCCAGTCAAGTGCATTGCATTCACTTACGAGCGAATAACGTTGAGAAAGGTATGAATCCTCTTCTTCCCACCCCCAGGTAAATAGCAGGAAAGACCCGGTTCTATAGCCCTGGATGGCAACTGTTCTACCGCAGAAAGAAGTGGCAATGTACTGCGAGAAGAAAAATCTGCCTCGTCAGTCATGTATCGAAAAATCGCCTTAGCTTATCACGTATGTCACATCACTGACTGACTTATTACGGGATTTGAGATCGATATACTTTTCCCTTCATATAAGACTTATTTTTACAATAAAATTTACCCAAGCAAGGCCTGAGAGCCATTCAAGATACAGTGTTACTGTTAAAATCTCAGTCATGGATGTTGTGTGTGATATGAATGAAATAGAAGTGAATATTTATTAAGGCGTATAGCTTACGACTGACTTGAAGAGTTTCTGTCCGAATAATTCGCACAAGGAATGATCATTATTTAAACCATTTATATTCGGACAGGAGAGGAACCCGGACAAGGCTTTGCCGCAGGGCAAAGTGTCGTCCGGGGAGGTAGACAGTCCCTGAATCCGTTTGTACGGGTTCTAATGGGAATATTTGGGGCCGAGCCTACGTCCTCGGAGAACCGACATTAAACCGGCCTTGTGCCGCATGCGACCCATGTTGGGGGTTGTTAAATATAGGAACGAGTTGAGACCTAACGAGTCAAGACATATTAGATCACTCTAAACCAGACTGACAGTCATACTAACACCTTCAACTTCTTGTATTATTATTCTGTTTAATATATCTTTGTTATTTCTACTCTTGTGTTCGTGTTGTTCTTCCTTGGTCCTAACCTTGGACCAGAACAGTGGTGCGAGGATATTGGACCATCAGACAAACCAAGACAGCCATCTGGATAGAGCAGTCTGAGATCAAGAGAGTTTATTAAAGTATATTTGATATGTTGGCCCTCTTCCGAGAGACTGCATCTCTTCTGTCCCGCTCTTTCCAAAAGATTGCCGACCCCTGGTCTAAAATTTCAAATTCATTCTTTCTAGAGTGAATAAATTATTGGAATGTTCATGTGTGAGAAAAAGCCCAGAAACATGTGCCCATTGTCCAACAACATTTGGGTCGAAGACAAATGTCGAACGGTGTTATTTAATTAATTCATGGAGCAAGTGGCAGAAAAACATTAGTTGGAGTTAAGCGACTTTCAATACGACGAAATTTTTAAATCAAAATTTAATTCCAAATCCGCGAAAAATATAAATATTGTATTGAATAATGCAAAAATAATGGTAACATTATTTGGAAGTACATCTGCTTGTGAACATTTTTTTCCGAAAATGAAATATACCAGGAATCATTTTGAGAAGTTTGAATGAAGAGCACCTGGATGATGTTTTGCTCCTTTCATCGATAAATTGATTTGGAAAAGTGATCGAACGATTAGACGAAACAAGTTTATCATTAAATAATTCTTCGTTTCTTATTGTATTTTGTTTCTAGTAAGGAATTTCCATTTTTTTGTTTGTCTTATTTCTTATCCTGTTTTATCTGCAGTAAATAAATAAATGTGTTTAAATAATTTAACAGTAAATACAATAACCTTAATTAACATTAAATAAAATATAACATTAAATAATATAACATTAAATAATATAAATAAATATAACATTAAACATAAATAAGTAATAAATAAATAATAGAAATATATATAATATTAACTAACATAAATAAATAAATAATATAACATTAAATAATATAACATTAAGTAAATAAATGTGTTTAAATAATATAACATTAAATTGTTTTTTTTCTTTAAACCTCCAAACCAAGGTAGCCTTCTGGACGGAGCGGTCTGAGATCGAGAGAATTTATTGTAATCCATTTGATATCATATCCCACCTCAGAGAGCGTCCGTAGCTTAGTGGCCAGCTATATCCAAAAGGTTGCCGACCCCTGGAAGTAGACTGAAGCTAAGAAGACAAATTGATTTTTCTGTTTAATTCTCGCTTTCACGATAAAATATAGACTCGGTGTTTACTAAAATCCAGTTAGTTTGGGTACAAGGCTGAATATGTAAAATACAGAAATGGCGCAACTGCTCGATTTCGAGGATGCCCGTCTACTAGGGCCACTAGCTAATCCCCGTTGCAGGCACTTGCTCGGGCACATTTGTGCTTTTTCAACACTCAGAGCGTCCAACTATGGCTTTTTTTGAAACTATACTGAGCGAACCTTAGTTACAGTTTCTGGCAGAGAACACATTAGCGTGATCAACAGTCTGAACAAGGCCAGCACACTCAAACCCTCAGTCACGATGACATGTGATTTTGTGCCAGCACAACCACCGACGGCTCTCAAAGGGTTATGCGAGCGTTCTAACCACTCGGCTTGAAAATGTAGGCTACTAAAATATAATCAAACTAAATATCTACGTAACTAGGTTACTCTTCTGTTACCTCATGAGGGACGTCTTCGGTGGCGAACGTGTTCAGTTTCTCACTTCATTCATTTCAACAAAAGTGTAGTTTATCTCGTGTGAATTTGACCTGGTCACGAATTGTGTTATAAGAATATCGAATTTGTTTGAAATCGGAGAAGAAGCAAACATTTGGAGGTGGTTAGTGTTCAGATAGCACGGTGGTTGTTTTTTTTATTATTATTTTATTTGTTTTTGAAATTGATAAGTAGACAAATGCGTACATAGAAGGTATCCCACGCCGACAAAAAATGTCGCTCAGTTAAATAGGCCTCACTCTCTTTTATATATATATATATTATGAAATGGACAAAGTCCGACAATTATTTAAAGACATTTTTATGTTTAACATTCTTTTTATAGATACACATATTTAAGTAAATGCTCTGTTTTATAATAAACAGTATTAAATAACATTTACCGGCTAGAATGTCCGAGAAATTTTCAGAGAAAATATTCATCCTCAGACAGGATTCGAACCTGTATCCTATACGGAACCGTCATATAGCCTGACGTGCCTTAACCGATTCAGCCTCAGAGGATCGTTCGGTTGGCAAGGTCGAATTTACGACATTTATATTATGTTTAACGTTCTTTTTATAGATACAAGTATTTAAGCAAATGCTCGGTTTTATAATAAACAGTATTAATTAACATTTACCGACCTGAATGTCCGAGAAATTTTCATAGAAAATTTTCGCTCTTCGACAGGAATCGAACCTGTATCCTATTAAGGCACATCACGCGAAATGATGGTTCCGTATAGGATACAGGTTCGATTCCTTAGATGTGGCAAAATCCCGAAAGTGTGGAACACGCAATGAAGATCGAACACACTACTCATGTCCTGTGAATGTTACCTTTTCCAATTTCTCATTTTTCATTATGTACCCTAGAATTTTCAGTTGCCTTTTTGTGATTCTAAGTTTAAGAATCCTTTTTCTTTGGGTAATTTATTTTGCAATCAGTTTACTAAAGCACACCAAATGTTCGTGATTCTATTCCAGTGTCCTTCAAGATGCCCCGCGTGTGTTAAATTCTCCTAGACTTTTTTCCTCTCTTCTTGTCTTACAATTTTTTGTTACCTCTTTTTGATTATTTGCAACAGTTTCTTTGAAGTTCCTGTTGCTACAAGAAAGATTAAATGGAGAAAAATATTCGTCCTTTCTTTATTTGTTAATTCAGGGATTTTTTTTGGAGTTCTTTCATTACTCTTTATCTTATCTTCCTTTTTCTCGTTGCAATCTTTCTTTTTTCTTTCATTCTTCCTTTCTTTCTTTGTTTCTTATTCATTTCTTTGTTTCTTTCTTTCTTATTCATTTCTTCTTTCTTTCTTCTTTCTTTCTAGTTCATTTCTTCTTTCTTTCTTTCTTTTTACCCAATTAATTTATTTCTTCTTTCTTTCTTTCTTTCATTCTTTCTTTTTACCCAGTTCATTTCTTTCTTTCTTCCTTCCAGTTCATTTCTTTCTTTCTTTCTTTCTTTCTTTCTTTCTTTCTTTCTTTTTACCCAGTTCATTTCTTTCTTTCCTCCTTCCAGTTCATTTCTTTCTTTCTTTCTTTCTTTTTACCCAATTAATTTATTTCTTCTTTCTTTCTTTCTTTCTTTCTTTCATTCTTTCTTTTTACCCAGTTCATTTCTTTCTTTCCTCCTTCCAGTTCATTTCTTTCTTTCTTTCTTTCTTTTTACCCAATTAATTTATTTCTTCTTTCTTTCTTTCTTTCTTTCTTTCATTCTTTCTTTTTACCCAGTTCATTTCTTTCTTTCCTCCTTCCAGTTCATTTCTTTCTTTCTTTCTTTCTTTTTACCCAATTAATTTATTTCTTCTTTCTTTCTTTCTTTCTTTCTTTCTTTCTTTTTACCCAGTTCATTTCTTTCTTTCCTCCTTCCAGTTCATTTCTTTCTTTCTTTCTTTCTTTTTACCCAATTAATTTCTTTCTTTTTTCTTTCTTTCCAGTTCATTTCTTTTTTTCCAGTTCATTTCTTTCTTTCTTTCTTTCTTTTTTTTACCCAATTAATTTATTTCTTCTTTCTTTCTTTCCAGTTCATTTCTTCTTTCTTACCAGTTCATTTCTTTCTTTCTTTCTTTCTTTCTTTCTTTCTTTCTTTCTTTCTTTCTTTCTTATATAGATAACCGCGTAGAGAGGTAGTGATCTTTAGAAGGCAAGGGCGTTTATCTATCCGAGGTAGTTGTCTTAACCAACCTGTGATAGCTCTCGAAGCATAATGATCACAGTAAACCAAGAAGTAAATTTCACCGGCTTTTACCTTTTTTTTCCCCCCGATGCTAAATCAACGATAGATAATAGGGGTTGGAAAATGAGGTGACCTTAGCAAGAAACGATAATGTTCTTCATTCTTCAACTTATTCCTATTTATTTATTCGTTTTAGGCCATTAGTAATATTATTTTTTTATTTAGTGTGTTTAATTTTTAATTCCTTTATCGTCTGTTCTTAATCTTTTCCCTCCATTCTTGACGGATCTTTCAGAATTCTTTTTGTTTTGCTTCGTTTCTTGATTGCGGTTTTTGTAATCACCTTTGATTTGACTTGCCAGTGAAGCAAGGACGACATGCCTCAGCAACTGATTCAGCCTTTCCTCTATTTTCTACTTTTCAGTTCTCTCACTTTTTTATTCTTTCTTTCATTGTTTTTTTTTAATTCTTTCTTTTGTTAGATTTTCCTTTTATTTGCTGGCTTTTGCTTCGGGAAATCTCGAGTTCCTTTTTGGCTTTCTTTATTCAGGTTTTTCGCTTCATCCTCCAGCTTCGACTTTCAATTTATTTAATCTGACCTTTTCTTCTTTATCTACGTCTTCTTCTTCTTCTTCTTCTTCTTCTTCTTCTTCTTCTTCTTCTTCTTCTTCTTCTTCTTCTTCTTCTCCTCCTCCTTCAACGTCATGCTCTTTCCTCTTTTTTCAATCATTCCGTTCATTAATATTTTTTCAACTTTTAATTCTCCACTTTATTCTCCACTATTCCGATCATTTTCGCATGTTACCTGCCTCAGTGCCTATGTACTTTTAATTCTTCTCAGGTTCCTTCTTCTTCTTCTTCTTTTTCTTCTTCTACGTCTTCTTCTTCTTCTTCTTCTTCTTCTTCTTCTTCTTCTTCTTCTTCTTCTTCTTCTTCTTTTTCTTCTTCTAAGTCTTCTTCTTCTTCTTCTTCTTCTTCTTCTTCTTCTTCATCTTCTTCTTTTTCTCTTTCTCTTTCTCCTCCTACTTCTTCTTCTTTTTTTTTCTTCTTCTTCTTCTTCTTCTTCTTCTTCTTTTCCTCTTCCTCCTTCTTCTTCTTCTTCTTCTTCTTCTTCTTCTTCTTCTTCTTCTTCTTCTTCTTCTTCTTCTACGTCTTCTTCTTCTCTTTCTCTTTCTCCTCCTACTTCTTCTTCTTCTTTTTCTTCTTCTTCTTCTTCTTCTTCTTCTTCTTCTTCTTTTCCTCTTCCTCCTTCTTCTTCTTCTTCTTCTTCTTCTTCTTCTTCTTCTTCTTCTTCTTCTTCTTCTTCTTCTTCTTCTTCTTCTACGTCTTCTTCTTCTCTTTCTCTTTCTCCTCCTACTTCTTCTTTTTTTTCTTCTTCTTCTTCTTCTTCTTCTTCTTCTTCTCCTCCTCCTCCTTCTTTTTCTTCTCCCCCTTCTTCTTCTCCTCCTCCTCCTTATTATTCTCCTCCTCCTTCTTCTTCCCTTCTTCCTTCTTCTTTCACGTATCCTCTTCTTCTTCTTCTTCTTCTTCTTCTTCTTCTTCTTCTTCTTCTTCTTCTTCTTCTTCTCCTAAGTCTTCTTCTTTTCCTCTTCCTCCTTCTTCTTCTTCTTCTTCTTCTTCTTCTTCTACGTCTTCTTCTTCTCTTTCTCTTTCTCCTCCTCCTTCTTCTTCTTTTTCTTCTTCTTCTTCTTCTTCTTCATTTCCCCCTCTTCTTTTTTTCTTCTTCTCATTATTATTATTATTATTATTATTATTATTATTATTATTATTATGATTGTCCTTTCCCTCTTGTAAATCTCCTTTTCCTCCCCATCCCGGTAACATTTAATTTATTGTCTTCCTTGCAACTGATTTTCTATTTCTTCTTCTTCGAGTCAAACAGAAAATATTTCGAAGATGATGATACTCTTTATTCCTCATTTGTCCGATGTTGAATTCCGGTCCCTTTGTATCCGAACGTGCACGCAAGTTGTTTCGCGAATAAACTAGCAAGAGGCAAACGTTACGTACGGCTGGTGAATGAATTTATTCGTCGTCTTTTCACTTGGATTGTTTGTATGATTTTTCGTTCAGATTTACAGAAATTTACGATTGAATTACATTGACTGATTGGCATGAAACTGTCAAGATTGTATGTCGACGTCTGAGAAGACGAGAAAGATTCAATAAGATGAAGATAACGAGCCGAGCGGAGACTGATTGCTCGAAATTTAACAGTAAACACGACAATCGGACGATTGCACAATGATATTTAAGCAAAGATTATCTACCTATCTATCTATCTATCTATCTATCTATCTATCTATCTATCTATCTATCTATCTATCTATGTCTATTCCATATCTATCTATCTATCTATCTATCTATTTCAGTCTGTTTCTATCCATCTATCTATCTATCTCAGTCTGTTTCTATCTATCTATCTATCTATCTATCTATCTATCTATCTATCTATCTATCTATCTATCTATCTCAGTCTGTTTCTATCTATCTATCTATCTATCTATCTATCTATCTCAGTCTGTTTATATCTATCTATCTATCTATCTATCTATCTCATTATATTAATATATCTATCTATCTATCTATCTATCTATCTATCTATCTATCTATCCATTTAATTCTGTTAATCTCGCTAACACATCCGCTTCTCATATATATATATATATATATATATATATATATATATATATATATATATATATATATATATATATATATATATATATATATGTTTATATATATATATATATATATATATATATATATATATAAAAAGTAAACCTTTGAGTCAACACTTAGAGGCGACAGTGAGTTTCATGTTAAACGCAATCGTCATGCCTGATGATTGCGTCTAATATGAAATAGTCTAGAAAATCACAACGCATGTGACCTGATGATGGCGTTTAGCATGAAACAGTCTGTCAATGTTCACTTTTATATTTACACAAGCTCTATCTCTGATATTGAGCACTTTATATATATATGTTTGTGTGTGTGTGTGGATGTCGAAAACTTATTGGGGTAACATAAGCCAATATTTGTTACACGAATGTTGTCCTAAGTTAAATTTCTCTTGACAATATTTTCTGCGTCATTAGCAGGGATTATCGATTATTATAAAATCGACCAGTACACGGTTATTAATTTCAGAAATTATGGAAGAAAGTAGGCGGAGTAAAAAAGACACGCTACGTAGAAGAAGAAGAAGAGTATCATATTTTCTAAGCCACCTTTCCTCATTACGGGTTCTCATATTTCTTCCTCACTGTGAGTACACATTTATTTTTTTGTTTCAGTTTTCCATAAAACTTCGTCGTACCTCACATGTTCATTTCTTGAAAAGATATAGTCGAACACTTATAGCTTTTTAGTAAAGAATAAAACAAAATGATTTACTTTAAACTGGGTGGCACAGGTTTTTTTTTGTTCGTTACTGTATACATTAAGCGCTGCAATTGGCAGGAAGTACTTAAAGAACTCTTAAGAATGTTCTTAGACGTTGGCCGAATACTTTTCCGTTTCTTCACGAGATATCAACTGGAAACTAACCGCAATTGACCGGTTGACCACCAGCAATTGGTATTCGAATGGTCGATCGTGTCTTTGTATTTGATGCTTTCTTCTTTCGAGTCACGAGCACTGGCCAAATTCAGGTCACGGTCACCGAGGGAGACACAATATACTAAAGCTGAAGGAAGCAATGAATACGTCTTTAATTTTAATTGGGTGGAGCACAAGCCATTTGAGGTCTGCTTATTGTGCCTGATTCGGAAGATAGTGCATGTGAGATGCTACATTTATGATTACACTAGAAATGCATATTGTAATAAATTATACCCTTCTAAGAAAACTACAATACATCTTATCTATCACAGTCTCTTCATATCTATCTATCTATCTATCTATCTATCTATCTATCTATCTATCGGAATCACTTCAGATCTATGTATCTATCTTAATTTCACCATATCTGTTTGTCTATCTATCTATCTATCTATCTATCTATCTATCTATCTATCTATCTATCTCAGTCTCTTCATATATATATATGTCTTTTCATATCTATCTATCTATCTATCTATCTATCTATCGTAATCAATTTCGATCTTAATTTCACCATATCTATATATATATATATATATATATATATCGTAAACACTTCAGATCTTTGTATCTATCTTAATTTCACCACATCTATCTATCTCAGTCTCTTATATCTATCTATCTATCTATCTATCTATCTATCTATCTATCTATCTATCTATCTATCGCAGTCTCTTGATATCTATGTATCTATCTATCTATCTATTTCAGTCTCTTCATATATATCTAAGTCTTTTCATATATATATATATATATATATATATATATATATATATATATATATCGTAAACATTTCATATATATGTATCTATCTTAATTTCACCATATCTATCTATCGTAATCACTTTAGATCTTAATTTCACCATATCTATCTATCTATCTATCTATCTATCTATCTATATATATATATATATATATATATATATATATATATATATATATATATATATCGTGAACACTTCAGATCTATCTATGTATCTATCTGAATTTCACTATACCTATCTATCTATCTATCTATCTATCTTCAGTTTGTTAATATCTATCTATCTATCTCTCTATCTCTCTATCTATCTATCTATCTATCTATTTATCTATCTATCTATCTATCTATTTATCTTCAGTTTGTTAATATCTATCTATCTATCTATCTATCTTCAGTTTGTTAATATCTATCTATCTATCTATCTCTCTATCTATCTATCTCTCTCTCTATCTCTCTATCTATCTCTCTATCTATCTATTTATCTATCTATCTATTTATCTTCAGTTTGTTAATATCTATCTATCTATCTATCTATCTATCTTCAGTTTGTTAATATCTATCTATCTATCTCTCTATCTATCTATCTCTCTATCTCTCTATTTATCTATCTATCTATCTATTTATCTTCAGTTTGTTAGTATCTATCTATCTATCTTCAGTTTGTTAATATCTATCTATCTATCTATCTATCTATCTATCTATCTATCTATCTATCTATCTTCAGTTTGTTAATATCTATCTATTTATTTATCTATCTCTCTCTCTCTATCTATCTATCTATCTATCTATCTATCTATCTATCTATCTATCTATCTATCTTCCTCTCCATAACTCTCTGAATTTGAACATGAAGTCAGTTCCTCTTTTCTTTCTCATTTCCTGTTGATAAAGAAATGACTGCCGAGTGCCGTTCGCTCATTTCTCTTTAAGAGAATGCCACGAACGGAATAAATCAAACCAGTAAAGAATGGGAGACACTGTGAGAGTGTAACAATGCGAAAGAAACAACTTAGAAGGGAAGACAGAGATAGATAGAGAGAGAGAGAGAGAATTATAGAGATCAGTTTTGATGAGGGGTATGCAATGGATCCAAACATGTAAAACAATCGCATAGCAACAGAGACTGAGAAAGAAACCTGTGAGAGAGAGGAGAGATTAAATTGATGAAAGCAATCGAGAGGACTGTTCCACTTGCGAAGGAACGTCGGATAAATGGAGAGCAAAGGAAGATACGGCCGATTGTAAAATGGTTGCTGGGTGAATAGGGGTGACAGAGTGCTAAGAGAGAAGAAAAGTGAAAACGTGATAGGGAATAGGAGAGAGTGACAGGGGGAGAGAGAGAGAGAGAAGTAGAGAACGGATGATAAATAGAGACAAATAAAGCAATAAAGAGAATGAAAGTACGAGAGAGAAAAAATGAGAAAGAAAGAAATAAAGAAAGAAAGAAAAGAAGAAAGAAAGAAACAGTGAATTGAGAAAGAAAGAAAGAAAGAAAGAAAGAAAGAAAGAAAGAAAGAAAGAAAGAAAGACAGGAAGAAAGAAAGAAAGAAAGAAAGAAAAGAATAAAGGAAAGAAAGCTGGGAAGCAACGGAGAGGAATATAGAAAGAAGGAATATAAGGATAAAGAAAGAAAGAAACAAAGAAACAAAGAAAGAAAGAAAGAAAGAAAGAAAAGAAGAAAGAAAAAAAGAAAGAAACAGTGAATTGAGAAAGAAAGAAAAAAGAAAGAAAGAAAGAAAGAAGGAAAGAAAAAGAATAAGACATATAGAGAACGGGTGGAACAATTAGGAGATAAATAGAAACAGAATGAGAGGGGTTAGAGAGAGAAAAAACGAGACCGATAGGGTAAGAGAATGTGAAACAGAGAATGAGAAGATGACAAATAGAGACAGTGAGAAAGAGAGAGAACAAGAGGACGAGAGAGAAAGCTAGAGAGACACTTAGATAGGTGGGTAAAGAGATTAAGAGAGAGGCAGATCGAAACAGAATGAGAGAGGTGGGGGTGGTGAGATAGAGAAAGAGAGAAATAAACTCTGACGGATTCGTAAATAGAACAAGAGAAAGGCAGATCGGGATAGAATAAGATAGCGAGAGTGAGAGAAAGAGAAATAGAGGTAGAGAGAGGGAAGCTGAGATAGAGAGGGGAAATAGAATAAGAGAAAGGCAGATCGAGATAGAATAAGATAGCGAGAGGGAGAGAAAGAGAGGTAGAGAGAGAGAAACTGATAGAGAGGTAAATTGTATAAAAGAAATGCATATCGAAACAGAATGAGAGCGTGCGTGCTTGTGTGTGTGTGTGTGTGTGTGTGTGAGAGAGAGAGAGAGAGAGAGAGAGAGAGAGAGAGAGAGACAGAGAGACCGAGAGACCGAGAGAGAGAGAGGTGGGGGAGGGACAGTGCCGCCGTGTATTTGAGTTAATAGTGAAAGAGGGAGACTGATAAACGCGGGTTGTTGAGAAAGAAAGAAAGAAAGAAAGAAAGAAAGAAAGAAAGAAAGAAAGAAAGAAAGAAAGAAAGAAAGAAAGAAAGTAAATGAAGCAAAAGAGAGTGGGATGTTCAAATGAGAGCGAGAGAGTGAGTGGGAGTAGAGGGTGGAGATTAGATTTTTTAGAGAGAGTAGAGAAGAAAGAAGAGATTGTCAATTGCTGTTTCCAAATCAGGTCATTGAATATAATTAGATTCAGCTTGAGTGCCTACCCAAATATATGCAAGACGGAATGCTGACTATGAAAAGCGAAATAAAGTCAATAAAATTCCCGCGTTCACATCAAACATGCTCGTCCGTAGATGACCTGAGGACCCTCTTCCTTTCCCTTTCGGTTCGTTCAATGAACACCTCTCCATAAAGAGAAAGTGACGTCGGGCTTTTCCCTATCAAGCCTTTCAGTACACATTATCAATATAATGTTAAAAAAACACACACACACACAATGTTTAAATGTATAAAAAGTAACGGACTTTTTTCATTTGAAATTAATTAATTAAGATTTTCCTCTTTTTTTTCTCAAACGATAAACGAAAAGCGGTTTTGTGCGTTTTGAAACGATAATTATTATTGATTATCATACTGTTTCCTCGTGGAATATCACACCCGTATTAATTCGGGCCTTACACGGGAGATTAAGCGATGTCAAATGTATTCAATACCCGAGTACTCTTCTAAGTATGTATTTTACTGATGGTAATATTGCCGTTTCCTGATAAGGAAACATTCAGCATTCATTGGTTAATACTGCGTTCGGTTGACATTTATAAAATCTATGTCTGAAAATAAACTTTCAAGGAAACAGGTTTTTAAATTATTTTCCTTTGTGGTTCCATCAGCTATACATTTTAGTTGTTGCTGCTGTTGTAAGTTATAGAGTGGTGAATAATTCATCATTCACAAATCCCCGAAACGGTTTTGAATTCTGTCAAAAATAAAAAATGGTGATTGTATAGCGCCATCCCATATATCGCAGCAATATTTCATTTATGGACTGATCTGGCCCTTGTACAAATCGGGTATATAGCAAGAAGAGTCATTTACCCACTGGAGCGGTATACTTAACTGGCACATGGATACTTACCTGGCACAGCGGGTATCACGGCTTTGACTTGCTTAGACGAGCTCTGACCAGCTTTGACAAGTTATGAGTAGCTAAGACAAGCTTAGACCAGCGGCCCGAGTGAAAACCCTCGGATCACCATATTAAAAACCGACCGTGTGTTCAAATAAATCTTTACTTACTGGAGCGGAACAATTTTTCTTTTATCACTAGATCGGTCATATGAATTCCACTTGAAGTTCGGGGTGATCTTGAGACCCCAAAGACTTACAAATTAATGTTCTTTCTTTTTGAGAAGGCATATCCACCTAGATAAGTGAAAGTTAAAAATAAGTTTGCTGATGGTGGAGCAGTGACGTTCCACCACCACCACCACCGCTCCAGTGAGTTTGGGTTTAGACGAAGTGAATTCAAACACACAGACCTTCCCCCATTGAGCCATCTCATCAAGGTGAAAGGAGACCTAAGATTACTATCTAAGTTTGAAGTTTTGTATCCTGTTTGTTTAATATCCCTGGGAGATAAATCTTGCAACATTGAGTAGCATAAAGAATATATATATATATATATATATATATATATATATATATATATATATATATATATATATATATATATATCACAAAGGGTCCACTCAGAATGGTGTACTATCGATTTGCTATATAATAGAACCAATCTGTCTTTCCCCGATTGAGCTACCCGGGCTGGGTCAAAGAAGTCTCTAAGATTATTATCTACAGGAGTTGGACAAAATAATTGCAACAGGTGCAAATTCCACTCTCATATTTCAAAGACCTATTATATTAAGAACTTTAACTAAAACTTCGTAATTGCAGGTTATATCTATTGTAAATACATTTATTTATCTAATTTAGTGTCTTTGGCTTATTTATTTTTAGAATTTAGTAAAATTTAAGCTAAATGCGTGACATCTCCGAGTTCGAAAAAAAGTAAATTGTTGGAGCTCGCATGGCAGGAACCTCGATCACTAAGTTTGCTGAACTCTTTGGTTTTTCAAGTGCTACTATAAGCTGTATGATTCCATTCCTAGACGTATTAAAGCTGTCTGTGAGGCTAAAGGAGGACCAACTCCATATTAAATAAATTTTCTTTGAATTTAACAAGTGTTTCAATTATTTAGTCCAACCCCTGTATATCACAAAAGGTCCAATCAGATCAGTGTACTATCGATCTGCTATATGCTTTCCCCGATTGAGATACCCGGGCTGGGTCAAAGAAATCCCTAAGATTATTATCTATATAGTTTTTGGTCTCATCTGGCTTTTGTAAAGAGAAAGTATGGCTGAAATTTTCAGTGTTACTTGGATAGTTCTAACACTTTCCATAATATCCAGTTCCTCCGGCGTTCTGAGTAAGACGATAAACTACATCCGCGTCATGGGTATGGCGATAAACTACATCCGCGTCCTGGGTAAGACGATAAACTACATCTGCGTCCTGCGTATGACGATAAACTATATCCGCGTCCTGGGTATGACGATAAACTACGTCCAACAGCAAGGTCTCTGATAATACGTTTTTGAAAAAATAATGTTCCCAGCTGTATGTTTTTGAAAAAATAATATTACCAGCTATACATTTTTGAGGAAAAAATATTAACAGAAATAGATTTTTGACAAAACAAAAATATTACTAGGGAAAAAAATTGTCGGCATTAAATGACCCATTGAGGTTTTGATATGCCGTAAAACTAAACAAAACAAACCAAACCAGTTCCTCCTTTTTTTTTTTAGAGATTCTTCTCGAAAATTCTAAAATCTTCAACGAAGAAAAAGCACAACTAACCCTTTTATTTTTCACGATCTTTCTCATCTTTCTGTCTAGGAAGAGATAATTAGACTTTTATTACGACTTTTAATGATTGATATAATCTTTTATCAAATCTTTTGCTTGACACCTGCTTTCAGGGATGTTTTCAGTGATATTTAATGAATATATCGCATTGAGATGGCATCCAATGTTGGGCATGTCTTTTATATGAGGCAGCTTACCCTTCTTTTTCTTATGTGCTGTGTTCCTTCAGGGCGTTAAGTGATCATGACCCTCCACATCTTCCTGCCCCTTGTAGCTCTTAATAAGTTTTATATTTTTGCTATTTCTTCCAAACCTTGTTCTACCATCAATTTACTCAGGCTTCTCATTTATGTTACGCATGTTTTCCTCTTTCCTTCTATCTATCCAGTGAGTATCAGATTTTCCAAGACTTCTTTCCTCATTACGTACACCGGAAATTTCAACTGCCTCTTGTCAATGTTAAGCATAAATTGCTTTTTGTTTCAGTCTTCTCTAAAACTTCGTCGTTACTCAAATGTTCGGTCCATGGTATCCTCAGCATCTATCTATAGAGCCACATTCCTGTTG
>OZ038518.1:64814970-64839970 GCA_964036315.1 Acanthosepion esculentum | reverse complement strand
CCCCATTGAAATAGCTTGATCTGAAGGAATATTACAATTCCGCGATAAAAATAAAAGACGCCTAACGTGAGATATTTTCTTAACTGATTTATAGTAAGCGTCATATAATCTAGTATATATTCGCTAAAGTTATGTGACTAAATATGGCCATGGTTGCCGTGATCAAAGGACGTCAGGCGACATTCGTTGGCATGATGTATTTAGTCAAGTGATTACGTACAATTTGCTTCTCCTCGTGGCCAACTACGTACACGTCATGCAGATGTGAACTTGACCATGGAACACATACATAACAGGATTAGTAATAATATCTTCATTTTTGTTCATAGTATTTTGAGTTTGCATCCTCTCTCCTGTCGTCCTGTCGTCGTAGTGCCGGCCGCTTTCCACGGCATGCAGCAATTAACGACATCATCAAAAGAGGTTTGGATGCAGCTGGGTTGCCTTCCCAAATCGAACCCGTAGACCTTGACTGTGGTGATGGAAAGCGACCGGATGGCATCACTATCTTTCCTTATAAAATGGCTAAGTCGTTGATTTGGGATGCGGCCTGTGCGGATACATTTTCGGCCGGTAATTTGATTAGGTCCGCGGTTGAGCCGCAGAGATGAAAAAAATAGTTAGATATTCTTCTCTTGCTGATAGATTATTTTTTTACTCCTGTGCCAGTGGAGACTTCAGGGGTTATTGGCCCTCGTTCGATGGCGTTCCTTCGGAGGATTGGCGCGATTGCGTCTCGATTAAGGGACGAGCCTCGCGAAACGGAGTGGCTCTTGCAGCGTGTCTCACTGGCGATGGTACGAGGTAATGCTTTCTTCATCATTGCGGCTGGCAGACGATAGAAAAAATGTTTATAGTTACGTTGTTCTGGAATTGTCATCAATGGTCGACTGAACTTGCTTTGTTTCAATGACTTTTGTTTTGTTATTATTAATTACTTTGTCCAATAAATGATTATTATTTTTGCGTCATAAATTGACGTCTTTTAAGAAAAAAAAAGGATTTCGGGAGCCTAGCATTTCAGCAGGGCTGTAGGTACATATACGACGTTTCATTTTAGTACAAATATTGAAACCATTTTCAGGCAAGGGGTTTCTGTCCCCTACCCGATCTCTCCTGTATTCAACATGCTACAGAACTATCAAGTACAATGATGACATGCAGGGTTAGGGTTTGGGCTAGGGTTAGATGTTAGATACTGTTTTATTCAGAATTATCAAAGTTTAATAAATAATTTAGATTCAAAGCATTTTATAATACGCTTGCGCGAATCTATAGGTGGCGATGAAAAGTTCTCGGGCTCACCAAAAAGGGAAACTCCGAGATCTATGTAACGTATTTGTTGTTCACATATTCAACTCTTAGTTTGGCGTCGCTAAATCAATCGCGACTGAGTAGTGAGTTTGATCCTCACCGAGTGCCCCATGCTTTCGGCTTTGTGCCACGACTAAGCTACGTTTAGTAAATCACCATAAATTTACTACATCGGTTGATGGCCTCTTGATTTTTTTAGGGCATCTCGATATGGTGCAATGGTTGGCGAGCTTGTCTGGCTAGAACGATTATGACTGAGTAGTGAGTTCGATCCTCGCTGGGTGCCCAGTACTTACGGTTTTTTGCCACATCTGACCTACGTTTAGAAAATCAGAACTTGGCGTTTGGGTTTCTCAATGTTTGAATATTGGGTATTACTTAAATTTAGGGGCCCTCTCATAAAAGAATTCGATAAATAAGGGAGCCGCGTAATAATTTATAAGGATTAGCTTTGATTAGACGTCCCCTAAAGAAAATATTGACGTTTTATCAATTTTGAAGTGCAGTTCTGTTTATAATATCAATACATTGTCAAATCGACAGATGGTTTACATGTATTTTGTTTTAATTAATAATGCCAGGTTTGAAACTATGCTTAATACAGTGATACCTGCATATGACTAATGTTATTTTAAATATATTTTTCTACTTTTTTATATATTTTTCTATCTTTAAACACTATTTGGAGGACTTTTGTCATTGGTGCATTGCAGAAATATGATGGGATTTATTGGCGCAAAGTTGAGTGCTCTTCTTATAAAATAGGGTTTTAATTAAAAAAAAATTTAATTAATAACTAATAATAATTTCTGATACAAGAAATACACCCTTGTGCAAATTAATTGAAAGAAAACGAATAATTCCGTTATTATTTATTTTTGTCATATTTTTCCAATGAAACATAACCCAGTGTACATGCTGGTTCTTCGTATGTCCATTCCTCGAAGTCGTTCCTTGCGGATTGGCGACAGATTCTCGATTGGATTCAAATCAGGAGAGTTTCCCGGCCAGTCTCTAGAACTCTGGTTTGCTCACTGGTAAGGTATGCCAGTGTGTTCGGGCAGCGTTACAATTTTCGTCCGCTTCCTTGTAGTAACGCCCATCGCAGAAAAATCGTCATAGGACAACTAATCAAGAGTCGAGACAATAGTGTCTGGGCGTGATAAAAATCTGATGCAATCACAGATGACGCAATATTTTTTAAGGCCAAACAAATTTCATCACGCACACAAAAATAGATTCATATTAGTGCACACCCCTGCAAATGACCTAATCTGAGGAACAAATAGAAATTAAACCCTGTCATTCCAGTGAGTCTAAAACTGACCGTATGTTGAAAGAAAGGAAACTAAACTGGTTGTTTCAATTAGTGTGCACAAATGTCTATATAATGCTTTTGTAAATACGTCAGGAGTACATGACAGAAACTATAAACGAAAATAGATTTATATTACTGCACACCCCTGCAAATGACGTCATCTAGAAATCGATTACACCCTGTCATTCCAGTGGGTCTAAAACTGACCGGATGGTGAATGAAAGGAAACTAAGGCAGTTGTTTCAATTAATTTAAACAAGAGTGTACCCGTGATTATTTTTACGATGTTTTTATTTGAAATTTTAAAGAAATTATTAATTAGTAGTTTTACATCTACAAATTACCCCTGGGAATTCAAATGTTCAGCTTAACTATTTTAATGAAATACTGAAATAATAATCATAAGTATATGAATGGGGTTTCATTTCTTTTAAAGAAATAAGGGGGGTAGAAATGAATAGATTCAAAATGGATAAAAGCTACCGAATAAGATAATACCCCCCAGAAATACCTCCTACATAATGATAACACATCAGCTAGATGAAGACACATTGCCATGTCTAACTTTTATATGGGAGGTATTTCTGGGAGGTATATGTAGGAGGTATTTCTAAACCTGTCGCATCTTCCATTTTTCTCTATTTCCTCGTCATCAAAACAGAATGGCGCATTATTTATCTGAGGTAATGGCAGGGTGTATCAAACGCTCTCTCTAGTAATGGACCATGCAGAATAATAATTTAAAAAATCATTAATATGAAGGAAATGGAGTTTCTAATATGATGTCAGTCTCTGGTAAATTAAGCTTAAAAGAAGAAGAGCAATTACTTAAACACCAGGTCATGGCAACCTTTTTTTATCGTAATGCAATCATATTTATACATATAAGTAAGATATTCTCACCGCTCCACATCTCTCAACGTGCTAATCTGACTGTCGTGTTATACAGGCCTACGGCAAAGAACACACCTCGAAACAACATAGTACGCGGAGTGTGCGCGGGAAGGGGTTGAGGCGTACGAGGTTGACATTAACTTAAATGAACAGAAAGAAAATCGTACAATAGGGAGGAATAAAATGAACCAGGTCTTTTGCAAGCGCGATCGAGATAAGTATTTTTATCACGTCCCGTTGTCTAATGATAAAGAAATAGGGAGAAGATAAAGAATTCTCTTAATTTTTGTTTTGTTTATAAAAGACTCTTTAAAAAAAAAAAATAGGTAAAATGAAAAATGGAAGAAAAGAAGAAAGATAGAAAGAAAGAAGAATTGAAAGAAATAAAACACTAGAAAAAGAGAGGCAAAGTAAGAAGAGTGAAAGAAAGAAAGAAAGAAAGAAAGAAAGAAAGAAAGAAAGAAAGAAAGAAAGAAAGAAAGAAAGAAAGAAAGAAAGAAAATGATAAAAAGATAAAAAAGAAAGAAAGGCATAGAAAGAAAGCAGGAAAGAATTTTAGAAAAACAAAAAAATGATAGAAAAAAGTAAAAAAAAGCATAGATGAACTAATAAAAGAAATAAGGAAAGGATAGATAGATAGATAGATAGATAGATAGATAGATAGATATGAATAGGCAAGATAGATAGATAGATAGATAGATAGATAGATAGAAAGAAAGAAAGAAAGAAACCGAATGAGATAGATAGATAGATAGATAGATAGATAGATAGATAGATAGATAGATAGATAGATAGATAGATTTGAATAGGCAGGATAGATAGATAGATAGATAGATAGATAGATAGATAGATAGATAGATAGATAGATATGAATAGGCAAGATAGATAGATAGATAGATATGAATAGGCAAGATAGATAGATAGATAGATAGATAGATAGATAGATAGATTTGAATAGGCAGGATAGATAGATAGATAGATAGATAGATAGATAGATAGATAGATAGATAGATAGATAGATATGAATAGGCAAGATAGATAGATAGATAGATAGATAGATAGATAGATAGATAGATAGATAGATTTGAATAGGCAGGATAGATAGATAGATAGATAGATAGATAGATAGATAGATAGATAGATAGATAGATAGATTTGAATAGGCAGGATAGATAGATAGATAGATAGATAGATAGATAGATATGAACAGACTGACACAGATAGATAGATAGATAGATAGATAGATAGATAGATAGATAGATAGATAGATAGATAGATAGATAGATATGAATAGGCAAGATAGATAGATAGATATGAATAGGCAAGATAGATAGATAGATAGATAGATAGATAGATAGATAGAGTGATAGAGAGATAGATAGATAGATATGAATAGGCAAGATAGATAGATAGATAGATAGATAGATAGATAGATAGATAGATAGATAGATAGATAGATAGATATGAATAGGCAAGATAGATAGACAGATAGATAGATAGATATGAATAGGCAAGATAGATAGATAGATAGATAGATAGATAGATTTGAATAGGCAGGATAGATAGATAGATAGATAGATAGATAGATAGATAGATAGATAGATAGATATGAATAGGCAAGATAGATAGATAGATAGATAGATAGATAGATAGATAGATAGATAGATAGATAGATAGATATGAATAGGCAAGATAGATAGATAGATAGATAGATAGATAGATAGATTTGAATAGGCAAGATAGATAGATAGATAGATAGATAGATTTGAATAGGCAGGATAGATAGATAGATAGATAGATAGATAGATAGATAGATAGATAGATAGATAGATAGGTCGAACTCACTACTCAGTCGTAATTGTTCTAGCGAGACAAGCTTGCTAACCATTACACTACCTCGAGGTGCCCAGTAAATGTATTGTAGACCGAAACATGCTTTTTAAAAATGAGTTATTTATTAATATATATAATACCCAAAAGTTTAATGGTTAGAGTTGAATCAGACCAGGAAACAATTGTATTTAAAAGTGCTCAATACCCGCGTGAATAACATATTGAGCTTTTAATCTAAAAAATCAGGTGATCAGTTGAAACCGCTACCTTGGTTTCAACTTTACGGTCTCCTCAGGCGATTTTTATCAAATGACATGCTTTTTATCAAATGATATTATCGCCGAATTGATGAGACAGGATCCGTGGCACCACAAACTATGGATCGAGGAAGACCGAGATACGCTCGTCCGCCTGACCACGACGAGCACATTCTCCGGGCTGTCGGAGACGATCCACGTATCAGCACACGTCAAGTGGCCCAAGCATGTCGTACATCTCATTGTACCGCATGGTGGGTACTTCAAGTTTGGCTCCGGTATCCGTATCATTTGCAACGTGTGCAGGGTTTTTACCACTCTGATAACTCATCGAGGGAGAACTTTTGCCGATGGTTGATTGCACAAACTGGCGATCCATTGCATGTTACTTCAGTCTTGTTTTCGGATGAAGCAGCCTTTGTAAGAAATGGAATAACAAATTTGCACGACCAACATTTGTAGAAGAATCAGAATCCTCATGGTACAATACATGCTATACACCAGCATCAGTTTACGATTAATGTGAGGGTTTGAATTGTAATCCACTGTCTGGTAGTTCGTTATGTTCTCCCAGCATGTCGTACAGGAGATGTCTACAGGAATTGCATTTCGAGCACACTTTCAGACCTGCTAGAGGATGTACCACTGCTAATACAAAGACGTACGTGGCTCATGCATGATCGAGTTCTATCACAATATAAGTCACATTGTTCGCGATGCAATGGCTGACATCTACCATTAAAGATGTATAATTAAGGGATGACAGTTTCCATGGCCTGCACGCCCTTCGGTTTGATTTTTTTTCTTCTGTTGAGCCACCTAAAACAATTGATTTAAACAGCAGACATTAATAATTCAGAGATTCTTTAACAACGTGACACGGGGGTCTGCGAAACCATTCGACACCGTGAGGGAGTATTTGAAAGTGTGCGCCAGTCAATGATCTGACAGATGCATGCGTGTGTAGACATTTTGAACATTTTTTATCAGTTGCTGTATTGAGGACCAACGATGGCCTTTGGAACATATGTTTATAGGGACATTTTACCTTCTTTTGATGTTAGTAACCCAAACACAAAGTTTGTAAAAGTATTTTTGATATCTAACCTTTGCTACTGTTTATCGCCGAATTGATGAGACAGTATCCGTGGCACCACAAACTATGGATCGAGGAAGACCGATTATACGTTTAACAGCGTCTACCGTAAAGTTTGATGAAGAAACGCCGCGTGAGGAAGGACCAGTAAGCCTCAGCAGCTATACCAGACCAGACCTTTAATTGCAGTCTCTGCGGCCTGACTTGCCTGTTCCGTATCGGCCTCGTCGGCCATCAGCGTGTCTAGAGTCGACCTGGACAGTTCACTTCATAAACCTTCGTTCGCAAAGCCAGGCGAAGAAGAAGAGCCGTAAACTTTAAAGTGTGTTTTTTTGTGGACTTTTATCCTTGTTTTTGTGTGTGGAATCCACCCCAAAGTTTGTAAAAAATATTTTTAATCCACCGTTTATTTTCTTAAAGAAACTGACAATTTGTTGTCTGTGTCAGAGAGAATTTGTATCTGAAGGCTAAACCATTTTATCTTGGATTTAACTATATAACCAACCAGATTCTTTCAAGCTCCGAAACCAAAGCAGTTTTGGCCAAATAGGACGAGAGTTGGCATTAATGAAGCTATGGAATTGTTAGCTAACGTGATTAAGAAAACCATTTCTACCGCAACAGTTGGGTTTCACCGCCAGCGGGTGAGTGAAGCCCCGAATGTACAAGCCCGAAAGGCATTAAAATTAGTTGTCTCTTTAAGAACATTGCAACTAGCAGACATTTCATGGCAGAAATTTGAGATCGGAACAAAACAAAAAGTTCAGACTGAAATCGGAATGTAATTATCGAAATGGGACATTGGCTTATGAAGGCAGAGTTATTTAATGTCTGCGAAATTGAAAGGGTTCAGATTCAAGATAAGTTTTCTTGTTTGAATGGAACAAATTCACACGCATCTCTCTTCTCTCTCTGTATATATATATATATATATATATATATATATCAATCCACAGTTCATCGTGTATGAATCATGAATAAAGCTGTAGTGAGGAACAAATGTATATATATCTATATTCTGAGTATAAATTTTAGCTATATTATTTTACAACCGACAATGTTTCATTATTACCACCAACAGTTACTGTGCGTTATATATATATATATATATATATATATATATATATATATTAAAAAGAAGAGAGAAACCGCAAACGTTTTTGATTGTAACGTTGATTTTTTTAAAAATATTATGCTTTATTTTTCCATAATTTTGCTACACGTCTTTCCTGTCTCGAAACCGTCATCCAGCAAATAACCCTTCACGCAGAACTTTTCACTGCTATTTCATGAAAGACGTTTGGATCGCTAACACAAAAGAGAGAATGTCTTTTATCGAGAATATTTAATATCGAAAAACATGAAGAAAAAAAATTAATTATTTTTAATAATATGTGGAAATCTCCACCCATTGCCTGATGACGGTCGCCAGACACTTGCTCCATATGCGGCCACCTTTGTAAATCACTAGCGGGCCTTAAGTGCCACTTAAGAGTATCGCACAAAATTTCATCACTGAATCAATTAAGTTGTCAGATACTCATAGGTGGAAACTGACGGGAGAATTCATTATATATATATATATATATATATATATATATATATATATATATATATATATATATATATATATATATATATATATATATATATATTAAAATAAAGAGAAAAAACAGTAAGATTTATAGTCCAATGTTATTATTCATTATTATTTTTTAATTTAAAAAGAAAAATACAGGGCTCATGACTGAATAAAATTTGAAGTTTTTAGTTTCTCTTTTGAAACATGGTAATTCCTGAAAGGGATGGAACCATATTTTTAAATTAGTAAATTTATAATATATATATATATATATATATATATATATATATATATATATATATATATATATATGAAAGTGAACATTGAAGTCAACACTCGGAGACGCCAGGCCGTTTCATGCTAGACGCAATCTTCAGGCCACGAGTATTGGAAACAAAATATTAAATAAGCGACCTAAACAAATCCACCCCAATTTTTTTACTACGTTAATAAATCTTCGAAAACCGAAAAGAATAAAGCAACACTGACCCATATATATATAAATAGTCGAGAAAAATCCAAAACTCGCAGACCGACGATTGCGTCCAGCATGAAACAGCCTGTCGCCTCTGAGAGTTGACTTCAATGTTCACTTCTATATATATATTTACACACGCTCTATCTCTGATATTGAGCACTATCCCATAAATATAGCACAATATATATATATATATATATGATCGTCATTCATATATATATATATATATATATAATAATGGACACTCCCATCGAACTCGGCGTATGAGGGTCAGACAGATCAGGTCCCAGAAACTGAAAGCCCGACAGCCACACAGGATTTGATTATAGTGGTGAAGGCTTTGTGCAGGGCCATCCACACTTTTTGGAGGGACGAATACAGGGACCTGGTGCAACGGATGCCACAAGGTCCCCAAACGACCCTCCGCAGGTTTTGAATTCAGAGTTGTCCTTCTCCTAGACCAGTTGCCATCCAAGGCTATAGAACCCAGTCTGTTTTGCTATTTACCCATAGTTGGAGGGAGAAGAGGATTCATACCTTTCCCAAGGGTATTAGCACGTAAGTGAATGTAATGGATTCGAGTGGAATTCGAACTCGGCTCTCCGATTCCTCAATCCAAGCCGTTATCCATTACTCCACCGTGCCTCTGTGTGTGTGTGCGTGTATGTGTTTGTGTGTGCGTTTTAACAGAGCGTGAGAAAGAAAATGGGTTGTTGGACGTAGGTGAAACAATTAGTTGTTCAGTGCTGGAAATTACTTCTTTTTTTTTGACAACAAATATTTATTTCAAAATAATTCCATTCTTTGTCAATTCACTTAACCCAGTGTATTTTGGGTGATGATTTTCAACATGAACATTAAAAGGTTTGGCGCTACTTAATCTTCTGTCATAATTTCTGGGATGAAGAGTTTTCGTTATTTACACTACTAGACAATACCCTATTGGATTAAAACTTTGCCCGAGAATTTTGGTGAGATCGAGATTGTGAGTTCACTTATTGGCAGTGTGTCCTTAAACTCAAGGGAAACGAGGCGACCAATCACTGAGCAGTTGGAACAAGGACAGTGTACCAACGTAAATTAAATAAAGATTTATTTAGGAATTCACTGTAGCTTATCTGGATCGACATATAGATGAAGAACGGAGAGCACGACGCCCGAAACATTGGGATAGAAAAAACAAAGATGAGGATAATAATCCAAATATCAAAGGGTGTATATAGTAACTCTTTCTTCTTTTGTGTGTTCAGTACATTGAGTTATTAGTAATTAAAATGTACCCGACTCGACTTAGCATCTATTACAGTAAAACCGTCTTAATTTCGCGGGACATATACTCAAGGCGGAAGAATATTGAATTGGCCAGAGTAATTTATCGACTGGCTTAAAAAAAGAAAAAAAAAACGCTTATATACACATTCGATGCATGCCTCTGATTTGCACAATGTACAGTGCTGTTCGATAAAAGTGATTCACCTGATTTTTTTATACAGTGCTGTTCGATAAAAGTGACTCACCTGATTTTTTATACAGTGCTGTTCGATAAAAGTGACTCACCTGATTTTTTCTACAGTGATGTTCGATAAAAGTGACTGACCTGATTTTTTAATACAGTGCTGTTCGATAAAAGTGACTCACCTGATTTTTTATAGTGTTGTTCGATAAAAGTGACTCACCTGATTTTTTTATTCAGTGCTGTTTGATAAAAGTGACTCACCTGATTTTTTATAGTGTTGTTCGATAAAAGTGACTCACCTGATTTTTTTATTCAGTGATGTTCGATAAAAGTGACTCACCTGATTTTTCTTACTAAATGTTCTCATCTCCGATGAAACGAAAGTTGAGCTAAATTCAAAGTATAAGCGATCTAAAATCCGAAGAAGAAGCTTTGAAAGCTCTTTGAATTTAGCAGTAAGTACTGTCAAGCATCCGTTCAGTATAATGTTCTGGGGATGCTTTTCTTTTCATGGAACTGGTTTATTAAAACCTATTGAAAAGACCGTCAGGAATGAGCCGTACAAGAGAATTTTAGAGTCTTGTCTGCTCCCTTCTGTTGAAAGGGTGCAAATCGACCCCACCAAGCTCCTTTTTATGTCACAAATCAAAATTGATGAAGGAATACTTTGATGAGAAGCAGGTGTTATGACATGGCCGCCCCAATCTCTTGACCTCAACCCCATAGAAAACTTATGGAGCATTATAAAGTACAGGCTCACGAGAAAGCAGTTGAGCAACAAAGAGGATTTCATTGTTAATTTCATATCCGAATGGAATTCAATGCTTGGAGATGAGATTTGCCAGAATCTAATCAAGTCAATGTCAAAAACGGTTGAAAAGGTTATTCAAAATAAAGGAGGACCCATAGATTATTAAATATTTCGGACTATATTACCTATTATCAATAAATTATACCTCTATTATTCTTTATTTAAAGCTATTCGGTTCTGTTTCTATTGATTACTAGTTGCAGGAAATAAGGGAGTCACTTTTTTTGCACAGAGTTTTTTCCCTAAATCTCATTTATATCCAAAATTATAATTATCAATAGAATACCTTAGGGTGATTAAACTTTTTTTTTACTAGGTGACCGGGAAGGGGTCTTTATATTAGTAAGATTAAAAAAATTAGTTTGACCCCAAAACTATAGGCGAAAAAAATTGAAGTAAAAAAAATCAGGTGAGTCACTTTTATCGAACAAAACTGTATATACATGTATCAATTTCTGTGTCCGTTTGTGTCATTTTTATGTTTCATAAGGTACGCATTACTAAAGACTATTTTTTTTTTTTTTTTTTTAGGTAAGACTTTGGTGTTTATAGTAGAAAAAAGAAAAGTATGCTGGGAAAATCAGGTAAGATGGTTCTCTGAAAATTTCTCACCGTTTGCGAAGAACTTCTTTGGCTACATATGTGTAGGGTGCAATGGGTAAATTGTCGCTATATCTTGCTTTCCAGCCTGATGGAAGTCCTCATCCGTTGTGCCAGTCTTTGAGAACTCTGGAGACCCTTTCTGACCCATCTAACTACCGTCCTATCAGTCTCTTCCCCTTCTTCGCTAAAGTCTTTGAGGCTTTAATAAACGGCGAAGTGGTTAAGCACCTTACTTTTCATAATCTGCTCTCCGAAAAGCAATATGGTTTCCGCTTTGCCCGATCTACTGCGGATTTTCATAACTGAATTTGTATACCAAGGCACTTCACATTAATGGGGAAACTCGAGCCGTGGCTCTAGATATCTCTAAAGCATTTGATAGGGTTCAGCACGCCGGCCTTCTTGCGTTTCAGGGATACGCGGCATTAGAAGACGATTATGTGACCGTGAAATGAAGGTCGTCCTAAACGGGTTCTCCTCCAACTCCTTTATCACAAACACCGGTGTTCGGCCGCAAGGCTCTATCTTGAGCCCTACACTGTTCCTGATCTTCATTAACGACTATCCCTATTTCAAGTAAGCATCTGCGCGAGCGACACCATTACTTATTCTAGCCTCGATAGTAAATCTGGTATCATTGATAAAACTAACCTGGCCCCCAGTTTCGAAAAGGACCTTCAATCTGTGGTTGACTTGGCAGGAAATGGCTTGTAAACTTCAACGCCTCCAAAACGAAACTGCTCTTATTTACCCACCATAGAGAAACCTCCTTGTCTCCCATCAGAATGGCTGATGCCCAACTCTACGAGAACGCCTCGTTGGGCCTGATTGGTCTCATATGATGTGGAACAAACACATAGATTCAATAGCTTCATCTATCTCAAGGAAAGTTGTTACTCTGTGTCGTGCCGGAAAGTTTTTTCTCGTCTGAGTATATCCTTCGAATATATAAATCGACCATCCGTCTTTGGATGGAATATTGCTCTCATATATGGTCTGGTGCCCCCGCTGTAATATGCAATGCGATAGGTCCCCTCTGACATCTCGTCTACAGTCTCTCTCTCACAGATCTGCCGTGGCTTCCCTATGGCTCTTCTATAAGTATTTTCACGGCAACTGTTCCGAGGAGTTGCTTTCTCTGTTTCCCAGACTGCAAGAATTTAAGAGAGGTACTAGGTTGGCATCTCGGTCCCACCCTTTCATTGTTGAAACGCTTAAATATAACCGTCACTTCTACTCAAACAGCATCTTCTCTCGCACTTCCTGCCTGTGAAATTATCTTCTTCTTACTTGCTTCCCTGATAATTATAATCTTCAAATATTCAAGTGTAATGTCAATCGACATCTTCTGATTCCTTGATCTTGTTACCCGTCCTCCTCTTTTTCTTCTCCTCTTGTGTGCTAGTGGCACCCCCAACTTCCCACCCCGCTTGTTGTCAATTGCTTATATATATATATATAAATATATTATAATTATTTTTTAAAAATATATGATTCCTTCGCTATATAGCAATTGCCATGTTTCAAAACCACAAGCTAGAAACTTCTATAATTGAATTAGAAGATTCTAGCTTCTGGTTTTGAAACATAGCATTCCGATGTAGCGATGGAATCATATTTTTTTAAAATAATTATAATAGAGGCTCTACTTGTGTATCGAGCACTGTTTTTTAAAAAATAAAGACAAAATACTAAAGAACTTCGTATTATTAACCTATCGGTTTTTTCCTAGTTTTCAATTAATTTGCACACACATACACACACACGCACGCACACACACACACACACACACACACACACACACACACACACACACACACACACACACACACACACACACTATCTCCAGCTTAATTTCCTCTCCAAGTTCCTCACAACATTAACCAGGTATTGAACTACAATTCTTTGGGTCCTGTCACGGGATCTAACTAATGCCTTTATCCACTGTAACATGTGTCCTTGAGGACTTGGAGAGGGGAATTAACAGGAGATAACTGATAACTGACATCCATTAAACATGGCACGTAGAACTAGAAGAGTCTACCCTAGTGAGCGAAATAAAGGGTTCAGTTCGACATTCCAACCACTTGAAGAAGGCCGGAGCGTACAACCGCCGAAACGTTGTAATAAATATGGCGACAAAGATGAGGACAACAGTCTGAATAATGTAAATTGTGTACATAATACTTCATATCAGAAATATAGTCAGATACTTAAAGGCCCAAACGTTGTAATAAATAGGGCGACAAAGATGATGTCAATAGTCGGAATAATGTAAATAGTGTACATAATACCTCATCTCAGAAATATACACAGATACTGAAGGGCCGAAACCTTGTAATAAATAGGGCGACAAAGATGAGGACAATAGTCCGAATAATGTAAATAGTGTACATAATACTTCATCTCAGAAATATAGACACATACTAAAGGGCCAAAACGTTGTGATAAATATGGCGACAAAGATGAGTACAATAGTCCGAATAATGTAAATAGTGTACATAATACGTCATCTCAGAAATATAGACAGATACTGAAGAGCCGAGACGTTGTGATAAATATGGCAACAAAGATGAGGACAATAGTCCGAATAATGTAAATAGTGTACATAATACCTCATCTCAGAAATATAGTCAGATACTGAAGGACAGAAACCTTGTGATAAATATGGCAACAAAGATAAGGACAATAGTCCGAATAATGTAAATAGTGTGCATAATACCCCATCTCAGAAATATAGACACATAATAAAATCTCCAAAATAATTTTGTATATATTATTCTCTGATGAATCTTTAATAAAGGTAAAGCATCTTAGATTTATGAAAGTTACCTATCTGTTCTTTATCCTGTCATTCTGTTGGATTCCGATTCATATTTGACCTGTATTTGATTCTAATTCAATTAAATGTATCATATTCTTTTCCCTCTCTAAGAACGATATAGTTCATGTTATATTCGCATGAGCAATAGCAACTGCAAATAACTGTTCCAGTTGCACTCAACTCTCATCAATTTGTACCTGAGATAACATCTCTAATAAAAGGAAAATAACTGCGTGGGGAGTCAGTGTTTTCTATCACGTATACTTTAATTCCTTCTGATAATGAGCATGCAGATGACATTCGTTCCTGGTCTTTTGAACAGAAGTACGGGTTTATCTTTTGTTTCCTGTTTAGGATTCGTTTTCCTGTTCCTACTCTATACTTCAACTAACCCGCCTGATCTATGAAATTTTATTCACAAATTATTTACAACTTTATTATTTTCCGTTACGCTTTCTCCCAACAGGAATAGATAGGACCACCTATAATCCGGCTTAGACTCCTCTCCGGTCTTTTGAGCATGAGCAGAAGTCTTTCCCTTGTTTCCGGTTACTTCTAATCTGTTCTTTAACTCTGAACTTCTAACTTCTATGGCTGATCTATGAAATTTTATTCACTAATTATAATTATTATTTTCCCCCTCTACCAATAAAATAGGTTCGCCTCTTGTCCGGTTTATACTCCTCCCCGATATTTTGGAGAGGAGAACAAGTTTTATCTTTTGTTTCCTGTTTAGGATTGGTTTCACGGCTACTTCTAAAATCTACTTTCGCAGTCTTCGACTGTATTCTAAAATGTTATTTACTAATAAAATCTTGACATCTTCAACTTTAGAGTTATCTGTTATATTTGCTGCATAGCCACAGAACATCATTACATGCCCTTTCTTTCGCAAATACAACTCCACACAATAAGCTTCTACTTTGAGTGGCTCTTGAGACTTGTATTTGGTAAATATTATTTAACAACAAAAAAAGAAGATTCGGAAAGAGTTGGATGATATATCCAGTCAACATCATGGTGTTTGGAGTGATCATTAGCGATGGCGACTTTATGCCCCCATTCATGTTCCCACAGGGCCGCAGACTCAACGCGGCTGCTTACATTATGTGTCTTGAGTATGTAGTACTTCCGTGGGTTAAGAGGGCGGCTGATGGAAGACCCATTGTCTGGCAAAAGATTCTGCACCATGCTACACAAGCAGGAGAACATTGTCAAGGGTGTCGACAAATTCTGCGACCATATCACTCCTTACATTTGGCTAACTAACTGCCACGACTGCAACCCCCTTCGTTATTATGTGTGGAGCACAGCTGAGCGAGAAACTAACAAAACTCCTTGTAAAATCAACGATGAAATACAGACAAGAATTATGGCAGCATTCAGCAACATAAATAAGGAAATAATCGAGAAGAGTTGCAGGAGATTCCGAAGTCGTCTGGAGGTTGTGGTAGAAGCCAACGGCAATTTTATGGAATAAATTTTCATTTTAGTGTCATTCAGACGACATTGATGCAGCGCACTATCTATCTATCTATCTATCTATCTATCTATCTATCTATCTATCTATCTATCTATCTATCCTGCCTATTCAAATCTATCTATCTATCTATCCTGCCTATTCAAATCTATCTATCTATCTATCTATCTATCTATCTATCTATCTATCTATCTATCTATCTATCTCAGTTTCTTCATATCATGTCGCTATCTCTCTCTCTCACTCATTTTAGGTTATGAAAACAAAAAAATTTTAAAACCGCTACACAATGGCAATTCTCTTTCAATACTCTAAATGTGTTTCCCCAAACTACTGCCATTGTGTTGCGATTTTTAACATGTTTTTGTTTTCATATCCTAAAACAAACAAATAAATATATATATATATATATATATATATATATATATATATATATATATGTATATATATAGAGAGAGAGACACACACACAGACATATATATATATATATATATATAGAGAGAGAGAGAGAGAGAGAGAGAGAGATTTGTAGATAGATAGATAGACAGATATGCGTGCGTGTGTGTATGTTCCTATCGATCTATTTCAGTCTGTTCATATCTATCTATCTATCTATCTATCTATCTATATATATATATATATATATATATATGTATACACAATATCTATCTATCTATCTATCTATCTATCTCTCTATATATATATATGTATGTATGTATGTATATATATATATATATATATATATATATATATATATATATATACACGCACCATCTATCTATCTATCTATCTATCTCTCTCTATATATATATAGACACTATCTATCTATCTATCTAAATACATATATATATATATATATATATATATATATATATATATATATATATCCAGTATCTAGCCAGCCAGTGTTTCCTAATGCCAAATGAATTTGCCTATATTTAAAACTACTTTTATTCGTTGGAAGAACTTAACAATTTCCGAATTTGGCAAATAGATTCCTGGGCCAGCTAAGTTTTCCCCGTTTTCAAAATTCGTTTGAAACACTATTGATGTTAAGTCATGTCGACCGTCTATTTGCCTCCTTGGGAAATCTGTCTCATTTGCAGTATCTGTCTGTCTATCATGCAGCGAAATTTGGATGGAAAAAATCAGCCACTTACGTGTCAGTCTATGGATTTATTGATCCACTATCGTATATATCTCACTAAACACATGCGTCAATATCCGTTTCTCATTACTTCTCTTTATTTGTTTAGTAAGCTTGTCTTCCACACTATCAAAACTGAAGCTAGTTATTTACGTGGACATCTCGTATACCGTTGTGTCGAAAAGAAATAGGTATTCAGGTTTACAGATATTCGCCTTAATTGCTTGTCGGGTTTTCTGTCTGAGTCAAGGCACAAAAAACAGGAATTGATATTTACGATGGCAAAAATTACTTGTTGATCCAGTATACACGGGGTCGGGTTTGTCTAACTACCCAAACGAGACTTTACCCTTCGGCATTGGCTCGTCTGGCTTCCTCTCCGCTCAGAGGCAGAGAGTTTGACAACAAGAAGAGAAAGCCTCCTCCTCGTGCTATCTTTGTTTCAATAGCTAGATTGACCCCAAAATTTTGACTCTCCTTCACTGAATAGCCAGTTTGGCCAAACAATCTTTACTTTCGCTACTTCAATCACTAGATGAACTTAACAATGTTGCATTTGTTTGATAAGCTTTTCTTCCATACTATTAAAATTGAAGCCAGTTGTTTGCGTGTATATCTCGCATGCTCTTGTGTTGCAAAGAGAAATATATATTCAGGTTTGCAGATTATAGCCTTAATGTTAAAAATTGCTTCGCATTTTCAAAAGGCACGAAAAAAAATGTAAAAAAAAAACGTAATGTAAATAGATTGGTAGATTTAAAAATAGATAAAAAATAAAATTTATTCACTTTATTTACCAAATTTCCCGCAATGCAAGATGTGCCACAAGGCCAGATTTTAAAGTGAGGCTTTTCGAGCCCGTAGGCTTGGGAAAAAATTGCCCGTCGACCCTGTATACACGGATTCAAGTTTGTCTACCTTTCCAAACGAGACTGCCCTTCGGTATAGCCTCGTCTGGTTTCCTCTCCGCCCGGAGGCAGAGAGTTCAAACAAGCCTTTGCCTCAATAGCTAAACTGACCCAATAATTTTGACTCTCCCTCACTGAATAGTCAGTTTGGCCAAACAATCTTGATTCTCCCTACTGCAATCACTAGATGAACCTAACTATCTTGACACACGTTATTTTAATCGCGAAATGGGCCTGACAATCTTGACTCTTCCTAACTCAATTTGACCTTTAAGAATAATAATTCTTTTTTTTTTAAGTAAATAAAAAGGGAAAGAAAAAAAAAAGGATGTAAAACTTTGTTTCTTCCATTAGCTTGGGGAGTTGTTGATAATTATTTATATAATGACTTTGTAAGGGAATTATTTTCTTTTTATTTTCTTTTTTATGTCACTGTCTATTTTTTTGTTGTCCACGTGATATGCGTTTCTAAAGAAAGTAGACATTTCGATTTTCTTTGTTTTGTTTTCATTGTGAACATAGAGAGTGAACAGAGAGAAGGTGGAAAGAGGAGAGATAAAAATGGGGAGGAAGAAGAAGAAGAGAGAGAAGAAATATAGAGGAAATAACGAGAGGAAAAACAGAAAAGAAAAAACTAAACTAATATGCTTGAGGAGAATGAAAGAAGGAAAGAAAGAAAGAAAGCGAAAATAAATTAAGAACAGCAAAATAAAGTATAAAGAAACAAGCTAGGAAAAAAAAGAACGAAGGAAAGCAGAAAGAAAGAAAGAAAAGAAAGAAAGAAAGAAAGAAAGAAAAAAGTAAGAAAGAAAAAAAAATGGGAAGCAAGCTAGCAGGAAAGAAAGAGAGAAAGAAAGAAAGAAAGAAAGAAAGAAAGAAAGAAAGAGAGAATAATTAAGAACAGTAAAAAGTAATGTAGAAAAGCACAAAGAGAAGATAGACAGGGGATAAGAAAGAAAGAAAGAAAGAAAGAAAGAAAGAAAGAAAGAAAGAAAGAAAGAAAGAATGGGAAGCCATCTAGCAGGAAAGAAAGAAAGAAAGAAAGAAAGAAAGAAAGAAAAAATGGGAAGCCAGCTAGCAAGAATGAAAGAAAGAAAGAAAGAAAGATAGAAAGAAAGAAAAAATGGGAAGCAAGCTAGCAGGAAAGAAAGAAAGAAAGAAAGAAAGAAAGAAAGAAAGAAAGAAAGAAAGAAAGACAGAATAATTAAGAACAGTAAAAAGTAATGTAGAAAAGCACAAAGAGACGATAGACAGGGGATAAGAAAGAAAGAAAGAAAGAAAGAAAGAAAGAAAGAAAGAATGGGAAGCCATCTAGCAGGAAAGAAAGAAAGAAAGAATAAAGTAAGAAAGAAAGAAAAAATGGGAAGCCATCTAGCAGGAAAGAAAGAAAGAAAGAAAGAAAGAAAGAAAGAAAGAAAAAATGGGAAGCCAGCTAGCAAGAATGAAAGAAAGAAAGAAAGAAAGATAGAAAGAAAGAAAAAATGGGAAGCAAGCTAGCAGGAAAGAAAGAAAGAAAGAAAGAAAGAAAGAAAGAAAGAAAGAAAGAAAGAATAAAGTAAGAAAGAAAGAAAAAATGGGAAGCCATCTAGCAGGAAAGAAAGAAAGAAAGAAAGAAAGAAAGAAAGAAAGAAAAAATGGGAAGCCAGCTAGCAAGAATGAAAGAAAGAAAGAAAGAAAGATAGAAAGAAAGAAAAAATGGGAAGCAAGCTAGCAGGAAAGAAAGAAAGAAAGAAAGAAAGAAAGAAAGAAAGAAAGAAAGACAGAATAATTAAGAACAGTAAAAAGTAATGTAGAAAAGCACAAAGAGACGATAGACAGGGGATAAGAAAGAAAGAAAGAAAGAAAGAAAGAAAGAATGGGAAGCCATCTAGCAGGAAAGAAAGAAAGAAAGAAAGAAAAAATGGGAAGCCAGCTAGCAAGAATGAAAGAAAGAAAGAAAGAAAGATAGAAAGAAAGAAAAAATGGGAAGCAAGCTAGCAGGAAAGAAAGAAAGAAAGAAAGAAAGAAAGAAAGAAAGAAAGAAAGAAAGAAAGAAAGAAAGACAGAATAATTAAGAACAGTAAAAAGTAATGTAGAAAAGCACAAAGAGACGATAGACAGGGGATAAGAAAGAAAGAAAGAAAGAAAGAAAGAATGGGAAGCCATCTAGCAGGAAAGAAAGAAAGAAAGAAAGAAAAAATGGGAAGCCAGCTAGCAAGAATGAAAGAAAGAAAGAAAGAAAGATAGAAAGAAAGAAAAAATGGGAAGCAAGCTAGCAGGAAAGAAAGAAAGAAAGAAAGAAAGAAAGAAAGAAAGAAAGAAAGAAAGAAAGACAGAATAATTAAGAACAGTAAAAAGTAATGTAGAAAAGCACAAAGAGACGATAGACAGGGGATAAGAAAGAAAGAAAGAAAGAAAGAAAGAAAGAAAAAATGGGAAGCCATCTAGCAGGAAAGAAAGAAAGAAAGAAAGAAAGAAAGAAAGAAAGAAAGAAAGAAAAAATGGGAAGCCAGCTAGCAAGAATGAAAGAAAGAAAGAAAGAAAGATAGAAAGAAAGAAAAAATGGGAAGCAAGCTAGCAGGAAAGAAAGAAAGAAAGAAAGAAAGAAAGAAAGAAAGAAAGAAAGAAAGAAAGAAAGAAAGAAAGAAAGAAATAATAAATGAATGAATGAATGATGATAGGAAAAGAAAAGTTAAATTAAGGAAAGCAACGACAAAAAGAAAGAAAGAAAGAAAGAACCATACAAAGAATAGCGAAATATTAAATCTAGGAAGGAGCAGGGGAGAATAATGAAGAAGAAGAGCGATAATGTGGAAAAGAAGAGAAAATAGAGAGAATGAGAGAGAGAGAGAGAGAAAGAGAATAGAAAAGAAAAGAAAATGAATGGAAAGTGGCTAAAAAATGAAGAAAGAGATAAAGAGCCAAAAGGAAAAAGGCGAGAGTGGAGAAAGAAAATTAATAGTTAAAATTATAAATCAGAAAATTGATTCATTTTTTACGTCTTATCAACCCATTGCAAGTTATTAAAAGCCAGAATATACTTACAGAATATGAAACTTTTGAGGAATATAACAACGATTTAGTGACACAAGTTTTACTAACTGACCCATAGGCGGGTAGAAGAAGAGATGGCGTCATATTTTTCCCGAGGTTATTTTCGCCTAAGTGAATATAACGAACCCAACTAGAATTGGAACTCGGCTCTTTAATTCATAATTCCAAACCATTATTCGTTACACCACCCGCACATCCAAGATAACCTAATATTCCCAGGCCAAGGCAAATTCAGAAACGTGTTGAAACGGAAGAGAAAGATTGAGAGGACAGATAGAAAAAGAGTAAGTGGAATAGAGAGAAGTTGGAGTGAGAGAAAGGGAGATAAAAAGAGAGACATCTTGAAGGAGTGGTGAGAAAACAAACGATATGAATTATGTCAAAGACAACAAAGAATTTCGAGCGGCGAAATAAAGGCTTTGATTAGCCTTTTAATTGCAATTAATGTTGTCGACGTTCGAAGAAATATTTCAATCAACCTCTGATCAATTTTGGACATTTTTTCATTATTCAGTTCAAATTCGCTTAGTTTTCTCTTCTTCTTCTTCTTCCTCCTCCTCTTCGTCTTCTTCATCTTCTTCTCCTTCCGTGTTTCTTCTTCTTCTTCTTCTTCTTCTTCTTCTTCTTCTTCTTCTTCTTCTTCTTCTTCTTCTTCTTCTTCCGTGTTTCTTCTTCTTCTTCTACTTCTTCTTCCGTGTTTCTTCTTCTTCTTCTTCTTCTTCTTCTTTTCTTCTTCTTCTTCTTCTTCTTCTTCTTCATCATCTTCTTATTTCGTGTTTCTTCTTCTACTTTTTCCCAGTTTCTTCTTCTTCTTCTTCTTCTCCTTCTTCTGTGTTTCTTCTTCTTCTTCTTCTTCTTCTTCTTCTTCTTCTTCTTCTTCTTCTTCTTCTTCTTCTTCTTCTTCTTCTTCTTCTCACCCTTTTATATCTCATTCTTTTCTGGAACTTACTCCTCTATCTATATTATTACTAGATCTATTTCCCTTTCATCTCTTCTTTTTTTTTTCTTTTCTTCGACTTCATCCATTTACTAGTACGACTAAAACCAAAAAGATCAGATTTTTAGTCACAATCATAATTCATTTTTTCTCCCAAATTCCAAAGACTCTAAAAGATTTTGATTCTTTTAAAAACAATTTTCTTCATATCCTTTTTCTTTTTTTTCGTCTTCCCCGCTTTGAATATGAATTTGACGTCTTTGTGATGCTTCCTTTTTTTAAATTAAGCCATTTCTTCCAACCCAAGAAATTAGCATATTTTTTCTACTGCCTTAGATGAAATCAAACCTATAATATGTTTTCAATCCCGCAATGTGACAAGAGGCAAATACGAGCGCCATTTCTTACTCAAGCATTTCTTTTTTCCAATAAGGTGTAAATAACACGGCAAATTAACATTCCATTAAGATAACAAGACAGGAATCCGGCACAAGTATGGTGACTAGAAGGAAACCTATTGACAGAACCGAAGGTTATAAGAAAATCATTTCATGCTAAGTTGGATTTCTTTCATTCTTTTTCATCAAGAGAGGTTCGGCGATAGTTATTGAATGTCAAGAGAGACAAAAGAATCACAAGGAACACGTCTTGTAACTTGAATTAGCCACTCAGGAGTAAAAGGAAAAAAATATGGAAAAATATTGTTAATTATAAGCTGCTCCTTTTAATGTTGACTGCAACGATAACCTACTTAAAAAAATACTGGCTCTAAAGATCGTCACGTGTTTATCTTATATTTCCAGCAATGTGAGTTATAAGACAATAGTGAATCTCAGTATGTGAATATGTATGAGTTAGGTTTAGCACAAGTATTCATATAGATAGATAGATAGTTATGAAAAACTCTGATGTAGATAGATAGATAGATAGATAGATAGATAGATATGAAAAACTGTGATGTAGATAGATAGATAGATAGATAGATAGATATGAAAAACTGTGATGTAGATAGATAGATAGATAGATAGATATGAAAAACTGTGACGTAGATAGATAGATAGATAGACAGATAGATAGATAGATAGATATGAAAAACTGCGATGTAGATATATATATATATATATATATATATATATATATATATATATAGATAGATAGATAGATAGATAGATATGAAAAACTGCGATGTAGATAGATAGATATATAGATAGGTAGATAGACAGATATGAAAAACTGTGATATATGTATATATATATATATATATATATATATATATATATATATATATATATATATAGATAGATAGATAGATAGATAGATATATAGATAGATATAAACAGACTGAGATAGATAGATAGATAGATAGATAGATAGATAGATAGATAGATAGATATAAACAGACTGAGATAGATAGATAGATAGATAGATAGATATGAACGGACTGAGATAGATAGTTAGATAGATAGATAGATAGATAGATAGATAGATAGATAGATAGATAGATAGATATAAACGGACTTAGATAGATAGATAGATAGATAGATAGATAGATAGATAGATAGATAGATAGATAGATTATGAAAATAAAAACGGCAAGACTAGATTTACAATTCATGATTTTAAAAAAAGAAATTAACCAGTCGACTGATTTCGCCCTCACTCAAAAGAGCTGAAATCGAGGGAAGACTAAATATTACAATATAAAATATAGAAACATAAGAAGGATGTATTGAAATAAAGACAGAACAATCAGATGGAAATCATCTCTGAACCTAACAGACATTCCCTGTTTCCAGAGGGAGGGCTGTCTGGCCCTGACATAGATAATTTTCAATGCCTTCAAATCTAATAAAGAATGAACATGACTAAGCATTGAATGAGAGTCAATGCTGAATTTGGTGGCACAGTTTGGATTATTTAAAAGGTGCTCAGCGATGGCGGAACCGTATGTGTTGCTGATCTTGCCACCAGATTGGACGTGCCATTCCTAATTTTTCAGGGTACGTATTGATTAATTCGTGCGATCAAACGTATTTAAGGGTACGTATTGATTAATTCGTGCGACCAAACTATCTATGTAGTCGGCTCCGCAACTACACCCAAATTGGTGGGGAGGTAGAACGTCCTTTCGATCAGACACCCAAGGGGACCTGGTAGAGAAATATATAAATATAGCACACTTTAAGAGTATATTTCTTCATATATATATTATTGTCATCCACAGTCAGACTGTTTCGCTGTATCACAGCTCTTCAGTGTGGCTAGACGTCCGGTTGCCTCTAGCTAGGATGAAACCCGACTGAATTGGCGTCAGTCGGAAATAAGCCGTCGGCGTACGGAAGGGATGAAGGTGAAACTGCAACTACTACTACTACTACTACACACACACACACACATACATTTATATATAGAGAGAACGATATAAAGAGAGAGAAAGAGATAGAAAAGGAAAGTGTAGACATAGGAATCAAAAGTGCATGAACACTGTCGGTTTAACGCTACAGTCGATCTTCAGACCAAGTGTCACTAATCCTTTAATTCCTACACAATCTAGATGTCAGGACCATAAACTTAAGCGTTAGTCTTGAACGTATTAAAGATCAGAGTCGATTCATTCATTTACCCCCCCCACTCTTTTACTCCCCCAGTGACCTATATATACATCCCGCTAAAAGTGCAGTGTTAGCACTTTTAGCACAGAATCGTAAAACCGACAATCACCATGCATTATTGATCCTTATGTTCTCAAGTTCGACATGCATTCAAGATTGTATGCTAAGTCCTCGAATTTACATGTTTTGATTCGTTGGAAATTATCCTAAATTAACGTTCATTGGTCCCCAGCCTACTGCGTCAGTCTGCCAATGAGATTTTGTGTCGTATGCACAATTATTATACGACGCTTTGTGACGTTGTCTTGGAAGGACTTTTCGTCCTTTAAGATATCTTGCAAATAGGAGTAAAAGGCTCGTTTCATATTTTGCTTTGTGAATGGCAAATTTATTCTCGAGAACCTCAAAAGGTTTCGT
>OZ038518.1:64802470-64809970 GCA_964036315.1 Acanthosepion esculentum | reverse complement strand
GTACAGGGTGTCCATAAAGTTCGTGTGCACTTTAAAAAATTTACAACTTTATTTGAATTTGCGATAGAAATAATCTGTAAAAATGTTATAAAGTTTAATGAACCTAGTTTGAAGTATAGCTAAAATAACTAATGTGATTTCAGGTATTACTGTAAATCAGTTGGCAAATGTTTTCCGTGAACTGCAAAAACGTATTACCCTTTGTATTGCTAATGATGGAGGACATGTGGAAACTTAAATAAAATTTCAATAAAACCTTAAAAAATATAGATTTACTTCTTTCTAATCCTTTTTACAAATTATTTCTATCGCTATTACAAATAAAGTTATAAATATTTTTAAGTGCACACGGACTTTATTGTGTGTGTGTGTTTGTGTGTGTGTGTGTGTGTGTGTATATGTATTTCAAGTCTCTTAAGGAACTGTGTTCCTATTAATACCAAATTCATGAATAATAAAACGTACTTTTAGACTTGCGTCCCCAGTTTAAATTTTAAGCGTACTTCAATTCCCATTTTTTGCCTTTTTTCATTGCCTCATACCAACACCGCATTTCCTGCACTTAAACACTAGTATTGCTTTAGTACTATTTTTGTACTACTTTAATTTTTCACTATGAATCAGCGTCCATCTCATGAGCATCTGCACTTTTTAACGAAACTTAAGTCGCACACCAAACATAGGTATATATGTATTTATTAATACACACACACACACACACACACACACACACACACACACACACACACACACACACACACACACACACATATATATATATATATATATATATATGTTACGTGGTAATATTTTTGTTTTGTCAAAAATCTATTTCTGGTACTATTTTTCCTCAATTACGTATTGCTGGTAATATTTATATTTTTCAAAAATATATTGCTGGTAATATTTTTTTATTCAAAAATTTATTTCGTAATATTTTTTTCTTCAAAAATTTATTTCCGGTATTATTTTTTTTACAAAATATTTCTGGTATTAAAACTTATTTTTACACTTTCAAAATGTTTTTTTTAACCTCAGATTCGGGGTCAACTATTTGCCCATAGCTGGGACCCTAACAGGTGCTACCACCCCGGGTCAGGATGGACCTGGGAACACCAGCAATTAAGAAGTGGTTCCACGGTCCTCAAACCCTCCTGATCTGAGGCCTTGCTGTTAGACCTAGTTTATCGTCTTACCCAGAACGCGGATGTAGTTTATCTTCTTACCCTGGACGCAAATGTAATTTATCGTCATAACAGAGTCACAAAGAACAGCGCCAAATAACAGAGTCTACATCCATTAAGAACTTCCAACAGAAGCAACAGCTAAAATGTATAGCGCGTGTAACTCGAAGAGAAAATGATGGCATAATAAAGATACTGGCATCCCCCGCGACATGAAACAAAAAGTTAGGAAGGAAACCTTTATCATTACTGGAAAGACCATATTGAATTGAGAATTGCATTTTCTGGAATAATTGTTTGAAGAGAAATGTTTTCAAAAATGTTAAACAGCAGTTGCACAAACGGCTCGGTCAATGACTGTAAGATGCTTCCTTGTGAGGAATCCGTTTTGTCAGTTTTAACATTACTGCTTTTGTATATTTCAATTGCTTCACCGAATACGCAACTAAAATCTGAGTAGACGGGATCAGATAGCAGTTCAAATAAAATCCTATTTTAAAATAGCATAAAAATATTTATTTTGCTCACCGAATACCAACGAGTATTTCCTTTCTCGCGTCCGTCTGTCTCTCTATTTCACAGTCGATCTATCTGTCTGTCTTCTGTGATGTCCTGCCTACCAGTTTCCATGGCTGTCCCTCTTTCTTTCTTTCTTTCTTTCTTTCTTTCTTTCTTTCTTTCTTTCTTTCTGTCTGTCTATCTATCTGTCTGTTTATCTTTCTTTCTTTTTATCTTTCTTTCTTTCTTTTTTATCTTTCTTTCTTTCTTTCTTCCTTTCTTTCTTTCTGTCAGTTTATCTTTCTTTTTTTCTTTCTTTCTGTCTGTATGTATGTTTGTTTATCTTTCTTTCTTTTTATCTTTCTTTCTTTCTTTCTTTCTTTCTTTCCTGTCTGTTTATCTTTCTTTCTGTCTGTCTGTCTGTATGTTTTTTTATCTTTCTTTCTTTGTTTCTGTCTGTCTGTTTATCTTTCTTTCTTTCTTTCTCCACACTTATTCTTTCTGCTTTCTTTCGTCTTTATTATTATACCCAATCATTTCTTGCTTTCTTTCTTTTTTTCTTTCTTTCTTTCTTTCTGTCTGTCTGTCTCTCGGTTTGTTTATCTTTCTTTCTTTTTATCTTTCTTTCTTTCTTTTTATATTTCTTTCTTTCTTTCTTTCTTTCTTTCTTTCTTTCTTTCTTTCTTTCTTTCTTTCTTTCTTCCTTTCTTTGGTACCCCCTCTCTTACTGTGCGACTGTCTCTTGTAATCTGTTTATCTCTCTTTCCCTCTCAGTCTGTCCGTCTTTTATATCAGTATCTGTCTGTGTGTCACTTTCTTTCTCCATCTGTTGCTCTGATTGTCCTTTTGTCACTTACTGCCCGTCTCTTTTGCCTGGCCCGCTTTACATCTCTCCTGAACCCATAATGTGTCACTGAATGCCTGTATCTGTCGCTTTCCATCAAGGTGTCATATTTTGTCTGTTTTTCTGCCTGTCTATCTTTCTCTCCCTTTCTTTCTTTCTCTCGCTCTCCCCCCCTCTCTCTCTCTCTCTATATATATATATATATATATAAGGAAACATCTTACATTCATTGACCAAGCCGTTTGTGCAACTGCTGTTTAACATTTTTGAAAACATTTCACTTCAAACAATTATTCCAGAAAATGCAATTCTCAATTCACTATGGTCTTTCCAGTAATGATATATATATATATATATATATATATATATATATATATATATATATATATATATATATAGTTAGTTAGTTAGTTAATGAACAGTTTGGCAATCCGTATGGATAATCCCAAGGAAGATGTAATCCAGAGAGCTCAATGTAAAACCAGAGCGAATATTAATTTAATTAAAATTAAAAACAGACAACCTTAAGCGTCCATTGATTATATTTTATTTCCACAGGAAAGTTATTTTTTCTGGTTCCTCACATGACATTTCCAAGCATAAAAAATGGTTTTAAAATTTACGTATTGTTTATATAGTTTTAAAATGTACATATTATTTTTGTACGCTTTTGAGGGGTAATTTTAAGTTCATGTCATGTGATATCAACTTAAAACTACCCCTCAAAAGCGTATAAAAATAATATGGATATTTTAAAGCCATATAAATAAATATTCGTTAAACAATAACAATGTATTTAGGTCTAAGGTGAAACGATGATCTCTGTTGTTGTTGTGACCTCCTGATCCAGTTTTCCTCTCTACTGTACCCTCTTTTTTAAATGTATTCACCGCCATCTGGATGGTTCTTGAATGAACTTTGAAGATGGAGGCCAGATTATGAATGTTAGTGTCATTAGTGTAGGCCTTAATAATCTTTTTTCTCACATAATTGTTCAGTTGGGAACAAATTGAAGGAATGACATAAAATGATTTAAATCTTTTCTCTTTTTAGCAGAATAAGTCTGAGGATATTTCAGTGATTCTTATGACAAATGGTATCAAGATGGCTAAACGTCTTATCTGAAAACCTGGAACAAAGAAATTCAATTAATTTAATTTTTTTTTTTTAGATATTAAACATGATGATCAATTATCCCATGCTGTTATACGATTATAAAAAATATTTTTATTTTATATATTTTACTGTTACAGTCAATATATATGGTATAAAATGACAATTGGAAAAATCTTAGATTTTGCCGACGCGTTTCGTCTTCCGACTTGTTCAAGGCAATTATTATTGTTTCGTCCGTGTATTTTTGATATATTGAAATGCAATTGTCATCTTTGATAATGGCTTATGTAATAGGAAAGCTTATATAGGATTAAAAAAACATGTATCAATATGGTGATTTCCTTTCGTCTTACAATGATAATGTTATTAAGCTTATCAGACAATATGAAAGGAACTTAAAATAAATGACAAAATTTGTCTATATTATTTAATGAAACATGCATCAATGTACATATTTATATGTGTATGAGTGTGTGTGTGTGTGGGTGTGTGTGTATGGGTGTGTGCCTGAATATGTGTGTGTATCCATGTAAAATGAGAACGAATAGAATCTAATTCCGACGTTCGTAATATTCAATTTAAAAGAGAGCTCAATTCAAAAGTAGACCAATATTCTTTATTTTAGGACATTGCATCAAAAATATGTAAAAAGGCTACAGAATATCACTCCTGTTTCGGTGTGTAGCAACACATCTCATCATTCATATATATATATATATATATATATATATATATATATATATATATATATATATATTGTCATCAACAGACAGACTGTTTCGCTGTATCACAGCTCATAAGTGTGGCTAGACGTCCGGTTGCCTCTGGCTAGAATCGAAAACCGGCTGAATTCGCGTCAGTCGGAAATTTTACCCTGAAGCCGTTGGCACACGGCAGAGAAGAAGGTGAATTTAAGCGTATTTATTTTTAGTTAAACACATATATGATAGCATAAAGAACAAGTAGTTAACATCTTAAACTAACATATTTCACTTAATTAAAACTTTGCGTGAATATTTGAAAACGGGCACCATTTCTTTGTAATGTTTGTATGTCTATATATATATATATATATATATATATATATATATATATATATATATATATATATATAATATGGAGAAAACAACTGAAAAGTTGCAAATTAAAAAAAATTGAATGTTTTTTTTTGTGAAAGTATTTATTTATATTTATATATATATATATTTGATATTTAAGATCTGTCCCGATCTTTCGTCAGAAATTAATTAAATAACTGTATTCAGAAGTTTGTTTTCAAGTAGCGTCCGTCGCGAGACGCTGACGTCACGTGATGTGGAATGTTTGAATATTTCTAACGTAAATCTAACGATAATATTTTAGATGTTTAAAAACGTTTTTTTAACTATATGTAAAAAAAAAAATTTTTTAACTATTGAAATATTTATACAGATTTAAAATTCTCAAGTCTTTGTTTAATCCGAGTTTATATGTGTCTAATTTTAAAATCCAGTATTTTTCCTTTTTTCTGCGTGTGTATGTGGAACTAAAATCGGGATCTATCAATAAACACACACAGTTGTCTAATGAGTGTCTTGATTAATTAAAGTGTTCAGCTATGGAGGAATAAGGATTGTTTTGACGTATGGTTAGTTTATGGTTGTTGATGCGAAATATATATATATATATATATATATATATATATATATATATATATATATATATATATATATATATATTTCGCATCAACAACCATAAACTATAAAGTATGTATGTATATATAACTGGGGCAAGAAATGGATGGTTAACTTTAACGCCTCTAAAACAAAACTGCTCTCTATTAACCACCACAAGGATCCATCCCTGCATCCCATTAGAATGTCTGAAGACCAACTTCTCGAGAGCTCCTCTCTGCGGCTGCTCGGTCTCACGCTTTCCGCTGATCTGAGATGGAACAAATACATCGAGTCAGTTGCATCATCCACCGCAAGGAAAGTTGGCTCCCTGTGCCGAGCCAGGAAATTTTTCTCCCCGGAATCGATCCTCCAAATCTATAAATCGACCATTCGCCCTTGCATGGAGTATTGCTGTCATATATGATCTGAGGCCCCTGCTGTTTGCCTCAGGGTTCTTGATAAGATCCAGAGACGGATATGCAATGTAATTGGCCCTGATCTGTCATCTCGTTTGCAGTCGCTCTCTCACAGACGCGACGTTGCCTCGCTTAGCCTTTTTTACACATACTTTCACAGTAATTGCTCCGAAGAGCTGCTTTCGCTTGTTCCGAGGCCTCGTGAATTTAAACGTCCTACGAGGCTGGCATCCCGTTCCTAGCCCTTCACTGTTAGATGTAGACGTCTCTTCTACTCCAATAGCTTCATGTTTCGCACATCTCGCCTGTGGAACTCCCTTCCTTATTCCTGTTTCCCTGAGAAATACAATCTCCAACTATTTAAGTGTAACGTCAATCGACATCTCCAGTTGCCTTGATCTATCCACTTCCCTTCTCCACATCCTTTCACCTTTCATTCCTATCTGCTCTCGCTCCAAATCTTCTGTAACCCCCTAGCCTTGATCGATCCACTATCTTTCTCCACATCCTCTCCTTTACCACTCCTATCTGCTCTTCCTCGAAACCTTCTGTAACCCCTTGCGTGCTAGTGGCTTCCAGCCTTGCATGGGGTGATAAGCTTAAAATATATATATATATATATATATATATATATATATATATATATATGTATATTTATGGGTTAAAGGTTACAACATATGTAAATGTGAATGTAGGTATTAATGTCAACACCCAGTGGCGAGAGTCTGTTTCATACTTAAAAGTAATAATTTTGCATATGTTTGTAAAAGACAGATGGCCTGACCATTGCTTTTATGCATGAAATGCACTCTGTGGTTGTTGGCCTAACTGTCCCCATGCACACTTACACACACGCAGACATGTATATATATTAATTTATTTTTCATTTTTATTTTTAATTTTTCAGTTTTTAATTTTTAAGTTTCTAATTTTTAATCAATTTTTAAATTGTTATTCTTAATGCTAATTCCATTCTATTTTTCATATATTACTCTTAAATAAATATATTCATGTTTTGATAAGAATAATTAACCCCCCCCTTTAATTATATATTTTTTAAGAAATTAAAACCTGAAAGCCAACACCGTGCGGCGATTATCTGTTTCATGCCCTGAATATTGAGTTCAACCATGAAATAGAATGGGGGCGCTAATATTTCGTCTTCTTATCGAAACAAATGATTTTGTAACTCATATTTAGAAACAATTTTATAAACACTTGTTGCTACATAGAATCTTTACATTTATCTTGATAGGTGAATGAAACGCGTCGTCTAAGATAAATTTCCCTTTTGTTTTTATTCTTAAAACTCTTTTGCACATATATTTTAGTCGTATCCGAAATTTTACACACACACTTTTCTTCTTTTCTTTCATTCTTGCTTATAGTTCATTTTTCATTCATTCTTTCTTTCTTTCATTCATTCTTTCTTTTTTCTTTTACTCATTTCTTTCATCATTTCTTTCTTTTTCTTTCATTCATTCTTTCTTTCATTCTTTCTTGCTTTCATCCTTTCTTTCTTTTATTCATTTTCTTTCATTCGTACTATTTTCATTCATTTTTATCCCTTTCTTTCATTCTTGTATTCTTCTATTGATTCTTTCTTTCATTCATTCTTTCATATTTTCTTTCTTTTATTCTTTCTTTCTTACATTCATTTATTCATTATTCCTTTTTTTCTTTCATTCATTCATTCATTCTTTCTGTCATCCTTTTTTTCGTTCTTTCTATCTTTCATTCTTTTTTCATTCATTCTTTCTGTCATTCATTCATTCTTTCTTTTTTCT
>OZ038518.1:64779970-64797470 GCA_964036315.1 Acanthosepion esculentum | reverse complement strand
TCAGCATTTGTCCTTGTACCTTACAAGATTTTGTTCAGCAAATTGTTCTCTGCGATTTCAATCTGTTCTGGGGAGTGAACTTTATGGATTAGAGATTGAGTTGAAGATTGTCAGGATATCAGAATCTGGCGCAAAACAATCTTCATTCCCTCTGTATATCATCTGAAAATATTTGAAAAGAATCGTTAAACCAGACATTATTTAATTTAATCATTATTTCTCTAGAACTGGAAGCTTTTTCATTTTCAATGCGATATCACTTTGGGTCCTGTCACTGGATAAAAAAAACGCCTTTATCCACTGTTCCATGTGTCCTTAACGACATCTGTATATGAATTTCTGGGACTTATAAACTTAACTTCAGCAACCATTTTTACCAGTGCTCATATTGCAATTTTACTGTTATCATATCATGTTTTTACTAGAACTCATATTGCAATTTTCTTTGTTATTATTGCTTTTCTCTGGCACTCCTTATTATTGGTTCCCATATTGTATTCATTTCTATGCTCGGTCGGCTCATGAGATTTCTGTGGCCTAGCATATGTGCTGATTCCTTAAGATTACGAATTTTCCAATCATGTTTTTTTTCTCCACCGATGCAGCGATATCCCTTGCCGTATTATCCAACAAAAATAAAGAATAAAAGACAAATTTTCGAAATAAGAATAGAAAAATAGTAGTTAATGGTGTTAGAAAAAATAATTTTTCAACGATGCAAAGAAAATATAATTCTTTACGGCAATAACAATCTTTTCTAAGTTAGGTATCATGAAATCCGATTCCGTTTAGTAAAAATAACAGATGAAATAGTATATTATATATAATTAACCAGGAAACCTGTGATAGAAAACATAGTCAATGAAAATATCGTAAGTAATAATTTTACATTATTTACATTATTCGGACTATGGTCCTCATCTTTGTCGCTATATTTATCATAACGTTTCGGCCATTGTACGCTCCGGCCTTCTTCAGGTAGTTTGAATGTCGATCTGAACCCTTTATTTCGCTCACTGGGGTAGACTGTTTCTTTTTTCCCACCTCATCGCTATTTTTTAATCTTTCTTTCTCCCTTTTATTCTCTCCCTCTCTTATTTTTTCCTCTCACCGTTGCTTTCTTTCTCTTTTTTATTCTCTCTCTCTCTCTCTCTCATTTCTTTTTTTCCTTAGTTGCTATATATCAGTCTTTCTTTCTCTTTTTTATTTACTATCTTTCTCTCTCTCTCTCACGATTCTTTCTTCCCACCCCGTCTCTATATTTGAATCTTTCTTTCTCCCTTTTATACTCTGCCTCTCTTCATTTTTTTCCTCTCTCACTTGCTTTCTTTCCCTTTTTTATTCTCTCTCTCTCATTTCTTTTTCCCATTAGTTGCTATATATCAGTCTTTCTTTCTCCTTATTATTCTCTCTCTTTCTCTATCTATCTATCTATCTATCTATCTATCTATCTATCTATCTATCTATCTATCTATCTATCTATCTCTCACACACACACGTTTCTTTCTTTCTTTCCACCCCGTCGCTATATTTGAATCTTTCTTTTTCTTTTTCATTCTCTCTCATTTTCTCTCATTCTCTCCTTTCTTTCTCCCCACCCCGTCTCTGTATATGAATCTTTCTTTCTATCTTTTTATTCTCTCTCTCTCTCTCTCTCTCGTTATCTCTATACAACTATGTCAGTTAGTCTAGATGAGCGTGTCATGTTCTCATCATCTCTGTCTGCAAAGATGTGACAGCTGCAAAGGCAGAAAACCATCAAAGACATGGAATTAAGTGAAGAAACCAAACGATACCCAAAAGACCGCAGTACAAAAAAAAACGAAAAACAAAACAAAAAAAGGAAAAAAAATTATAAACAAATGAAAAAACGTAAATACGAAAATGCAATGTTTTGCGAATAAACTCTGATTCAGTCCAGGCTATTTCTCTTCGCTTTATCCCTTTTTTGACCCCCTCTTTTGGTCTCTCATGGTGCAATCACATAAAAATACAGGCGCATTCCAAAGCATACAAAGATGTATTAATGTTTCTAGGCCCCTTTTTTATGGAACGAATAGGTCCAATTGACTAAAGTCCGCTTCAAGGGGACAGTATCTAACATATTACATTTTGTTCCATTTCACTGAAAGTTAGAGGGTCAGAGTTAATTCCTGACACCGGAAGTGATTTTGATATCTTCCGTTCGATTACCGGTGAGAACTAATGCATATACAAAGATAGATTTGATCATGTTCATATCTATCTATCTATCTATCTCAGTCTGTTCATCTATCTATCTATCTATCTATCTATCTATCTATCTATCTATCTATCTATCTATCTATCTATCTCAGTCTGTTCATCTATCTATCTATCTATCTATCTATCTATCTATCTATCTATCTATCTCAGTTTGTTCATATCTAGCTATCTTCTATCTATCTCAGTCTGTTCATATCTATCTATCTATCTATCTATCTATCTATCTATCTATCTATCTATCTACCTACCTACCTATCTATCTATCTATCTATCTATCTCAGTCTGTTCATATATAAAATTAGCGTTTGTACTGCTGGCATTGTCTACGCCGTTGACCAAACTACATATCCATTTACTGTAATCAGGAAGTAGAGATGTATTTAAAAGGAAACTGATTTTGATAAAACTGACGTTTTACTTAACTGTATCTAATAATAATGCATGTACTAGTCACCTATTAGTATCGTATTATAAAATACAAACACTTTATTATGCACAGTTTCCATTATTGACAGTATAAGTTGTTTAGTTATTTCTCGTTCGGTTGTTTATGTTTGTACGTGCCAACGCAATAAGTTACTAAGGATATTTTCTTTTACTTTGTAACTTATTTAACTAGGAGATGGGATAAAGAGATAAAGGAAAAGAGGTTAGTCTATTGTAATTTGGTCTCTCAAAAAAGTATCTCGCATGATACAAAAGATACATGATAAAAATTTGTTATAACTGAAAATTTGGAGGTCGCACGATACGCGAGATCGGCCGTGCCAAGAATATATACGCTACTTGAATCTTTTATTAGATCAAACACCATCAACCATTACAAATTTTGGCTTGTAATTTTTCTCTTAATCTTGTTTTCAATTCCAACAATTTTGACCTCTAGCATTCATAATAATAATACTCATCAAACAAATGACCGGCGGTGGTCAGAGGTTCGCTGCTGCACTGAACAACTGACCAGTTCCGTCAGCATAGTGTTTTTCCAAGCGTAGTTTAGATGTGTCACAAGGCCAAAAGTATGGGGCACCCCGTAAGGATCGAACTCTCTACTCAGTCGTAATTGATCTAGCGAGACAAGCTTGCTAACCATTACACCATCTCAAGGTGGCCATATAGAGATTTTCAAAGCGTAGCTTAGATGTGGCACAAGGCCGAAAGTATGAGGCACCCAGTGAGGATCGAACTCACTATACAGTCATAATTGTTCTAAGGAGACAAGCTTGCTAACCTTTACACCGCCTTGAGGTGCCCAATAGTGAGTTTCCAAGCGTAGCTTAGATGTGGCACAAGGCCGAAATTATGGGGCACCCCGTAAGGATCGAACTCACTACTCAGTCGTAGAGTCGACATTAAGTTTTAAACTCCGGACCTAAGGCCGTTGATTCACTCGGATTAACCCTCCGCCTGGTAGTTCAGTCTAGGAATCCCTCCACCTAGGGATGCGATATCTTTATCGTACTGGATACTTATGGAGCCCAGTCACCCCCTCTATTGTGCTAGAGAACCGTTGAGCCGACATTAAGTTTTAAACTCCGGACCAAAGACCGTTGATTCACTCGGATTAACCCTCAGCCGTAGAATTTCAGTCTAGGAATCTCTCTACCCATCGATACGCTGTCTTTATGTAGCCCAGTCTTGCCCATTCTACTAGATAGACATCGAACCGAAAAGAAATTTCTTCATCCCTTTGGCCGGTCAATTGTAAAAATCGTTTTAGGTGTCTAGCCATTCTATTCACCAGAAAATAAAAAAAAAACGACGATAAAGAATTTAATAATACATTGTATCAGTAGCACTCGTAGAATAACCTGATATTGAATCTCTAAACTTGCTTAAAAATAAAACGATATCGTTAAAAAAATGCTATCGTCTTTCAAACATAATTCGAAAAATAATTCCTAGCTGCTAGAGAACGAGTACGCACTTAAAAAGAAAACACAATGACTCTTATCTAATGTAAACAATTACCGTTAGTGAACAACAAAATCTATCGAGAGGGGGTACAATTTGGTAACAGTTTTCTTCTCATCTTCCTCGGTAGATTCTCTTGTCGCCCATTTAACTGTAGATGTTACTGCTTTTGTTTTACGAGGTAGAATTCCTAGCCAACTCATCGTTTTTTTTTAATTCGTATATCTTACACTAAGGTTTCCGTTTACAAAACCCAAGAGTCAATCAAAATAGAGTGTTGCTGTATGATTTTGTACAGGCGGAAAAAGGCAGGAAATTCGTGAAATTATGCAGGAAAGATAACAAATAAACCTGTAATTGAAGAGATCACAATTGTAATGTTTGAGAGTCTGTTCCACTTTTTCTCTTTTGGGGAAGAAGCTGTTCGCGTGAGGGTTCAGTTATATGTCATGCGATACATGACTGAGGAGACATTTTTCCCCCAGTTGGTTGGTATTTCATTCTGTGATAGACCAGCTGCCATCCAAGGCTATAGAACTCGGTCTGTCCTGACTAATTTCACATATCTTTTGATTCATACCTTTCCAAAGACAAGTAAGTGAATGTAATGGATTTGAGTGGAATTCGATTCCTCAGTCCGAGTCGCGATCCATTAATCCAACGTGCCTTCACTGAGTGAGACTTACTTTTTACTAATGTAATACGAAGGGAATGCGGATAATTCACGCATGTGGCGTGGTGGGTCCCAGGTGTAAAGTTCAGGGCTGTTGGGCCTAAGGAATGCTGATCATCAGAACACATGCCATGGAAATAGCGATAGAGAAATGAGAAGCTCGCGAAGTTTCATCTATGTGAAAGGTGTTGTATTTGTGCTTCTCCTAGACTAGTTGGCAACCAAAGCTAGATAATTATTTGCTTTTGGCCCCAAACTGCGTGGAGAAGTGTTGGAGTCAATAAGTATTAAGAAACAGGGGGGAAAAACATTAAACAAAAACAGTACAGGAACGTATCTTTTTATATTTCTGTGATGAGGTATTATGTATACTATTTACATTGTTCGGACTTTCGTCCTCATTTTTGTTGCTATATTTATCACAACGTTTCGCCCGTTGTACGCTCCGGCCTTCTTCAGGTGGTTGGAATGTCGAAATGAAGCCTTTATTTCGTTCGCTGGGGTAGACTGTTCTAGTTCCACCTGTCATGTCTAATGGATGTCAGTTATCAGTTATCTCCTGTTAATTACCCTCTCCAAGTTCTCCACTGCCTTAACCAGGTATTGAACTCACAACTCTTTGTGTCCTGTCACTGGATGTAACCAACGCCTTTATCTACTGTGCCATGTGTCCTTAAGGTCATCTGTGTATGAATTTCGACAATAGTCCGAATAATGTAAATAGTGTATATAGAAGAATAGTTGTGCGACAGCAAGAGATAGAATTTGATTCCACACGCGAAATCATGAATATTCATATTTGAAATTTTTATGAGATGAAGCACTAACAACCATTATAATTATTTTAATTTTTCGTATTAAATTTATTGATTTTCTATTCCAACAACTCAATTATCATCAGAATAATCATCATCAGTCTAATCTCCGGGTGTGGTCGTAGGTTCGTTGCGAAACCTAGTACCTAACCTGTTCCCACCATCTGTGTTAAAAGCCATAGTGCTATCCAGTCAAGTGTAGCGTGTCTTGAATATCTAGATCTTGTCGGGCCCATCTTTTCCCACGTCAAACCACAACCAATGCTCATTTTGGTCACGGGCAGGTGGCCGTTGATTCCATCGCCGGAACAATCCACCATGGCCGTTTAATTCAGTGTGAAACCTCACATCCCCCATCTATGCCGTGTTCTAGATGGCTGTTCTCCCGAAAAGAATGTCCGTTTGACAGAGCTTTTCCAATCCAGCTGGTTCTGTCGCCACACTCTTTGCCAGGAGCGCCTGCTGGACGAACCGATTTCTTAAAATCACCTGACATAAAGATTTAGTAATACTATGTATAGGGGAGCAGAAGAAGATCCATACCTTTTCAGATGACTATTAATACGTAAGTGAATGTAATGGATCCGAGCCGAGTTCGAATTCCAGTCGGGACTATTAGGTTCACTCGCGTGCTGATAGTCTTGGGAAAGGTATGAATCATATTCTTCTCCAACTAGCTATCGCTAAATAGCAGGGCATAACCTTGGGTGGGGACTGGTCTAGGGGAAGGAAAAACGGAATTCGAAACAAGCTTAAGGAGGGTTGGGCACGTCAGGCTATCATCCCCAAAAAACACCACTTCTACTGAGGCCGGAGTTCACATGGTGCCCCAACGACTGTACGGGTCACTAAATAAAAAAACGTTATATTAAATTTTCATTAGATGAAGCATTGTCAACCAATATTCATTTTTTAAACCAGCATTGCTGCCATCTTAATTTGAATTTATTTTATCGTATATGTATTTTTACTTGCATCAATATTTTTATTCGATGATGCATTATCAATTTGTACGTATTTTAACTAATATCCTGCAGTTAAATTTCAGCTGCTTTTCAGAGGTTTTCATTCGACCATCAGCTTTGACATCGTTAGTGGTTTGTTCCAGGGAATTAATATTAAATCAATTATTTTCACCGATTATTAGTATTTAACGAGTGTTGCTTAATAAGATATCCAGTAAGAACGAAAATTCTATGCGTAACATAACTTTTATTACAGTCTATGTCTAGATGAAGTAATGGATAGCGGCTCGGATTGAGGAATCGGAGAGCCGAGTTCGAATTCCAGTCGATTCCGCTGCATTCACTTGAGTGTTAATACCCTTGGGAAATTTAAGAATACTCGTCTTCTCTCCTCAGCTGAGGGAAATAGCAGGAATGACCGGGTTCTATAGCCTTGGATGGCAACTGGTCAACCGCATAAAGAAATGGCAACCTACTGCGGGACAAACTCTGCCTTGTCAGTCATGTATCGAGAGATGTGTATCACGCATGGCACGTAACTGACTGACTGAAAAGGATAATACCCTTGGGAAAAGTATGAATCCCCTTCTTCTCCCCCTCCCCCACCAGCTATGGGTAAATAGCAGGACAGACCGGACTCTATAGCCTTGGATGGCAACTGGTCTACCGCAGAGAGAAATGGCAACCTACTGCGGTAAGAAATCTGCCTTGTCAGTCATGTATCGAATCGCCAAAGTGTGTATCACGCATGACACATATCTGACTGGCTGAAAGACATAATACACTTGTGAAAGGTCTTAATCCTCTTCTGCCCCCCCCCCCAGCTATGGGTAAATAGCAGGGTAGACCGTGTTCTATAGACTTGGATGAAAACTGGACTACCGCAGAAAGAAATGTTAACCTACTGCGGGAAAAATCGACCACGTCAATCATGTATCGAAAGATACATGATCACTTCAGCTTGTATCACGTATGGCACCTAACTGACTGAGCGATTCATTTTATAATTAGTTACTGTTGTTAATCTAATATTGTGTCTCATAAGATCAACGGTAAGAACGAATCTTCTCTCTATTATATATATATATATGTATGTATGTATATTGTTATAATTGTTCTTTTTATTGGTTTTAAAATTTGTTTTACATTATATATAATTAAAATTTTATCATAGATACGAGTGTTCCATAGGACTAGTTACGATATGTAACGTGAGCTGATTGTCAAGAACCCTCAGGGAGATGGATAGATAGATACGAACAAGCTTAGACATAAACAAACTTACGTAGATAGATAGATAGATAGATAGATAGATAGATAGATAGATAGATAGATAGATAGATAGATAGATAGATATGACCAGGCTTAGATATAAAACAACTGAGATAGATAGATAGATAGATAGATAGATAGATAGATAGATAGATAGATAGATAGATAGAAACAAACTGATAGATATATAAACAGAGATAGATAGATAGATAGATAGATGGATAGATAGATAGATAGAAACTGACTGATAGATATATAAACAGATATAGATAGATAGATAGATAGATAGATAGATAGATAGATAGATAGATAGATACAAATAGACTGATAGATATATAAACAGAGATAGATAGATAAATAGATAGATAGATAGATATGACCAGGCTTAGATATAAAACAACTGAGATAGATAGATAGATAGATAGATAGATAGATAGATAGATAGAAACAGACTGATAGATATATAAACAGAGATAGATAGATAGATAGATAGACAAATAGATAGATAGAAACAGACTGATAGATATATAAACAGATATAGATAGATAGATAGATAGATAAATAGATAGATAGATAGATAGATAGATAGATAGATAGATAGATAGAAATAGACTGATAGATATATAAACAGAGATAGATAGATAAATAGATAGATACATATGACCAGGCTTAGATATAAAACAACTGATATATATATATATATATATATATATATATATATATATATATATAAGAAGGGGAAGAAGGGGATTCATACTTTTCCCAAGGGTATTATCCTTTTCAGTCAGTCAGTTACGTGCCATATATATATATATATATATATATATATATATATATATATATATATATATATATATATATATATAGATAGATAGATAGATAGATAGATAGATAGATAGAAACAGACTGATAGATATATAAACAGAGATAGATAGATAGATAGATAGATAGATAGATAGATGCGAAGAGACTGATTGAAACCAGCGTATCTATAACTGTGATGTAAGCAAATAATGCCAGATGACATATTACACAATGTCTACTAACTTGAGAATATCAGCTGAAATCTGAAACCCATAGCATCAAGAGCTCAACTTTAGTTCCTCAGGGCTGTTCCCATCAATTATATCTCGAGTGGCCATAAAAGGGGGGTTGTGGCGCTGCCTTCAAGAACTAAATCTTTCATTGGTCATATATGTCATTTCTTCGATTCACCCACGACTTTGTCATCTCGCCATCATCTTGGGGCCGTGTCTTTGTTCAAATTTCTTTCCGTGCGTTTTTAAACACTCGTTCCTTGCATATAAAAATACAGTGCTGTTCGATAAAAGTGACTCACCTGATTTTTTTTTACTAAATGTTCTCTTCTTCGATAAAAACGAAAGTTGAGCTAAATTCAAAGTATAAGCGATCTAAAATCCGAAGAAGAAGCTTTGAAAGCTCTTTGAATTTAGCAGTAAGTACTGTCAAACATCCGTTCAGTATAATGTTCTGGGGATGCTTTTCTTTTCATGGAACTGGTTTCTTAAAACCTATTGAAAAGACCCTCAGGAGCGAGCAGTACAAGAGAATTTTAGAGTCGTGTCTGCTCCCTTCTGCTGAAAGAGTGCAAATCGACCCCACCAAGCTCATTTTTATGCAGGATAATGCTCCCTGTCATAATTCAAAGTTGATGAAGGAATACTTTGATGAGAAGCAGGTGAGTGTTATGACATGGCCGCCCCAATCTCGTGACCTCAACCCCATAGAAAACTTATGGAGCATTATAAAGTACAGGCTCTCAAGAAAGCAGTTGATCAATAAAGAGGATTTGATTGTGAATTTCATATCCGAATGGAATTCAATGATTGAAGATGAAATTAGCCAGAACCTAATCAAGTCAATGCCAAAAGGGGTTGAAAAGATTATTCAAAATAAAGGAGGACCCATAGATTATTAATTATTTCGAACTATATTAGCTTTTATAAATAAATTATACCTTATCTTTTTGTTTAAAGCTGTTCGGCTATGTTTCTATTGATTACGAGTTGCAGGAAATAAGTGATTCACTTTTTTTGCACAGAGTTTTTTCCCTAAATCTCATTTATATCCAAATTTATAATTATCAATAGAAAAATCTTAGGGTGAGTAAACTTTTTTTACTAGGTAGTAAGATTAAAAATTAGTTTGACCCCCCCCAAAAAAAAAAATAGGCGAAAAAAAAATCAGGTGAGTCACTTTTATTGAACAGGACTGTACATTAAATGAAACGGAAAAACCATTGTTAAATTTCAGCTGTGATAAAGTCGGCAGTTAAAATTGCTCAATACAAAGTAATGACGATAAATCTTAAGATAATTAAAGAATAGAAAAATATTCCGTTCTTTGTTAAAAGAATTCACAGATATTTAAATTTCAGGACTTGTTTGATTTTGTTACCTCCGATTTGCTGCCAGTATCGACATTGGGCTTTTCAAATAATTCTTCCCAAATATATCACGGTTGCTGTGATTCAGTATTTAATATTTATCTGTCTATATTTCTGAGATGGGGTATTGTAATTATTTACACTATTTATATTGTTGGGCGTGTTGCCCTTATATTCGTTGACATATTCATGACGTTTCGGTCGTTGTACGATCCGAACTTCTTCAGTTAATTGAAACTTCGGACCGAATCCTTTATTTCTTCCACCGGGGTAGATTGTTCTGGTTCCACGTGCCATGCCTCTTTCGGGTGTCCCACTATCTGTTAAAGTCTCTTCGTACCTCCTCTCCGAGTTTTTGTTCCTCCTCTGCTTGAGGAAAGATGACCCAGTGAATAAAGCGTTGGTTGGATCCAGTCACTTAAACGAAAGTGTTGTGAGTTCAATACCCGGTCACAGTAGAGGTGAACAAAAACTTGGAATACTGAGTTAAAGGGCGATAACTGATACTGAGACATCCAGAAGGGGCATGGCACGTGGAATTAGAACAATCTACGCCGAAGATTTTCCAAAAAAATATATCAAAATACAAGGATCTTAAAATGGAAATCTAATAATGTATATTTGGTAGAAACATCTAAGGATATCATGTCTGTTTTTTTTTTTATTTTAATCCTCTTAAATTCTCAGACCAATTTCTTAGTGTTGTTATTAAGCTGATTCATACAATACAAAAGTAGTGTGTGTGTGTGTGTGTGTGTGTGTGTGTGTGTGTGTGTGTGTGTATGTGAGTGTGTGTGTGAATGATTTTCAGTGATTTTGAAATAAGAGACACTTGCCACTTCTTTTGCAACCCAAGAGCAGGAATTTTTAATCATGGGTGGGATCGGGGTGTATTAGCATTCAAATAATATGCCATACGTATAATGGCGCAAAAGACTAACTATTGAAAATAAAATATAGGGGAGAAATTGAAGAAGTCTGAGATCTCAAGGGGACGAGTATTATTTGGGAATTTGAAACCTTTTGCGTTGATAATTAACTAATATTATCTGGAATCTTATGTAAACATCACTTTTCATAAGTTAAATAAGACTAATGAAAATTATTTTATTACCTTTTATCCAACATTTTTTTTTAAATTAATTTTATTTTTTTCTCTTTCAGGTAAGTGATTTTGTCTCAGTGACATCCGTGACTAAAGCATTTACGTTCGCGTTGACAAAAAAGTAATTCTTCCATCTCGATTTGTTATATCGTAAAACATATCAGGTAAGAAACACTTTTCCATATCAGATATTTCCTTATTTCAATCGATCAAAATATTCCTTGGCATTCTTCATATGTTCCTTGGTTTCTAATAGTATCTGTTGCTCTCTCCCTTATTGTCATGTCGTTCTGGGTAAAACGATAAACTACGTCTAACAGCAAGGCCTCTGATCAGGAGGTTTTGAGGCGCGTGGAACCACCTTTTAATTGCTGGTGTTCCCAGGTCCACCCTGACCCGGGGTGGTAGCACCTGTTAGGGTCCCACCTATGGGCAAATGGTTAACTATTACCAGCAATATTGTTCTGAAAAAAGTATTACCAGCAATAAAATTTTGAAAGAAAAATATTACAAGAAACAGATTTTTGACAAAGAAAAAATTACCAGCAATAAAAAATGTTATCGGCATTAAATAACCCATTGAGGTTGATATGCCGTAAAACAAAATAAACCAAACTAATCTAAACCACAGAATACATATTCTATTCAAACGAATCTATCCTAAAAATGTTGTCGGCATTAAATAACCCATTGAGGTTGATATGCCGTAAAACAAAATAAACCAAACTAATCTAAACCACAGAATACATATTCTATTCAAACGAACCTATCCTAAAAATGTTGTCGGCATTAAATAACCCATTGATGTTGATATGCCGTAAAACAAAATAAACCAAACTAATCTAAACCACAGAATACATATTCTATTCAAACGAATCTATCCTAAAAATGTTGTCGGCATTAAATAACCCATTGAGGTTGATATTCCGTAAAACAAAATAAACCAAACCAATCTAAACCAAAGAATACATATTCTATTCAAACGAATCTATACTAAAAATGTTGTCGGCATTAAATAACCCATTGAGGTTGATATGCCGTAAAACAAAATAAACCAAACTAATCTAAACCACAGAATACATATTCTATTCAAACGAATCTATCCTAAAAATGTTGTCGGCATTAAATAACCCATTGAGGTTGATATTCCGTAAAACAAAATAAACCAAACCAATCTAAACCAAAGAATACATATTCTATTCAAACGAATCTATACTAAAAATGTTGTCGGCATTAAATAACCCATTGAGGTTGATATGCCGTAAAACAAAATAAACCAAACTAATCTAAACCACAGAATACATATTCTATTCAAACGAATCTATACTAAAAATGTTGTCAGCATTAAATAACCCATTGAGTTTAATATGCCGTAAAACAAAATAAACCAAACCGATCTAAACCAAAGAATACATATTCTATTCAAACGAATCTATACTAAAAATGTTGTTGGTATTAATTAACCCATTGTTGTTGATATGCCGTAAAATAAAATAAACCAAACCAAAATTATTGTCATGTATCATAAAATAAATATCTGATCTCGGCCATAACTATTGACCTCGAGGAGAAACATCTCCCTTACAAAGTCTCTACCTTCCGTAATAAGATTAAAAAAGAACTCTTACAGCCAGATCTGACTTTGACAGAATTCAGTAAGATATATATTTTTTAATTCTCTGGTATTTCGCTGTGTTTGTGTGTAGTGTAATATAACAAGTAGGACCGGAGCATCGAGATCAAATCCCCAAAAGTAGTTATCTGATAGCGTACACTCTGAATTCATCCATCCTTAGGTCATAATGGATGTGCAGCTAGTGTGATGGATAACGGGTCCAAATGAAAAATCGGAGAGTCGAGTTCAAATTCCAGTCAGGTTCGTTACATTCACTTACGCGGAAAGATCTTAGGGAAAGACATGAATCCGTTTCATCTCCCTCAAGCTATGTGTTTCATAACAGGACCGGTTGGACCCTATAGCTATATTTCCACTCAGTAGCTCCTAGAATAATTAGAGACATAACCGTTACGGCCCACCCAAATAACTGTTATAATAATGCAACAGACCTATCCATAATGCACCACTGACCAGCACATGTAAATAGTCGAGCCAAAACAGAACACACATGGCCTGACGATTATTTTTCAGCATAAAATACAGTCGCCGCATGGTTCTGACATCAACGTTCACTGATATATATATATATATATATATATATATATATATATATATATATATATATATATATATACAAGTATAGGATTGGTGTATACGGAATAAATTCCAATAACCAACAATTACTATTCTTAAAAGAGTGCTCAATACAGAGTAGAGCAAATATAATTATTTATTTAAAAATTATAGCATAAATATGTTATAAAATCACTACAAAAATAGCCATTTTGTTTCAACACCTCTGGTGTCTTATCAAGTGATGATGTTGAATGGAGCAACTGTGGTGTCTTATCAAGTGACGATGTTGGATGTACATTCAACTTCGTCACTTGATAAGACACCAGAGGTGTTGAAACAAAATGGCTATTTTTGTAGCGATTTTATAACATATTTATCTTATGATTTTCGAATATATATATATATATATATATATATATATATATATATATATATATATATATATATATATAGTGATAATTTGTAGGTATAATTCCAAGGAGGACATGAATTCAAAGAGAGCTCAATGTAGGAAAAAGAAAAAAAAGTGTATCCGGTGTTCTCAAGCCTTACCCTATCTAAAAACTGACTGGACTCGACGTTGCCTTACTTCGGTGATGTTTTTCAGCGTAATTCAACCCGTGGAAAGGCTAAAAAGACCAAATATTTTTTTTTACATGGAATTCTGTATTTTGTTTCTAATTTTTTACTCATTTCATCCCAAGCAAGGCGATAAAGCCACTACGACGTATGAATTTACTGAGAGTAAAAGAAAAATTTATTGAGCAGAAAGGAGAATCCAATAAAGAAAAGAGCTGAAAAGACAGAAGAGGGCGATTTACATTTTTTGAAATCTTAAATCTTACATTGCTATGCAGTTGAGCTGTCGGAAAACACACGACCGATGTTTCCCCGGGAAACTAAGAAATCACAATCGTCTGCCAATAATTACATTTTTTTTTTTAAATTATCAACTCAAGGAAATGTTCGTCTTTGATTTAGCAATTCATATTTACCCATCTGCGCCTCTGTAAATACTAAATATAAAAATAAAATCAAGAACTGAAAATCATAAAATCAATTTAAAAAAAACTGATGTTATCTTCATCTGCAAAAAATTAAACACCGCCCGCTCCGTTACGTAGAACGGCACCCTAGCTTCCAACGTATCTGTCACTCGCATCGATCTCCTTGGAGCTGTTTCTTCCCCCAGCACGAGGCACCTCAATATTCATATCCGTAATCATCATGAACAGGCATTTGTCAGTTATGTTTGTTTTGGCGGCGGTGGAGTCGGTGGGGGATATGGGATTTAACAAAAAGTATAAATTGTGTGAGAATATGTCGGCAAGATGAAACATCAAAGCGGCAATCTGATTGGCTGAAGCGTAGTGAACAATTTAAAAGACGAGAATTGATTGGAGCCGAGAAAGGAAAAGAGAAAGAAAGAAAGAAAGCAAGCAAGAAAGAAAGAAGGAAAACGAAAGAAAATAAAAGAACATGAAAGAAAGAAATAGAATTATTAATAATAAAAATAGAAAGAAGAAGAAAAATACGATGATGTGAAAGAAAATAAGACTAAGATTTATCAGTGAATAAAGAATATAAAACAAAGAAGGAAAGAAGGAATAGCAATAACCAGTGAATAAATAATAACGAAGAAAGAAAGGATGAAAGAAAGGAAGAATGAAAGAATAAAAATGACGAATAATAGAGAAGAAAGGAAGAAGAGGGAAAGAAAGAATGAAACAAAAAAGAAAGAAAGAAAAGAACAGAGAAGAAAGAAATGGAATTATTAATGATAAAGATAGAAAGAAAAAGAAGAAAGAGATAATGATGATGATGATGATGTGAAAGATTAAAAATTATCAGGGAATAAAGGATATAAAAGAAAGAACGAACAAAAGAAAGGAAGAATAATAATTACCAATGAATAAGGAATAGAGAAGAAGGAAAGAACAAAAGAAAGAATGTAAGAAAAAAATGAAAGAAAGAAAGAATGAATGAAAAAGAAAAAATAGATTACTAAAGAAAAAATAATCAAATGATGATGATGATGATGATGTGAACGAATGAACGACTAAGAATTATCAGTGAATAATTAATAGAAAAGAAAGAACGAAAGAAAGAAAGAACGAAAGAAAGAATAACAATGTCCAGTGAATAAATAATACAGACGACGAAAAAAAAGGAAAGAGAAAAATGAAAGAAAGAAAGAAAGAATGAAACAAAGTAAGAAAGAACGAAAGAAAGAATGAAAGAAAGACTAACAATGACTCGTGAATAAATAATGGAGGAGAAAGAAAGAAAGAAAGAAAAAAGAAAGAACGAACCAAAGAAAGAAAGAAAGAATGAAAGAAATAACCAAAGAAAGAATAACAATGGCCAGTGAATATATAATACAGACGACGAAAGAAAGGAAAGAGAAAAATGAATGAAAGAATAAAGAAAGAAAGAAAGAAAGAATGAAACAAAGAAAGAAAGAAAGAACGAAAGAAAGAATGAAAGAATGACTCGTGAATAAATAATGGAGGAGAAAGAAAGAATGAAAGAAAAAAGAAAGAACGCACGAACGAACGAACGAACGAACGAAAGAAAGGAAGAAAGAAAGAAAGAAAGAAAGAAAAAAAAGAAAGAAAAAATGACCGAACAAAAGAAAAAACGAAAGAAAGAAAAATTAAAATATGATGAAGAGGAGGTGGGGGAGGAGGAGGAGGAGGAGCAGGAGAAAAAAGTATAAGAATTACTAATAAAATCAGAATAGAAAAGAAAAAGAGAGACTGTGTAAATATGAGAGTAGGTAAAAGCATAGCGACCAGCGAGAGAGAGAGAAAGAGAGAGAGAGAGAGAGAGAGAGAGAAAGCGAGAAAGAGAGAGAGAGAGAAAGCGATAAAGAGAGAAATGAAAGCATCGATAATGAAATAGAAAGAGATGAAATCTGATGGATTTGATCACTTCTTACTCCAGATAGACAATCCACGAGAGGGTGCTGAAAATTTATCGTCCTTTACCGAAAGAAAGAAAAATGATTTACAATAAGCGGATTATAAATTTCGTAATCGGTTCAGTCACTGGAAAGCTGGTCAGGCCGAGAACCTTTCAGCATCGCCTCGGATGATATCTATGAAATAATGAACGTGGTTTTTGCATACCGATGACTTGTGGACAGGCGGCATTTTGACCGCGCCATGAAATCACAGGATTTTTCAGAAAGACTTCTTACCTGAGGAATAATAGGCGGAGGACAATTTTAGAAATGAATGACGGAAGAAGAAAATAAAGTTAAAAAAAAACAACAAAAAAACATGACGATATATATCCATCGATATGGGTAGTGAAACGTAAACAATAAGCTCCTGTGCATTTTAAAGGTGTGTTCGGTTCAAAGGTGCTTGTAGGATATTCGACTCGACATCCATCTGATGAGAGTCAAAAGGGCACACGAGATCTGAGATCGACAGAGAAGTTGAGGACAGGGGTCCGCGTGTTGTAAATGGAGTCAATAAGAAGAGTTGCTCATGCGAGAAATTGAGGCCGAAAGAATAAAGAGAATGAAGAGAATGAGAAGGAAATTTAGAAAAATAATGAAGGAAAAACAGATGATAAATACTTGAAAAAAGAAGGAAGATAAAAGAGGAATGAATAAAACAGAAAATGGAAAAGAAAATGAAGATCAAATAAAAAAAGACGAGGAAAAGAATAAGAAAATGAAACCGGGAGGAAAATGAGGAAGAGGAGGAGGAAAGAAGAAGAAGAAGAAGAAGAAGAAGAAGAAGAAGAAGAAGAAGAAGAAGAAGAAGAAAAAAAAAAAGAAACGGAGAAGAAGAAGAAGAAGAAACTACAGTAGCCGAGAGAATATGAAAAGTGTACAGAAGAGGGAAAATAGACGGAAGAAGAAGAAGAAGAAGAAGAAGAAGAAGAAGAAGAAGAAG
>OZ038518.1:64754970-64774970 GCA_964036315.1 Acanthosepion esculentum | reverse complement strand
TTTATTCTACAGTTTGGGACGAGCTGCGCATGACTAAATAGATTTAACATTCAATTTCAGAACCTGTGGGGACATTTGCCATGTTTCAATCTACGGCACCCCAAGGTTATCACAGCACCAGGCACAGCTCCTCACCTACCAAATATGTTGCATTTAAACTATTATTCTGATAAATGATTTTTATATTCGTTTTTGTGCTTATTTAAACTCTGGTGTCATAAAGTCACTAGTTTCTGAGAAATAGACAAAAATATTCACAATTGATGGGTGTACAAATAATATCCTCGTTGACTCTTTCTGTCTCTGTCTCTGTCTGTCTGTCTCTCGCTCTTTCTCTCTCTCTCTCTCTATATATATATATATATACACACACACACACATATATATATATATATATATATATATATATATATATATATATATATATATATATATATATATATATATATATATATATGGGAGAAAATATAAAATGAAATCACCGGTTATAATTTTGCAACAAGAGGAAAAGTTGTAGGAACGCTTAATTTTAATTTTAATTTGTATTGTAAAATTGAAGTCTGATGAAGTCCTTTTCAAGGACGAAACTCGTCACTTATAATCTCTTACCATTTCTTTATTCGACTACCAGGTATTACAGATTATTAAACTATATTAAGAGAGTCATATATATATATATATACATACATATACATATATATATATATATATATATATATATATATATATATATATATATATAATTGTGTGTGTGTGTATATATATTGCCATCCACAAAGAGACTATTTCGCTGTATCACAGCTCACCAGTGTAACTATATGCCCGGCTGCCTCTAGCTAGGAGCGAAACCCGGTAGTATTGGCGTTAGTCAGACATTCGGAGATTCTGTACCTAAGCCGTTGCTGCACGGCAAGGATGAAGGTGAATTTAAACGTATTTAGTTTTAGATAAACACACAATGACTGAGAGAACTGGATTCGTTTTTTCGGAGAGTCTTGCATTATTAGCAGTAATAGTCACTCTTTACAAACTTACACTTTCTTCCCAGAGAGATCAACCGAAATACATTTTTCAGGAGCATAAATAAGATTTAATAGACCGGTTAATAAAATTTAAGGAATTAAAAGCAAAAGAATGATAGCAATATTGGCAATGAATTGATATTTATTATATATAACCTTTTGGCGAAAATGAAGAAATATTTTAAAGTCGGAATTTTCGAACACACCTGTGTTCTTTTTCAACGATCGGAGGAATAAACAATTATATATATATATATATATATATATATATATATATATATATATATATATATATATATATATATATATATATATAACGATATATATGTATATATATATATATATATATATATATATAACGATATATATGTATATATATATATATATATATATATATATATATATATATATAACGATATATATATATAACGATATATATATATATATATATATATATATATATATATATATATATAACGATATATATATATATATATATATGTATATAACGATATATATATATATATATATATATTTCTATGAGAATTTCTCGGACATTCAGGCCGGAAAATGTACTTAATATTGTTTATTATAAACAGAGCATTTACTTAAATATTTGTATCTATAAAAAAGAATGTTTAAACTTAAAAATGTTTTAAAATGATTGTCGGACTTTGTCATTTTCATAATGTGTTACGTCATTTGTTTACATTTAGATACGCATCGAGCAGATATGAATGTACGTGAGAAAATAATTGCAAAATTGTAGTTTAAATACAGTAAAATCGATCTTTCTAACCGAAACTCACAGCTGTGGCGAAATCGGTAAAAGCACGTCAGGATGTACGATGGCGCCGTATAGGATACAGGTTCGATTCTTGTCGGAAGAGGCATATTTGCTATGAAAATTTCTTGGAAAATTCAGGCCGGTAAATGTTGTTAATACTGCTTATTTTACCAAAGCATTTACTTAAAATTTGGTATCTATAAAAAAGAATGTATAAACATAAAAATGCCTTTATATATATATATATATATATATATATATATATATATATATATATATATAATTGTTCATTCCTCCTATCTTTGAAAAAGGACACAGTTGTGTTCGAAAATTCTAATATATATATATATATATATATGTATATATAAATGCGATTGTGTGTAAAATCCAAGTCAGGATTCATCCATCAGTCATAGTATTCGAACCTCCCCTCCCCATTTCATCCGCCTTTCTGTTATTCTTGAGTGGCAGGTGCGTACAGAAGAGAGTAACACTCCTAAAGCTTTCTTTACCAAAAGCACAGAAAACCTGACTTGTAAAATCTAAAACGTTCCTACCTTGCAACCACTTCGTTTGATTGACGTTGGATGCAATAAATCGCCGACTTTGGAATATATATATATATATATATATATATATATATATATATATATGACATGTCTGCGGACTGATGGAAGAATATTTGTGTATTCCAAGCCTTTCTTCCCTGTGGGCATGCCAAAAGCCTGGGGGAAACTGATGTGGGTTATTTCGTTCTAGGAACACATGTGGTAACACTCAGGAAAGATCGTAGGGAATTGATCGGAGGAGGAGTTAATCTTTACTCTTTTATGTGCCATGTCCTTTCAGGACGTAGACTATCATGGCCCTCCACATTTTTCTGTCTCATGTAGCTCTTAATAAGTTTTGTCTTTTTGTTATTTCCGCAACTTGTTTTCAATTTTAGAAAAACAGCCGCACATTCTGGTATCATCAGAGTTTACAAGAAGATGATGTCCTTTTTTGTTATCGAATCGTTTCGGCCGTTGTACTCTCCCGCCTTCTTCAGCTGTATGCCGATCAAGTTTACCTTCAAGGAATTTCGAATTCCACAAATTTATTAATCCTAGAATTGTTCTCCTTCTCCTGAACATATCTGCTATTGCTCGCCACGTATCTAAGTGCACAGTTCAGGTATTTCATACACCCAGCCCAAGTATTTCCCTCACCCAGCCCAGGTATTTCACTCGCTCAGCCCAAGTATTTAACACACCCATCACAGCCCATGTATTACACTCAACCAGCCCAGGTATTTCACTCACCCAGACCAGGTATCTCACTCTCCCAGTCCACGTATTTCGCTCACCCAGCTCAGGCATTTCACCCACCCAGCCCAGGTATTTCCCTCACCCAGACCTGGTATTTCACCAACCCAACCCAGGCATCTCACTCACCCACCCAGACCTAGTATTTCACCTACCCAGCCCAGGTATCTCACTCACCCAGCCCAGATATTTCACCCACCCAGCCCAAATTTACTGATATTAACGTGCATTGTTAGACTGTAATCACCGGGTTTTCTCTATTGTACAGCGGCTCTTGTTTTATACGAGGGTCATTCAATAAATAAGGTGAATTTTTCGGTATAAGGACTTCTAATACAGGTAGAAGCTTACTTTTCTTTTAATTTTTCAACGTAGTCTCCCAGCACTGTCACACACTTTTCCCATCTGTGCACAAGATTCCGTATTCCCTCATCGTAAAAATCTTTGGACTGATGTCTCAGCCAGTCGCTCACAACACTTTTGACTTCATCGTCACTTTTAAACTTCGTGCCTCTCGTGAACGCTTTCAAGGGACCAAACAGTTAAAAGTCTGATCGGGCAAGGTCTAGGCTGTAAGGGGGATGAGGGAGCAGTTCCCAGCCCAGCTCGTTGATGGTCTGCACCATTTGGGCTGCTGTGTGAGGCCTTGCGTTGTCATGATGCACGATGACTCCTTCTGACTCATGACCCCTGCGTTTGTCCCAACAGATAAGCTCAAAGTCCTTGCAATGTCATCCACAGTCACCCTTCTGTCAGACTGAATGAGGTCATTGACTGATTCGATCACCTTTGGAGACCTCACTTCTGTAGGCCTCCCAGGCCTGTCTTCATCCTCAACACTGCTCCGTCCTTCTTTAAACAATTTAGCCCACTTGTAGACATTTTGTGGCTGAAACATGTGGCACCATACACAGTTGACATTCTCCTATGAATTCCAACTGGTTTGCACCCTTCAGCAACCAAAATCTTGATAACTGACCGGTGTTCAATCCTGGAGTATGCTTCTTGGTCGGCCATCTTTGTTAATCGCCAAAACTCTCAAAGTTTTCTTTTTTAATCTGCAAAAGAAATTACATCCATGTGAAAAAGAAGTAAAACAAAAAAAGAAAAAAAAAGAGTACGCTTCTATCTGTATTAGAAGTCCTTATACCGAAAAATTCAACTTATTTATTGAATGACCCTCGTATATATATATATATATATATATATATATATATATATATATATATATATATATACACACATACATACACATTTCACACACACACACACACACACACATACACATATATGAGACTCAGCTTTCGTACATATACATGTTTGTGGGGACATAATCACTAGACAGTGATACGCATTTTTGATTTCTATAAGAAAATTGTAAGATATTATACGGATTAATGTCCCGAAAAAGTTCTTTCCTGATGATTGATTTTGTTTAGTGGCATATCAACAACTCTATGAGTCATTTAATGCCGAAATCTAAACATGTTGAACACAATTTTATGGCTTCAGCTTAATATATTTTAAACATAATTGCATGCCTTCAACTACAGATAAAATCTATTGCTGGTAATTTTGCTATAAAATGTAATGTCGGTAATTCTACAAATTGATCATTTTACTATAAATCAGTATTGTTGGTCATTTTACAATATAAAAATAATTTCTAATGATTTTACAATATAAAAATGTATTTTAGGCTTTCATAGTATTTTGTTTTTGTTTGAGGTTTCACTATTTACCCATATGTGGAAACCTAACAGGTGCTACCACCTCGGTTGTTCCTGGGAACAACAACAATTTACGCTCCCCGAAACAATCAATCTCCCGATGCCAGATATGTTATGTTGTTACACAGGAAACGACGCACTTAATAGGAAATGAATTAAACATTTCTGAAATGTTAAATAACTAACTTATTTCGTTGAAATAAGGCACCATGTTGATGAATGACTGTTCTCCAACTTATCTACAAATTCTTGATTCTATCTTTTAAAAAATTGTCATCCTTTGATGTGATAAAAAGTTGAAATGTTTCGATGACTTCTTCATTAATGGAGAATGTTTTATTGTGGATCAAAAGCACAAAATGCCTGAATAAATGATAATCCGTAGGAGAGATATCAGATAAATATGGAGGATGAGGCAAATTTTCATAATCCAGGCAATGCAGCGCCTGAACAATTGACTGAGAAGCGTGCAACGTTGAGTTGTCGTGCAGCCAAATTGGGCCATCTCTATTAACAAGTCTAGGATGTTTTGTCTTGAATCTTCCGTCCATACACTCAATTTCCACACAATACGAGGTTGTTGTTATAATTTTCTCTTGCGTCAAGGATGAATAATGAATCACCCCTTTGAAAGACCACCATATATTAACCATTAACTTTTAGGGTATAGTGGTAGTTTTGGGTATTGTTTTCGTGATTCACTTGCATCTAACTACCGGCCTAATTTCTTACTTTTGTCAAAGAATATCCATTTCTCATCGGATGTAATGATTCCAGTGAAAAATAGTTCTTTTTGTCAATTTTGTGCTCATACAGTAAGATTACTCGACATTGTTTCATTGTAACTATTTTCATTTGGATTATGAGTAACAATATATTGAAAGAAAAACTAACTGGAAAGAAAGAGTCAAGATTTTTTATATACTAAGGAGGTTACTTCGTTAGACGAGCGGATCAATAAGCAATCAAAAAATGCTTCATTTCATGTGACAACCTAATAGTTTATGAACACATCCAGTTACTGTCCTGGAAATATAATTGGCGATATAAGAATAAATATTAATTTTTATGCAAATTATTAACGTTTCCAGATTATATATTTCAAATATTCTAAATGATTTAAAAATTTGGTTTTCACATTTATCATACGAGGGAAGAAAATCAACCGAACATTTGACGTGTCTCCAACGAAAATAATCATTTTATATAAATAATTTTTTTTTCATTAATAACTCGAGGATAATTAGATTTGCAACATTAATTTCTATTCTTGTAGATTGTCAGATTTTTTCTTCTTCAAGCCATATTTAGTTATTGGCATTTAGTTAATTAAAATTGGATATTTTTATCAGCATTAGTCTGAAAGGCGTGTTTCAGCTTTGATGTTTTTTCTATGGATAACACGCAGATTGGACAATTGTTTAAGTATCTGGGAAGTGTTTTAACGGAGGATAGATAATGTGACACCGAAATCCGAAGTCGCACTGGAATAGCAAAAGATATGTCAAAAAGCTACGTCGTAAGAGACAAGAAAATTTCATTCATAACTAAGTGTGCCGAACTGCTAAATATTATCTAAGTATCAAGAAACAGAAATTAGATTAGGGATGAAACCACAGTTTCCCTCCAGCTATGGGTTAATTAGTAAGACTTGTATCACTTAGATATTATTTATGTAAAAAAGAAAATTCATGCAATCTAAAAATATGTTCTGCCTTTAAATAACCTGCAAAAGGTTGATAAACCGTAGAAAACGAATCAATCAATGAAATACTGATTAGCTACACAGGCATGTCTTTTAGATCCATTTACATTCTCTGGAATAGAAATGTATAGAAACTACCTTGATCACAAAGTGAGGGATCGATTAATATATTGATTGTAATACAGAATTGATCCCCCCAATTTATATCAACATTATAATTTCTTGTTTGTTTAATAATTTCTCATTAGGTATGAATCCACATCTTTTCCCCAGCTATAGGTTAATTAGTTAAATTTGTATCACTCAGCCATTATTAATGTAAAATATAAAAAATTCTTACAATCTAAAAATATTTTTCTGGCTTTAAATAACCTGCAAAGAGATGATAAGCCGTAGGAAACGAATCAGTTCAATCAATGAAATATTGATTAGCTACACAAGGATCAGTTTATGTATTGATTGTAATATAGAATTGATCACCCCAATTTATAGCAATATTATAACTTCCCACCCTTTCACTGTTGAAACTGTTAGATGTAGACGTCTCTTCTACTCCAATAGCTTCATATCTCGCACATCTCGCCTGTGGAACTCCCTTCCTTATTCCTGTTTCCATGAGGACTATGATCTCCAGTTATTCAAGTGTAACGTCAATCGACATCTCCAGTTGCCTTGATCTATCCTCTATCCTTCTCCACATCCTTTCCTCTGACACTCCTATCTGCTCTTGCTCCAAATCTTCTGTAACCCCTTGCCTTGATCTATCCACTATCCTTCTCCACATCCTTTCCTCTAACACTCCTATCTGCTCTCGCTCCAAATCTTCTGTAACCCCTTGCCTTGATCTATCCTCTATCCTTCTCCACATCCTTTCCTCTATCACTCCTATCTGCTCTCGCTCCAAATCTTCTGTAACCCCTTGCGTACTAGTGGCTTCCAGCCTTGCCTGAGGGGAAAAGCTTTAAAAAAAAACTTGATTGTTAGCAAATTCTGCTTAAGTATAAATCCACCAATTCCCCCATATATGAGTTAAATAGTAAGACTTGTAACACTAAGGCCTTATTAATGCAAAAAATTAAAATTCTTATAATCTAAAAATATTTTCTGGCTTTAAATAACCTAAAACGGGTTTATAAGCCGTGAAAACGAATCAATCATTCTAATTTATGTTTTAAAATTTACACAAGAGAAACAAGATTTATAAACAAAATTTCGAAAATTCGTAAAAAGATTAAAAAAAATAATTTTTACATCAAAAAATCCTTTGATCTTTCCTTTTAATAACAAACATTTTATGATCAGCTTCTTTTTTTTTTTTTGATTGGGTATTTTTTCATTGTTATGCGCATTTTTTGGCAGATCTTTGGAGGTACCTAAATATTATAAATTGATGATTAAACCTCTGAGCCCTGACCACCGCCTTACAGGTCGGAGAGAAAAATGACGTAATGCCCAGCCACTGGTTGAACAGTTCTAGAGAAAAATGAATTAATGTCCACCCACTTGCGTCGCGTTTTGCTATTGGTTGTCTTATTTTGAGGAGCCAATCAGAAAAGCCGTAACATTCTGATGTCATCGAACGTTATACCATTTCCGCACCTTTTCATTGTGTTTTCTGCATGTGTTTTTACCATGAAGCTTGCAGAGTCTCAACCTGCAAAGTCAGGAAAGCATCAGATACTACTGTTATATCTAGTGTGAAACATTACATACCAATTATTTTCTCAGAATCTTTTGTTAGGAATGCAGGGCTCAAAGGGTTAAGAAATAGAAGTTTTTCGTTACAAAACAAAGAAAAAAAAATTGAACTATTAAGTAATAATTTATTTACATTGTTCGGGCTGTTGTCTTCCTTTTTCTTGCCCTATTCACATTTCGGCCGGTCTACGTACCTGTCGTCTTCAGGTGATATTTGTTGGAAGCGAACTGTTTATTTAGTCTACGGTGGCAGATTGTTCTAGTTCCATATGCCATTCCATCTCATCTTGATAACTCATCTCTCTAAGATTTGTTCTCTCTGCTGTAACCAGGGATTGAACTCACAACTCTTTGTGTCAAGTAAACTTTTGGATCAGTCAACCAACCAACGCTTTTATCCACTGCGTCATATTAATATTAATATCAGTACCGTTACTAGAGTCTAATGCGCCACCCGACAAATCTATGATAAGTGGTTCTACACTGCAGTACATCTCAGTTTGCATAAGTTAGTATTACAAATACATTGTATCTAAATACGAATTCTAGGCATATCATTGTAGTAAAAATACAATGTCATAATGTGTCTCGGCGTTTTTTTTTACATCAACTTGAGATTTTTCTTGTTAAAATTCAACATTATGGATAAAAAGTAGTGACTTTTATATAATGATTTTTCGAGACAGTACGAGCAAAAAAAAAATCACGGATTTGGACGCACAAAATGAAGACCCCAGGATGACGACAATATCTGCGAAAATCATTCATTCTTCAATAGTCAGTTGTGCATAGTTTAATTTGTAACGTATATGAATGTAGGTAGAAAAAAATGCAAATTTTGATAAGGGTTACAAATCACGCCTCGGGGCCCCCAATCAGCCTTGGGTTGACTTCGATCGGTGAATTTGGGAGTAGTATGCCCCGGCCCTGCCCAAGTTGAGTGCCGAACGAACTTGACAACTATATGAATTCAGAAAGTTAAAAGAGACACGCTACCAATACGCCTCTGGGTTAAGAACCAAACGTTGATGTAGAGTAATTTTTAAAAAAATCGAAACGTGCGCGCAAAAAGTATTATATTGATTAAACAAACATTTCAGTAATAAAGAAACCGTTTAAACCGTCATTCACACATCCGGCAAAAACTTTCTTAATATTTAATATAAAAAAAGGATATATATTATAGTAAAAAAGATTACGAAAATGAAAATATTGAAAGGTTTTAATGAATAAAATGAATTCTAGCATTAAATGATTCCAAGAATAAAACTGATTTTGGACGAAAGACAAAAATGTAAACGGAATAATACATAAGACATTATAAAAATGAATACACAAGACATTAGAGTAAACATATAAACCAAACACAGTTTTATTCGTATACATATTATTATGATGCGCATAAAATAAAATTTGATAACTAGAATTAATATAATTTATACATTTCCTGAGCTTATAATTGCATGAGGCTGGCTTCCCGCTCGCACCCCTACACCGTGGAAACTGTTAGATGTAGACGTCTCTTCTACTCCAATAGCTTCATGTCTCGTACATCACGCCTATGGAACTCCCTTCCCTATTACTGTTTCCCTGACAAATACAATCTCCAACGGTTTAAGTGTAACGTCAATCGACATCTCCAGTTGCCTTGATCTATCCACTTCCCTTCTCCACATCCTTTCAACTTTCATTCCTATCTGCTCTCGCTCCAAATCTTCTGTAACCCCCTTGCCTTGATCGATCTACTATCTTTCTCTTTCACCACATCCTCTCTTTTACCACTCCTATCTGCTCTTCCTCCAACTCTTCTTTTACCCCTTGCGTGATAGTGGCCTCCAGCCCTGCTTGGGGTGATACGCTTAAAATATATATATATATATATATATATATATATATATATATATATATATATATATATATATATATAAATTAATAAATACCTGCATATACGAATGTTTGCATTAAATGCGGAAATGCGTACAAAAGACAATTTAATAAAAACGTACAAATGCAATACATATATTTATATGTAAAACTAAAACTCTCATTACTGGATTAATTGATAAGTATATTAAAATAGCTTTTTAAGAATATGTATCATAATTATCACACGGACGTTTTTGTTTATTAAGTACTTTTTCGGTGTGCTCCCGTCTTTCAGGTATATCTCGCTCATCGATACCTTTTGTCATCATTCGAAGTACAAGAATTCGGAGATATCAGTGTCATCAATTCATTCTCCTGTGAAAAACCCTAATTAGCATTTGTAATTAGTAACTAGATCACCTGTGATCTGCTGAGTTGCTCACTATACAGCGGTCTATAAAAAAATCTGAAAGTTTCAATCAAATTAAAGTTTATTTTGAGATAATTTAATTAAATCTGCGTTATTCCTAATTAAAATAAAAGGTGTTTCGATTGCTGATCAGGAGTAAAAGGCACACAATAATATCATTAGCAGGAAGTCACACCTTCCCAGCGGAGAACTTTCTCGTGAATTAGCCTAAAAAATTCAGTTGAAGTCATTTCAATAAATGTTAATATGTAGTTATTTATAATATTGTAAGACATTTTTTTTATCTTTATACATTCTTTTTATAGATACAAATATTTAAGTAAATGCTCTGTTTATAATAAACAGTATTAATAATAATTTAGCGGCCTGAATGTCCGAGAAATTTTCATAGAAAATAACCGCCCTCCGACAGGAATCGAACCTGTATCCTATACAGAACCGTCAATTAGCCAGACGTGCTTTAACCGATTGATCCACAGAGGATCGTTCGATTAGCAAAGTCGAGTTTACTGCTTTTAAACTACAATCTTCCATTAATCTCTCACGTATATTCATATCTGCTTAAAGCGTATCCAAATGTAAACATATTATGACGTCACAGATTATGAAATGGACAAAGACCGACAATTATTTTAAGACATTTTTATGTTTAGACATTCTTTTTATAGATACAAATATTTAAGTAAATGCTCCGTTTATAATAAACAGTATCAATAACATTTAAAATCGACCTTGCTAACCGAACGATCGTCTGTGGCTCAATCGGTTAAGGTACGTCAGGCTATATGACGGTTCCGAATAGGATACAGGTTCGATTCTATGAAAATTTATCTGACATTCAGCCGGTAAATGTTGTTTTATACCGTTTATTATAAAACGGAGCATTTACTTAAATATTTGTATCTAGAAAAAGAATGTATAAACATAAAAATGTCTTAAAATAATTGTCGGACTTTGTCCATTTCATAATCTGTGACGTCATTTGTTTATATTTGGATACACATATATATGACATTTTCAAGAACTTCAGATTTTTAGTGGCCACCATGAAAAAGTAGAGGTTTCGGGTGAGTTAAAAGGATAATTTCCAACTTTTTTTTTCAAGAAAAGAATACTGAGCCGTTACGTGATATCTGTCCTCCTTTACGGAAGCGAATGTTGGACGATTTCCTCGAAGATGAAGAAGAGACTCGAGCCGACAGAGATGTGGTTCTACAGAAGGATGCTAAGGATATCATGGAGCGAGCGTGTGAACAACGTTGAGGTCTTAGAGATGATGCAAACAAGGATAAGGCTTATACTTAACATAAGGAAGAGGCAATTGAAGATTCTGAGACACATAATGAGGAAGGAGGGCCTGGTGAATCTGATACTCACGGGTCGAATAGAGGGGAAAAAAGACCAGGGAAAGCAGCGCGTGATATTCTGTCGAGCTTGCGCAGGTGGATGACAGAACGTGGTCTGATAGAGGAGACAGAGGGAAGGAACTTGTTGAGAACTGTAAGGGATAGAGGGGGGTGAGCCATGATCGCCTACGCCCTGAAAAGACATGGCACATAAAAATAAAGAAAGGGGTGTTTATCTATACACGTAAACATTGGCTCAATATATTCTTACTTCTGTTTCTGTTACACTGCTCGAAAACAAAATTAATGAAAGTTGTATAATTCGTGTCTGTTCTAATTTCTTACGTTTATTATTCTCAAATATAAACAAACGATAGATTTTTTTATTGCTTTTTTAACTCGGTTTCCCTGCCTAAAGTCGCACAAATAAGTATTTTCTGCGCTCTTTTGTTAGGCAGGAAAATGGCCTATCGTACTTTGTGTCCGAAAAGCCGAAGTTAGATGATAGCATGCTTGTTTATTTTTCTTAGCATCTCATTTTCATTTGTTTCGTTTTTTTTTTTCGTTTTTTTGTTAAGATTTCGATTAAATTCACTGACGGAGAATAAAGACGTGGTGTATAATTTTACTTTCACAGAAACGAGAGAAGGATTTTTTTCTTTTTCCAGGCGTGTAGAGCCATCTTAGCACAGAACCGAGAATATAACAACAAGCCTTAGGTTTTATAAACAAAATATGACATACATTATAAACACAGATGTTGCGTAATTGTAAACCGGATATTAGGTCAAAATAATAAAAAGGAACCAGTATCCGTTCCCAGATTGCAACAAGAGACGTTCCCTTACATATATATATATATATATATATATATATATATATATATATATATATATATATATATATATATATATATACTAATTTAAAAATATGGTTCCCTCGCTACACTATATATTATAATAAATATAATTATAATATTTATGCTCTGTAGATTTGCATTGAGTACCGTTTTGTAAAAATAAAAATATTAATAAGAACAACGGATTATATTTCGTACTGTTCTTTCTATTTATTATATATATATATATATATATATATATATATATATATATATATATATATATATATATATATATATATATATATATAAAAGTGGACATGGAAGTCAGCACTTAGAGGCGACAGTCTGTTTCATGCTAGTGCAGTCGCCTGACGATTGCACTAGCATGAAACAGACTGTCGCCTCTAAGTGCTGACTTCCATGTCCACTTTTATATTTACACACGCTCTATCTCTGATATTGAGCACTTTACCCCATAAATATAGCACACTTTAAGACTATATTTCTGCATATATATATATATATATATAATATACATATATATATATATATATATAAAATATACATATATATATATATATAAAATATACATATATCTATACATATATATAAAATATACGTATATATATACACACATATATATATATATATACATATATATAAAATATATATATATATATATATATATATATATATATATATATATATATGTGTGTGTGTGTAAAAATATATACATAAAATCTCAAGAGGATAGAATCCAAGTAGAACTCAATGTCCAGGACAGAGTAAAAATATAATATAAAAGGCTGAAACACTAATATTCCATGGTTATACTTTATTACATTGGATTACGGTTCCAATGTAATAAAGTATAACCATAGGATATTAGACACACACGCACAGATATATATATATTTAAACTTGTTATTGGGTAAAAAAGCAGGATAAATCAATTTTCAAATAAAGTGGCATCCGACCTGTTGAAGAAATATATTTATACGTACGGTGGAGTAATGGATATCGACTCGGATTGAGGCATCGGAGAGCCGAGTTCGAATCGATGACATTCACTTACATTCTAATACCCTTGTAGAAGGTATGAATCCTCCCCTTCTACTCGCAGCTATGGGTAAATAGCAGGACAGATCTGGTTCTATCGCCTTGGATGGCAAGAATAAATAATTTAAATAAAATCACTACAATGAAATTAATTAAATAAAATATAAGTTATTTAATTAATTTCTGATGATATTATTTAAACGCTCCCAAGTCTGTGGAAGTTTTCGTAAAGTGTATGCCCGGTTTTAACGAATGCTGGTGAGCGCTAATCTCCGGTACATTATAGACCCATTAACCTCCTCAGTCTCAGCAAAATCTTTGAAGATATAATCAACACGAAGTTTGTTTAACACCTCAATTTGAATATGTCTTGAGCGACAAACAGTACGGGTTCCGATCGGCTTGTTCCACTGCTGATATCCTAACTGCACTAGACAAGAAATATATTCGATATTTCAAAGGCGTTTGACAAGGTGTGGTATAGAGTGTGACTGCATAAGCTCTCAAGCTATAGAATCACTGGAAGTGCCTTCTCAATTAACGGGTAGATCCGTGAAAGTATTAGTTAACGATCGGTCCCCCCCAACATTTTCGGTTCAACCCTCTTTTTACTTTATATCAATTGACTGTCAATCATTTTTTAATATATATGCTGATGATAAAACGGTGCATCTCTAAACCTCTAGATGAGCAGAGCTTGGCAGCTGAACTCAAACTGGCTGATTGCATTCAATGCCTGGCAAACTAAACTAATGACGTTCCAACATCATCGTGCGGACACAGGGCTATGCGCCGTTTCTTGGGTGCCGATTGGGAATTAAACTCAACCCAGGACCTCAGATGGAACATGTACATACCATCCATGGCTAAAGATGCAGATTCCCTGTACCGCTCCAGCATATACCTGAGACCCCCTATGTCCTCTATATTTACAAGAGCCGTATCAGGAGGCACGGTGGAGTAATGCATAACGGCTTGGATTGAGGAATCGGAGAGCCGAGTTCGAATTCCAGTCGATTCCATTACATTCACTTACGTGCTAATACCCTTGGGAAAGGTGTGAATCCTCTTCTTCTTCCTCCAACTATGGGTAAATAGCAGGACAGACTGGGTTCTATAGCCTTGGATGGCAACTGGTCTAGGAGAAGGACAACTCTGAATTCAAAACCTGCGAAGGGTCGTTTGGGGACCTTGTGGCATCCGTTGCACCAGGTCCCTGTATTCGTGCCTCCAAAAAGTGTGGATGGCCCTGCACAAGGCCTTCACCACTATAATCAAGTCCTGTGTGGCTGTCGGGCTTTCGGTTTCTGGGAGCTGATCTGTCTGACCCTCATACGCCGAGTTCGACGGGAGAAGCATGATCAGGCCTAAAATACTGTACCCTGACATATATGGGTAGGAGCTGCCCAGTCTTCACTTTCCAGTTTTTATAGAATCCAAACCCGTCCACGCGTCCTTGTGGGTGATGAATTATTTTTCAGCCTACAAGCACTTACTCACAGATGAAACGTCACAAGCCTCTCGCTGCTCTATCACAATTTTCGTTCAGACGAATTACATTCCTTAGTTCCCCCAGTTCGAATGCCACGCCCATTATAGCGAACTACCCTAATTCCCTTCACATTCTATTGGGAAATCTAAATTTATTTCGAGTAGCTTCTTCCCTGGTACTGCTGTTTTGTGAAACGAACTCCCGAGAGGATGCTTCCACGATCAATACACTCTTAAGGTATTGAAGTTTACAGTCAGTCGTTATCTTACCTACATATTTCCATAATTTGCATCATACCCTGTAACCCTCTACCTTGAGTGTCTCTTGGGCCTAGTAAAGCTACAAACAGGAGACGTAGAAAGTAAACTCATGTAATATATATATATATATATATATATATATATATATATATATATATATATATATATATATATATTATAATACATAATATATATTATAATATATATCATGTATTATAATATATATTATATACATATTATATATCATATATGATATATATTATATTATATAATATATTATATATATAATTATATATATATATATAATATATATACGACCTAACATGCGCGAGTAAAATATTTGCGTGGTCGTCTATAACGATTTTTACGAGCGCGTCAATAACGGCAAACGCGTTCAGGAACTTTCATTACGGATAGAACCTGCAACGAGGAAGAATCGTTTATTTATTTCATTACAAGAATTTACAAATAGGAACTATCAATTAGCTTATCTTCATACCCTGCCTAGTGGCAAACGCTGCTGGTGGCGCCAGGGGTGGCGGTCCCGCCATAGCCACCAAAACCGTGATATCACCCCTGGTCGGGGGCTGATGAAGACAGGGTATCGCACGTGTTAATACACGTTGTATGATAAAAAAAAATTATATAACATATAATATATATAATATATTATATATATTATACATATATATATTATATTATATAATTATGTACTATATATAATATGATATGTATGTGTGTGTGTGTGTGTGTGTGTGTGTGTGTGTGTGTGTGTGTGTGTGTGTGTGTGTGTGTGTGTGTGTGTGTGTTCTTAGGAACTTACGACGTAAATACATAGTTTTCTATATAGTTATCACATGAATTTTTTCGGAACATTTCAAACTGATTAAGGAAGGTTATTTAGTAAAATATTTTTATTTTCATTATTAGCCTTCGGATTTCTTTGTCTTACCAACCTATAGGCTACGGTGGATACATTATCGCTATTTTATATATTTAATTCCGCTCATGCGTGTTGTTTTTTGTTTTTTGTTTTTTTTTTTCATTTTGTCGACGGCATAGTATAGTAGGGTTAATTAGGCCCCGTCTGTGAGAAAAAGAGCACCATGATTCAATTCACTCCAGAAATTTGAAAACGGCATGCTGTACTGCTTGGCATTCGCGCCGGAAGTTCCAATAAGAATATTTCAAAGTTTTGGGGTGTCAATCTGAGGACAGTGCAGAGGATTCGGAAGTTTGGGTTTGGAATGAGCACTAGTGATGGCGATATTATGCCTCTATTTATCTTCAAAGAGTGCATCAGTCTCAACACGGAGGCCTACATGAAGTGCCTTGAGGAGTAGTGCTGCCCTTCGCCAAATGGATGGCTGCTGGAAAAACCTATATCTGGCATCAGGACTCTGTATCATGTAACACAAGCAGGAGAATCCAGACATAGCTGTCAGACCATTACTCCGACCACATCACACCTTACATCCGGCCACCTAACTTTCCAGACTGTAAACCTTTGACTAATTTGTGTTGGGAGCAATAAGACAAAGGACACACAAAACACCTTGTAACACAAAAGATGAACTGACGGCAAGGCGGCATTGAACAACTTAAACAAGGAGACCGTCCAGAAGAGAAGCAGGAGATTCTGAAGTCGTTTGAAGCCCGTGGCTGAAGCCAATGGAGCTTTTATTGAATAAATTTACTCTTTAGTATTTCAAGATATTTTGGTACGTGTATTTTTGCTAGATATATCAGTTAAAATGAGATGTCAGTGTCATTTTCATTTTTGCGTAATTTTGACGACAATTTATCCATCGCACCCTGTTAAAATGAGATGTCGGTGTTATTTACATTTACCCTGTATATTATTTGTAATTTCGAGAAAATTTATTAGCATTCAAATTTCTTTTGATAATTCAAGCCGTCTTTGTGTTTATGGTTTTCTAACGGCAACATCATTAAATGTTATTGTCTGTTTCAGTGAATTAATCGTGGTATGAGCGGCCATATTTTTCTGCCATATTGTTTCGTTGAAAGAGAAGGTTCCTAAATTGTTTTATTAATTATAAAGCTAACAGAGTTTGAAGGAAAGATGCCCGAATCTTTCTTTTAAAAACATTACCAACTTTTATTATAAGAAGTAAGTTTCCACTAATGTACATTTTTAGAAAAAATCTGTGGATATCGAAGTGTAGGCATTGATAAAATATCGATCGAGGAAAATCATGAAACCGGAAAAGATTATCTCATTTTTCTCAAAGCGGAAGAATCATTGATGTATTTTATGAATTAAACAAAAAAAAATTACCTCGTAATTTCTGCCTTAGTGTTGAATAGTGAATTTCAATGATCAGATGCTATAGCCAGGGCGCCATTATGAAAACTGAGACGAAAAGGGAAGAGAGAGCTCTTTGTTTTTGTTTGTTTGTTTGTGTGTGCGCGTGTGGGTGTGTGGGTGTGTTTTCAGGGCACAAAGTAAAAAAAAAAATGAATAAATAATTAAGCCTGAATAAACAAGAATTTAGCGACCAAATTCTTTAGTCAGATAATCGAAATTAAAGCGGCATTCTCATTGAAAGGCAGCCGACAACATACTTTTACGGATTTACATAAAATGAATTGAGATTTTGAATTCATTAATAATACGAAGGATATCTGCCTCGCTACTCACCTCTCTCTCTCGCTCTCTCTCGCTCTCTCTCGCTCTGCAATATACGCACACACATACACACACACACAGTTACACACAAACAGTTACACACATGTACACACATACGCGTGCTCACACAAAGAGAAATACACACATAATGCGCGCGCACGCACACACATAAATAAATTCCTTTGAATAATACGTGGAAATAACACTTTTCGCCTGATGAAAGACGCAAAGCCCGAAACACGTGTAGCAAAAATATGGACAATAACGTATAATATATATTTAAAAAATCCACATTAAAACCAAAAACGTTTGCGTCATCTTGCTTATCTTTAAAATATACATTTTAATATATATATATATATATATATATATATATATATATATATATATATATATATATATATATAAAAGTGAACATTGAAGTCCACAGTCAGAGACGACAGGTTGTTTCCTGCTGGACGCAATCGTCAGGCCAGCCCGACTGCCTCCAGCATGAAACAGCCTGTCGCCTTTGAATGTTGACTTCAATGTTCCCTTTTTCTAGTTATATTTACATACGCTCTATATCTGATATTGAGCACTTTATCCCATAAATATATAGCACACCTTAAAACTATATTTCTTCATATATATATATATATATATATATATATATATATATATATATATATATATATATATATATAAATACATAAACAAAATTAAAAATATCAGATATGGAGAAAAAGAAGAAAAAACTGTGATATTTTTAATTTTGTGTTGTTTGCTTTTCATTGGTTAATCAGGTTTCACGTGCATATATTCCTAACGCGAAAACTACGTATTCTTACCTACTTTTCTTACTACATCCACCATAATACCATAGTGTCTCTATGAAAGTCCTAATTAGTCCACATATGTATAATTAATTGTCTGTTAAGGGAGGGGAAAAACAACAATTTAAAGACTATAAAGAAGAGTGATATTTATTCTGTATAAATTACAGAAATGTGGCACAAGACCCAAGGGGGGTTAGGGAAAGGACGGTCTTCTTCTGTCTTAACTATAACTTAGCTAGCCGCAAACACTGACCCAATCGTACGAACAATATTCCTTACACCAAAACACCACATTCATACGTACCGTTCTTACTACAATCTCCATAATACCTCAGGTCTCTATGAAAATACTAACTAGTCCCCATATTTACAATTCAGTGTCTGTCGGGGGGGGGGGGGGAGGGGAATAAAATAACAATTCTAAAAAATTAACCCCAATGAGTATTTACAAAATGAATACAAAATATTTACAAGTGACTAAAGAAAAATAATATTAGTAATAAAAACCCCCACAATCACTAAATCTGGCAGAAATACCAGTTCACAGGCCGAAATCAATGCGGGACTAAAAAATATTATAAAAACATTAATTCATCCCAAGCACACACACTGACACGCACTCATTCAACAATTACGAAAAACACTCACGCGAAACGAAAGGCGCTCCGCATCCACCTGCGAACTGACATCACTAACCACATAACGAGGGAGGGGATGGGGAATTAAACTATAAAGAAGAGCTCTTCTGAACAATTACCATGAAAATATTTATAGAAAAGAGAAAGAGTGGCAACTATAAGGCTGTGGGAAAGTGACTGAAACCGAGCTGCCAGATCAGGATGGATATTATTGGTTGATACTTCTTTGGATTTTATCAAGGAGCTCCAGGTAAATAGCAGGGGGCACCTGAGCATAGGTGGCAGCAATATTCTGAATAGTGATGAATGGTAGATTTTATAGATATGCAAAATAGATTCAACAGAGAAAAA
>OZ038518.1:64747470-64752470 GCA_964036315.1 Acanthosepion esculentum | reverse complement strand
GCTGTAAAGAATTTCTCGTGTTCGTCTTTTGAATAGATTTCCTCCATTGCAAGTGCTTCGCTGTTTCTTCACTGCTCAATTGGTATTTTGTTCTGGTGCTGGTTCCACTGAGGACGAAATGGCGCTGATGTCGGTGGGGAACGAAGAGAGAAAAAATGGGGGAGAGAGGAACGTTGTTGTTTGTTTATTTCTTTACTTTCATCTATTTGTCTTTTCTTCCTGCGTCTTTTTGCAATGTCGAAATCGGTGTGCGCCTCCCTCGATGTCTTAAATTGCCCGCAACCATCGAAGATGATGGATGTCACGTTCGGTGACATATTTTTCTGTCGCTTTTTCTTCTTCTTCTTTGTATTAAATTTTTTCTTTATTTAATTTCATTCTTTATTAATCTTTATTTATTTACTTTTCTCTGTGGATATCTCGATTTTTTCTGGTTGATTGATCGATGGCCCTCTTTCCAGTCTCTCTCTTTCTCTCTTTTCTTTTCTTTCTTTCGTTCGTTTCAGCTCTTCCCACTTCATATTTTTCTTTTCGTTCTGTTTTTCTCTTTTTCTTTCTTTCTTCTTTCTTTCTAAACTTCTTACTGAATATCTTTCGTTTCATTTTCTTTCTTTAATATCTTTCCTCATATACTTTGTTTTTAATGTTTATTTTCTATTTTTCTTTCTTTTCTTTTTCATTTATCTTTTTTTTCTTATTTATTTGTTTTCATTTCTTCCTTCCTTTCTTTCTTTCTTTCTAAATTTATTTTGTTCCATTTTCCTTTTTCATACCTTTCTTTCTTTTTATGCTTATTTCTCTTATCCTTTCTTTCTTTCTCTTTTCCTTTCTTTCTTTCTTTTTATGTTTATTCTCTTTTTTTTCTTTTCTTTTTCATTTCTCTACTTTTCCTTGTTTATTTCTTTTCTTTTCTTTCTTTCTTTCTTTCTTTCTAAATTTATTTTGTTCCATTTTCCTTTTTCATACCTTTCTTTTTTATGCTTATTTTCTCTCTTTCTTTCTTTCTTTCTTTCTTTCTTTCTTTCCTTCTTTCTTTCTTTCTTTCTTTGTTTTTTTCTTTCTGTCTCTTCTTTTTCATTTCTCTATTTTTCCTTCTTTATTTCATGTCTTTTCTTTCTAAATTTCTGTCCTTCTAAATTGATTTCTTTCCATTTTCCTGGTTTCATACTTTTTCCCTTTTATGTTTATTTCCTCTTGTTATTTCTTTCTTTTTCATTCCTCTATTTTCTTTCTTTTTTTTTCTTGTCTTTTCTTTCTCAATTTATTTCCTCCCATTTCCCCTCTTTCATATCAGGCTTTCTATTCTTCATCCTATCTTTCTTTTTAATGCTTTTCTTAGCGCACCTGACTACTAGATTCATCTCACTGAACAGAAGTCGTCCAAATTAAATTTCATGAATTAAAAATGTTTGCTCCTCTGTCAAAACCATTTTTGCTCTAATGTCGGTAAAAATAAACTAAATCTGCAAAGTTTTCCTTTGCTTAAATATTTGCATTGTATATCCGAAACTGTCGTATCAAGCTAAACAGGTAAGAGTGTCCTTTTTTTGCCTGCTACTACCTGTACATTGAAGGGAATGTCAGGAAAAACATTCTTTCTTTCCTTTGCTGAAAAAGTCACATGTTACCTACTTAAAGAATTGGTGTAAATAATTGATACGAACGCGGACAGATCTTGACAATAAAAGATCAAATTTCCTAAGAGCATAAAATGAGATTAAACTGTGGAGAGCCATGATCGCGTACATACTGAAATAAAAAGCATAACACATAAAAGATTACATAGTTCGATACCTACACCCTCGTGCAAATTAATCAAAACAAAACGAATAATTTTCGTATTTTTCCACTGAGATATGACCCAGTGCACATGTTGTACTACATAAGTCCATTCCACGAAGTTGTTCCTTGGAGATTAACCACAGATTAGATTTAAATCAGGAGAGTTTCCGTTCCAATCTAAACTAATCTGATTTGCTCACTTGTCAGTGTGTTCGTTGAGCGTTACAATTTTTGTACGCCGTCTTGGAGTAACGTCCATCGCAGACAATGGTCATAGGACAACTAATTGACAGTCGAGACAATACTGTCTGGGCGTGATGAAAATCTGATGGAATCACGGATGACGTAATATTTTTTAAGGCCAAATAAATTTCAACATACAGAGTTTGTGTAAATAATAGATGATGATACGAACGAAAGCAGATCGGGGGGGGGGGGCAATAAAAGATCAAATTTCCTCAGAGCATCAAAAGACATTACATTGTGACGAGCCATGATCGCCTACATACTGAAAAAAACATAAAAGAAGATTTCCAGCATCTGTAATGTCGTTATTGGTGAATGGTTTTGCTAACTTGGTTTCTATGCTATGCTAATATTCTTCCTGTTGAGGGGTCTCCCCTTTTTACACAAATGGACTCACCCAGGGTATACATATACTACTGCCAGTGTATACCCGAACAGTAGTAGTAGAGGAGACAATCAAGTAGAATAACGTAGCGGCAAGAGTCACAGTAACAAGCACGTAGACTCAGTAAGAAGTCATACAGCGATACGTCGATACCAAATACTATCTATATATTTTACTACTAACCCGCATTCCTGGAACTACTAACCTGTATTACCAGTTTGTATTATTACGTTAATACATTTATTTTCCTATATTCATTCTTGGCGTTTGTTATTATTTGATACCGGATTTCATCCCGGAATCCACAACAGAATTCATATACACGTTTTACTACTAAAGATGCTGGAGAAAGGATCGGCTCTTTGGACTGTTCTAGAAAGTATTACTATCATGCTTTTTCTTTACCAGACCAAAAATTCCTTATTGCTGCCATGTCTGAAATGAAACTATCCAGTTCTCACTTTTCAGTTTTAACAGAATTCAAAATCGTTTTCCTTGTAGGCAAAGATTTATTCTGCATCCCCCCAACCCTTTACTTAGGATGTAACATCGCAGGCCTCTTGCTCACTGTATCGATATATCCATGTCAAATGTTCAGATATGACCTATTCTTTATTGCTACAAAACCCATCTTGCTGGGTCCACAATGTATCACACTCATTCCCTACATATTCCTTTGGTAAACAGAACTTAATACTACGAAAACTTCCTCCCAACGATCGTTCCGTTTTGGAACCTATTACCCACGGTAAGAACACTACAACCCTAACCTCTTCATTCTAACGCCAAACAATATCTGTCCGCCATATAATCTTCACTTCCTACTTCCGTCTCTTACGTTCATATCACACATATTATTCAGTAACTGTCTTTATTTGTTGGTTCTTTAGCCTTGTATTAAATGAAATTTCGCAGCTATTTTTAAAGGTTTGTGTTCAAGCCTTTTCTAAAGCAGCAATGTTTCTGTTTTCTCCCTTTTTTTATTTATTTGTCGACTTCTATATCTATCTTTCTTATGGTTGATTTATTTTTAAGATAATTCCTTTTTTTTTTCTCCGCCTAAATCAGAAACAAGTAATCGATTATATCTCCATGTTGATGCTTTGTATCCGTAGACATTTTCCTTTTCTTTTATTTATCTGCCTTTTTTGCCTTTTCTTTTTGAATTCCACATTTTACGGGACTGCCTACCTTTTCTCTTCTCCATCATATATTCCGAACCTCCCACCCACTGCAACTTGACCTGACATATTAATTCCCAATGATCGATCCTTCTTAACGCCAGCAACAAATTAAAAAAGAAATAAAAGATAGAATCAAAAGACAACAAGGGAATGAAAAGTGTAACATTAACTGTAGAAAATATTCGGTAAAGTGCCAACCTTGAATAAGAGAACCTCAAAAGAAGAGTTAACCTTATTATCAACCTCGTCAGCAACGGAATTGCAGGTTTTTCTGATCGATAACCGGTGATTGAAATTATTTACAGATAAAACAGCAAACGTCAGTGCATCGTGGAAAAAACAAAGCGTATTGGAATAGTGAAAGATGCTTTTCAAAATCGAATCAAAGTATTAACAAACAGGAAAAAAATCGTTAGAAACAAAGAAGAAATTCTGAACTAATACCAATCCTCCAGAGAATGCAGGACAATTTACTAGGCTATTTTGTAATATCAATCCTCCAGTAAATGCAGGACAAGCATATTTTGTTATATTAATCTTACAGGGAATCCAAGACAATTTAATGGACTATATTATAATATCAATCCTCCAGTAAATGCAGGGCAATTTACTAAACTATTTTGTAATATCAATCCTCCAGTAAATGCAGGACAATTTACTAGACTATTTTATAATATCAATCCTCCAGTAAACGCAGGATAATTTACTAGACTATTTTGTATTTATCAGTCCTCCAGTAAATGCAGGACAATTTACTAGACTATTTTGTAATATCAATCCTCCAGTAAATGCAGGACAATTTACCAGACTATTTTGTATTTATCAGTCCTCCAGTAAATGCAGGACAATTTACTAGACTATTTTGTATTTATCAATCCTCCAGTAAATGCAGGACAATTTACTAAACTATTTTGTAATATCAATCCTCCAGTAAATGCAGGACAATTTACTAGACTATTTTATAATATCAATCCTCCAGTAAATGCAGGATAATTTACTAGACTATTTTGTATTTATCAGTCCTCCAGTAAATGCAGGACAATTTACTAGACTATTTTGTAATATCAATCCTCCAGTAAATGCAGGACAATTTACCAGACTATTTTGTATTTATCAGTCCTCCAGTAAATGCAGGACAATTTACTAGACTATTTTGTATTTATCAATCCTCCAGTAAATGCAGGACAATTTACTAAACTATTTTGTAATATCAATCCTCCAGTAAATGCAGGACAATTTACTAGACTATTTTATAATATCAATCCTCCAGTAAATGCAGGATAATTTACTAGACTATTTTGTATTTATCAGTCCTCCAGTAAATGCAGGACAATTTACTAGACTATTTTGTAATATCAATCCTCCAGTAAATGCAGGACAATTTACCAGACTATTTTTTATTT
>OZ038518.1:64719970-64742470 GCA_964036315.1 Acanthosepion esculentum | reverse complement strand
ATGGATATTCATATACAAATATTCATACACACGCAGAAGCGCATTTACGAACCTATACTCGGCCTGTTGTACGCTACGGCCTTCTTCTGGTGGTTGGAATGTCGAACTGAACCATTTATTTCGCTCGCTGGAGTAGACTGTTCTAGTTCCACGCGCTATGTCTAATGGATATCAGTTATCAGTTATCTCCTGTTAATTACCCTCTCCAAGTTCTCCACTGCCTTAAACAGGTATTGAAGTCATAACTCTTGGGGTCCTGTCACTGGATGTAACCAATGCCTTTATCCGCTGGGCCATGTGTCTTTGAGGACACATGGTACAGTGGATAAAGCGAAATAAAGTGGTCAGTTCGACATTCCAACCACCTGAAGAAGGCCGGAGCGTACAACGGGCGAAACGTTGTAATAAATATAGCAACGAAGACGAGCACGATAGTCCGAATAATGTAAATAGTGTACATAATACCTCATCTCAGAAATATAGACAGATACTGAAGGGCCGAAACGTTGTGATAAATATGACAACAAAGATGAGGACAATAGTCCGAATAATGTAAATAGTGTATATAATACCTCATCTCAGAAATATAGACAGATACTGAAAGGCCGAAACGTTGTAATAAATATGGCGACAAAGATGAGGACAATAGTCCGAATAATGTAAATAGTGTACATAATACCTCATCTCAGAAATATAAACAGATATTGAAGGGCCGAAACGTTGTAATAAATATGGCGACAAAGATGAGGACAATAGTCCGAATAATGTAAATAGTGTACATAATACCTCATCTCAGAAATATAGACAGATACTGAAGGGCCGAAACGTTGTAATAAATATGGCAACAAAGATGAGGACAATCGTCCGAATAATGTAAATAGTGTACATAATACCTCATCTCAGAAATATAGACAGATATATAAGGGCCGAAACGTTGTAATAAATATGGCGACAAAGATGAGGAGAATAGTCCGAATAATGTAAATAGTGTACATAATACCTCGTCTCAGAAATATAGACAGATATTGAAGGGCCGAAACGTTGTAATAAATATGGCGACAAAGATGAGGACAATAGTTCGAATAATGTAAATAGTGTACATAATACCTCATCTCAGAAATATAGACAGATACACAACCACTTTATCACCAAATACATAAACCAACGCATTTATCCACTAGGCTTTCATCCCATAGGAAAATTTGTTACAGTAAACTTAGACGCAAAATGTATATAACACCCTAGTTTCAGCATATTTCGCAGGTGAATTATGAAAAATATCAAAAGACAAAATTATTCGTACGTTAGAAAATATCGTTTTAAATTGAGTGATTCGGGTAACTATAAGTAATTTACATAATTATTTTATCGATGAAGAGTCCTAGACAATTTATTCAGTAGAACATTTGTGATAATTCCAGAAAAGAACATCTCTTTGCTTATAGAGTGTCATCATTGGTATTCTTAACAACACGATAGGGAAGACAAAAGAGGCGAGCGTACACTTGCGACAGAATTATTAGCTTCTAGTTATATCACCATTTCAAACCAGATTGCCATCCCTAGAACTACGGTACAGTCTGTTATAAGGGAGATTAAACAGTTTGGAACGACAGAGAATTAGCCTGAGCGTGGAAGAAACCGAAATTGTCACCAAGAACTGCGCGAAAACTGTGTCGTGAGGTTAATATAAACCCAAGAATTGTTTTGAAAGACATCGCCAAAAGTTTGTATGCGATGTGTATCAGCGTAAGTACTCGCACAATACAACGTTGTTTAAACAGAAATGGTTTGTATGGAAAGCGACCACGACGAACCCCTCTTCACAAACCATGTCACATTCGGTTTAATTTTGCTAAAACGTTCTTGGAAAAATAAAATTGCTTTTGGTAACTAGTACTATGGAGTGATGAAACAAAGATTGAGCTTTTTGGACATAATGATGTACAGAAGATTTGGTGCAAGAAAGATGAGGCTTTTCTCCCAAAGAACAAAGTGGCAACATTAAAACATGATGGTGGATCGATGATGTTTTGAGTTTTTTTTTTAACTCAACGGGGACTCGACAATAAGTTCAATAAGAGTAATAATGAAATCTGCAGACTATAACAAACTTCTGGATGAAAATCTGCAACTATCAGTGCGAAACCTTCATCTAGGTCGGCGATTTGTATTCCAGCAAGATAATGATCCCAGACATACGTCTAAATCTGTGATTGCGTGGCTTCAGAAAAAGAAGATTACAGTTTTGCTTCAATGAATCCTTACTTGAATTCTACTGAAAATCTATAGCATAAATTAAAAGTTCAAATAAATCGTCGGTCACCAAAAAACCTTCAGGACTTAGAACCAGTAACCATTGAAGAATTCAAGAAAATCCCAGAAAATACATGTTCAAATCTCATCAAAAACTTTAGAAAATGATTGCAGTAAGTTATAAAGAAGAGAGGCCATGATATTGACTATTAATATTGTTAATACTGTTAAATGTTTTCAATTTTTCATACTGTATGAATAATTCGGTCCTTTCCTATTTTGCATAATTCGTTTATCAAAATGGTATTTAACATAGTGTTCTGAAAATCGTGTTTTATATTTTGTGTGCTTATTAAACTATAAAATCCTGGCATCATACGGGCATTAGATGCTGAGAAATGGATAAAAAATATACAAAATTGATGGGTGTCCGAATAATTTCTTCGTTGACTGTACCTTTTTAGAATTCCCACAATAGGAAATGGAAAATATACTGTTTTTTGAATTATCATCTCGTATGAGTTTAAGGTCCGATATACACTATAAACGACATACTCTCTGAAAGAAGAGATTATAAATTAATTCTAGCTCCAGCTTCCTGCCATTCAGATTTAGATTTACCTTGGTTTGTCAACATATAATTCACGGCGAGGAAATTCATAATTACCTTCCAAGCATTTCAATCTTATTTAATCCAGGCGTCGTAGAAATTAAAAAAAACGACTTTACAATTACGATAGAAAGCAGTACAAATAAGACCAAAACTAATATGGAAATGTTATTGATTTCATTATTAGTCATATAGGTAAATATTTAGAAAGTGCCTTGTTCGCAGTCTTCTACAGTAAATTTGTGACCTGGCTCATACAACATGTTACCAATCTATTATTATAGCGTGAGATACCTGCTAAAAAAAGTGATGGAAAGAAAATAAAAAAACAGGCGCGAAATAAATTCGGCTAGGGTAAAATAATTTTTTTTTAAGCTTTTCACCCCAAGCAAGGCTGGAAGCCACTAGCACGCAAGGGGTTACAGAAGGTTTGGAGGAAGAGCAGATAGGAGTGGTAAAGGAGAGGATGTGGAGAAAGATAGTGGATCGATCAAGGCAAGGGGGTTACAGAAGATTTGGAGCGAGAGCAGATAGGAATGAAAGGTGAAAGGATGTGGAGAAAGGAAGTGGATAGATCAAGGCAGCTGGAGATGTCGATTGACGTTACACTTAAATAGTTGGAGATTGTATTTGTCAGGGACACAGGAATAAGGAAGGGAGTTCCACGGGCGAGATGTGAGAGACATGAAGCTATTGGAGTAGAAGAGACGTCTACATCTAACAGTTTCAACGGTGAAGGGGTGGGAACGGGATGCCAGCCTCGTAGGACGTTTAAATTCATGAGGCCTAGGAACCAGCGAAAGCAGCTCCTCGGAGCAATTACCGTGAAAACATTTGTAAAAAAGACAGAGCTAGGCAACGTCGCGTCTGTCAGAGAGCGACTGCAGACGAGATGACAGATCAGGGCCAATTACATTGCCTATCCGTCTCTGGATCTTATCAAGAACCCTGAGGCAAACAGCAGGGGCTCCAGACCATATATGGCAGCAATACTCCATGCAAGGGCGAATGGTCGATTTTTCTAAAATCCCCAGAACCCCTCGTTTGTGCGCACATTTACTCGCAACAACATAACAAATTTAGTCTGATGAAGTCCTGAAGGATGAGATGAAACGCGTCGCAAGTAAACTTTTTCCACTTACATACATAATTGTTCTTGATATATAAAAATATATGTCGTGTTTCTCATATATAAATATGTATATCTGTTATCAAGTATTTATTTCTTTTCTTTTCTTTTCAGGTGAGTGAAAGTATTGATTTGGGATTTAAATCACTGAAATGAATGATTCGATGCGCTGTTCCGATACACCAGAGGTTTGTCAGTATCTGATTTTCTTTCTTTGCCAATGTATTTTATCAGGTTTATATATTTATCAGATTGAATCGAAGTCTGACTTAGCGTCAAAGAATTAAATCCAAAAATTTGCTCTGTACGACAAGGCACATATCAACGAAGATGTCATGTATATTTCTCCATCATGATGAGACCTGTTGATGTTAATATAGGGAATAATATATTCATGCCTTCATTAATGACTAGGATTAGTCATAGGGGAGAGTTTTTTTCCAGGACACCAACTAGAAACTCAACCCTGCGATACAACTATTGATAAATAAACTTGAATAATTACCTGTCACACGATAGTACATTTGACACAGAGTCAAAATTAAGGGGGATCTCTAAACACGAATACGCAAGTAATACCAGAAAGTCTCCATTTCCATCGGTATATCTCTTTTGCAAACGTCTCAGCTAACAGGAAGTGAACACGAAACAAATTCATATTTAATTGCAAGGAATAAAATACGTTTCTGATTGGGAGCGTTCACCTGGAAAACTTTTTGTCACTGGTTTCATAAGAAGTCGGGGCAAAGAACAGGGCGGAGGGATTGCTTTTAGGGTTAAGGTTGTTAAGCAGACAAAAAGAGCTTGTGAAAAAAATGAAGCAAATCTATGACAAGGTTTTAATGTGACAGGTTTTGGCCTTTATGACGTCATCGTTATTATAGTGGGTCCTTTGTATAGGGTGACCCCCCCAAAAATGGGAACTTTTTAACAATCCAATAAAACCAAGAGTGATGGAAGAAAAATATTTAATTCATAGTAATTGAAACCTTAAAACATGCCATTTAAGAAACAATGATGGAATTTTCATTTTTTTTTAAATTACGTCCTGTAGATGGCGTCCTCCTGTACAAATGCATTCTTGAAATCTGCTGTTGAGATTCCTCATTGACTGCTGCAACATCTCAGCCGGGATACTGTGAATTTCATTCTCGTTACTAAAATGGCGAAATGTTTATTTGCTCAGGGTCACTGTCTCGCAGTGTTGCTCATGTCTGGCAATACGCACTTCAAAAATTCCCGTTTTTTGGGGTCACCCTGTATTATAAATAATCACCACATTTTTGGTAATTAAACAGTATGTATTACGTCACCCCATGGTGGTTTCCTGTGGAGCCCTCACCTTGGTTAGGTTAGACAAGCTTTTGTGTACCTAGTTAATGTGACTAAGTGTTGTTCCTAGCCTTTCCCGGTTGCATTTATGGTGTGATCCAAGTTGACATTTCCAACCTCCCCAGTTTGTTTTGGCCCCTTTTGGGGTCAGCTTTTTTCTTTCCCGTGTCTATATAATTTTCTCCTTTCCCACTCCCTTAACGAGAGAGCCTCTTGATTGTCTCCAATGGGCAGAATACAGCGGCCTCTCTTTTTTGAGGGTTGGACGAGCCTTAGTTATGTTTTGAGGGTTGGACGAGCCCCAGTTATGTTTAATTTACTTTGTGTTCATGTTTAGCTTGTTATTGGATTCATCTCCCTTCCCTCCCATTCTTCATCTTCATATATATTTTGTATATAATAATTTATTATCATTAAAATTTTACGGCATGGGCTGAGATTTGTAGGTCCCCCTTGAGAAGATGTGGTATTATGGTGTCTGGAAAGACTGATTGGTGACGGATGAATTTTTGTGGTGAATGTGCAAATTGTAATGAGTGAATGGCTCGTGAATCGGGTTAGATAGGTATAAGATAGTTAGTGAAGATCAGCCTCAAAACCTCCCCTTTTTTCGGCCTTGTGCCATAATTGTATTTTTTATATACTATAAATACCAGTATGTATTACGTCTATCGGTCTGTACTTTCGAGAAATCTTAGAACTGAAAATACGTTCACCGAGAGGCAATAATTTTTTTTTTTAATTTTTAAACTGCCAGCGTCTCTCGTTCATGTGCGAGCGTATTCCCAACAATATCAACAAACCGAGCCCGATAAAGTCATAACAGTTGAAAAGCATCATAAATATTTTTCCTTTTTTGTCTTACTGTTTCCTTGATATATTAAAATATATATTGTTATTTCATATATATATACATATATATATATATATATATATATATATATATATATATATATATATATATATATATATATATATATATATATATATATATATATGTAAGGTGTGTGTGTGTGTGTGTGTGTGTGTGTGTGTGTGTGTGTGTGTGTGTGTGTGTGTGTGTGTGTATTTGTGTATTTAGGCAGAAATCCTTCTTTCATGCACATTTCATTGAATAGGACCGACAAGGTGCATTGATTTAGTTTTTCATACAATTTCTAATGTGATCTAATAATTTCTTTTCTTTTCAGATCATAAATTATATAAAAACTGTCTTTTTTTCATTTACATTTAGCCATTTTCAAGGATTAAATATTTTAACTGTTAAATAAGAAATAGTTTGTTGCATGTATGTATTTATATAATGTTTTCATTTTTCAAAACACGGTCAAGATATTGTGTCCATGTTCAAAGTTAATATTATTAAGTGTATTTTTTTATTATTAATAAGGCTTCCATTATTTTTAGCCTGTTTTTTTTTTTTTTTGCATGTAGATGATGCTATTATATTAGTGTTGTCAAGAAGTGTGCTCCGAATAGTGTCCAGTAGGTCTCCATGAATATTTAAATGAGATCAAATTGAGCTATGGTCAGAAAGGTGTCGAGTGAGTCTGCGCGTCAAACATGTTGTAGTGTGGCCTATATAATTATTTACGAATTTTGATTGATCGGGAATACAGTTCGTTAATGCGCATTTAAATGCGTAAATAATATTTGTTCTATTAACCGTAATGGACGTATAAAATGCTCCTTTTTGTTTTGTCTCCCTGCAAGAACAACAACCATAGGCATGGGTATTTATTTTATCCTTTCCCTTAGCAAGAGAAAGGCCCTTTGTTTTTATTTGAAAACAAAATACATCGGCCTCTCTTAAATCTTATTTTGTTTGTGTTTTGATATATTTAGTTTATTTTTTAGGCTTATCCTCTTCCCACGCATTGTTGGTCCCCTGAGAGTATTGCGGTATTATGGTATATGTAGGATTGAATGACGATGGATGACTTCATATGGTGGATGTGTAATTTGTAACGAGTGAATAGATAATCATTCGGATTAGCGAGGTATAAAATTATGACCAGCCCTATGTCATAATTGTATTTTATATAAGATAAATATAAGACAAGTCTAGACATCAGAAGTATAGTTAGAGTATAGTTGTTTAAATTGATAAAGTTACGGTATCCAGTGGCTGACAACTTTGGGAGGCACGGTGGAGTAACAAATAGTTGCACGAATTGAGGAATCGGAGAGCCGAGTTCGAATTCCAGTTAAATCCATTACATTCAGTTATGTGCTAATACCTTTGGGAAAGTTATAAACCCAGTTATGGGTTCTGTAGCCTTGGATGGCAACTAATCTACCACAGAAATAAATAACAAGCTATTGCGAGAAAAAAATTGCCTCGTCAGTCATGTGTCGAAAGATACCTGATCGCAAAAGCGTGTATCATGCATGGCACGTAATTGACTTATGATAGTAAGTGACGACTCTTTTCCCCATTTTAGGTATTGTGTCAAAATTGTATTCTATTTACGATAAATCTCGACAACCGCAATTTGTGGACGGGAGACACGCAAGTTAATTTTTGTGGACATTGAATACGGACGTTATTAGTCATAGGCATAACATACGTTCTAAGACGAAAAAGAAGAAGAAGAAAAACAAGTGACATTATGAAAATTATTTGAGGATCTGTCTATATTTCGGAGAAGAGGAAGTATGTACATTATTTACATTATTCGTACTGTTGTCCTCATCTTTGTCGCCATATTTATTACAACCTTTCGGCCTTTCAGTATCTGTTTATATTTCTGAGATGAGGTATTATGTACACTATTTACATTATTCAGACTATTTTCCTCATCTTTATTACCATATTTATCACAAAGTTTCGGCCCTTCAGTATCTCTCTATATTTCTGAAATGAGGTATTATGTACACTATTTACATTATTCGGACTATTGTCCTCGTCTTTTTCGCCATATTTGTTACAAGGTTTCGGCGCTTAAGTATCTGTCTATATTTTGAGATGAGGTATTATGTACACTATTTACATTATTCGGACTATTGTCCTCATCTTTGTGGCCACATTTATTAAAACGTTTAAGCCCTTAAGTATCACTCTATATTTCTGAGATGAGGTATTATGTACACTATTTACATTATTCGGACTATTGTCCTCATCTTTATAGCCACATTTATCACAACGTTTTGGTCCTTCAGTATCTGTCTATATTTCTGAGATGAAGTATTATGTACACTATTTACATTATTCGGACTAATGTCCTCATGTTTGTCGCCATATTTATTACAACGTTTCGGCCGTTGTACGCCCTAACATTCTTCATTTGGTTTTGAATATCGAACTGAACCCTTTATTTTGCTCGCTGGCGTAGACTGTTCTAGTTCCACGTGCCATGTCTGATGCATCACAGTTATCAGTTATCTCCTGTTAATTCCCCTCTCCAAGTTCTTTCCCACCTTAACCAGGCATTGAACTCACACTCTTTGGGTCCTGTCACTGGATCTATCTATCGCCTTTATCCACTGTGCCATATGTCCTTAAAAGATTATCTAACACTAAATAAAATGTATCCAAATTTGGACAAGCGGTAAAGATGTCTGCTTCATAACTTTTTCTCCTCTCTTGATTCTTTTTCTCCTTTCTCCTGCTTTGTTCCCATTTCTTCATCTTCTTTTTCTTTGTTATTCTTGTTTCTTTTTTCTTATCTCCCCCTTCTTTCTCCTCCTTTTTTCTCTTTCTTCTTCTTCTTCTTTCTCCTCCTTTTTTCTCTTTCTTCTTCTTCTTTCTCCTCTCTATTTCTCTTTCATCTTCTTTTTCCTTCTTTTTTTCACTTTCTTCTTGGTCTTTCTAACCCTTGTTTCTCTTTCTTCTTCTTCTTTCTCCTTCTTCGATTCTCTTTTTCTTCTTCTTCTTCTTCTTCTTCTTCTTCTTCTTCTTCTTCTTCTTCTTCTTCTTCTTCTATCTCCCCCTTTATTTCTCTTACTATTTATTTTTTCTCCTCCCTTGTTTTCGTTCCTTCTTTTTCTTTCTCTTCCTTTGTTTCCCTTCCTTCTTTTTTCTCTTTCTTCTATTTTCTTGTTTGTTTCTCTTTCGTTTTCTTCTCTCGTCTTTTCTCTTCTTCTTATTTTTATTCTTCTTGTCTCTCCTCCCTTATTTCTCTTACTACGTCTATTTTCTCTTTCCTTCTTTTCTTTTCTGCTTTTTCTTTCCCTTCCCTTGTTTCTCTTTCTTCTTCATTTCTCTTTCTTTTTCTCTTTCTTCTTTTTCTTTCTCCTCTCTTGTTTCTCTTTCTTCTTCTTCCTCTCTTTCTTTTTCTCTGTCTCCTTTTTCTTTCCCCTCCCTTGTTTCTCTTTCTTCTTCTTTTTCTCTTTCTTTTTCTTTTTCGCCTTTTTCTTTCTCCTTCCGTGTTTCTCTTTCTTCTTTTTCTTGTTTATTTCTTCTTCTTCTTCTTCTTCTTCTTCTTCTTCTTCTTCTTCTTCTTCTTCTTCTTCTTCTTCTTCTTCTTCTTCTTTCCAATTCCTTGTTTCTTTTCCTTCTTCTTTCTTCTCCTTTGTTTCTCCGTTTCCTGGTCAACTCCCATTCAATTTTCTGTATATTTTTTTTTCATTCTTTTTCTCTTTACCTCTTTTTTCCTCTAACTTTCATTTCTTGTTTCCCATTCTCGTTAGCTTCTTCTTTTCTTCCTTCATTTTACTTCTTATTCTCTCCTTTCTCCTTCTCTTCTCTTTCCTTCCTTTGACTTTGTATCCTCTCTTCACTTGTTCGTTTTCATTGATACTTTCTGCCTTTCTTTCTTCCCTCTGCACTGACTCTTTCCACCGCCCTTCCCACCCCCTATCTTTCTCCTTGACCTCTTCCATATCTTTCCAAATCCCATGAACAGAAACGACAACCATTTATAAATTCATGTGTTCCCGAACGAGCGGCAAATTATATAATCAACGGCAGGTGAAATTGTCTTTTGTATTTATATTTTATTTTTCTTCCTTCTTTTTTACTGTCTTTGTTTGAGGCAAAGACAAACAAATGATTGACGAATTGTGGTATCGAATCCACTCGGTACGCGCCAACGAATTTCCTTAGACAAAAAAAATAAATAAATAAATAAATAAAACAGAAGAACAAACACACCAGCTGCGAGGAGTTTTCAATTTTGCACTTTTTCAAAGAATATTCATCTTCCATTCTGGTCATTCTTAAGAAAAATTATTCCTGGGAATTAGAAAAAAAATCTTCTAATTTAGAAATTATTATTATTATTATTATTATTTCTGGTGTATAATCATTTCTATCCGGGTCCCAACCAGAGACCTAAGTTTAGAAATGGAATCGTGACCTTGGACTGCCATGTCAATAAGAAAGCATATTTTATTTTTGAGGTTTCAGATGACGATAATAATAATAATAATAATAATAATAATAATAATAATAATTGTTATGGGTCCTTACGTATAACTACAGAATGAACTCTTCCTAACACTATGTATACTACGCCTCTCAAGAGAGAGAGAGACGAATCGAGTCGAGCCGATAGTAGATCACTCCAAACCAGACTGACAGTCATACTAACACCTTCCACAACTTGTATTATTATTTCGTGTAATATATCTTCGTTATATCTACTCTTGTGTTCGTGTTGTTCTTACTTGGTCCTAACCTGGAACATAACAATAATAATAATAAATATAATTATTATTATTATTATTTGTGTATGTTATGTTTTCTGCTTTGTATGCAGTAGATCCGGGTCCAAACTTTGGTCCATAGGCCCTATAGGAGAATTGTCATTTAATTGATCGTAATATTCGTAGTATATGGGATGTCCCTAATACGGCGATCTTTTGGGAAACTTGTATATTAATGTTACCTGGGACACTGTTAGTAAAATTGTCCAATCCTTTTCTCAAGCGGCCCAGTGCTCCGATGACTTTTGGTCATCATTCCCCACATCCTGTTAATCTCAATCTCCACCTCCTTGTATCAGGACAATTTCTCGATAATTTTCATAGAGGGGTTTCTCGCAGATGGTACTGCTATGTCAATAAGCATACACGTCCTGTCTTTTATGATAATATCAGGTCTGTTGGTTTGTAATCTCCTGTTATTTCCCAAGGGATAGTTACATCGTTATTTTGCATAACTGTTTCTGGTTGGTGCTCTTGCCATCTCTCAGTGGTTTCGATTTTCTGCTTCTTGTATATCTTGTATATCTTCCAGTGCACATATGTCGCTACCTTGATGTGTCTGTGGGTATAATAATTATTTGCTAGTTCCGGACTTGCTGAGATAATATGGGCGACAGTTTCATCATATTTTGTGCAGATCCTGCATTTTATGTTAGGTCATCCTTGATTATGTGACAGTGAGAGGATCTGGTAGCGAGGCTTTGGTCCTGATCAGCAATTATTAAGTCTTCTTTCTCAGTTTTCAACCCAGTGCTACTCAGCCACTGATGTCTTTTCTGTTGGTCCACATCTGTTTCTTTCGTTCTTTTTAAGCATTTGCTACGTAACGCCCTCTCCTTTTTTGTAATTTTATTTGAACAAGTTTTTTTACCTTTTTTTTAATCGTTTGGCACAGACGGTATTCGCTTCGATTTTTGTTGGTAGATTTTTCGGGGATATTAAGCTGTTTCTGGAAGAGTCCACCTTCTTTGTTGATTGAATGGATTTGGTCTTTTACTATTCGTAGAAGAGGGTCATTTATTTATGTGACGAATGCTTCCAATCCAATTGTTTTATATTTTACATTTAGATTAGACCTTATCCTCCTAAAACTTTTCATATGTACAGCTTGGCTAAGCATTTTTCTGGTCTTGGCGTTCAATCTTTTAATGTCATTCAACTTCCATTTAATAATGTTGAAGCTGTATATTACTAGAGTATAGCGAAGCTGTTGATAGCCTTCATTTTTCGATTCCATTAAGATTGATTTCTAATATCAAACGCACTATACGAAGGTCATTCAATAAATAATGTGAATTTTTCGGTATAAGGACTTCTAATACAGATAGAAGCTTACTTTTTTTAAATTTTTCAACGTAGTCTCCCAGCACTGTCACACACTTTTCCCATCTGTGCACAAGCTTCCGTATTCCCTCAGCGTAAAAATCTTTGGACTGATGTCTCAGCCAGTCGCTCACAACACTTTTGACTTCATCGTCAATTTTAAACTTCGTGCCTCTTGTGAACGCTTTCAAGGGACCAAACAGGTGAAATTCTGAAGGGACAAGGTCTGGGCTGTAAGGGGATGAGGGAGCAGTTCCCAGCCCAGCTCGTTGATGGTCTGCACCGTTTGGGATGCTGTGTGAGGCCTTGCGTTGTTATGATGCAAGATGACTCCTTCTGACTGATGACCCCTGCGTTTGTTCTTTATGTCTTTCAAAGACCTTGCAATGTCATCCACTGTCACCTTTCTGTCAGACTGAATGAGGTCATTGACTGATTCGATCACCTCAGGAGACCTCACTTCTGTAGGCCTCTCAGGCCTGTCTTCATCATCAACACTGCTCCGTCCTTCTTTAAACAATTTAGCCCACTTGTAGACATTTTTTGCTTAAACATGTGGCACCGTACACAGTTGACATTCTCCTATGAATTTCAACTGGTTTGCACCCTTCAGCAACCAAAAACTTGATAACTGACCGCTGTTCAATCCTGGAGCATGCTTCTTGGTCGGTCTTCTTTGTTAATCGCCAAAAGTTTTTTTTTAATCTGCGAAAGAAATTAAATCCATGTGAAAAAGAAGTAAAACAAAAAAGAAATAAAAAAGACTAAAATTCATCTGTATTAGAAGTCCTTATACCGAAAAATTCACCTTATTTATTGAATGACTCTCGTATTTTTCTTCATAATTGAATGTTGTATTCCGTCTCTTTCGTTAATTCATAAATATTTGTATACACCATCTTGGTTTACATCCTTAATCTTATTGTTGATATAAAGGTCTAAATTCATAGTTTTTCTCAGTTTACCGCCTTTGAAGTTGACTTTGGCGCATTTCATGATTCCGAACTCCAACAAAATGTCTTCGTTGAAGGTTTTTGACAATCGTAAGTTTTCTTTTGGTGGTCATCTTTGGCAAACATTTTGCGATCATCAATCTAGAATAGGTGATTCAGTTTGCCATTCTTTGACTTGTATCCGTAGCTACTGTTGTTCAACAGGCAGACGAGTGTCGCTTATGCAAAGCAGAAGAGTCGTCGTGACAATGAATCAGCTTGGATGTTAACATTTCAGCTATATTTGATGTTTTCTCGGATGTTTTGGAGTTTTATATCAGGTGGTCTTTGTTTCCTGATGATGTCACTCTTTGTTGGCATCGATGTTTTTCTCGCCGGATATTATAGGCGAATTTGATCGCCGTCGTTGTTGGCGTAAAAGGCTATCATTACTTCAATATACCCTTCATTAGAACATTTAGTTATTGTTCTTTTTGTGGGATTTTCTTTTAATGAATATAGAGAGCCTCTATGAAGACTGTCATCTGCGTGGTTTTCCTCTAGTTTTTGTTGGATAGAGTTTTCTACAGTTGCAATTGTTTCGATCCCAGTCTGCTTCTTCAGTGGTCATCGTGGTCCCTATTGACCCGAGTAAACGACCGATGCGATTTAGCAATACTTTTCGTTGCGATTGCATTATAGTTAGTTCGTATTTACCTATACTTGGGGCTGTTTCGTGGGCGCCAGAGCATATCCATACCGTGGTGGGCCATCACGTTTAGGGACCAGGCCTACTCCTGCTATATTTCATTTTTATTATTATTATTATTATTATTATTATTATTATTATTACTATTATTATTATTATTATATTATTATTATTATTAGTAGTAGTAGTAGTAGTAGTATTTCCTTTGTTTTCTGTTGTATAATCATTTCCTTCCGGGTCCTGACCAGAGAACTAACGTCAGAAATGGCTTCATCACATTTTTCGCTTATCAGGGTTTTTTTGGGGTTTAAAAAAAAAGAAAAAGTTCACACACATTTTACATAGATAAATTCCTTCGTAACGTTTGAGCTGTACTTGTGAACGCAATTTTTATATTTTTTTAAGGCATGCGCCTACAGAAATCCCTTCAATGTGTCTATCGGAAGCTTTTCCAATGTATTTTGTATTTTTGTATTTCTTTTATTATAATTCTTTTATTATTATTATTATTATTATTATTATTATTATTATTATTATTATTATTATTATTATTATTTCCTTTGATATCTGGCGTTTACACATTTCTTTCCGGGTCCCGCCCAGGGACCTAAGGTTAGAAATGGCGTCATGACACTTTCCATTGCAAAAAAAAAAAATAATTACATAGATAAAGCCCTTCGTAAAGTGTGGGCTGTACTTGTCAGAACAATTTTTTGTATCTCTTTGAGGCATGGACTTCCAGGGATCCCTTCAGTCAGCCTACTGGAATCTTTTCCAACCAGTCCAAGGGCTCCAACTACAACAGGAATTGTTGATGTTCCCATGTGCCACATTTTTGTAATTTCTATTTCAAGGTCCTTGTATTTTGACAGTTTTCCGAATATCTTCAAAGACACATTGCAGTCTGCAGGGACTGCCATATCAATAAGGAGGCACTTATTTTGTTTGTGGTCTTTAATAACAATGTCTGGGCGGTTGGCTTTGATTCTTCTGTCAGTGTGTATTGTGTAGTCCCATAGAATTGTAACAGGTCCTATCTCCGTAACCGGGTCAGGGTGGTGTTTATACCAATTTCTTCCAGTTTCCTTCCCATAGGAGTTGCAAATTTTCCAGTGCAGATATTGGCCCTCTCTGTCATGCCGGTTTTTATATTCAGTGGGTGCAAATATCGTGCAACCTGATATAAGATGATCAATGGATATTTGTCACAGAATCTGCATCTATTATTATTATTATTATTATTATTATTATTATTATTATTATTATCATCATCATTATTATTATTATTATTATTATTATTATTATTATTATTATTATTATTATTATCATCATTATTATTATTATTATTATTATTATTATTATTATTATTATTATTATTATTATTTCCTTTGATTTATGTTGTCTACGCATTCCTTTCCGGGTCCCAAGACGAAACCGATGGTCAGAAATGTCTTTCTACTGATCCTTTTTGAAAACCAAATCAAAAAACTAAGGTCACACACATTTATTAGAGAGATGAAGCCCTTCGAAAGGTGTAAATCTTTGGTGTTTCTTGAAGGCATGAATAACTAGGAATCCCTTCGAAGAGTCTATTGGAACCTTTCCCAGTCAATCCGAGGGATGTAACTTATTTATTGTTCTTTTTTTGTGGAGTTATCTTTCCTCGGTGTGGTTTTACTCAAGTTCTCGTTGGGTAGAGTTTGTTTGAGTTGCAGAATTTTCGATCTCTGTCTGATTCACCATTTATGGTTAGATCGTATTTACCCATACGTGGGGACAGATTCGTGGGCGCCAGAGCATATCCATACCATGGTGGGCCATCACGTTCAGGAAACAGGCCTACTTCTGCTATTATTATTATTATTATTATTATTATTATTATTATTATTATTATTATTATTATTATTGTAAAGCTCTTATTTGATTGCCATGAATATAACTATATTTCAATTGAGAAAATGATATCTCTGATGCAAACATTTAGATGATTGTGAGCGCACATTCCGGCCTTCAGATACTGACATTTAAAAAATATATATATATATATAGGGGTTCGAGTCATTGTTAAGAGATAATAATAATAATAATGATATTGATGCGATAATGAATGTGACAGGTGGCCTTTTTCACAGAAATTGATGGTAATATGGCCTCCGGTGAGGGCTGAAGCAATCGGATTCTCCAAACAATTAAAGGTGTTCTCTGGTGTATAGGTAAATTGAAGCTGGAAAGTAAGAGAGAAAGAAAGAAAGAAAGAAAGGAAGAGAATAGAGAGGAAAACAAAAAAGAAAAAATGAAGAGGAAAGGGAATGAATGAATGAAAATGGTAAGGAAAAAGAAAATTGAAAGGAAAATAAGAAAACAAAGTTACAATTAAATGATAAGCAAAAGAAAGAAAGAAACAAAGAAAGAAAACAGGAAAATGAAAGATAGAACGATAGAATAGACAAGAAACGAATAGGCATGAAAAGAAAAGAAAAGAAAAGAAAAGAAAAGAAAAGAAAGAATAAACAAACAGGAAAAGACAAAAGAAAGAATTGTCAGGAAAAGGAAAAGAAAGAGAGACAGAATAGATAGGAAAATTTAAAGAAAGAAAGAAAGAAAGAAAGAAAGAAAGAATAGACAAGATAAGAATAGACAGTAAAAGGAAAAGAAAAGAAAGAAAGAATAGACAGGAAAAGGAAGAGAAAGAAAGACAGAATAGAGAGGAAAATGTAAAGAAAGAAGGAAAGAAAGAAAGAAAGAAGGAAAGAAAGATTAGACACGATAAGAATAGACAGTAAAAGGAAAAGAAAAGAAAGAAAGAATAGACAGTAAAAGAAAAAAAAGAAAGAAAGAATAGACAGGAAAAGGAAGAGAATGAAAGAAAGACAGAATAGAGAGGAAAATGTAAAGAAAGAAGGAAAGAAAGAAAGAAAGAAAGAAAGAAAGAAAAAGAAAGAAAGAAAGAAAGAAAAAGAAAGAAAGAAAGAATAGACAAGATAAGAATAGACAGCAAAAGGAAAAGAAAAGAAAGAAAGAATAGACAGGAAAAGTAAAAAGAAAAGAAAGAAAGAATAGACAGTAAAAGAAAAAAAAGAAAGAAAGAATAGACAGGAAAAGGAAGAGAAAGAAAGAAAGACAGAATAGAAAGGTGTCATCTCCAGCGAGCAGAACCCAAATCTGCTACAATCCTGATGAGCTGTCAAAACCTTCAATGTCGATATATACCCCGAAAGCATATTGGATCTAATTCTCACTACAAACCACAAATGAATCTCGTATATTGAGGAATCGGTGAGACGAATTCGAATCCCAGTTGAATCTATTATATTCACTTACGTGCTAACACTCTTATGAAAGGTATGTATCCTCTTCTTCTCCCGCCAGCTATGTGTAAATAGAAGAACAGAATGGGTTCTGTAGCCTTGGATAGCAACTGGTATACAGCTGAAGGTAATGGCAACCTACTGCGGAAAAAATCTGTCACGTTAGTCATGTAGCAAAAGGTACATGATCGCCTAAGTTTGTATCACGCATGTCACATTACTGACTGATATCCATACCATCGCTGGAGATATGGATTACCGTCTGGTCTCTTCTCTCGATTCATAAATACCTAATTCTTGCTTTATTTTTATTACTCAGGCTAGCTTTCGTCAACCATCATTGTCCAGCATCAAGATCGGAATATCATTAGGGTAGCATTCTGCCTTATAACATAGCTGGTCAATGTTGGCCGACCAGCCTATCTTGCTCCATGACCAGGTGTCCAGAACAGTAGATCACTTGTCTTGTTGCAAGCAGTGTCCAACAAATCGCAAAACTGCGTTCGCTTAATATTGTAGAAATAAAAGTGATGTATCCATAGAGCTGTGATTTAGGTGGATGCCGTCTCCAAGTGATGTTGAGTGTAGCTCTCATCATCCGATTGTAAGTTCTGTGAAGCTTTGATTGTAGGGTTTAATTTAACGTCCCAATAGTTGCACTATATATTAACACCATCTCTACAGTGGCTCCAAGAATCTCCGTTTGAGGTTCCCTGATAGATCAGATTTTCTTATTACACTCATTTTAGTCACGGTGGCCCAGTCTTTTGATATGCAAATTTTCACATCATTCATCACCATCATCATCCTTCGACCTTCCTATGGTTGGTTTGAACTCCATTGACGATCCCTTTCCACATTCTCCGGTCCTGTACTGCTGTCCCCAGATTCCCAATGTCCAACCCTAAGTCCCGAGCTAGGGAGTCTGGAAAAGTCAATATTCGTGAGGAGACACTTCCGGAAGGATGGCATAGGTGTAAGTATGAGACGATTTCCCTGTCTTCTCGGTGGCAATGGCCGGCAAACTATAATCTCTTACTTTCTCTCTCTCTCTCTCTCTCTCTCTCATATATCTCTTTATCTCTCTCTCTCTCTCTCTCTCTTTATTGTTTCATATCTCTTCATCATCATGACCATCATCACCATCATCATCCTTTGACCTCTCTATGGTTGGTCCGATCTCCATTGATAATGCCTTTCCACAATGTTCGGTCCTGCATTGCAATCCCCAGATCACCAATGTCCAACTATGAGTCCCGGCCTATGGTGTCTGGGAAAGTCAATTTTCGTTAGGAGACAGTCCCAGAAGGAAGACATAGGTGTAAGGATGAGACGATTTCCCTGTCCGCTCGATGTAGTGGCCGGCAAACTGTAATCGTTTTCTTTTGAGCCACAGAGAGAATGGGCTCAGTTTTCCGTAAATTGTTCTGTATTTTTTGTTCACATCTTAACAACAGTCACATGAAACGAGTAATGGAATATTTTGGTCATTTCTGAACCGTTGCTGCCCAGTCCTGATTGTCTAATTTTGACAGGGTTCAAAGGTGATTGGTCAGCCTTGTGGGGTGTTAACTTATTCTGCACCCATACGCGAAAAGTTTGTATCCATCGCTAATTATAAAACAAATGTTCAAATGAGTTTTGGTCCTTCGTCCCACGAGCTCAGACTTCACAGCCAGGACCCCCATATGTTGACGGTGACAAATTATCTGTATTCCCTTCGTCTTCCATTGATAGGGAGTAAGTTCCACTTCCACAGAAATGTCACTTTCTGGAAAAGACTCCCGAGATGATGGTTCCTTGACAACTGCAATCTTAACCCCTTCAAGTTCTCGGTCAGCCGTTATGTTTATTACATATTTTTTATCATTTCACCCCAAGTAAGAAATTATAGCCATTACGACGGAAGGATTTACTGAGTGTGAGAGATTACGGGAAAATCTTTAATAAGGAAAAAAACAATAGAAGAACGATGATAACGATTGGCGCTTCATTCAAATTTTTGAAAATCAAAGTTGACTGGGAAGCAAGAAGGCGAAAGAGAGGTCCACAACGGAAAGTACGAGAAAAGAAACTGTTAGCATAGAACTTACGGTTACATCTTGGCATTTCAAGTGTAAAATGATGAGACGTTGCCGCCAATCTAGTAGAAGATCAAAGTTGACTGGGAAGGAAGAAGCCGAAAGAGAGTTCCACAAGCGAGAAAGAAACTGTTGGCATAGAACTTACGGTTACATGTCGCCATTTCAACTGTAAAATGATGAGACCTTGCCGCCAATCTAGTAGAAGATCAAAGTTGACCGCGAAGGAAGAAGCCAGAAATGAGTTCCTCAAGCGAGGAAGAACTGCTAGCACAGAACTTACGGTTACATCTAGCCATTTCAAATGTAAAAAGAGTCCTTACCGCCAATCTAGTATAAGATCAAAGTTGACTGGGGAGGAAGAAGTCGGAAGAGAATTCCATAATTGTGTAGCGCTTAGGAAGGAACTGTTAGCGTAGAACTTACGGTTACGTCTTGCCTTTTAAACTGCGGGAGAAGAAACTGCTGGCATTTAACATATGCTGCCAGTTTCTTTTATGAGATGTTATTGTACCCTCATAAAATAACTTTCCGCTTTCCGCGTTAGCAACTTACAACAATCGCATTTACTAACTCCTTCAGTGGCTCTTGTATTGTGTGAATGAAAGCAAAACATAAAAACATGGAAATATTTTTGGTCAGAATGGAAATTTTCAGCACACTTACGTCAACAAGGAAATTTATTTTAATGGGTTGCTTTTCAAATATTTTGCTGTAATCGAAATAGTTTTATCTGTTATCTGTGCAACCTTCTTCGAGACGGCTGGAGAAAAATATTTCCCAAAAAGCCAGTCAGTCAGTTATGTGCCCCGCGTGATACACCCTTAGGCTATCACGTATCTTTCGTGGTGGATTTTTCCCCGCAGTAGGTTGACATTTCTTCCTGCGGTAGAATATTTGCTATCCAAAGCTATAGAAGCCGGTCTGCCCTGCTATTTACCCATAGCTTGGAGAGAGGAAGAAGATTCATACCGTTCCCAAGGATATTAGCTCGTAAATATAATGGATTCGACTGGAATTTGAACTCGGCTCTCCGGTTCCTCAATACGAGCTTCATTACTCCACCGTGTCTCCCCACGACAATTCATTTATAATAAAAAGGAAATTATTATAAACCGGAAAGCGGAAGTTTTTCTATCTTTCTTTCATTTTCTTATTTATTTATTCTTTCTTTCCTTCTTTCTTTTTTTTCTTTCCGTGGTAGTTATTATTTTCTTTCTTTCTTAAGAAAAAAAAAATTCTTCCTTTGCATCAGTAATTATTCTTTTCATGTCCATTAAGATGTAAAAAAAAAAAAAAAGGATTTTAACACAAAGTGTGTCATCTGGCTTCCACTGCAGAATTCCATTGTATTCCTCTCGGCTGTTGTTTCTCTCCTTCCCCCACCCTCAAAGCCCAAGGATTTTTTTGACCTCACTTTCACCGCCGTAGCCTTCATACAATCTCTCTTCTTTCTTTTCCCTGACATCTAGCAAATGATAGAAATCTCGCGAGATTATCTAACAAATGATCAAAATCTCGTGAGATTATCGTACGATGTATCAGCTGCAAGTGAATATTTTAATAATTACATGAATCAAGGTTGAAAACACGATAGCAGATGCTTCTGTATCTAGCGCTGCATTTGGCAACTTAATGATATTGGATGCCTGTCAGCAATAACTGTCGGGCTGCAGAGGCACATGGTAAGAGGAAAACCTCTTACAAATAATAATTGATTGTAATCGTTAAAATCATCTTTTTTTTTCAGCTGAAACTGGTGCTACTGAGCGTCCAGTAATTTTCCTCCCTTTTTTAAAAAGTTCGCAGCAGGCAAGGCGATAATTACACTAAAGCGCAAGAGTCTAATAAGAAACCGGAAAGGAAATCTGAAAGAAGGATGTCCATATTTATTACAACGTTTCGGCCCTTCAGTATCTGTCTATATTTCTGAGATGAGGTATTATGTACACTATTTTCATTATTCGGTCAATTGTCCTCATCTTTGTCGCCATATTTATTACAACGTTTCAGACCTTCAGTATCTTTCTATATTTCTGAGATGAGGTATTATGTACACTATTTACATTATTCGGACTATTATCCTCATCTTTTTTGCCATATTTATCACAGCGTTTCGGCCTTTCAGTATGTGTCTATATTTCTGAGATGAGGTATTATGTCCACTATTTACATTATTCGGACTATTGTCCTCATCTTTTTTGCCATATTTATCACAACGTTACGGCTCTTCAGTATCTGTCTATATTTCTGAGATGAGGTATTATGTACACTATTTACATTATTCGGACTATTGTCCTCATCTTTGTTGCCATTTTTATTACAACGTTTCGGCCTTTCAGTATCTGTTTATATTCCCTAGATGAGGTATTATGTAAACTATTTAAATTATTCGAACAATTGTCCTCATCTTTGTCGCCATATTTATTACAACGTTTCGGCTGTTGTACGCTCCGGCCTTCTTCAGGTGGCTGGAATGTCCTTAAAAACACATGGCACAGTGAATAAAGGCATTAGTTAGATCCAATGACAGGACCCAAAGAGTGTGAGTTCAATATCCCGTTAAAGCAGTGGAGGACTTCAAGAGGGGAATTAACAGGAGATAACTGATAACTGACATCAATTAGACATGGCACGTGGAACTAGATCAGTCTACCCCAGAGAGCGAAATAAAGGGTTCAGTTTAACATTGCAACCAAACGTTGTAATAAATATGGCGACAAAGATGAGGACAATAGTCCGAATAATATAAATAGGAATCAAGAGATACAATTCTAAGCTGTTCAATAGAGAGCCAACGTATCTTCTCCTTATCTTCTTTTTTATACTCGTTGAAATGTTTCCCTTGAAATCGAGGGTAATCACTGGTCTCCACTAATTTCTATCCTTTTATGAAAATGTGTTTCCTTACTATACTCCCCTATTCCTGTTCTGCTAAGCCTTCGGCTTCACATGTTTTAATTATGTATATATATATATATATATATATATATAGGTTTGCTCTACGTTTGTATCGAGCTCTTCAGTTAATTTTTTACACGTATCGGGTTTTTTTCTTTGGGCCTTGAACCTGTATCTGTGCGATTATTTTCGACAGACTTTCATGTTCCTGGCTCTTTCTTTTTTAAAACCTTTTTTTCTCTTCGAGATTGATTTGGCTATTGTTAAATC
>OZ038518.1:64674970-64717470 GCA_964036315.1 Acanthosepion esculentum | reverse complement strand
CTTTGATGGCAACTGGTCTAGGAGAAGGACTGCTTTGAATTCCAAACCATTACATTCACTTACCTGCTCATAACCTTGAGAAAGCTATGAATACTCTTCTCCCCCACCCAGCTATGGGCAAATAGCAGGACAGACCGTGTTCTATACCCTTGGATGGCAACTGTTCTACTGCAGAAAGAAATGACAACCTCGGTTAGACGATAAACCACATCCGACAGCAAGGCCTCTGATTAGGAGCTTTTAAGGAGCGTGGAATCTCCTCTTAATTTCTGGTGTTCCCAAGTACAGGCGACCACGGGGTGGTATCACCTGTTAGGGTCCCAGATATGGGCAAATAGTTAACCTTAAACCTAGTGTCAAAACATTACGAAAGTGTAAAAATAGATTTTAATAATAACAATACATTTTTCTAAAACTCTCTTACCAGCAATTAATTTTTGAAGAAAAAGTTATTACCAGGATTAGACTTTTTAACAAAAATATTACCAGCAATACATTTTTGAGAAAAAAAATTACCAGCAATAAAAATCTTGTCGGCATTAAATGACCCATTGAGGTTGATATACCTAAAAGCAAAGCAAAGCAAAGCAATCCAAACCAAGTATCTGACTCCTATTTCTATGCTCTGCATTTATAAGAACGAGGTTAGACTTAAAATGGAATGCTCTTGCCATGTAAGGACAGGAGCTGCCCAGGTTTCACTTTTCAGTATGGAGTCCAAAATCATTACAGCGTCCTTTCGGGTGATTAATTATGTACTATCTAACTACCCCTTTTTCCAACAGATGAAACTTTGCCAACCCCTGACTGTTATACCGCTATTACCATGGGAAGGGTTCAGAAAGAACTAAATACTTCAGTTCCACCCGTTCTAAAGTTCATTTCCATGCTGTGCACATTATATTGAACCCACCTAATTCCCTTTGTATTCCACTGTTGAGATATCAATTCAAGTTGAGCAGCTTCCTTTCATCGCTTTCTTCTTTAAAGAATTGCTTCGTGGGGACCGACTCTCATCAAAATGCATCTCAATCGCTACAAACTTAACCAGTTCAAGTCTAGGGTTAATGTTTGTCTTCCCCAAATAGAAGGATAAACTTTACCTCTTATTGTGTACCCCTCTATCTCGAGTAGCTCTCGAGCCTTGTACAAGGTGAACATTATTGTAAAAAAAATCGACTTGGACACATTGTCTGAGGACGGCGAATCATCGACGAAACATGTCATAATAGAAGCTTTCCAATATACACCCTTGTGCAAATTAATTGAAAAGAAAACGAATAATTCCGTTATTATATAATTACTTTGTATTTTTCAAAGAAAACATGACCAGTGCACATGTTAGTACTTCGTATGTCCATTCCTTGAAAGTCGTCCCTTGTAAATTGACAACAGATCCTCGATTGGATTTAAATCGGGAGATTTGCCGGGCCAATCTATAGTACTTTGATTTGCTCACTGGTATGACTTGCAATATGTTCGTGCAGCATCACTATTTTCATACGTCCATTGACCGGAGGACAACTAATCGACAGTCAAGACAATAGTGTATGGGCGTGATAAAAATCTGATGCAATCACGGATTGGGTAGCTTAGATGCGGCACAAAGCCGGAAGTATTGGCCCCTAGTGAGGATCGATCTCTGTATTCAGTTGTAAATGATCTAGCGAGATAAGCTTTATCGAAGTCCCCCCCGCACAAACACCACTGTTCAAATTAACTGAAACGAAACAAATAATTCCATTATTATTTACTTTTTTCGTATTTTCCCAATGAAACATGACCCAGTACACATGTTAGTAATTCATATATCCATTCTACGAAGATGTTCCTTGGAGATTAACCACAGATTCTCGACTTGATTGAAATCAGGTGTTTCCGGGCCAGACGATAGTACTTTGATTTGCTCACTAGTAAGGCTTGCCAGTGTGTTCGTGCCGCGTTACAATTTTCGTACGCTTGCTTAAAGCAATGTCCATCGCAGCCAATGGCCGTAGGACAAATAATCGACAGTCGAGAAAATAGTGCCTGGGTGTGACTAAAATCTGATTCAATCACAGATGACGCAATATTTTTCAAGTTCAAATAAATTTCATCGCACACCCTGAAAATAAATTCCTATTACTGCACAGCACTGCAAATGACCTCATCTGAAGAAAATTAAAAATCGATTAAACAATGTGACACCAGTGGGTCTAAAACTGACCGTAAAGTGAAAGAAAGGTAAACTAAAGCGATTGTTTCAATTAATTTGCAAAAGGATGTACCTTATATATTTCTCAGTCAATCGAATTGTTATACAACTTATACGTTCCCTGTGCATTTAACGAGTCCATCTCGACTAAAAATCCGATCGGTTGGCATTTAGATAGATTTGGGCTAGACTATAGAGACGAGAACTTTTCAGCATCTGCTCGTAAGCAGGTCAGCAGAAAGATAAACAGTGATGGAAATGTTTACAAAAGAATATCTGGGTCAGAAAATGCTTTCTGGTGTGGCTCGAGAAAGAGAACAAAGAGAGTAAAGGAAAGGGAAAAAGAATCAACGCCGTTACTGAAATAAAAGCTATCAGATAAAGGCATATATATGTTAAGGCGTGTCTTGTTAAAGACAACGGAACTTTCCCGTTTAATAATCTTTTTTTCTGTTTTTTATTGGTTTCTCACAAGATTTTTTTTATTTGAGTCTTTGAAAAAAGACACTAGTCCTTGGTATTGTGCCGAACGCTTTCGGTTGTCGTCAACCATCATCGGGGATGTATGTTTCACTTTCAAGTAGGTTGTTTATTCCTGCTATTTTAGTAATGTTGGGTTTTTGTATTTAATTATGATGGCTTCCAGAATTTTTAATCGCTTTTTTTGCATTTGTTTTTCAGAGGATCCTGCTATTGTTAATTAAGATGTTTCTTATTTCGTATGACTTGAATGTGTGACCAGAGGGGTGGGGCGTTGTTACAAGATGGTTATTATACGGTCTGTGTGGGGTAGTATTATTTCGGACTATTAGGTTGGAGGATTTAAATTTAGTGTAGTATATTATTAATATATATATATATATATATATATATATATATATATATGTGTGTGTGTGTGTGTGTGTGTGTGTGTATATATATGTGTGTGTGTGTGTGTATGTATGTGTGTGTGTGTGTGTGTGAAGAAATAAACTCTTAAGGTGTGATATATTTATGGGATAAAGTGCTCAATATCAGTGATAGAGCATGCGTAAATATAAAAGTGAACATTGAATTCAACATTTATCGATAGATATAGAGGAAAACTATTGCGTCTTTATATATGGTCTCTACTAATATATATCGTCTCTGTCTCACTCCCTCTCTCTTTCTCTCTCTCCCTTTGTCTCTCTCTCTCTCTATATATATATGTTTGTGTGTGTGTGTCTGTGTGTAATGAAACAAAATAAAATAGTAACACAAGCTATTAACAATAGAATTTATCATATATAATTTCACGTATATCACATCAATCAAATGTTCTGCTCATTCCTGCAAAGAGTCGAGAAAACAAATTGATAACATTGGAAACGCTGGAGTTGATCTTTAATAAGTACTGAACGTTATTATAACTAATTTGAGAATATATATATATATATATATATATATATATATATATATATATATATATATATTATAACTAATTTCAGAATATATATATATATATATATATATATATATATATATATATATATATATATATATATATTCTGAAATTAGTTATAATAACGTTCAGTACTTATGAAAGGTGAACTCCAATGTTTCAACTCCTGGTGGCCTGACGATTGCATCTAGCATCTGTCGCCTCTCAGTGTTGACTTCTATGTTCACTTTTATATTTACACACGCTCTGTATCTGATATTGAGCACTTTATCCCAAAAATATAGCACATCTTAAGACTGTATTTCTTCATATATATATATATATATATATATATATATATATATTCCAGTGAGCCTCCGTCACAAATTAACGTAATTTTAAGGGAAATTAATGGACGTCTAATGAGCAAATTTATTATTATTATTTTTTCATAATGAAGCACCCTGAATAATGGGTATAATCTATATTGATCTCTTTCTCCTTCTCTCTCTCTCTCTCTCTCTCTTTCCCTATCTCTCCCTCTTTCTCTCTCTCTCAGTCTCTCTCTCAGTCTCTCTCTCTCTCTCTTTCTCTCTCTTGCTCATGCGGATTACCAAACCCTTCCTTACCTTACCCCCCCCCATATATATATATATATATATATATATATATATATATATATATATATATATATATAATTGTGTAGTCGCACCACCATAACAAATCCTAAAGGAACTTTTTTTATCATTTTGTCATACACTTTCCCCAATATTGTTCTTGATATATAAAAATATATATCTTTATCTTTCGTACACGGATTCTCCGGCCATCATTCCGTCCACTCCTCAGAGGTTTTCTGTAATTACCTTCTTTCATCTCAATCGTCAGTTGGTGAATTCATTGAACATTATTTTATTATCATATGAATGTTTTTTTTTAATATCGAATACTCAGCTTTCATTAGATCTTGAACCTTTACGGATTATTTTGTAGCAGGATCTATCGCATGAATGTAAACAGCTAGATTTGCAGTTAAGTCTCATCGTTATAACGCGGAAATCGCTGGATTTTACTACATGATCTATTTTAATATTTTTCTTACTCGCGTTTCTCGCCTGTGGCGTTCTCTTCCGGTTTCTCGCTTCCGGGCCACTACCAAGCTTCAAAAATTTTAAACTGATGATAGTCGTTAAACATTAATGGCATCGAGATATCTTACGATTAGGTGGGTGTTATATCTGAGTGGTATATTTGGCAAGAATTTCTGGGAGGTATATATGGCAGGTATTACTGTAAGGTACTTTAGGAGCTATATGTGGCCATTATTTCTAGGAGGTATATGTGGGTAGCATTTCTGGAAGGTATTTTTGGGAGTCATATATTAGAGGTATTTCTGGGAGGTATATCTGGCAGGAAATTCTGGAAGGTATTTTTGGGAGGCTTATAGAAGAGTTATTTCTAGGAGTTATATGAGGCAGGTATTTCTGGGATGTATATGAGGCAGGTATTTCTGGGAAGCATATGTGGCAGGTAATTATTAAGTCTGCTCGTCAGGAGGTTTCAGCAACTGTCTACCGTTTTTCTCATTTATTAATATTATTAATATTAATTAATATTAATAAATTAATATTAATTAATTACTATTAATTAATTTATTAATGTTATTAATATTAATTATCATTAATTTAGGCACTAACTGTAATTATAAGTTCTTTTCTTTTTTACTTGGTGCATGTGTGTGCGCGTGTGTGTATTTTTTGTGCGCGTGTGTGCGCGTGTGCGCATGCGTGCTCGGGTATGTGTGTGTATGTACGTATGTTTCAAATGTATACACTTGACTTTCAAAGCAACAGACTTATTGGAATAAATCGTCTTTGAAATTCTCTTCTAATTTTAATAAATTCTTTATAATCTTCACTAAAGAAATTTGTCCTGGAATGGTCACCACGTCAATTTAGAGGAGGGATAAATTGACCTGAAAAAAGTCTGACGAGCCACTCGAGGTAGAGCGCCTAATGAATGATGTCTCTTCTTCATCTCTGAGAAGATTTCCCAGCATTCGCTGCCATACTAGGGGGCAGATTGGACACCCCGAGGCGGTGTAATGGTTAGCAAGCTTGTCTCGCTAGCACAATTACGAATGAGTAGTGAGTTCGATCCTCACTGGGTGCCCCATACTTTCGGCCTTGTGCCACATCTAAGCTACGCCTGGAAAATCGCTACTAGAGGACAGATATCACGTAACATTTCAGTACTCTTTTCTTTGTTTCTGTTACATCAAGTCTCTTCTTCATCTTTGAGGAGATTGTCCAGAATTCGCTGCTAGAAATCAGGACAAATATCACGTAACAGTTCAGTACTCTTTTCTCTGTTTCTGTTACTTCAAATCTCTTCTTCATCTTTGAGGAGATTGTCCAGAATTCGCTGCCATATAAGAGGACAGATTCCACGATATAGTTCAATACTCTTTATTTGTTTCAAACGAAATTTTCCTTTCACTTAATACTTTGCTTAGCTTTTCGAAAGCATCTTTGTCCATCCCAATACGTCTTCGGAATTCAGTGTCGCATTTTCTGTCCTCTTTTCCTGATATTTAAATTTCTCTACCTGCTTGATTTTAGTATGCATTTTGAGCTAATTTTTGGCTGATAATTATGCATTTTGTCTTCTTGTCGTTTATAGTTAGTCCTTTCTTCACGCTTTCCTTCTCTACCTTCTGTAAAGTATAATGGCTACAAAATCACGTTTACTTGCATCAAAACTCTTTAAAAACAGACTGAAACTAATCCTACAGTTTCACTAATGCTTAAAAGAGGAGACCCGGAGCTTGAGGATAATAAGTAGCTGTGTCCCCAAACAAGTGGAAATGAAGTAAACATTTGGTCGTAAAAAAACGGCAGGTTTATTTGTTCCAAGGTACTAATTTGCTGGGTATAATCTCCCTGCACGTGAAGTTATTTGAACTATAAAAGTTGCTTATACATTTTTCATATCTCGTCCCTCACATAAATAGAAAGAAAAAAAATCGATGATTTGTCAATATATGAAAAAATAACGCACTTTTAAAATGTGAAAGAAAATTCGTTTCTTTAAAATGTCGACCAAAGTGTTTTTTAGGGCCACACCCACGTAAGAAGGGTTAGGTTTCGTCTTGCTAGTTTACATTGTAAAAGAAGCTGACTTTTGCATTTTAGCGGTGACCCATAAATGGCCACTGTACCCAAAATGGGACTGTGGACTTTGATATTTTATGGGACTTCTTTTATGTGATGTCTCTCTTCACGACGTAGGTGATCATGATTCTCCACAACTTCCTATACTTTGTATCACTTCCTCTCTTTTCATATACCCCGTTCTGCCACCCTTTTACACAGGCTATTTAGGTCGGTTACTCGCTGTATCCATCTGTCTGTCTTGGCTTTTCAGTATGTTTTGTGAGTGTCAAAATATCTAAACCTTCTTTCCTCGAATTGTGCCACTTAAAACTTATTCGTTACTCAGGTTTTAGTATTTTCTCCATTCTTCTCTATTTCCTCATCACCTTTGAAGAAATTGTCCCGCCTTTATTGCTTTTTTTTCTGGATTTGAAATACAGATTGCGTAATTTTTTTATCCGAAATTCAAAAATCCGAAAAGCTCGAAAGTCCGTAAGTTTTTCAGGTGGTAACATGACTTGTCACAAACGGAAAATGTCAGAAAAGTTAATTAGCTGATGAGATGTTGTTTATTAAACGTCGAAACAAAATGGACAATTTTGTAGTAATTTTCCAAGCGTAGTTTAGATGTGGCACAAGGCCGAAAGTATGAGGCATCCAGTGAGGATCGAACTCACTACTCAGTCGTAATTGTTCTAGCAAGACAAGCTTTCTAACCATTACACCGCCTTGAGGTGCCCCAGTTTTTTAGTAGTACCTTAGATGTTCTAATGTAATAGTTTATAATAAATATTTATTGATCTAGTCTTGTATTGGGCCATGTTTTAAATTAATGATTTGAACGTTGTAATTTTATTCTTCGTTCTTTTACATTTGGATAATATATATACATATATATATATATATATTATAGTAAAAAATAAAGAACAGTAAGATATATAATTCGGTGTTCTTATTGATATTTTTATTTTTACAAAACAGTGCTAAATGTAAATTTACAGACCATAAATATTATAAATTAACTGATTTCAAAATATAGTTCCATCACTACAGAGGAATTACCATGTTTCAAAAACAGAATCTAACAACTTCAAATCCAATTATATCATTAAATTAAACGCACTAGTTCTGTTTCATTTTCAAGTGAATTTTGGAAAATTCCTTTATTCGCTTGAAAATGAAACGGAACTAGTGTTTTTAATTTAATCATATAATTCAATTTGAAGTTGTTAGTTTCTGTTTTTGAAACATGGTAATTTATGTGTAGCGATGAGCCATATTTTTAAATCAGTTAATATATCTATCTATCTATATATATATATATATATATATATATATATATATATATATATATATATATATATATATGCACATTTCATTAAAAACGACTGACATGGTGCTTTTATTTAGTTTTTTATATAATTTCTCGTGCGATCAAATAAAGTTTTTCTTTTCAGAGGATAAATTATATAAAAACTGTCCGAATGTTCTTTTTATCCGAGCGCTTTCGGCTATACATTTAGCCATTTTCAAGGATTATATTTCAACTGTTAGAATTAGAAATAGAAATAGTTTTTTATATGTATGTTTTATAAAGTGATTCATTTTTTGGTTTCAAAACACGGTCAAGATATTATGTCCATGTTCAAAGTTAATATTATTAAGTGTTGGTTTGTTTGTTTTTATTAGTATACATATATATATATATATATTGTTGAGTCTTGACTCATTGTTGAATCTCGCCTATTGCATGGAATAATAATGCAACACAAAATGTACTTAGAACAAGAATGTATTATAACAAGAAAGTGTACACAATAAGTACATATAGTATTTCTGTATATTTCTGGGAAGACGTTCCTGGAGAATGTGTTGACTAGTCGCAGTCGATCAGAGTCTCTAGTTGGATCTCGTGATTCCTTCCCTCGTCTTCCGGTACCAACCATTATTTATATAGTTGATAGTCACCTATGCAGATTAGGTGGATCCTCCACAACATATATATATATATATATATATATATATATATATATATATTTTTTTTTTCCAATATCTTTCATTAAATACGGCCGACAAGGAAGATTTAAACTTGTAGGAGTAAGGGAATGCAAGACTTTTTCATAAAGCGCTTGCGGCAATAAAAATTATGGAACATCTTTGTCTTCCCTTATTTCTGAAACAGAAAAAAACGTAAGGACACAGAGAAAAAATATATATATAAAGTTTTTCCTACTTTGTATATGCATGTGTATAAAACAGGAAAGTGGGAGGCAGAGAGATCAAGAGAGGTAAGAAATAGAAAGAGGAAGGTAAGGAGAATGAAAATAATTTAAACTGATATAAAATTATGTCTTTTAATCTTTATTTCAAGGCACAAGAAAATTAGGGCAATTACAAATAAAATATATTTTAGCCGTGGATAAATAACCCGCTGTTTGCAGAATTTTCTTCGCTCGACCGACTTCGGAAAATCAGTAGTCTGATGTTTTGTCATTAAAATGCTGGAAGTGCGTCTGACCGACATACTCCTTGGCATTTCAATTCATTATCAAGAAATACTCGTTTTTTTTTGTCTGTGTGTGTGTTTTTGTGTTTTTATGTTATTTTTATTTTATTTTTTTGCATATTTACTATTTTGTTGCTAAACATCTTACCAAGGAAACAACGTATCATTGATTGACTGTCATGCAACTGGGACATCTACAAAGATGTCCTAAATTTAAATTAAATCCAGAGATTGGTTTAAATATATGGTACACGTAAAATAATCTGCCGAATTGTTGTAACGGGTCACAATTGCTGGATGGGTGCCGGCAACCTAGGAGTTTTTAGAGCAAGTGCGTTTTTGACTCTTACCACGTAACGGGCACATATTATCGCATGTGTAAAATAGCAAGTGCGATTAGTGAGATTAAACGAGGACGGACCCTTGTTATTGGCATTGCACCAATTATTAAGGTTAGGCTATTCGCTTTTCTAGTTGCTCGTTTCCCTTAAACATGTTCAAGCCGTCTCGTTTTATATTTAATTATCGCTTTACTGGATTTAGACGTCGCCAACTTTATGTCCCAATTTTCACGGGAAACGCCTGTTTTTCTTACTGTATCTTCACCGAGAGTTCCAATAACGTTTTTTCCTGTTTTTTTTTCTGGTCCGCTCTCCAAGCATCGGGTCAATATAGAAATTTTGCTTTGTTCACCGCCCTTGCCAAGTTTATACCCATACCACAAAAGACGACAGAGTACGTTCATTGCGACGAAAAATGGAAGGTATTGTAATAAAGCCAGCCCACGTTTATTATATGCTTAAGGTATTTCTGGTGAAAGCGCTGAAGAGACTGAATGTGATTTGCGAATATCAACCAATGTTTCCCTTCTGAAAAGGCATCTAAATAGCGTATGTTACTCAAATGTTTCACTTCTATAAAGGTGGCTAGATGGCATATGTCAGCTAATATTTCATTTCCATAAAGGAGGATTGATACCATATTTCATCTAATGTTTCACGTCTATAAAGTAGGCTTGTCACTCAATTTTTCACTTCCATAAACGAGGCTTGATAGCATATGTCACCCAATGTTTCACTTTCATAAAAGAAGATCAATGGCATATGTCACTCAATCTTTCCCTTCCATAAAGGGGGCTTGATAGTATATGTCACCCAATGTTTCACGTAGATAAAAAGGCTTCATAGATCAAACGCGCTGTTAACGATTATTTTAATGGGAAATATAATTCCCCTTTGTGATCGCACCTTCTTCCTGAACTTCATTTGAAATTTCAAAGTCAGCAGAACACGTCTGGAAAAAAGGTACTCATGAGGCAAACAAACCTTTCAAAGATATTTAAAGCATTTTCTTTTTACAAAGAATGTCAGATAATAATTTTTATTTACCAGATATGTGTTGATGCAGAACGAAAATCTTTACATTCATGGTCAATCCAAAAATCGTTTCCTGTTGTCCCAACTGCGTTTATTACGATTAAATAATATCTCAAACTGAAAATACTCTAAGGTATATGTAATGCATTTAATTTTTTTAGTTAGACAATATTTGGCAGAGATTTGGATAAGAATTGGTCAAGTCAAAACCAGAATTGCTATTTTAAAATCAAAAACACGGATAAGGCATGGCCATATATAGACAGGGAAGATACAATTGTAACTGAATAATGATTCTACGAATACTTCCGAATGAAAAATCTTGTCCAAATAATAGTAGATATTTTACCATCAATTTAGTTAGAAGTGCTGGTAGCGTAAGAGTTATCGGTGTGTAAATCAGAATTCGCGTATCAAGTTCCAATGCTGACCGAATCTGTTTTGTTTAACACTATTGACGTTGGAAAAGGAAAGATTTCTTCCTTTATCTACGGTTTAAATCTGATTATTTTTATTGGTACCTCGAAATTATGAATTTTATCGCAGAAATTAGATTGGCAGATAGGTCTCAGCATTTTACTATTGAAATTGATTGATGTAACCGTAAGTTCTATGTTAATAGGTTCTTCTCTCGCACTTCTCGCTTGTAGAACTCACTTCCGGCGTCTAACTTTCCAGTTAATTTTGATCTTCAAACATTTAAATACATATCAATCGTCATCTTCCGTCACCTAAGTTACTCCGATTTTATTGGTCTTTCTCCTTAATAAGCTTGCATACTCTGATCCTTTCTCTGTCCCCTTGCTTGGGGTGAAATGATGAAAAACAGCTTAGACTGAAGATATGGATACTGCATCTCTATCTATAAAAGGCAGGATGTGTGTGTGTGTGCAATTTTCGACAGATTTGTACCAAAATTTACATGCACATGCTCCAAGTAAACAAAAAGGCCAAGACCGACGTTGCATTTCCCAACTCCCATCGATAGTGGAAATAATAGATTTTTTTTCATGCTTCTACGGTAGTTTTCATGTAGTTTGCGGCCATTTTCTACTGGCCAGAGTGAGAGCCTATAGCTGGCTGCCACGAACAGGCAGGAAGATTCTATTGGCCAGCGTGAGAGCCAACATCTGACTGACACGAATGTTAACTAGCATGCTAGCATGCAAAAAAAATCGATAGCTGCATTCGTCACAAGTAGGAAAAATTTAAATCTGCATGGCACTTTACTCCAATTGGCTCATTCGCTTGCTTAAACTCAACGTTAATTCTGATTCCGCAGAACTGGGTTGGGTGTGAAAAGATATTTGTTGTTTTTTCATTTGGTTTTTCCAGTTACGAGTCGTTTTTTAAAGCTGATCGTTTTGTGTTCATTTTGTTTAGTTCTTTTTTCGTAGCAGATTTAATATTTAGTATAGAGCTTAGAAAAAATTCGCAGTGTGAGATAGGCAAGAAGTAAGGCCTGTAGCAACACCAGCACGGCAAAGGGCACTCCTTTAAAGACAAGGAAGGCAAAAATATTTTGAGTCAAGTGATAGCGATTGCTGTATGAGTCGTACGATTTTTGAATCAAGCACGCGCAACGCCGGGACATGCTGCTAGTAATATATATATATATATATATATATATATATATATATATATATATATATATATATATATATATATATATATGAAGAAATATACTTTTAAGGTGTGCTATATTTATGGGATAAAGTGCTCAATATCAGAGATAGAGCGTATGTAAATATAAATATAAAAGTGAACATTGAAGTCAACACTTAGAGGCAACAGGCTGTTTCATGCTAGACGCAATCGGAGGCCTGACGATTGCGTCGAGCATGAAACACCCTGTCGCCTCTGAGTATTGATTTCAATGTTCACTTTTATTTATATATATATATATATATATATATATATATATATATATATATATATATATATATATATCGAGAAAAAGTGGTTTTAAATACAGGTGACTTCTACTGCAAGTAAGCATTACGCTTCAATTACGAATTGAGTTCTACGAGCCACTGTCGTATTTTGTATAGAAAAAAAATGTTAAAAATTCCTTTCCTTTCGGCCGTGCGAAGATTGCCTAATGATAAGATATCTGTATGACGTCAAATCAATCGGTTTTCGATCCCAGCTTGTAACAATAGGATGTCTAGTCCGCTGAGGAGCTGTGATACAGCGAAATTTACAAAAAGTTGGGAAAAATGAATGGAAACTACTGACTCAATAATGTGATATGAATAAAATATTTTTAAAAAACGCTGGAGATTTTTGCATCAGCCTCATTTACTGTCATCTCAAGTTGAAACACTGGTTACCATACGATCACCGTAGTTAAGCAATGTTGAGCTTGGTCAGTGCCTAAATGGGAATACTGGGTGTTATAATATTGTTGCAAATGGCTCGAAATTGTCATTCGGAGAGCAGAGTTCTGTTACAGGTCGTGTTTGTAATATTATTTTACGTGCAAATATCTTTGAGAAACGTATGAATTTACCTCATCTCCCCACCATAGCTATTAGTTAATTAATAAAACTTGTATCAGTAAATCATTATTATATATAGATAAAAAAAAACTCTTACTATCTAAAAATCTTTTCTGGCTTTAAGTAAACTGCAAAATGTTTTATATCTGTGAAAACGAATAAATTATTTTATTGAATGCAAAACTCAACTGAAAGATAGCATAAGATCATATTAGGCCAAGGAAAATAATTTCATGACTGACTAAAGAAGCACTGAATTTAGATAAGGCAAAACATTTTTTTAAATATAAGAAAATATATCAATTTAATTCGATGAAAAAATTAATTTGATTAAAAGATAGCAAAAGACTCTACTATTGTAAATCAGAGCTTGTTAATGATAAAATTATCACTGCAGAAATATATCTATATGAATTACAGTGGTATTAATATAAATTGTGATATACCGTGGTATGAATATAACTATTTGAATTAACGTGGTATGAAGTTCAATATTTTAATTATCTTGGTATGAATTTTAATGTTTGGATTGTAGTGATATTAATTTAGCTGCTTGGACTGTCGTGGTATTTTGACTTACCGCGGTATGAATTCAAAATTTTGATTTGCGATGGTATAGATTATAATGTCTGAATTACATTGGCATTATTTTAATGTTTTCATTACCACAGTTTGAATTTAAATGTTTGAATTACCGCGGTATGAACACAAAATTTTGAATTGCCATGGTATAGATTATAATGTCTGAATTACATTGGCATTATTTTAATGTTTTCATTACCACAGTTTGAATTTAATTGTTTGAATTACCGCGGTATGAATGCAAATGTGTGAATTACTGTGGTGTTTATGTAACGGTTTAAATAACCATGGTGTTAATTTAATCATTTGAACTACCGTGGTATTAAGTTTTAAGAATTTACACTTTTAAATAGTCGTGGTATAGATTAAAATGTTTGAATTACAGTGGCATGAATTTAATATTTAAATAACCACAGTTTGAATTCAATTTTTTAAATTACCATGGTATGCATTTGAAATACTGTAGTATTAATTTAATGGTTTGAATTATCATCGAATTAATTTAAGTGTTTGGACAACCGTTGTATGGATTAACATTTTCAATAAACTTGGTATGAATTTAAATGTTCGAATTACCACAGATTGGATTGAAATGTTTGAATTACTGCGGTATGAATGCAAATGCTTGGAATGCCGCGATATGTCTTTAAATATTACAAATACTGTTGAATATATTTAAATGTTTGAATTACCAAAGTTTGAATTACCGGAATATGAATTTAAATTACTTTGGTATTATTTTAACTGTTTGAATTCCTGTGTTACGAATATAACTGCACAAATTACCGTGGTATAAATTATAAATTGAAATATTTGAATTACGAGAAACTTAACTGAATGAAATGTGTGGTCCATATAATGTTGGAAACAGAATAAAACTTATTGCTTCAATACAGTTTTTTGAAATCCTCATTACCCATAGTAACCTTCTGTAGGAAGACGTTCCTCACAAACATACATACTCCCTAAAAAAACACCTTCGTTATAACCAAAAGAGCTGTAATTACAAGTAAAAAAAGAGAGAGAACGCGACAAACATACTTACAACATTACGTCAAATCCTATGCAGAGGGTCGGAAGGAAAGCTTTTCTTTCTCTCTCTTCTTCCCTGTTTCTTTTGCCCCATACAGTTATATTCTTTTCCTTCTGTCGTGTGTGAAAGGGGACGATTCACAGCTTTCTAAATTTCGTGGCATCTGGAAAAAAATAGGGACATGGGAAAATAATTTGTCGCTCGCATTACTAAAATTACAATCACAGCGTCATTACGAGACTGGCACATCCTCTGGAAACATGAAACCTCTTCTATAAAAGCAACTCAGCGATACTTAAAAGTTACTTTCTTACAGATCTACTTATCTTAGCCAATTTATACTTATCTCAGCTTGTCCATATCTCTATCAATCTGTTAAGAGAGCTTAAAACTTTGTGTCATTTTTAACGTTGACTAATGAAATATCCAAAACGTCGACAGCGAATGAAGGATATAGGTATTCACTAGCAATTTATCCACAGTATTACCGTTAAACCCGCATAAGACTGACCTTGTGTCATATTCGCTTGGACTCACTGAAAAATCCTCTTAACGTAGGCAATACTTCTTTTATAATCCTAGCCAGGTACTACAGTATTCATCATTATCCTTCGGGCTTCCTATAGTTAGTCTGAACTCCATTGATAATCCTTTTCCATATTGTTCGTTCCTGTAATGCTGTCCCAAGATCCCACATGCCCAACGCTGTGTCCCGAACTATAGTGTCTGAGAAAGTGATTTTTCGGTGACAGTGTCCAGCAATCTCATATCTCTTACTTTCTCTCTGTCATTTATTCCTCTATAGGTCTCTTTTTTTTATCTGTCTCTCTTTTGCTGCTTCATATCTCTTCATTATCATCATCATCATCAACATCATCATCATCCTTCGACTTTCCTATGGTTGGTCGGAACTCCATTGACAAACCCTTTGCACACTGTTTGGTCCTTCATTGCTGTACCCAGATCCCCAATGTCCAACCTCGAGCCCCGAGATATGGTATCTGGGTGCTGTAACAAACCTACGGACGATTATGTGTATGTCCCCATTCACATACATACAGTAGTAGATACTGTATGTTGGTCATCAGTTGGAGATTCGTCTCCAGCTGTGCGGGACACAATTTTTGTCTCTGGGCAGAAAGGATCCCGAGACGAGGCTATGTTGAAGGGCAGAGTCTCGTCCCGGGAAACAACAACCGTTTTATACGGGGTCTACGGGGAATTTTTGGCCGAGTCTACGGGCTCGGATACATATTAGATTCGGCCTTGTGTCATATCTGACCGCGTGGGGCGGTTGGTAGATATCCTGCAGCTGCATATTCATTGTGGAATTCACTTAACTCACTTCTAGCAGATGGCTACTTCTTCGCGCCGCTGACAAATCTTATATGTGTTGTTCTTGTCCTAAGTATTATTGTTCATTAACACAGAGGGTAAATAGTTTTGCCATCGATAAAATATAATAATAAAAATAATATTACAGGGGGTAAATAGTTTTGTCATCAATATCAACATTCATGTTATTCGTAGACATTTGACAAACAACTATAATATGCACATTAAAAGACGACATTAAAAAAATAAGCTCAATGAAATTTCATAATTCACCGTAAAAATTTTGAAGGACTTGGTACAGCAGTAACATATTCATGGGTTAGCAAAAGATAGGGGTCTGGAGAGGACTGATAAGAATTATTTACAAAATTACTGAAAATTACTGTAATACTGTCTCGGGAAACAGCTACCCGAATTTTTGGCTGAGCTTAGGGGCTCGGATACCCCACGTTAAATTCGGCCTTGTGCCACATCTGACTGCGTGGGGCGGTTGGGAGATATCCTGCAGTTGAAGATTCGTTGTGGAGTTCACTAGACTCACTTCTAGTAGTTGACTGCTACTTCTGCGCGCCTCTGGCGAAACTTTTAGGTGCTGTTCTTGTCTTAAGTATTATCGTTGAGTACCAACCTTCGTGCGACTATTCTATTCAGTAACATTCCCTAGCTTACAACACTGGGAAAGTCAATTTTTGTGAGAAGAGACTTCTAGAATTATGCCATAAGAGTAAGGAAGAAACGATTTCTCTGTCCGCTCGGTGGCAGTGGCCAACAAACTGTAATCGTTTTGTGTTTCCGCTTAAGGGAATCTGATTCCAGTTACCCGTAAATTGTGTTTATCGTTAGATTACAAAGAAGGCTAACGTATAAACCACATCACTTAAGGACTTAAATAAGCAGTCACTAAAACGCCGAGGTAATTCGAAGAAAAAATAATTATTTTATATAGATGATGACAGTCGAAACTATATCAAACAATAGAACATAATGGAAGCTCCCCCGCACGATTTATGCTGGAAAGAGTGATAAAAATTAGTGGACTTGAGAAACGTATTGACCTGAAAAAAAGAGAAATATTTTATAAATTTGAACCGAAAGCAGCAGTGGCTTTGCGATCAATGAAAGCCAAATGCTTCCTTATAAGGAAACAGCTTTTATTAGCATCAGAATACATACTATACCTTTATCCAAGCCCGATTGTCAGGTAGTGAAGAAAAGAGAAACACGGTTAGCATTGGCTACTCGGCCAATGAATGCTGAATGTTGCCTTATAAGGAAGCTGCTAATATTTCCTATATCTTTACATAGAGTGAAAACAGATTCTACACTTTGATCCAAGATTAATGGTTAAAGAATGAACTATTGCGTAACTCTTGTAGCGCAGGCTGTTCAATCAATGAATGCCAAAAGATTCCTTATATGGAAACGGCTGATATTAGCATCACCATCACAGACAGGGAAAACAGATACTACACTTTGATCCTTGTCCGATAGCTAGCGAGTGAAGAAACGGAAACTTGTGTAGCCCTGAATCTCTCCTGATAAGAGAACTGCTAAGATTTCCGATACCATTTTTAGAAACTTAATTTTGTTAAAGACATTATTTTAATCGAGCTACACATTGCTTTGTCTACAAAAGCACGCATTCACTTTTGAAATCTTACAAGCTTTTTGACAAAGGGATTTATTATAAGTTTGAAGCAGTTACTGAACACATGTCTCTACTGATTCAAAGCAGACCCTTACACCTATCATGATGGATAGGTCTTCTCTCAAAGAGGCTCCTTGTCTTGAATGTCTGCTGAAAGACGAGTTCTCTCAGAAATCAAGTAGAACACATCTATCCGATCCGTTGCTAAATGCTTAGTTCATTGTACTTCTCCACCTCCTATACTCTATTTTTACAAGAGAGACGGAAAATGGGGAAATTCTGCTATATCTCGGCTGCAGAGGCCCAGCTCTTACTTGCCTGTATTCAAAAGCATCTACACAACATTCTGGGGTGAGTTATTTCCCAACTTACAACACATATCCCAAAAACGAAACGGGATATGTTGACCATGTTCACCATAGTCTATGAATATAGAATCCAGCGCAGTACGTAATCTGTTCAATGAAATAACGTTAAAGATTAACACTCACGAGACAGACACTCTACTGAATCTGACTATATCGCCAATACCACCAGCAGCTGTTTCGCAATCGATATCAAAGGCTGGCAGTGAATATTCCGGAAAAACATGGCCGCCTTTATGCACGTCGCTTTGAATATTTTGAGCCTTCTGATTGGTTATCCTTATATTGGTGAACTATAAAATGAGTCAGCTCATTTTGGCTGGCTCACTAGTACATAAGGTACCCCAAAACAGGGTATAATGGATAATGGCTCAGAATTTATAATCGGGGTGCCGAGTACCAATTCAGAATGGGTTCTTTGTAATCACTTACGCGCAGTTACCCTTGGGATAGGTATGAATCCCCCTTTTATGACCCCCCAGTTATGGATTAATTAGTAAAACTTGTAATAATAAAACATCCCCCGAAAAAAAAATTCTTACAATCTAAAAATATATTCTGGGTTTAAATAACGTGCAACGGGCTGATAAGCCGTAGAAAACGAAATATAGCATTTATAGATAAACCGGAAAATAGACAGGCCATCATTGACAATTACAGAAAATATGTCAGCGACAAATGTATCGTGATTATTGTCCTCAATTGTCAATGATGTCCTGTCTATGTTCCGGTTTATCATGTCATGAAGAAATAATTCACCCACCTCCACCCCCTGAGCTTACTTTTCTATTTAGCGTAGATCTGAGATTTAATTGGTTAATCATGACACACCCACAAGTCAGGTTTTTAATTCTGAACTTATGTTCTCCTCGACACTTTAATTTTCGGAAAAGAGGTAACATTTTATTTTTAAATTTTCTTAAAAATCATTTAATCACCAGTTACCTACCATCGCCTGAAGAAGTACAATCAAATTATTGAAAAATGAGAAGCTTCTGTGTTGCGATTTCAACATCTTCTATAATCTCTTACAATAAAAATAATATCTATATATATTTATATTTATATATATATATGTATATATATATGTATATATATATATATATATATATATATATATATATATATATATATAGGCACACACACACACACACAAATATATATATATATATATATATATATATATATACTAGCAGCATGGCCCGGCGTTGCCCGTGCTTGATTCAAAAATCGTACGACTCATACAGCAATCGCTATCACTTGACTTAAAATATTTTTGCCCTTTGCCGTGCTGATGTTGCTACATGCCTTACTTCTTGCCTATCTCAAACTGCGAACGTTTTCTAAGCTCTATACTAAACATTAAATCTGTTACGAAAAAGGAACTAAACAAAATGAACACAAAACGATCAGCTTTAAAAAAAGGATCCGTAACTGGAAAAACTGAATAAAAGAAAGAATGTTAACAACAAATACTTTTTCACACCCAATGCAGTTCTGCGGAATCAGAATCAACGTTGAATTTAAGCAAGCGAATGAGCCAATTGGTGTAAAGTGCCATGAAGATTTAAATTTTTCCCACTTGTGACGAATGCAGCTATCGATTCTTTTTTTGCGTGCTAGCATGCTAGTTAACATTCGTGTCAGTCAGCTGTTGGCTCTCACGCTGGCCAATAGAATCTTCCTGCCTATTCGTGGCAGCCAGCTATAGGCTGTCACTCTGCCCAGTAGAAAATGGCCGCAAACTACATGAAAACTGCCATAGAAGAATGAAATATCGATTATTTCCACTATCGATGGGAGTTGGGAAATGAAAAGTCGGTCTTGGCCTTTTTTACTAACTCGGAGTATGTGCATGTAAATCTTGGTGCAAATCCGTCGAAAATTGCGGCCGTGCATTCGTCACAAACACCCACACACACATCCTGCCTTATATATATATATATATATATATATATATCCCTTCATAGAGTACTTTAACGCATAAATATAGCATACCTTAAAATTATATTTTATCATATATATATATAAAAAACAGAAAATGTACACTAAAAAGAATTGTGGAGGAGGAAAAAAAAATATGAGCAATTCTTTTTAGTCTACATTTTCTGTTTTTTAAATTAAAATCTCCCGTTGCAAGCCTGATGAGCGGGAGCGAAACCGGTTGCTTCGCGCGTTTTAATATGTCTAGTAATATTAAGCTTAATACCTTTATCGCTATAATAAAATTTTGTACCTTTAAAAATATCTTCAAATATATATATATATATATATATACATATACACACAGAGACACGCACACGCACACACACACAGACGCACATATATATATATATATATATATATATATATATATATATATATATATATATATATATATATATATATATATATATCATAAAGAAACAATTTATACAAAGAATTAAATAGCAATGTTAATGTGATTAATGGCGAAATCACTTCGATATCAAAACTTAATGAGACATTAACTTACTATCGATTCCTTGAATCATAATATACTTATATTTATTGACAGTTGAATATGTTTTGCAGCATACGATTCAGCGAAATAAAATAGCATTATTTTTTTTAAAAAAGACATCCTTCCGTCTACACATATTTTGTCTTTGTGTTTGGCTATGTATGGGAAAAAACCTGCGCCCTAAAGATGACAATTTGAAATTGTCAAAAATACTTGGCAACTGTCTGACAACAACTCAAATATAAGGATCTTATTATTCAAGAAATTGATAGTCAGTTAATGTCTCATTAAGATCTGTTAGCGAAGTGATTTCGCTATTAATCATATTAACATTATACTATAATTCTTTGTATAAATAAAGTATAAGCTGCACACTCTAATATATATATATATATATATGTGTGTGTGTGTGTGTGTGTGTGTGTGTGTGTGTGTGTGTGAGGGGGATGAAAAATGTTCAATGAATCCATTCTTCGTTGGGTTGATGACATTTTTTGTATGTACTCATATAAAAAGTGTGTGAAAGTTGACGTGTGTGGACATTGCATTTGGCTGGAAGCCAATTCAAAAAAGAAAAAGAAAGGATAATTAAGCGAAGAATGTGCCTCATTGTGTCTTCCCACGTTGTTGGCTTAAAAAACAATAATACTTCAAGTGTTTCCTGATGTTTGAAAATATGAAGGATTATGTTTCAAGAGGCTCATTGCAAGAATTTCCACTTTCTTCAGTCTCGATTTTGATGAAAGGACGCGCAACATCTTGACAATCAAGAGCATTTCTATTCAGAAACCTTAATTTCTATCTGTCTAACCCAGTCTGTTCATTATCTCCCTCTCTCTCTATCTCTCTACATATGTATGTATGTATGTATGTATGTATGTATGTATGTATGTATCTATCTATCTATCTATCTATCTATCTATCTATCTATCTATCTCAGTCTGTTCATTATCTATCTATCTCTTTCTCTATGTATGTATGAATCTATCTATCTATCTATCTATCTATCTATCTATCTATCTCAGTCTGTTCATATCTATCTATCTATCTATCTATCTCAGTCTGTTCATATCTATCTATCTATCTATCTATATATCTATCTATCTATCTCAGTCTGACCATATATATCTGATGCAGTTCATTATCTATCTATCTATCTATCTACCGTAATCACTTCAGATCTATCTATCTATCTATATATCTATCTATCTATCTATCTATCTCAGTCTGACCATATCTATCTGATGCAGTTCATTATCTATCTATCTATCTATCTATCTATCTATCTATCTATCTATCTATCTATCTATCTATCTATCTACCGTAATCACTTCAGATCTATCTATCTATATATCTATCTCAGTCTGACCATATCTATCTGATGCAGTCCATTATCTATCTATCTATCTATCTATCTATCTATCTATTTATCTATCTATCTATCTACCGTAATCACTTCAGATCTATCTATCTATCTATCTATCTATCTATCTATCTATCTATTTATCTCAGTCTGTTCACTATCTATCCATCTATCTACCTATCGCAATATTTGTATTATCTAGCTACTTATTTAGCTATCTACCTCAGTCTGTTCATTATCTATCTGGTCTATATTTATCTGTTCTTTATCTATCTGATTTTTATCTATCGCGCATATATATATATATATATATATATATATATATATATATATATATATATATATATATATACATGTGTGTGTGTGTGCGTGTATGTGTGAGTGTGTGTATATATGAATACAATGTTTTTATAGATGGAATAAACTTCCAGTAACCAAAAACACTGTTTTTAAAAATGTGCTCAAAACAAATTAGAGCGAATAATATTTATTTAAACATTATAACATGTTATAACATCACTATAAAAATAGCCATTTTGTTTCAACACTTCTGCTTTCTTGTCATGTGATGGTGTTGATTGTAAAATAAAAAGTTTTTAAAGAGTTCAAAACCAACCGCTACTCCCACTAGAGGAAATAATCTTACGTAAGATATAATGTCTAATCAATTAATACATGGTGTTTATAAAGAAATACGCTTACGAGATCTACTAATTAAGTTCCATTTAACAGTGGGAGTTTTGTTTTTCCCCAATAGTACTTGGACAGTGAGGTAGCATGTTTATGAAAACTATTTTTGAAAGAAAAATCATGCTGGTACCAACCTAGCTTAAATGGATTTTTAGTACTACCAATGTAATTTTTTTTAATATTCGGGTTTTCAAGTGAAGAATGAGTACTAAGATAAACCAGGGAACTAGTTTGGCAATTGTTTTGTAATGAGGAATCATTGGGATTACTAGTTACATCCGCTGGTATTGATATTATAATATTTAATATTGTTTAATGCATTACAACAATTTGCCAAGCACTTTTAGTTTTAATATCTGTTAAATTCCTTATTATTATACTTTTTAATTATTTTTCGAAGTCATCCGCACGACTGTAACTAAGTTTAAGAGTAATTTTATTGAATTTGTTTACTAAAACTATTGTTTTAGAAAAATGTTTATTAATAAACCCATAACTATCGGTATCAACACTGCCATGAGCAGTTAAATTATACAAAATGTATAATCCTACCAGGTCAGAAGATACAGCGGAGTCCAGTGAACACATAGAGATGTCAAAGTTATCATTTGAAGTTTCTTTTTCAGACCATTTTTCATCATTATATATTAGGACTTCTACACTTTAAGATAATACCCAGCGACTCGTCAGAAATGTTTAAATATTCTTGTGCAAATACCATATGCGCTGGTATTGATATTATAATATTTAGTATTGTTTAATGCATTACAACAATTTGCCAAGCACTTTGAGTTTTATATCTGTTAAATTCCTTATTATTATACTTTTTAATTATTTTTCGACGTCATCCGCACAACTGTAACTAAGTTTAAGAGTAATTTTATTTAATTTTTTTACTAAGACTATTGTTTTAGAAAAATGTTTATTAATAGAATTAAAGAATGTTCATCCTAACTTCGTTTTAACCACGAGATTAATGTGTGTGTGGGGGTGATCTTACTAGATCTTTGCTTTTTAATCTGGTTAATATTATTGGGAAGTATTTAATGTTGGTATCTTTATAACCACACCTACTCAGGGCCGAGTTATAAAATTCCCTATACCTATTGAAAACCTCTTCATTAGGAGAGTTAGCACAGATTCTAAATTCAATGGAAGAAGATATATGCTTAACGACTGACGTTGGGTGATTAGATTTGGGATGTACATATACGTGGTTAGAGGTTGTCTTCACATAAGGTTGACAAGAAATATTCATAGAGTCAAATGTGACATCAAGGAACCCTACTTGTTTGATGTTAGTTGGGAATTTCGATTTAAGGGCTAAATCTTTTTGTTCCCTATGTATCATCTTCCTAATACAATCTACCTTAATTTCAGTAAAGTCCCTAACAATTAAAAGTCCATCATCACTATATAACCCTAAACTATCGGTATCAACACTGCCATGGGCAGTTAAATTATACAAAATGTATAATCCTACCCGGTCAGAAGATACAGCGGAGTCCAGTGAACACATGGAGATGTCAAAGTTATCATTTGAAGTTTCTTTTTCAGACCATTGTTCATCATTATATATTAGGACTTCTATACTTTAAGATAATACCCAGCTACTGGTCAGAAATGTTTAAATATTCTTGTGAAAACTCCAGAGGAAAAAGATCCTTAGAGATTGAAGGATAACAGTCAATGATATCAAATTGTTCATGGTGGGGTAATGCAGACTTCTTCATTGCTATTTTTGCGTAGCAGCTCAGAAGTGACGTCAGGTTCGTCGACAGGTTACAGTTTCTCCAGTCAAACGCTTATGGCATAAAAGTTACCCTTTGGCTAGATCATTACCCACGAGTGAAAAACAAAACAGTTTCTAGCAGTACACTGAGGTATTGAGGACACGTGGCACAGTGGATGAAGGCGTTAGTTAGATCCAGTGACAGGACACAAAGAGTGTGAGTTCAATACCTGGTTTAGGCGGTGGAGTACTTGGAGAGGGGAATTAACAGGATATAACTGATAACTGACATCCATTAGACATGGCACGTGGAACTAGAACAGTCTACCCCATTGAGCGAAATAAAGTGTTCCGTTCAATATTCTAACCGCCCGAAGAAGACCGGAGCGTACAACGGCCGAAGCGTTGTAATAAATATGGCGACAAGGATGATGAAAATAGTCCGAATAATGTAAATTGTGTAGATAATACCTCATCTCAGAAATATAGACAGTTTCTAACAGTAAAACAGATTTTATTTTTGGGTTGTAACCTACTGCTATAAGCGAGCGATGTACAGATAAGGCACAGGTGAGCGGGAAGATGTACAATCCAACGGTTGTCTTCCCTGTCCGTTCCCCGAAACAGTGTACCTTTCGGCGGGATTGTCACTTTTTAGATAACAGTTTTTTTTAGTCATTTTCGTGTAAAAAGTAATTTATTTTCATTTCGTAACTTTCTCTCTGTCTGAGCCTCTTGCTCTCTACCTTGACTTCACTAATAACCATCAGTCGAAAATAAATGTTCCGTGTCCATTTCTGCGACAGGTGCCGCAATTTTTAATATAACAAGTCCTCAGAAGATTCATATTTCTACACTATCAACCGTAATATGGGTTGATAGAACTGGCAATTGATTAAACCTATGTAGAGAATTAAATTGTAGTTCCAAGAGTAGCTTAGCCTATATATGCGTGAACAGGTTGCTAACGAAGCAGATTGTCCGAGCACCAGCGCCGGAATACCGAGTCGCATGCGTCAGTTAAAAAGATCGAAGCTGGCAGCGAGACCAACATGCAAATTCTCTTGTATAAGTATAAAATAAGTATATAATGTATAAGTATATATAAGTATCTGGGGTCGGCATAAAGAATTTCGTGGGCTCAGCGTAGTTCGTGTCGGTGTTTACTAAACTAGAATTCGTTGCGAGGGTGTTTCTAGTGTCTGTGCTGCAGAATCCCAGGTTTCCTGCTACAACCTACAACGGATACGAAATTCAGGGCAATTTGACGTGGTGCAATGGTTAACAAGGTTGTCTCTATAGAAGAGCTACAAAGCACCGGAAATTGTGGAGAGCCATGATCGCAAACGTCTTCAAGAAACACGGCACAAGGAAGAAGAAGTTAGTTTTATCCTCACTGGGTGCTTTATGCTTACTGCCTTCAGACACATCCAAGCTATGCTTAGTAAAATATTAGAGAATTCAGATCTGGACAATTCGATGTGGCGTTATGGTTAACAAGTTTTTTGGGTTTGTTTGTTTTTTTGCCGGATCAGTTATAACTAAGCTGTGAGTTCAGTCTTCACTGGGTTCGCTACTTTTGATCATAGGCAACATCTAAGCCATGCTGAGTTAATTGCTTGATTACCCAAAAACAGACATTTTGAAGTGGTTTAATGTCTATCAAGCTTGTCTCTTTAGATCAGCTACAAACTGAGTAGGGAGGTGGACCTCACTGGGTGCTCCATACTTTCGCCCTTAGGCAACATTTAACCCACGCTGATTTAATCGCTTGAGAACCCAAACACAGACACTTTGAAGTGGTTTAATGACTATCAAGCTTGTCTCTCTAGATCAGCTACAACTGAGTAGTGAGTTTGGACCTCACTGGGTGCTCCATACTTTCGGCCTTGGGCCACATTTAGCTACGCTTTGGAAAATGTTAGAGAACCCAAATACGTCCCTCTTTTTTGTTTAGCTTTATTGTCAGTCAAGCATTTCTCACTTTATTTACTTATGATAGTAATTAAATGAAACATTTGTTTTCACAGGAAATGGGTGTGCTTTTGTGAATAGCGGGGCTCTCACACTAGGGCGAAACTGATTCTGGTGTCGAATGGACGTGACTGTGGGTGTCAGCGTCCGTGGGAGTCAACATTTACTTTCCTCTTGGATCTAGGACAGGACGCCCTAATTATTTTTTGTAAACTAAGATAAAAAAAACATATGTACATTAACATTTATTAAACATATCAAAATTCATTATTGGCGGCCCAAATCTTAACAAAGATCTTATGAGATGTATATAATACAGTGTCGATAGCAGACACTGTAAGGAAACTAGGCGAACGAGAAAAGAAACCTGTTATAAATCCACTGCTAGGGTTCATCTTGTAATCTCACTGAAATAATGTTCATAATGTCGAGAAAAAGACCGCTAATTTATTCTTTGTGTCGACCAAAAGAGAAATTTCATTTTTAAAATATGAAAGCGGCCGGGTGGCATTACCATCTTCCCTTTTAAAATGGGTAAGTCGTTGATTTGGGATGCGACCTGTGCTGATACATTCTCGGCCGATAATTTGATCAGGTCCGCGGTTGAGTCGGCGTTCGTCGCCCGAGACGCAGAGATAAAAAAAATAGCTAAATATTCTTCTCTTGCTGATAGATTTTGTTTTACCCCTGTGGCAGTGGAGACTTCAGGGGTTATTGGCCCTCGTTCGATGGCGTTCCTTCGGAGGATTGGCGCGATTGCGTCTCGGTTAAGGAACGAGCCTCGCGAAACGGAGTGGCTCTTGCAGCGTGTCTCACTGGCGACGGTTCGAGGTAATGCTTTCTCCATCATAGCGGCTGGCAGAGGATAGCAAAAAAAATTGTTTATAGTTACGTTGTTCTGGAATTGTCATCATTGGCCGACTGAACTTGCTTTGTTTCAATTATTGTTTCCCTTAGTTTGAACTTACCATTTCTTTTTATACTCTAATGTATTTCAGTTTAAATAAATGCGTACTTTCTCATTTATTTATTTGACAGTAAAAAAAAATAAAAATCCTACTTAAACATGAAATCGTATTACGTCAAACAGTAAGATGTGGCAATTCTAAAGTTAACCCCAAGGAGGTGAAGCTCTGCCTTACCGTATTTTTCCGCGCACTCAGAGCCGCCAGTAATCACTAGAACCAAACTTGTGAGGGGCTATACATTCTATCAGCGAATAGTGGCTTTACCTCTTTTACAACTCCTTGCGGACAATGATAAAGTGAGGTATGTTACAATCGGATCCGTCGTCTTGGTATAGCCGGGAGATGTAATTCCTGTAGACTATAGTGGCTGAACAGGCAAGAAAGAACCAAGAAGTACCCTGAGAGGACCGAAGTACCCTGTCAGTTGTTTTTAACAAATCTTGTATAAAAGAGGGATTGCTGCCCAAATACACAATTATAAGATTACTTTCTATATATGAATAACATATTTTCCGGTTTACAAGATGCTTCGGCATGGAAGACGCACCCTAATATCGGAAAGAAATTTCTAAGAAAATATGTCATTCTCATTCAACACATTCACCATGCGTCCCTCACATACTGGTGACACGTATTGTTTACGTTAATCATTCGTCCAATTTTGTTTGTATGCCAATGGCATACTAATCAAAAGCAGAAAGGCTCCCGCCGCTGCTAGTAAACTGAACATGTTTAAGTTCGTGGCTCGGCTCCCGGAAGGTTTATAGTCTTGGAAATACTGATAGCAGATACATACTGAGTTTACATCATATAAAAGGATGAATTAGATAGATAGCTAACGTTATAGTGTAATGACTCAGCATATAAATCCATGTCCGTATCAGTGAAGCCAATTAGGTGACCGTCCAAGCTTTCTTGGGCCTGGACGTTGCTTTACATTCGTCTTGGATGACGCACACGTATTTTTCAGGATATTTTTTAGGAAAAAAAGTGCGTCTTGTAAGCCGGAAAATCATTGTCCGACATTTTTAAACCACCGACCATATTTTTTTTTACCCCGTTTGTCCGAATAATCGAGAAAGTACAGGATCTCCCGCCAAAAATGACAGGATTTTGTAGTCTAATAACATACCCAATTCTTGCTCAAAATACTAATACTAATACTCAAACTAATTAAATTGTACGTGCGTACTTATCTCAATGCGAATCTACACGGAAGATGGATCGGGCCTCCAAATAATAAAGAGAATGTGCTGTCGAAATAGTCACCACATTTACATGACTTGACACCTTGTGATTTTTTTCCTATGGGGCTATGTAAAAGGACAGCCTTCCTCCAAGCTTAGCGGAACTTAAGCACGGAATCACTAAGGCGCTGGAAAATGTTACGCAACACATACTACAACGTGTTTGGCAGGTGCTGAACTAACCGACTTGACGTGTGTCGTGTCACAAGTGGTGCGCATATAAAATTTGTGAAGCTTAGTGACATCCCTTTTAATATCTTGTTCGAATTTTTATGAATAAACCTTTTATTGTTCAACATGAAACCAATTTAATTTCGTTTTCCTTTGATATGTAGTTATTCAGATATTCGCATTTTAAATGATCTAAATTTAGTGGGAAACCGTGTATTAAGTCGATACAATATTACATAAGATTGTAACAGTAAAATATTCTCTCGTTTTCTTTTGTTAAAAATTTCAATATTAATTTGTGATCAACAAAACAAATTTATTCATTATTCGTAGGATAAATTATATTCGTTAATTGTAAGCCGATCAAATTCGTTATTTTTAGGCCAATCAAATTCCTATACCTTCTTTCAAAGCAACTTACGATTGTGGAGACGTATAAAAAGTAGAAAATAAATCAGAAAGATGATTTAATATAAAACGAATTGACTGGTGTAAGGCATTGGCTTGTTAATCTCAGCTCATTCAAAATGAACGTGTTCGCTTTTAACTGTTTTAAATATATTATTTTGCTTTCAATCAGCATGATGCTGACTTCCAGGAGAACAAGCCGTTTCGTTTTTGTTTCGGGGTAAAGTTTTCTACTGTTTTCATTTGGAATCCTTTTTTTTTAATCAATAGATAGGTATTTAGCTAGAAAGATTTGTTCACAATCTCGCGCTAGACAGTATTTCTCTCATCTAGCATCTTTATAAGTCTACCAATTGTCCATGCATTGCATCTGGTCTAGTGCTTCTGGTATATATCTAAACATTCTTTATAAAATGCAATGAAGAATCTCTAAAGTTATCAGTCTTGACCTGGCATCTCGTATTCAATCACATTCCCACGGCCGTTGCATAGCTTCCTTCTGACTCTTCTATTAATATCGTCATGGTAATTGTTCTGATCAGACTTTACGAAGTTCTAGATGGAACCGTAGGTCCTATTCTACACATTTCTTTTCGAGCACTTCTCACGTGTAGAACTTTCTTCTGGTCTTTTGCTTTCCTCTCAAATTATGTCTACAAAAATTTAAATGAAACATCAATCGTCATCTTCTTTCCCTTCAAATCCTGATCTCTTACCGTTCTTTCTGATCAACAAGCGTTTTGTTTTTTTTCACTCTTAGACTGACTGACTGAAGATAATGTACAAGCATAATGAAACTTATAGTCGTGGCCAGTCACTGCAAACCTTTTTTTAAAATAATATTGCAATTTCTTACGGCATTGAGCACATTTATGACGGGATTCAAGATGGAAGATGGCGATTGAAATTACATTTAAATTTTTGAAGATTGTGATTATTAGGGAAGCAAGTAAACGGAAGACAGCTTGACAGGAGGGAGGTACGAAAATAGAAACTTCTGGGGTACAAGTGGTGGCAGCATTTAGCGTTTCAACAGTAATTCGGTGGGACCTATATGCCTACATAGTGCCACCCTTCAATTCATTTAATCGGGGCACCAGGGGAAAAAAGTTCATCAGAGCAGTTGCAAAGAAAATAATTGTAGAAAAGACAGAGGGAATCCACGTCACGTCTGTGAGAAAGTGACTGAAGTCGAGTTTATAAGTCAGGATCGATTACATTACAGATCCTTCTTTAGATTTTGTCAAGAACTTAAAGATGAATAGCTGGGACAGCAGACAAGATATGGCAGCAGTATTCAATGCACGGGCGAATGGTAGACTTGTAAATGTGCAAGATGGACTCTGATCTGTCTATATTTCTGAGATGAGGTATTATGTACACTATTTACATTATTCGGACTATTGTCCTCATCTTTGTTGCCATATTTATTACAAAGTTTCGGCCCTTCAGTATCTGTCTATATTTCTGAGATGAGGTATTATGTACACTATTTACATTATTCGGACTATTGCCCTCATCTTTGTTGCCATATTTATTACAACGTTTCGGCCTTTCAGTATCTGTCTATATTTCTGAGATGAGGTATTATGTACACTATTTACATTATTCGGACTATTGCCCTCATCTATGTCGCCACATTTATTACAACGTTTCGGTCCTTCAGTATCTGTCTATATTTCTGAGATGAGGTATTATGTACACTATTTACATTACTCGGACTATTGTCCTCATCTTTGTTGCCATGTTTATTACAACGTTTCGGCCCTTCAGTATCTGTCTATATATCTGAGATTATGTATTATGTACACTATTTACATTATTCGGACTATTGTCCTCATCTTTATTGCCATCTTCATTACAACGTTTCAGCCGTTGTACGCTCCTTCCTTCTTCAGGTGGTTGGAATGTCGGACTGAACCCTTTATTTCGCTCACTGGGGTAAACTGTTCTAGTTCCACGTGCCATCTCTAATGGATGTCTAGTTATCAGTTATCTCCAGTTAATTCCCCTCTGAATGTTCTCCACTGCCTTAGCCGGGTATTGAACTCACACTATTTGGGTCCCGTCACTGAATCTAACTAACGCCTTTATCCACTGTGCCATGTGTCCTTGTTGTAATAAATGTGGCGACAAAGATGAGGACAATAGTCCGAATAATGTAAATAATTGACTCTGATGAGAAAGATTTTCTGGCATATAGCACTGACCCAACTTTCCTTGCAGTAGTTCTATTGAATTGATGTCGATGCTACAAGTGCGTTGTAAACATGAAACTAAGAAGGTGTAATGTGATGCTCTCCAGTTGTCTTGTGCCAGCCATTAAACTGTTCTCCAAAGAAACGTTGAGGCAGACAGATGATTCTTTCTTATTGTTCTTTCTAGCAACCTGAACGGACGATTTTTTCGTTCTTCAAAAATCCTGAACTTTTACTTTTTACTTAAAGGAAGAATTTTACGACTTCCCAATGAAATTGCTCGTATCCACCTTCGTGAGTTTTGGGACCCTGACGAAGTAACACTTTTTTTCTTTAATTACTGGAGTGGATCACAGTTAACGGAAACAGTGAATGTGAATGAGAAACCCAACTTGAGTTTTTTTTTTTAAAAAGAAGAAGGATGTCCTTTTTTTCTTACTGAATAAGCAACTACCAACGAAATTTTATATTTCTATATTTCCTGGTACAGAATTAATTTCCTCATGAAATGCCCGGAAACATATTTAACAGAATGTATTTTCAGCTGTCCATCGTGTTCTGTTTGAACTGGGTTCGACCTACAACTGTATTAAGAGCAATTCTTTTGGTCGGGTCGTGAAAGTACACAATAAATAAGTCGACAATTAGTGTTAAGTATTTCCATGTTTCTCCCCATTTTTTTTATTTCTGTTTATTTCTATTGTATTTTTCAAAAGCAGTATGGCGGACTTTACCACATTAATTTAACTTTAGATTTGGAAACAAAACTGACGTGAAAAAGGATAAGCAAAAGACATCATTACACATAACATATGTATTTAACACGATGTCCAACGATGTGAAAGAAAGCATGCATTTAAGTAAGAAAAGGTTGAATAGAACAAGACTTCTCTCTCTTTAACTATTATTTGTATTTCAAAGTTCACTGGAAGAAAGTTTATGAGAGTTTCTTGTAATAATTGTTCTCAGAAGATTTGCTGTGTAAGGAAAGCTTATGTGAGTATAAGGAATGTTCAGCGTGTGAGTAGTGTGGGTGAGAAGGTTGGCGCATGGTTTCAACTGTCGTGGATTCGTTTGGCAGCTGAATTCTCACTAATTAGCTAAAAATATGTCTTGCTTATATAGGTAACCATAGGCTCCAAACTGCTGTGCGGGAAGAGTTATTCTTCACGTGCAGACGATATGATTGGTCGGCATTGACCAATCAGCGAGCTAGTTTGGGGGAGACTCGGGAAGGCTTCTGGGATCCGTTTCTCCCAAAAGTACACAAAATTGACTACATCAAAATAGAGCGATTACAAAATTGCTGCGATTTGAAAATTGTCTATAATAATGTAGTGGTGATTTATTAACCAATGAATGCTTGTCGTTGTATGTGATTTTCTATTTGTGTATGCACGTATGCGTGTGCGACATAGATCGGCACAGCAGTAAGCGAAACGTGATACAAACAGGATTCGTACACACACACACACACACACACACACACACACACACACACCAGCGCTCACACTCGTACGCACAAACACACAAAGCAGTGGTCAGCTGTAACCGGAGGTTCTATGCTAACAGTTTCTTCTATCCAACATTTCACTTGTGGAAATCTCTTCCGGCCTACTCTCCAGTGAAGTTTGATCTGCAAAAATTTACTTGCAATGTTAATCAATATTGACTTTCATATTAATTCATGTTCATATATTGTTCTCAGAATTACACCTTGTATCTTAGTGACGTTATTCCCTTGCGATATATATATATATATATATATATATATATATATATATATATATATATATATATATTCATGAAGAAATATAGTCTTAAAGTGTGCTATATTTATGGGATACAGTGCTCAATATCAGAGATAGAGTGTGTGTAAAATATAAAAGTGAACATTGAAGTCAACACTTAGAGGCGACAGTCTGTTTCATGCTAGATGCAATCGTCAGGCCTGAGGGTTGCATCAAGCATGAAACAGACTGTCGCCTCTAAGTGTTCACTTCTATGTTCACTTTTATAGTTATATTTTACTGAATATGCGCCGGCACACACACAAACACACATACATATATATATATATATATATATATATATATGTAGGTATAAATGTGGATATAAACCAAGGATCTAGATATCAGAAACGGTATATACATACGTTAGCGTGTATACACAGGTAAGCAAATAAATATTTACTCAATTGAATATAATGAGTAAACAAAACAGGGTTCGATGTGCTTAAACAGAACTAAGACATTGATAGAACCACGAAATTTTAAGTTGCTCTAAGTTGAACGCCGGTATATGCTTATTTTTTAATATATATATATATATATATATATATATATATATATATATATATATATATATATATATATATATATATACGTGTATGTGTGTGTATCCCGATATCTATATATATATATCACTATTTGGATATCTATCTATCTATCTATCGACGTCTGACTGTGTCTGTCTATATCAAGCCGTTCATATTTCTGTATATATCTTTGTGCGTCTACCTACCTTTCTATCTATCTATCTATCTATCTATCTTGAACTAGCTGTTTTTGCTAGTATATATGTATGTATGTATGTATGTATCTATCTATCTATCTATCTATGTTTGTGTTCATCAACCACAGTATAACTCTCGGTCTATCTATCTATCTATCTATCTATCTATCTATCTATCTATCTATCTATCTCACCCTGTTCCTTATCTATCTATCTATCTATGTTTGTGTTCATCAAGCACATTCTAACTCACGGTCTATCTATCTATCTATCTATCTATCTATCTATCTATCTATCTATCTATCTATCTATCTATCTATCTATCTCACCCTGTTTCTTATCTATCTATCTATCTATGTTTGTGTTCATCAAGCACATTCTAACTCTCGGTCTGTCTATCTATCTATCTATCTATCTATCTATCTATCTATCTATCTATCTATCTTGAACTAGCTGCTTTTGCTAGCATATATGTATGTATGTATGTATCTATCTTGAGCGAGCTGTCTTTGCCAGTATCTATCTATCTATCTCAGTTTGTTCCTATCAATCTCAGTATTTTTCTATCTCAACACACACACGCACATCCACGCACACACACACGGACACACACACATATATATATGTATACAGAGAGAGAGAGAGAGAGAGAGACAGACAGACAGACAGACAGACAGAGAGACAGGGCTCATATTTTTCTTTAATAAGATTTCTCGAATATTCAGGTCTGTTGACGAAAATAATTGTTCTGTTTACTAAATAGACGGGGCATCTATTCAAATAACTTTTCAAGTGATATATATATATATATATATATATATATATATATATATATATTTTATAAGAGATAAGAAACAACAAAATGCTAGCCAATAGCTTTCACGTTTCGATATTGTTATACCTCTTCAGGCGGTGGTAGGTATCTGGTGATTAATATGATGTGCATAATATATTGCTCTACTTTGTATTGAGCACTTTTTAAAAATTAAATGTTTCGAATAGCGGAATTTTCCTCCTTCTGTTCTTTCTCTCATTTGTGTGTAATTATATATATATATATCAATTATTTTAAGACATTTTTAAGTAAATACTCTGTTTATATTAAACAGTATTAATAACATTTACCGGCCTGATTGTCCGAGAAATTTTCATAGAAAATATGCTTCCTCCGACAGGAATCGAACCTGTATCCTATACGAAACCGCCATATAGCCTGACATGATTTTATCGATTGAGCCACAAAATAGCGTTTCGGTTAGAATTGTAGTTTAAAAACAGTAAAATCGACCTTGGTAACCGAAACGCCCCTCTGTGGCTCAATCGGTAAAAGCACGTCAGGCTATATGACGGTTTCGTATAAGATACAGGTTCGATTCCTCTCGGAGGACGCATATTTTCAATGTAAATTTCTCGGACATTCAGGCTAGTAAATGTCATTAATACTGTTTATTATAAACAGAGAATTTACTTAAATATTTGTATCTATAAAAAGAATGTATAAACATAAAAAAAATGTATTAATATATATATATTGTCAGACTTTTGCTGTTACACATCTCATCAGTGTGGCTAGACATCCGATTGTCTCAAGCCGGGATCGAAACCCGACTGATTTGGTGTCTGTCGGAAAATCTACCCCATAACCATTGACGCGCGGCAGAAGTTGAATTTAAACGAGAGACCTCGAATCGTTTTATCGAAGAGTCTTGCATTAGCAACAGTAATAATCACTATTTACAAACTTCTGAATATCTGAAGGCATAAAAGACATTTGCTATAAATTCTCAAACCGTCTATATGGTTCTGACAGCTTCACAGGCAATTGGAACTCTGATTTTTTAACAGTTTCGAAGAATCTTTTTCATTTGCCAGATTTCAAAATAATTGGTGGTCTCTTGGCAACTACCCTCGAAAGATATTTCTGCACAGTTCCTTCAATTAGGTCATTGCAAAACATCGTACCGGATTTGGAAATTAAAAAAAAATACATGTCCTTCATTGTTTTTTTACCAACTGTTTCCCATCGTTCTCTACGCTTGTTGATGCCATTTTCACAAAGCCTCGTGTTTTGGTTGGAAGAAGATTATGAGGTAGTTTTCGACTGACTGTAGAGAATCAATTTTGTTTATCATTTAAATCGTTCTGGAGATATCAGAACAAATGTAAATCAGAAGAAGGCAAGTCAGCATATTATGATGGGTGGTGGAGGGTGGGGTCACATTTCATCTCTTTAAGCTTCTGCTAGATCTGTAACGCAACATCCATTCTTGCGTTGTTGTGATTAAATAACTGCATTGAGATTGGTGAATGGGTCGCCAGACTTCTTTCCATTTATTGTTTTACCAACTAGAAGAAGACCAAAGTGAATTATCCCTCTGGGGTTATTGGCCCTCGTTCAATGGCGTTCCTTCGGTGGATTAGCGCGATGGCGTCTCGATTAAGGGACGAGCCTCGCGAAACGGAGTGGCTCTTGCAGCGTGTCTCGCGATGGTTCGTTGTAATGCTTTCTCCATCATTGCGGCTGGCAGAGGATAGAAAAAATGTTTATAATTACTTTGTTCTGGAATTGTCATCAATGGTCAACTGGACTTGCTTTGTTTTAATAAACGCGATTTCAGTTGTCAATTGGCACTTTCCCTTGCTGATAGATTTTTTTTTACTCCTGTGGCAGTGGAGACTTCAGGGGTTATTGGCCCTCGTTCGATGGCGTTCCTTCGGAGGATTAGCGCGATGGCGTCTCGATTAAGGGACGAGCCTCGCGAAACGGAGTGGCTCTTGCAGCGTGTCTCACTGGCGATGGTTCGAGGTAATGCTTTCTCCATCATTGCGGCTGGCAGAGGATAGAAAAAAATTGTTTATAATTACTTTGTTCTGGAATTGTCATCAATGATCAACTGGACTTGCTTTGTTTTAATAAACGCGATTTCAGTTGTCAATTGGCACTTTCCCTTGCTGATAGATTTTTTTTTACTCCTGTGGCAGTGGAGACTTCAGGGGTTATTGGCCCTCGTTCGATGGCGTTCCTTCGGAGGATTAGCGCGATGGCGTCTCGATTAAGGGACGAGCCTCGCGAAACGGAGTGGCTCTTGCAGCGTGTCTCACTGGCGATGGTTCGAGGTAATGCTTTCTCCATCATTGCGGCTGGCAGAGGATAGAAAAAAATTGTTTATAATTACTTTGTTCTGGAATTGTCATCAATGATCAACTGGACTTGCTTTGTTTTAATAAACGCGATTTCAGTTGTCAATTGGCACTTTCCCTTGCTGATAGATTTTTTTTTACTCCTGTGGCAGTGGAGACTTCAGGGGTTATTGGCCCTCGTTCGATGGCGTTCCTTCGGAGGATTAGCGCGATGGCGTCTCGATTAAGGGACGAGCCACGCGAAACAGCGTGTCTCACTGGCGATGGTTCGAGGTAATGCTTTCTCCATCATTGCGGCTGGCAGAGGATAGAAAAAAATTGTTTATAATTACTTTGGTCTGGAATTGTCATCAATGGTCAACTGGACTTGCTTTGTTTCAATAAACGCGATTTCAGTTGTCAATTGGCACTTTCCCTTGCTGATAGATTTTTTTTTATTCCTGTGGCAGTGGAGGCTTCTGGAGTTATTGGACCTCGTTCGATGGCGTTCGGTATTAATATCGATTTTAAAACTCTTAAAAATCTCCTCCGGAGACATATTCAGTTTATTCTCCCCGATGACAAGTCTTAATCGATGTCTGAAGGTCACCTGAGGCGTAGTTGATCGGTTAGTTTAAAATCACCCCGGGGAAATTTACCACACCACTTTTTGAACATCCTAAAAGATGGAGAACGAACCTTCAGAATGTTTCTTTGTTTTTTGTCGCAGTTCCGACACTGATTCCTGCCCGAAATTCATAGTAATTAATATGTCGAAAGAGCAACGCTTCATCTCTCATTTTTGAACAAGACGATAACATTCAATAAATTCTGACTCAATAACTAAACGATGCAAGGTTTCAATCTCGAAGACACCAGAAATCGACAGGAAAACAAACGCCAGTCTCAAATTTTATATTAGCAAGGGAAATCGGGCACGAACTTTTGCAACAAAAGGTACCGTACAGTATTTACATTAGTCGGACTATTGTCCTCATCTTTGTCGCCATATTTGTCACAACGTTTCGGCCGTTATACGCTCCGGCCTTCAAGAAATATGGCGACAAAGATGAGGACAATAGTTCGACTAATGTAAATACTGTACATAATACCTTATCTCAGAAATATAGACAGACTCAAAAGGTACCGTTTATACTCGTGTAACGTGCGATCTTGCCTATCATGCGACACCGAAAATATCACTTATAAAACATGTTTTTATGATGTACCGCGTGTATCATACTGGTTCTTTTTTCAGAGAACAGGTTACAATAGACTAACGTTTTTTTTTTCCATCTCTTTATTTCATCTTTTAGTTAAAAAAGTAAAACAGAATAATAAAAGTATCTTTAGTAACACTACAGGCTTTGTGTAAACACGTACAGCCATAAACGAGAAAGAGCTGAACATCTTATAAACGTAAACAATGGAAAAGTTTCATATTCGCTATGTTTCTATTTTATAATACGATACTAATATGTGACTATTACAAATTATCAACTGCATTAGCCCTACAGTTAAATTTTCATTAGCCCTACAGAGAAATTATCAACTGCATTAGCCCTACAGTTAAATTATCATTAGACCTACAGAGAAATTATCAACTGCATTAGCCCTACAGAGAAATTATCAACTGCATTCGGCCTACAGGGAAATTATCATTAGCCCTACAGACAAATTATCAACTGCATTAGCCCTACAGGGAAATTATCATTAGCCCTACAGAGAAATTATCAATCGCATTAGCCCTACAGGGAAATTATCATTAGCCCTACTGAGAAATTATCAACTGCATTTTCCCTACAGTTAAATTATCATTAGCCCCACAGAGAAATTATCACCTGCATTCGCTCTACAGGGAAATTATCATTAGCCCTACAGAGAAATTATCAACTGCATTTTCCCTACAGGGAAATTATCATTAGACCTACAGAGAAATTATCAACTGCATTCGCTCTACAGGGAAATTATCATTAGCCCTACTGAGAAATTATCAACTGCATTTTCCCTACAGTTAAATTATCATTAGACCTACAGAGAAATTATCAACTGCATTCGCTCTACAGGGAAATTATCATTAGCCCTACTGAGAAATTATCAACTGCATTTTCCCTACAGTTAAATTATCATTAGCCCCACAGAGAAATTATCACCTGCATTCGCTCTACAGGGAAATTATCATTAGCCCTACAGAGAAATCATCAACTGCATTAGCCCTACAGGGAAATTATCATTAGCCCTACAGAGAAATTATCAATCGCATTAGCCCTACAGGGAAATTATCATTAGCCCTACTGAGAAATTATCAACTGCATTTTCCCTACAGTTAAATTATCATTAGACCTACAGAGAAATTATCAACTGCATTCGGCCTACAGGGAAATTATCATTAGCCCTACAGAGAAATTATCAATCGCATTAGCCCTACAGGGAAATTATCATTAGCCCCACAGAGAAATTATCACCTGCATTAGCCCTACAGGGAAATTGTCAACTGCATTAATTAAATTTATTAAATGCATTAACCCTATAGGGAAATAAGTTCAATAAGGACTTCGATCTACAGATTGCTAAAATTTATTAATAGAAAAAGTCACTTAGTCGCAAAATTCTTGAGAGTGCTTCGAACGAATCTTAACAAATTATAAATCTGCGCTCATGACTTATTTCAAATATCTCGCCTTCCTCAAGAGAACATGCATGATTAGAGAAAGTGTAAAAAATAAAAAAAATGTTTCAAGTAAAACTTCTACAGGTGCCTAGTAAAAATGCGGTAAATTCAGAAAGAAATTTATTTAGCTATCATGATTCATGCACAGAATAAACAGAGTTTATGTTCGAAATGTTTGCCTGAATATTGAACACAAAGTTGTAATCATGGTAACAAGGAAGCAGTAGCTATATGGAGTGCGTCAAGAGGAATTCCATTCCAAGCTTCAGTTAAGTTCCACTTCAATGAATCAATATGGACGCTGTCACGAAGACGCTTTTGGAAATGAGTTAGGAGTATACTCCAGATATAGTAATGTATAAAATTCAGATTTCGGCTTTTAGAGGGCTACTGAAATTGACTATTTAGAGCTGATATATTTTCTCGGAGAATAAATTAGCGACTTTTTTACTTGGTGGTCTGTAGTTTAATTTTGTAATTCCTGACAGTATTTTCATTGGTTCCCTATTCGTATGAAAGAATACAAACCTATTTAACAGAAAATAAACAAATTAGCCATTACGGGCCATTATAGGGTTAGGAGAAAAAATGAATGCCTCGCCAAGCATTGAGTTATTTGACGAGAATTATAAAAGTAGAAAAAAAAGAAGCGAGAGTTGTATCATTTGAAACAGAATTCAGGAGGGGGGATGTCGTCCGGGTAGTCGTTGAAGGCGGGAAGAAAAGAAAGGTTGGCGTGAGTTTGCCTGCGTGTGAAAGCAAATGTCGCAACCCTCTCACGGACGGCTGGACAAAGCATACTGCTTGAAAAATGTCTAGATTACCCGAGAACTTGTTAGGTAGCTCGACTGGGATAAGTGACTAACAGAAATAAAGAAAGAGATCACCATAAAAAACAAAAAAAAAACAAATGCAAACGGTCTAGTGTATAAAATGGATTAATTTATCTTTGGCAACAATTACCTCACAGACGAAGAAGAAATCTGAAAAAATCAGGCAAAAAGAAAATTGGTTCTACAGAAAAATCCTGAATAGCTGAGAATTTAAAAGAAAATAGAAACAAAACGTGCTCTTATACTTAACGAAAATTTCTAGGACGGAAAATGAGGAAAGAGGGCTTGGATAATTTGACACTTACAGGAGACGTTGAAGGTAACAGTGGCGAAAAACTAGTAGTGAATAACCTACCTAAATCTTGTGCAGATGGACGTCAGAAAATAAACTCGGAAGTATCGTGAAAAAAAGAACAATAAGAACTTATTTTTTACAGGGATGATCACCCTTTACAAGGCACAGGTGCCACTCAAGGTAGAGGGTTACGTTAGGAGAACATTTCTGTCTATAATAGTAGAAGATAATGGTTAACTCTAGCCTTGATTAGGTTAAGACTGTAATGATCATGGAAATATACTCTTCGGTTCCACAGGGCAGCGTTTCGTGTGAAGAAGCTGTTCGAGTGGAACTTACTTCTCAGCGATGGAATACGGAGGCAATGTGAATGGTTTGCTACTATGTAAGTGGCACGGCGTGTTCTTGCTGTGATGGTTTGCCTCGGTGGGACCGAGGAATGTAGCTCTTCCGAGCACTTTCATAGAAGTAGCGACTGGCTTACCACATCCCGCCTGTGAGAGAAAAGTAGGAAATAGTGGAGAACCATGAGCGTTCACCTACATAAGGGAGACGGTACATAGAAGGAGAAGAAGGCTTCTTTTGTGGTTTTTTTTTTTGTTTTCAGAGCATTAATATTTCCTTTTTATTCATGATTTAGGAAGTTAACCACAAAAGGAATAAAAAGATTTTTGTGAAAAGCTAAGAAATGCCTTAATAAATCCATCATCCAATAGAGACAAATGTAAATCAAGTGATATGTCCACTGTCCTCTTTGATTTGAGGGCTGGTTTCCCCCATTGGCGGGGAAGGAGTTCTATACAGAATGAAGATCAAAGGGTCCCAAACTTTGATATTACCATGGCGACAGAACGATAAAATGACATTAAGCCACACAACCGATCGATTTCTTATCGAAATGCGAAACAAGACACCGACACATGGGTCAGTGGACTTAGATTGATTCGTGCCGAATAGGGAAAGGAAATCAATTTTAACACTAGTGGGAACTGAACGCTACATCTGAGCGCGTGTGATTCAATGAAAGATGCTTCAAAGGCTAATAAAAAAAAAATCAAAACAAAACACTGAATGAATTAAAATCTCAGCTAATCAAATATATAAAAGTGATCTTGTCGTCTCTCTGTCATCACCTAACTGTGGTCACATCCACTGTTTTGTCGACGAAAGCTTCATTTGGTCACACATGACACACTATTGGCTTACAGCAAAGGAGCTTACTACTTGTAAATAAATGTCTATTCTCAAGTTATCGGGACTGTCGTCTTGTGTTTGGCTTTTTATTTAATTTATTAGATTGGGCGCTGTCCTGTTAATGCCCCCGATACGACTGAATTGATAAACATTTAGCACATGACTCGTAACAATACGTCAGACGGTTTTGCATTTAGTTTTCGCTACACGTATTCTCCCAAATTGTTAACGCACATTGAGAATGCCTACCAAAAATCTGGATCAGGAAATAAAAAGTCTTATCTAAATTTATTAGCCTAATGTTAAACTGAGGTTTTCCTTGTATTGATTTATGTGTCTGTATAAACGAAATTAAAAAAAAAAGAGTTTGAAAGGCAATAACTTGTATGAAATAAATATTTTTCAACCTTAGACTACGCACATAGAAAAACAAATACTTTTATTTTAAAACGGGGAATTAACATTAATATACCTCTTATAATCAAACAAATATCGTCATCTTCTGTGTATTATTCGGTCTTTTCCGGTATCTGTCGCATGTGG
>OZ038518.1:64654970-64672470 GCA_964036315.1 Acanthosepion esculentum | reverse complement strand
TAATGAATTAAATTCCTGAACTCCGATATATATATATATATATATATATATATATATGTATATATATATATATATATATATGTATGTGTGTGTATGTGTATGTGTCTCTCTCTCTCTCTCTCTCTCTCTCTCTCTCTCTCTCTGTGTGTGTATGTATGTATAATCAATAAAAAATAAAATCTAAAATCACTACATATGAGGTGATTTGTGACTTTATTCTTTATATCTTTATTGTCTATTAATTATGTTTTGTCTGTAATAATTAAATTGTAATTAAATTGCTGTGTAATATTAAATATGTTGATGTCTTTTTGTGGATTAGTTTTAATATTTTATATTACTAAGATCAATTTGCATTATATACCAACGGATTTATTACCTTTACTATATAGTTCGAAATATTTAATAATCTATGGGTCCTCCTTTATTTTGAATAACCTTTTCAACCCTTTTTGGCATTGACTTGATTAGGATCTGGCAAATCTCATCTCCAAGCTTTGAATTCCATTCGGATATGAAATTCACAATCAAATCCTATTTGTTGCTCAACAGCATTCTCGAGAGCCTGTACTTTATAATGCTCCATAAGTTTTCTATGGGGTTGAGTTCAGGAGATTGGGGCGGCCATGTCATAACACTCACCTGCTTCTCATCAAAGTATTCCTTCATCAATTTTGATTTGTGACAGGGAGCATTATCCTGCATAAAAATGAGCTTGGTGGGGTCGATTTGCACCCTTTCAGCAGAAGGCAGCAGACAAGACTCTAAAATTCTCTTGTACTGCTCGCCCCTGAGGGTCTTTTCAATAGGTTTTAAGAAACCAGTTCCATGAAAAGAAAAGCCTCCCTAGAACATTATACTGAACGGATGCTTGACCGTATTTACTGCTAAATTCAAAGAGCTTTCAAAGCTTCTTCTTCGGGTTTTAGATCGCTTATCATTTGAATTTTGCTCAACTTTCAATGCTCAATATATATATATATATATATATATATATATATATATATATATATATATATATATATATACCTACGCTTAATTGCCATATGTACCTGAAATCTTTGGGAACCATGGAACTTTCAGTTGCACTACAAACTTTAGGTATATGTGTATTTATTAATATATACTTTATAGCTCTGCTTAAGTACATTGAGCACTATTTTGTTTGCATCATAAATTAAATTAAATAAATATTTATTTGCTATCTGAGTATGCACACAATCGCACGCATACACAGTTGCTAATATTTCGTTATTAAGTTTACATTCACACTTATATATATATATATATATATGTATATATATATATATGATCCTGAATTCTCTACTCTATCATACAAAATGATGGACTCGCTACTGCCGATGCATCAATCAATTTGATGCCTCCCATATGCGCTGTGCACATACATACATACAATCTGCAACTGAAAAGTGAATGATCGCATGATAGTGAACTTCTGACTAAATGCAACATGACGGGTATTGAAGTCATCCTAATGAATATCCAACTCAAAGTGATAGACATCCAAAACAACTTCCCGTTGGCCAGCTCCTATCAAGCATGTCACGTGGAACCCCACTCTTGCGTTTCAAATATAAACTAGACATTTCATATTAAGTGCAATAACTGACTTCCCAAATCGCCCTTTTTTTATTTTGTGTTATTATTTAACATGTCAAACCCCAACTTTCAGATTGAGGTCAATGCCACGATTCCGAAATCGAATTATATCAAAATATATTCAAACCAGATTTCTATTTATGAATCATCACACGCAAAATATGCATTTGATGGCACAATGATTCAATAATAATGTGCTTGTGCCTTGTTTCTTGTCCCTGTACAATTTATAAAGATTCACGAAATTATATATTGTATACGTCTTTGCTATAAAGTTTTCACTGATCATCGGAATGGAATTCCGACACTACGATTTTGAACATAAATTTAATCTTCAAAATGGTGTCTTCAAAAATTAAAAAACAGTAAAGAATTAGAAAAAATACTTTGTGTTTTTATTTATCATGTCAAATCCAGATTAAGGGCAATATCACGACTCCTACATCGAATTATATCAAAATATATTTAAACCAAAAGTCTATTTATGAATCACCACACGCAAAATATGCATTTTGTTACTGTATTCTTTAAGTAAAAATAAAATTCTTAAAAATTACAAAAAGGTCTATTCAATGAATAAGATTTGTTAGATCATTTGTTAGATCATAATTAATAAAAAACAAAAAATGCATAAAAGTGTATATAAAAACATTATACTGCTGAACACATTATATTGAGTGAATTAATATTTGCGACAAGTAACTTTATATTATTTGGGATGAATTAACAGAAAAGTGTCTACCATTGGTATATATAAACAAAATAGATTTATGTAGACATATTTGCACGTGGACTGTATTGTAAATAGAACAAATATCTACGCTCCTCCATACTTATTTGGGGCCAACACATCGCAAGAAAATACCAATTGCAGAGCGGCATCTCCTTATCGTTCTCTCCTGCTATGGCGATTTTCCCATCATTGCTTTTACCCACCATGCTCATCTTCCGCCAAAATACGCATTGCCTGTGCCGCTAATTGAATCCGAAGCGGCGTCCATCTTCATTAAAACACGGAGCAAACATCCGGCCGGTCGTGCTTCCCAGAAATATTCCGTTGTTCGAATTGCCTCCAAGCAAACTGGGAAATCGATAAGATTCTGAGAAATGTTCTCGAGCGAATTCATATATCATATCCCACACCTGTTACCACAGTTCAAAAACAGATGGATTTGAAAATATTGTACACCTATCACTCACACAGATATATATATATAGTTGTGTGTGTGTGATAGGTGTATGTATACACCTATATAGGCGTGTAAGTAATATATTCTTTAATCGGTAATACTAGAATCCGGAATTCGTGTAACACCAATTTCCAGTTGATGTTTGTTGTTACATGAAACACTAAATGGATTCTGATAGTTATTGAATTGAGTATCTGTCTATATTTCTGAGATGAGGTATTATGTACACTATTTACATTATTCGGACTATTGTCCTCATCTTTGTCGCCATATTTATTACAACGTTTCGGCCTTTCAGTATCTGTCTATATTTCGGAGATGAGGTATTATGTACACTATTTACATTATTCGGACTATTGTCCTCATCTTTGTTAACATATTTATCACAATGTTTCGGCCTTTCAGTATCTGTCTATATTTCTGAGATGAGGTATTATGTACACTATTTACATTATTCCGACTATTGTCCTCACTTTGTTGCCATATTTATCACAACGTTTCGGCCCTTCAGTATCTGTCTATATTTCGGAGATCAGGTATTATGTACACTATTTACATTATTCGGACTATTGTCCTCATCTTTGTCGCCATATTTATTACAACGTTTCGGCCCTTCAGTATCTGTCTATATTTCTGAGATGAGGTATTATGTACACTATTTACATTATTCGGACTATTGTCCTCATCTTTGTTGACATATTTATCACAATGTTTCGGCCCTTCAGTATCTGTCTATATTTCTGAGATGAGGTATTATGTACACTATTTACATTATTCGGACTATTGTCCTCATCTTTGCCGCCATATTTATTACAACGTTTCTGTCGTTTTACATTCCGGCCTTCATACACAGATGTCCTCAAGGACATCTGTGTATGAATTACTTGGTATTATAAACCTAATGTCTTCAGCAACTATTTTTTGCTGTTATAAACATGTTTTTACCAGAGCTCATATTGTAATTTTTGTTGTTATCGCTTTTCTCTGGCACTCCTTGTTACTGGTTCCCATATTGTATTCATTTCCATCCTTGGTTTATAATACCCAGGTAGTTATATGAAGCTTTTGAACCAGAGATTCACATATGAAGCTCTCATTACACCCTGTCCATGAGAGCTCTGACCCTCCTCCCATTTATTTTTATTGGGGTAGCTGCAGCAAACAAATCTGTAAATGACGCTGCTATCACCGCAGGATTAGAAGACTGAAGAGTGGTGGATGTCCCGGGACGTCATACTTTTGCTAAATAACCGACTTTACCCCCATCCTCGACAGGTGGCGTTCCGAGCCGTGCAGTTACGGCGAGGATGCCTAGGTTTTCCACAAAAGAAACACTTTTTAGTTTTAGAAGACACTGCGGATGTTATGTTTTCTGTAGGGCTGTGGGGTGTAACCTCAAACGGGGCTGCAGCACTAAAAACTGTTTGAGAGATAGAGTAGGGCGCTGAACTTTTCTGAGCATGTTCAAGAGCTCTGGCTTGGTCAAAAGCATTGGTGAGGTCCAGAGTTACATTCTCGAGTAGTAGTTGTCGTATATCAGGGGACAAAGTTCACTTATGAAGGTATCTCTTGTGGCCTCGGATCTACGTTCGTCAGTACTGACTGCAATGTAGTTGCAATGAGTTATATGACTCAGGTTTAGAAGATAGTCGTCTAGCGTCTCTTCTGCTTTTTGCCGACGCATCGATAGTATCTGCCTAGCATAGTGTTCATTCTTGGGCTAGTCATACCATTGCCGGAGCCTACAGACTGCTCTCTCGTAGCCTGGAGAGTAAGAAATTAATTCATACACTGATGGGCCTATAAAGTTTAGGAGCACAGTTCGTCGGTCGTGGGCGTTTTGTTCTATACATTGCAGGAAATTCTCAAAAGTTGAAAACCAGTGCTTCCAATCCATTTCAGCATTCTTCAAACTGGAGAGAGTTTCAAATATCTGAGGTCGCAGAATGTTGTTCTTATTTCTCAGAGACCGAGATAGCATTACTGAAAAGTATTTATGATTGCGTAGAATAAATTGGAATAAAAGACACTCAGCAGATTGAGGGGTGGACAGTTCCTACTAATATTGCTTTGATTTTCTTTTATCTTTGGTTGACATATTTGAGTTTTTGTCTGGATTCATCACCCCTCCCCATCATTTCATGTTTCATTGGATTTTTAATCATATATATATATTACATATTAAAAGAAAAAGACCTCTTATTAATCGTATAGATTATAATATATCTGGTAATATATTGCAATGTTTATAATATATTTAAATTTTGTAGCGTATTCTTCGATCTTTTGGCTTGTGTATTGGAAATCTTTTTCACGCTGTCACATGATAAAAATCTACGCCATGCACGTGATAACATCATCGCGTCTTTTGAATTTAAAAGGAATTTAACGTTTTTAGTTTGTAAAAAAGTAGCAACATGATTACGCTACAAGATAATTGGCAAATGTTTGTGTAAAAAAAAAAAAAAAATTTTTGACTAAAATATTGACCCTGAAGATGAACAATGATGTTCGAAAGCGCTAGGTCATCGTATGGAAAATACATATTTCGGAACTATTTTCAAATAAAAAGTCTCATTAGAGAATATGAGAAAATTCAAAAGAAAATATGTAAGACTATGTTGTCTTTAACATTCAACACTACATGTTTGAAATATATATATATATATATATATATATATATATATATATATGAAGAAATATAGTCTCAAAGTGTGCTATATTTAAGGGATAAAGTGCTCAATATCAGAGATAGAGCGTGTGTAAATATAAAAGCAATCATCAGGCTGATGATTGCATCTAGCATGAAACGGACTGTCGCCTCTAAGTGTTGACTTCTATGTTCACTTTTATATATATATATATATATATATATATATATATATATATATATATATATGAACATTATGAATTTTTACACCATGGGGTGTTTTTGTAGGACCCTTGTGAATATGTGGTATTGTGGTATGTGCAGGATTGTAAGGTGATGGATGAGTTCTTGTGGTGAATGTGTAATTGTAATGAATGAATGGGTCATGATTGTGGTTAACTAGGAATAGAATACAATAAGTAAAGAAAGACCAGCCTCTCTCCACTTTCCCTTTTCGGCCTTGTGCCAAAGTTTTGTAATTTTTACAAAATAAAAAGACACGCAGCAGGTTTTATTCTGTGCAGTACAACAGTTGGTGCAAACAAAAAAAAACTATTTGTAAGCAGGTACAGTCCATTTTGGCGAGAGAAGGAATATTCACCACAATATCTACCTATCTATCTCAGTCTGTTCATTATCTATCTATCTAGATAGATAGATTCTAAAGAGGCTAAAAAGGGGATAGATAGATAGATAGATAGATAGATAGATAGATAGATAGATAGATAGATAGATAGATAGATAGATAGATAGATCGAGAGTTAGAATGTGGTTGATGAACACAAACATAGATAGATAGATAGATAGATAGATAGATAGATAGATAGATAGATAAGAATCAAAGGAGTGTTTCATTTGGTCATTCGTGTATGAAAATACCTGCATGTTTGTGTAGTCACACCTTTGAATCTATGCTTCAGAAATTATTAAAGGAAATCAATGTTTTTTTTTATTTCAAAAATATAATAGTCTTTTCAAATCAAAATACGATAATATTTTTCTTCTTGCTTTTTTTCAGGTGAGTGCATTTCATGAATAAATCTAACCAAAAAATAAACTGGGAATACCGTCGCAATGAAGGTAGGAGGCATTAAATTATATGTATGTATGTATGTATGTATGTATGTATGTATGTATGTATGTATGTATGTATGTATGTATGTATGTATGTATGTATGTATGTATGTATGTATGTATGTATGTATGTATGTATGTATGAATGAATGAATGAATGAATGTGGCCGAGTGGTTAGAATGTTCGCTTTCTGACTATGAGACCCGGGTTCAAATCTCACCATGAACACTTTGTCAGGTGACTTCTTGATGTTGTTAGTCAGGTTCCCCGTCTGCAGCACCTTTAGAAAATGCCTGGGAACCATATCACAGTTTGACCCAAGCCTTGTGAATGAAATTGGGTAGGCAGAACTCTTTGAGAAAAGCCATCGGCGCTTGTTCTAGCACGAAATCACAATTCATTGTAACCGAGATTTTGAGCGTTGATCAAGCTGGATAACGCGCTATATCACCAGAAATTTTGTTATAGACCCTTACCTATAACTACAGAATGAACTCTTCCTAACACTATGTATACTACGCCTCTCCAGAGAGAGAGAGAGAGAGAGAGAGAGAGACAGAATCGAGTCGAGCCGATAGTAGTTCACTCCAAACCAGACTGACAGTCATACTAACACCTTCCACATCTTGTATTATTATTCCGTGTAATATATCTTCGTTATTTCTACTCTTGTGTTCGTGTTGTTCTTCCTTGGTCCTAACCTGGAACATAACAAAGTTAATGTCCGTTCTTAGTTGCAGTATAAACCACAGGTGGGCTCTGTAGCTTTTGAACAAAACTCAAATGTTCCTGGGCTGCCCTCTGCAATGGGGATTAACTAACCGCCCGGATATGTGAGAGTGAGTATTTGGAATGCGGATGTGTTTATATTGGTGAATATTTTGCCGGTCAGGCGAAATAGACTTGTCTCTTATGCCGGTCAACTTGAAATTGAGACCCAGACTATTCTTTGGCTTGCGACTGGTGTCTTCAGTGGGTGCGCCTGAAGTGTATGGGGCAAAAGAACCATGCTCAAGAGTAAGTCTAGGTTTCGCAGAGACTGCTATGCTTGAAGTGCTTAAAATATTCAGAGATTTCTATCTTTCTTTTAATAATTGATGATGAATAAATAATTTTAACTTGTTTTAACAATTGATGGCGCAAAAGATTTTAAATTGTCAACGATTGTTTGTGTTAAATCAGTGTATTGGTATTTTTTTAAATTACCTGCCTTCATAATAAGAAAAACATTTACCGGTCTATTTTACTGAGACCGACAAAATATGCTTAAATGGTTGTTTGTCTATTTTACTGAGACCGGCAAAATATGCTTAAAAGGATGTTTGTCTATTTTACTGAGACCGGCAAAATATGCTTAAATGGTTGTTTGTCTATTTTACTGAGACCGGCAAAATATGCTTAAAAGGATGTTTGTCTATTTTACTGAAACTTGCAAAATATGCTTAAAAAGATGTTTGTCTATTTTACTGAAACCAGCAAAATATGCATAAAAGGACGTTTGACTATTTTACTAGGACCGTCAAAATAGTCTCTTCCTTTTATTTTTTCCTTTGCAAATGACCAAAAGCCATTTTCTTCTGTTTCGAGCATGAAGAAAAAGTGAAGCGTTTACAAAATCTGAGCGAAGTTCTTTTCCCTAATTTGTTATTGGGTCCATTTTTCTGGGCTCACAGTTTCACAAGCTTATAAATTATATTCTACAGATGATGGAATAGTAAAGCAATAAGGGTCAATAAAAACACATACGACTTTTTATATACTTGCCAATGGTGTATTATGGGTAGCAAGGTCGTGTATTATCCTAACGGTTGTTGGGAGAGCGGTATCAGTTATGTTTCAAATTGTTCTAAAGGCTAATGAGTGGAAATAATTGTGGATCCGAATGCAATTGTTTGTGGCTTTTTTATGCTATTGTTTGTTAACTTTTTACTCATTATTTATTATATTATTATTTGTTGTTGTTGTTGATTATTATTATTATTATTTACTTGTTTATGTCTGCATTCGTAGTTTGTTAATTTGTTTATTATTACCTTTATTTATTTAGAATTTTTATTTATTTTATTTTTTGAGGGTGTTGGTTGTCACATTTGTTTAGTTTCTGGCTTTTCTGAAGTGTGTTACATTATCTGAGTTGTGTCTATTACATATATTTGCATCTTACATTGTGATATTTTAAGAGGTATTCATTTTTAGTTTTCGATGCTTGAGTAACGAGAGAAAAGGTGTCTGTATTTTGTAGATATGGATACATAAAAGAATAATTGTACATTCCCTCAATAGGTAATTCAAAACTTGATTTCTCAAGTCGGTCTCCCGAGCCGAGAAGGTAAATGCACGTATCGGCTAGAGAAACGGTTTCTATGATGGGAAATGAGATACTGGTTCGATTTCTGTTGAAGGTGCAATCTTTAGTATGACTTCTCATTTTAGATTGGGTTTATTACTTTCACTGAAAAACAGAAGAAACAAAAAAATATTATGAAAAACAATTCAAATGAGATTTACTCTCAAAAATAACCTTTATAGTAATAAACAATATATACAATTATAAAGACCGGTTTACGGCCATAACGCGTTGAAACATCGGTTCCGGTACCGAAGTTTAGCAACGTCGAATCTGAGCAGTACCTAGATGTGTGACAATTTGAGAATAGCAAGTGCTATAAACTTAGATGTGCGTATCGTGTAACAAATAATGGTTCGGAATTGTTAATCGTAGAACCGAGATCCAATTGTATTCGAAATATTCACTTAGACGTAAATAGCCTTGAGAAAAGGTATGAATCCACCTCTTCTCCCCCAGCTATGGATTAATTAGTAAAACGTGTATCATTCCATCATTATTATCTTCCCCATCCCCAAATTCTTACAATCTAAAATTATTTTTTATTAAATAACCTGCAAAAGGGTTGATAACCAATCAATCAATCAATAAGACTGTTCTAGTTCCACGTGCCATACCTCTTCCGGATGTCACAGTTATTTCCCTTGAACTCAACTCTCCACGTTTTTGATCCATCATTACTGTGGCCTGGTATTGAACTCACAACTCTTTGAGTCTAGTCAATGGATCTATCCAACGTCTTTATCCACTGTGCCGTGTTTCTTTGAGAACGAAATAAAGGGTCCGGTTCGAAATTCCAATCACCTGAAGAAGGCCGGAGCGTACAACGGCCGAAAAGTTGTGAATATAGCAATGGCAATGAGGATAACAGCCCGAATAATGTAAATAATGCAAGTAATCATAATACCTCTTCTCAGAGATCCAATCACCTGAAGAAGACCGGAGCGTAAATGGCCGAAGCGCTGTGAATATAGCAATGAAGATAAGAATAACAGTTCGAATAATATAAATAATGTAAGTAATCATAAACCCCCTTCTCAGAGATCCAATCACCTGAAAAAGGCCGGAGCGCACAACGACCGAAACGTTGTGAATATGGCAATGAAGATGAGGATAACAGTTCGGATAATGTAAACAATGCAAGTAATCATAATACATCATCTCAGAGATCCAATCACCTGAAGAATGCCGGAGCGTACAACGGCCGAAACGTTGTGAATATTGCAATGAAAATGAGGATAATGGTCTGAGTAATGTAAATAATGCAAGTAATCATAATAGCTCATCTCAGAGATACAATCAACTGAAGAAGGCCGGAGTTTACAACGGCCTAAACGTTGTGAATATGGCAATGAAGATGAGTTCAACAGTTCGAATAATGTAAATAATGCAAGTAAATCATAATACATAATCTCAGAGATATAGCCAGATACTGAAGTGTTGATATTGGTTCGACTACGCATGCGCACAAGCGAGGGATATTGAGACATCCTAAACGAGGAAACGCGTCACCCGAAAACGTTTTCCAGTTTGTCATACATTTTTCCCTAGATGCTATATACAAATTCTTCCAAAATACGAAAAAATCTTCCGGCCACAAGAATTTCGGATGAAAGTTTCCCAACCTGTATTATTATATTGAACAAGAATAAGATGTGTGTAGTTAAAATTGGCAAGAACACTGAAACATGCTACACTATAAAATGTAAAGCTCCTTCGACGATGAGTAAATAAAAAAATAATAAATTACCTTACAAGTGTGTTTAGGTGCAAAATAAACATTTGTTGCGAGCTTCTTCTATGGGAATTTCTACAAAACAGTACATAAAAGCAATTTTCTGGGTGATAGGTGACTAAGCATTGACTTAATATTTGAATAGTTTAAAAATAGATTGCTGATAAGAACTGCTGTTCGTTTTTGTTGTGTGATACAAATAACTCCAAAATAAAAAAAAATGGCGTATCCCGGCAAATAAAACCGATTGTATTGCAAAAAGAAATCTATTCTTAACTTAAAACGCTATTTTCAGATAGTTAACTCCTTTTAAGTGGAGTAATGGATAGCGTCTCGGATTGAAAAATTAGTGAACTGAGTTCAAATTCCAGTCGGTTTCGTTACATTCTTCTTACGTGCTAATTCCCTATGGAAAACTGTGAATCTATTTCTTCTCACAAACTCTGGACAAATAGTAGAACGGACTGCACCGTACGGCTATTGTTGACGATTAATTCAGAAGGAAAACTCTATATTCAAAACGACTGGAGTAGTTTCGGCTCTGTAAGGCTATCTTCTTCAGGAAACACTGCAGTAGATGTGGTGTTCCTACGACCTCGTCATCATGAACCTCGTGTACAGTCACTTTTAAGCCGTTTCAAGCAAACCACCTTTCAGCTGATTAACGTTGTCATTTTCCAAATTGAAGAATGAAAATCAATATTTACAACCAATGAAAATACTTAAAAATAATTTAGAAATGATTAATAAAATATAGACTCAGTTTTAGACCGATTTCCTTAAAAGATTTAAAAGTTCCTGGTATGGTATCCTTATTGATGGGCGCGTTCTTAATGTAAGATATGGCATTGTGTGGAAAGACGTACAGGAACTGCGAGGCAATGAAGTAAAGAAAATCGTGAAAACTGAACTCTTATTAATTGTATGAAAACAAATGTGTGGTTGTCAGAATAAGGAAAAAGACGAAGATGTGAGTGACAAATGGATGCCAAAATAAATGCAATAAATGTAATGAACGAAAAATTTGACATAGAACTCTGAAGACAAATCAGTAAGATGTCTTCAAAAACTAAACAAAGTATTAAGCAATCGGACATTAGAAACAAAGAAAAGAAGGTCGAACTGTTATGAAATATCAATTTTCCTATAGTTTTTTTTTTTAAGCATTCAACCCCAAGCAAGGCGGGAAGCCACTAGCACGCAAGGGGTTACAGAGGGAGCTATAACAAAGAGGAGTGATAGAGGAAAGGATGAAGAGACGGTTGGGGGGAAGATCAGGGCATCTGGAGACGTCAATTGACGTTACATTTGAATAGTTGGAAAACTAGAAATGGAGAGGGAGTTCCACAGGCGAGAAGTGCAAGACATGGCGCTATTGGAGTAGAAGAGACAGCTACATTTAACAGTTTCGGCAGTGAAAAGGTGAGAGCGAGATTCCAACCTAGTTGGACGCTTAAATTCAAGAAGTCTGGGAACCAGCGAAAGCGGCTGATCGCAACATTTACCGCGAAAGTATTTGTAAAAAAGACAGAGGAATGCAATGGCACGTCTGTGAGAGAGCGGCTCCAGATGAGATGCCAGATCAGGGCCAATTACATTGCATATCCGTCTTTGGATTTTATCAAGGACCTTGAGACAATTAGAAGGGGCTCCAGACCATATATGGCAGCAATACTCCATGCAAAGGCGAATGGTTGAAATTAAACTTGTATACAGGGTGCGATGGATAATCATCCTAGTTCCATGAATAACTACCATCCGGGTACTTGGCTTTGCTGTAGACATCATTCCACTCATTCTCCCCTGGCTTGTATAAGATTTAGAATATATTTCTTTCCGTCGGAGGACATGATACGCAAAACATGAACTATACGAGCTGCTTGATCCTGAGAACACCTATGGCATCAACTAGACTCCGCGATGTACAAAATCGTTTCGACGGTTCACACAGCGCCCATTTTAACGAATGGACCGTTGATTCTGAAGTTACCTTACGCATTCATGAATCTTTGCTGTCTCCTAGTCTTTATGGAATCAGCAAGGCGGTTCCACGAAGGTCTGTGAAGAATCTAAGAGTCAGATAATCATGCAACGCTATTCTATCAGCACTGGAGTTCCCTTTTAGCTCAGTAGCTATTTCACAAGTAATAGTGTTTAAGTCAGTCATTTTGCGAACAGTTGCTGGACGACGGTCAGATGAAACCTACGGCGCATGTCCCGATTTGCCAGTTGTAGAGGTTATCTCAGTGGATTTCACTCTCTTTACGCCGTAATCGCTAATACTTGAATGTTCTTGTGATTGATAATGGTTTGGTCTTCCTTTGTCTTTTCCACGATTTTTTATTTATTGATATACCAATTCTACTATTCTGGTAGTTGACACACCAAGAGTCCTTTGGCTGAAATCCAAAAGCTCATTGGAAAGGCAAAACATGCCTTCAATATACTAAAATATTAACAATCAAGAAAGTTTTATTGTGCTGACTCGTCCAGGGTATGACGTTAAACTATATACATGTCCTGGGTAAGACGAGAAACTACATCCAGCAGCAAGGCCTCTGATCAGGAGGTTTTGAAAAGCGTGGAACCACCTCTTAATTGCTGGTGTTCCCAGGTCCACCTGTCACGGGGTGGTAGCACCTGTTAGGGTCCCAGCTATGGGCAAATAGTTAACTATTACCTGCAATGCTTTTTTTTTTAATTATTACCAGCAATACAATTTTTAAGGAAAACTGTTGACAGATACAGATTTTTGACAAAACAAAATATTACTCGCAATAAAAAAAGGTTGTCGGCATTAAATAACCTATTGAGGTTGATATGCCATAAAACAAAATAAACCAAACCAAACCAAATCATTGTACTGAAAGTGTTGGTACATAATCTAAATCTTTCTATCTGGCAGTGAATGCTGGACAGTTTCCTTCACAGATGAAGTGAAAACTAGAGGCAACAAAAATGTGGTTCTACAGGAGGATACTGAGAATTCCAGAGATAGAACGCGTAAACAACGCGAAAGTCTTAAGGAAAAAATAAAACAAAAAAAGAAACTTATTTGCAAAATCAGGAAGACAAATGATATTTCTTAAAATCATAATCAGGGAAGAAGACTTAGACTCACAGGACATTTTTTAATCCCGTGATCCATAGGATTGTAGGGGTGCCATGCGTATTTCAGCCGCATTAGAAGTGGTGCTTCTTGGGCAAGATCGCCTGACGGAGCCAATTTCTCAGGTCTTGAATCCAGAGTTTTTTCTTCTCCTAGACCGGTGGCCACCCAAGGCTATAGAACCAAGTCTGTCCTGCTATTTATCCATAGCTTGGGGGAGAAGAAGAGGATTTATAACTTTCCCAAGTGTATTAGCACGTAAGTGAATGTAATAGATCCGAGTGAAATTCGAACTCGGCTCTCCGATTCCTCAAGTCCGAGCCGCTATCCACCGTGCCACAGGATATATCAGCGTGTCATCTATCTTAGCATTTTGTATGAATGGATGTTTGTACCGGGAGTAGAATGGATAGCCAAAAGACAAAGGTTACTAAGAGCTACAAGGCAGAGGAAATCGTAGAGGGCCATGATTTCTCTAGTCCTGAAGGAACGTGATGAATAGAACAAGTCAGATTAGAAGCTGACAATTTAAATCACGCGATATATCTTAAACATAAACAAGAACATCGACGCGTGTTACGTAATATTAGGTTAGGCCGTTTTCAATTTACGGCCTGATAAAGATGGGTTTTGAAATATTCAGTACATCAGAGACACACGTAACATCTCCCATGTGTTCATCTTCAGTTAGATATTTTCCGAAATCTGAAGAAATATTTCGTCTTAGATCGACTGAAAATAATAAACATACGATATTTCTGGTGGGGAGGGGCGTAATTGTCCTTTTTCCTAAATTTACATATATTTTTCTTTTTTTTTCTTTTTTTACAATTACAGAGTTAATTATTTTTCAACGTTTTTTTTTTCTTTTCATATTTGCATATTTCTTCCCGTTCATTCGCTCACCCAACTTTTTTAATCATTGATTGATATCTGCCAGAGGATGTCCTCACGTAATATGACTAATTTGCAATTCATTCACAATTAATTATTTAGTTGTAAAAAAACAAAACCGCCATCAATGTCATCTTTCAACTAATTTAAAATCAACCCTGACTCTATATTCGCCATTCTCGTTCGCATTTTTTTAAAGCTTTTCACCCCAAGCAAGGCTGGAAGCCACTAGCACGCAAGGGGTTACAGAAGGTTTGGAGGAAGAGCAGATAGGAGTGGTAAAGAAGATAGTGGATCGATCAAGGCAAGGGGGTTACAGAAGATTTGAAGCGAGAGCAGATAGGAATGAAAGGGGAAAGGATGTGGAGAAGGGAAGTGGATAGATCAAGGCAACTGGAGATGTCGATTGACGTTACACTTAAATAGTTGGGGATTATATTTGTCAGGGAAACAGGAATAAGGAAGGGAGTTCCACAGGCGAGAGGTGCGAGACTTGAAGCTATTGGAGTAGAAGAGACGTCTACATCTAACAGTTTCAACAGTGAAGGGGTGGGAACGGGATGACAGCCTCGTAGGACGCTTGAATTCATGAGGCCTGGGAACCAGCGAAAGCAGCTCATCGGAGCAATTACCGTGAAAGTACTTGTAAAAAAAGACAGAGCGAGGCAACGGCGCGTCTGTGAGAGAGCGACTGCAGACGAGATGACAGATCAGGGCCAATTACGTTGCATTTCTTTACACTTGACATTAGAGCTTAAGTATTTCCATTGACACGAGACATACTGATTTTATTGAATCAACTGCAAGGTCTGCTGCTAGGAAATTTGCCCATGTTACTGTGCCAGACAATTTTTCTCTTTATAAAGTATTTTACATATTTATAAGGCTGCCTTTCTGCAATACGTTGACATTACTTCTATATATTTAGATTCTTGATAAAATACAAAGAATCGGTTGCTGGCTATTTCTCTTTGGCTTCAATATCCCTTGTGCGTTTTCAATTTTCTAAGCCGTCTTTCCTCATTACGCGTACTAGAAATTTCAAATGACTCATTTCGACTTCTAAGTATAAGCCTATTTTTCTGTCTCTCTTGACTTTCTCCAGGGTCTCTCTTACGGAAATAAAACCTCCATTTGTCTGTAGTCACCCCCCTCTGCATTGACCCTCTTTCACTTATTCTTACTAACCTCTTATTTCTTTTTACAATTCCTTCTCTCTTTGTCTTCATTCCCGCTCTCTCATTTTTGTCTTTACATCTCTCTCTCTCTCTCCCTCTCTCTCTCTCTCCATTCACCCTTTTTTCTTATACTTTTTAACCTCTCATTTGTTTTTTTTATTTCCTTCCCTCTCTCTTATTTATTATTTCCCCTTTCATCTTTACTTCCCTCTTTCTTTCTTTCTTTCTTTCTTTCTTTATTTCTATCTTTCTTCATTCGTTCACTTCCCTCTTACACTTTCTCTTATTTACTTCACCCCCACCCTTTCTTATTTATTAGTTATTTTTCCTCAGTTTTTGCTTTCTGTCTTCCTTCATCGTCTTTTCAATTTTCCTTAATATTGACCTACAATCAACTATTAACTGGGGCAAGGAATGATATGTTAATTTTAACGACAGCAAAACGAAACTACTCTCTGTTACTCGTTTGAGAGACGCATTTCTGTTTTTCCTTATCATACCTGATGCTAACCTGCAGGAAAAGGGACACATTGCACCTTATCATGTTAATGTTCTCTGCTGATAGAAAGTGGAAATATAATATTGCCTCAAGTGGTAAGTCCGATGTTAGGATAATTGGTTCACTGTATTGTGCTAGACAATTCCTTTATCTTTAGAAAGTATTTTACATATTTATAAGACAGAGTTTCTCCAATATTATGATATTTACTTCTATATCTTTATATTCTCGATAAAATACAAAGAATCGGCAATATTAATGATCCTGATATGGCATCTCGGCTTCAATACATTTCCCACCACCGGAATTTAGCTTCTCTGAGCTTTTTATATAGATAATTTCATGGTACAGTGTAACCCGGATATAAGAGACCCGGATAAAAGAGAAACCCGGATATAAGATAGATTTTCTCTGGTCCCAAATTAGAGCCTGTGTTAATGTATATATAATAGACCAAACCCGGATATAAGAGAAACCGGTATATAAGTGACTTCTCCGGTCCCGACAACTCTCTTATATCCGGGTTACACTGTAATTGTTTCCTCTGAGGCACCTATATATCATTAATTTAAGCGTACCACCAAACTGGCAACAACGTCTCATCGTTTTATAATTAAATTGACTAGATATGCTCGATGCTAACAATTTCTTTTTTCATACGTATCTTGTGGACCTCTTTTCGGCTTCCATGTCTCTAGTCAAGTGTGAAAGACTTACGGGTGATACAACTTCTTATTCTGTAAATGTTGGAAACCGGTGAAAGTCTTACGGGTGATACAACTCTTTAGTCTGTAGAGGGGTGAATGACTTACGAGTGATAGAACTCCTTAGTGAGTAAATGTTGGAAACTGGTGAAGATAAACAATGGAGCTTATCTGGACATTTGACGGGGAAATAACAATAGACGGGTGAAAGACTTACGATGTTGCTTCTGCCAGACAATGGTTGAAATTAATTCATTTCCATCCTCCCACGGGGATTAATGGGTGTGGTACGCTCGCCATTTTTCAAGTAATTATCTTCAGTGAACGATTACTTTGTTCCAGGAATCAAATCCCTTAAAAAACATACACTTTCAATGTTATTTGAATTTGCTCGTTTATTTTATAAATTGGAAAAAATCCCAACTCACCTGGCTATTCCAGCAGGTATTTTTATTTGGTACAAAAGTGTAAATTAATTATTTGATTGTCGAGGCTTTCC
>OZ038518.1:64637470-64649970 GCA_964036315.1 Acanthosepion esculentum | reverse complement strand
GTCTCTTCTTTTTAATATACACACTTTTCTCTCGTTGGAACTACTATAACCTCTTCCCTTTATATATATATATATATATATATATATATATATATATATTATATATATATATATATATGCATTTATATATATATATATATATATGCGGTTTGTCTCTTCTTTTTAATATACACACTTTTCTCTCGTTGGAACTACTATAACCTCTTCCCTTTATATATATATATATATATATATATATATATATATATTATATATATATATATATATGCATTTATATATATATATATATATATATATATATATATATATATATATATATATATATATATATATATATATATAGTGTGTGTGTGTCTGTGTATGTATCAAAAATAATTTTATAAACATTGGGTCATGTTTCTCGCAACAAACCAAGGACAAAAATTCCATATAATCATATGTCCGTAAATCTTTCGTTTTTGAGTTTAATGAAAGATTAGGATACATGGCGTTGTGTTGTCATGTAGACTAGATTACATTTTTCATTCGTGTACATTTTGTCGTTAGTCTGTCTTCAAAGTTTTATATGTGTAGTATTGAGTTAACTGACGTATTTTTTCATAATGTACGCTCATGTTTTAGTTAATCTCTAGAGGTAACTACACTACAGCATGGAGCATTTTGATATTTAATTTTCAGATCCTTTGGGGCTTTCGGAAGACATTGTCTAATACAGCTCAGATATTAATTCTCATTTCTGGTGAGCTTGATGCATTGGTCCACTTATATCCATCATGTTAAGGTCATCGCTTAAATCCATCGTCCTTTAGCATTCGTTATATTTAATGTTTTTGAGTTGAGAGACAGGCGTATGTATATTTGAAATGTATTTAAGTAAAGGTCCAAGCCTGCAGAGTAAGTAGCAGCTTACATGGGTTTTTGAAAGCATATGATTTATAGGAGCGTGTGAAAGAGTAAGATTTATAGGAGCGTGTGAAAGAATAAGATTCATAGGGATGTGTGAAAGCGTAAGATTTAAAGGGGTTGTGAAACCGTAAGATATATAGGGGTATCTGAAAGCGTAAGATTTATAGGCGTGTGTGAAACTGTAAGATTTATAGGGGTGTGTGAACGCGTGACATTCATAGGGTGTTTGAAAGCGTAAGATTTATAGGCGTGTGTGAAACTGTAAGATTTATAGTGGTATGTGAAAGCGTAAGATTTATAGGCGCGTGTGAAACAGTAAGATTTATAGGGGTGTGGGAACGCGTGACATTCATAGGGTGTGTGAAAGCGTAAGGTTTATAGGCGTGTGTGAAACTGTAAGATTTATAGGGATATGTGAAAGCGTAAGATTTATAGGCATGTGTCAAACAGTAAGTTATATAGGAGTGTGTGAAACCGTAAGATTTGTAGGGCCGTATGAAAACTTAAGATTTATAGACGTATGTGAAAACGTAAGCTTTTGAGGTGTGTGTCAAAGCGTAAGATTTATAGGGGTGTGTGAAAGCACAGCATTTATAGGGGTGTGTGAAAGCGTAAGATTTAGAGGGGTATCTGAAACTTTAAGATTTATAGTGTTCTGTGAAAGTGTAAGATTTACAGGGGTGCGTGAAACCGTAAGATTTATAGGGGTCCGTGAAACCGAAAGATCTATAGGGGTGGGGGAGTGATACCGTAAGACTACAGGAGTATTTTTTTATTAGGAATGGATTTTTCATTTATTAATCCGATATATATTAATGGATACACATTTTTGTGTCTATAATCTGTTTTCATTTCTTCCTTAAAGACTATATTTATTTATTTGTATCTAACGGCCTGAATATTTTCTTGTTAGAAAAATAAGCACCCTCCGGCAGGAATCGAACCGGGGAACCGTCTTGAGATCTGTCGTACCATAACCTATCTTTTGAACACAGACCCCTCCCGGTTCTCGAAAAATATATCTCTGTTCAGTTTCGTATACTAATGTAAACAGAGATAATTTTTAGGAATGGGGTTTTCATTTATTAAGCCGATATATTTTTAATTTCGGCTTAAACGTTATTTTTAATGGTTACCCATATTTGAGCAGACGCTCTGTTTGTATTTATTTCTATATACAGGCCTGAATATTCGAGAACTCTTGTTAGAAAAATTAGCATCCTCTTACATAGTGTTAATAAATGCATGAAAGATAAACATCTACTCAACTACTGGAGTAAGTAATAAATATTGTTGCGGTCGATGAGGTAATTAGAATGAAGAAAGCAATGAGAGAACAGATTTTTATAAACCTGTTGAAAATTATGATTAAAAAAATCAGCGAGAGACAAGAATTTTGAAAGGCGTAACAAATTTTCAAGAGACGTTAAAACCAACATATAAAAAATGATGGCCTTAGACTTTAAATAATTCTGAAATTAATTTTCCTCTTCCTCTGGACTACTTCTACACTTTTAAATGTTCAATTATTTCAATTTAATGACTTAAAAGTTAGTTTTGCCTTTACGGCCGCGAATGATGAACGGTCTCCTCAAAGATGAAGAAGAGACTCGAGGCGACGGACATGTGGTTCTACTGAAGAATGCTGAGGGTGTCATAGACTAAGCGTGTGAGCAACGATGAGTTTTAGAGATGATGCAAACAAGGAGGCTTAACATCAGGAAGAGGCAGCTAAAGATTCTGGGACACGTAATGAGGAAGGAGGACCTGGAGAATTTGATACTCACTGGTCGAATAGAGGGAAAGAGAGACAAGTAAAAACAAGTTCATTATGTTAAATTGAAATAAAAGTGAACATCTTTGTGTATTTTTATTGCTCTCATCTAATCATTAATATAGCATTTCTAGCTCAAGTTTCCATGTCAAAGCTGCACTCTTCTTGTCCTGTTTTGGGTTTAATTCTACTTTGTTGTTCATGATGACGGTAGTCTTTGAGTATAGAATCCAGAGGTTGGCAGTGAATATTCGAAGAGAGTAGGGAAGTGTAGCTCAGGTTAGCAGTGGATATCCCGATAAAGTAGCAGAGCGCAATTCAGTAGTTCTTCCTTCTGTTCATTCGCTTGACAGGTTGGCATTGGACATTCGGAGAGAGTAAACAAAATGGCCGCCTTTATACACGACGGATTGAATATTTTACATCTCCTGATTGGTTAACCTTCTCTTTGGGGAACTATAAAGTGAGTCAAGTCATTTGGGTTGGCTCACTAGTTACATAAGGGTACACAAAAATTGTAACATACTTCACTCTCTATTCGTCAGGATTCCGGTCATTAGTTTGGTTATGTGGGTCAAAACAAGAAATGGTAAAATCGCCAGGTGGTGATTGTTCAAATCTTGTTTTAATAAAAGAGTAAGGATCAACAGCTGTGTACCTATAATGTCCGGTTTGGAAGAACAGCATGTGTGTTCTCCACAACTTCCATTTTAGATTTTAGTAAGATGTGTCTTTTCATCATCACACCTACTTCGTTCAGCCATCCATTTACACAAGCAAGTTGGATAGTTAACTCGCTGTCTACTTCTGCATCTCATGTCTACATCTTCCTCGGTGCATGCCTGGGTAGGATCATCATCTCTCAATTGCGTATCTGCCTTCGAGCAGAGTGCGATTAAATTGTGGCTCTGTCCGTAGCTGGGGGAAATAAAATACTGTTAGGTGCTCGGTCTCGGGGAACAGCCACCATTGGATGCACCAACGGTTGCTGGAGCTAGGTAATTTTTGTCTTTGGCTCGAGTGTATGCGCCCGGGTACCCCACATTAAACACAACTTTATGTCACATCTCGTTTCAGTCAGGAGGCTGGGGTAAATAAAACACTTACCTGCAATATCTCCCATGATTTTCAAATTTTCCGAGAACTTTTTCCACATTAAATGCCCTAAAAATGTCCTCATTAAGCGTCTTAGAATAACCGTATATTTTTCTCACCATTAAGCAACTTTTTTTTTTAATTATCCTTAACACTTTACGTTACTCTCATATTTAGCCTATGATAGTCTCGGCGATAGATAATAGTTTTACAGACTATTATTTTTTTAGAGAAGTGTATTTCTCCTTTGACTTCTTCAGTTTGATCTTAGGGGTCAGATACAAGACAAAATAAAGGAAGTCAATTCTGATAGGCTGAACTAGCGTAGGAATAATAGATAAAGGTTTTTCAGGGTGTTGCTTCTTAAACGTCAATAAATGTAGACATATTCCTTTCGTCTCTGGAAACTGCTCCCCCGTGGAGGGGAAGAGCAACCCCACTGGCTAGTAAGAAATATACACGTCGATCTGTTTAATAAAATAGATAAGTTTAAAGTTGCCTTTGTTGATATCTTTTATCTCCGAACCAAAACCAACTAGCGATCACCAACTGTGAAAGGAAAAGGTAACGTTATTATCGAATGGAGCCCGTCACACAAGATCCTTCGGCATAAAGGAGACTGTCGCCCAGGACCACCACAGAAAGAGAGGGTCATACGACATTAGTACCTTTCTGTAGAACGGTATTTCTTTTGCTTCATCGTCTGCGACGATATTTGCTAGCATTTACTGAGATATACACCCTTGTGCAAATTAACTGAAACAACTGTTTTAGTTTTCTTTCTTTCAACATACGGTCATTTTTAGATTCACTGGAGTAACAGAGTGTAATCGATTTCTATTTTCTCCTCAGATTAGGTCATTTGCAGTCGTGTGCAGTAATATAAATCTATTTTCGCGGTGGGCGATGGAATTTGGCCTTGCAACATATTGCGTCATCCGTGATTGCATCAGATTTTTATCACGCCCAGACACTATTGCTTAGACTGTCGATTAGTTGTCCATCGGCAAATGTCTGCAATTGACGTTAATCCAAGGAAGCTTACGGAAATTGTAACGCTGCAAGCCTAACCAGTGAGCAAATCAATGTATTATAGATTCACCTGGAATCTGTATTCAAACTGCAAGGAAAGTGAAATGGACATACGACAAACTAACACGTGCATGGGTCATGTTTCATTGGGAAAATACGAAAAAAAGGTAAATAATAATAGAATTATTCGTTTTGATTTAATTAATTTGTACAAGGGTGTAGGTTATATTATATTACCTAGCAATTCAGCGGGTTTTTCATTACTTAAACCGAAAATCTTTCTGATCTTTCTTTACTTTTGGAAGTAATCATTTGGTATTCCGATAGGTGTTTGGATGTCGGTGCTACATTTTCTGTCCTTCGTTAACACGCTTCTGAGATATCTGAATTTTTGTACTTACTTGACATTTAGACATATTAAAAAAATATTTAGACTCTTTTATTTTCTGAGGTCGTCTTTACAAATTCGCTTATTGTAAACGTTTGTAAAGTTAAATCCAACCAATACTGTCTACCTGCGTTCTGTGGGAGGAAATTTTGCGCAAGATCGATTGCGATAAAAAGATGGAGTTACGAAACAATAGAAAACGAACGATAAAGCATTCCAATTAAGTAATCGATAACGAGTCGATCAGGCAGAACAGGTGGTTGCTTTCAAAGCAAATATTTCAAGCTTGAGCAGAAGTAGAAACGGTGGGGGCTTTGACAAGCCTTACAGTGGCAGTCAGTTTCTTGACAGATACCGTTTAAAGAATATAGTAATCATTCCGTCTGAATATATTTTCAACATTCGTAAAAGCTGAAGTTTTTCAGAGACTCTGAATTCCACTATAAGTATTGTGTATATTTTTCTTTTCTTTTGGTATTGTCTTTAATCTTTGATGCCTTTTAAAACAAATTTACGGCTGATATATTGTTTCGGTTTTCTCAGGCGGATTCTGACTTCGATTTTTTGAAAAGGTGACAAGTAATTACAGAAGCTAGTAAAAGAAATGTGCCGCTGAGGCAAAGAATAAATTGTGTTTGTTAAATATTCGATAATGTATATTCGAATAACGCGTTTGTAATTTACCTAGATATTTTTCCCCAATATAACGATGTGTTCGGGTTTGTATATCCTTGTGATATGTCCCGGAAAGGGATATATTTGATCGAAGTAGCTAAGTGGGTTTTGGCTACTATATCCAAATAGTACACGGTAGCAGTAATCGACTGGCGCTCGTCGTAGTCGCAGGTAATATGCTTAGGCAATAGGTGGAGACCAACGACGTAGTCCAATGACTTGATCTCCCTTGGTCTCCGTCAGTCTGTATTTATGACTGACATCAGCCAATTATATTTCAGTGTTGGGGAACACAGGTGTAGGCATATTCCGTTATGTCACCTTGTTATCCCGAAAATGCAACAACTGGCAAAACAGTCTTGAATGGATTATGACAGATACTCTTCCTGAAAGTACATCAATGAATATTGACAGCTTCATAGGAAAAATTAAGAATTGATTTTTTTAAAAACTTCTTTCTTTCGCTCGGCAATATAGGCACTTTTTTCATTGCAGTCTGATCACCTGGAAATAACAATCTGACAGCATTAATTGTGACTAGAAAAACACACTAAGTTACTTGGGAGATTGGCGAAACAGATTTACCCCCACCCCGGCATATGTTATCTGCAATGTTATCAGCCCTGACCTGGCATCTCGGCTTCAATCACATTCCCTATGCATTTTATCTATAAATATGTATATGGTAATTGTTTTGATGAGCTTTCCTATTGGGAATATTTTGTATTCATATTGTAAATACTCATTGGGGTTAGTTTTTAGAATTGTTATTTTATTCCCCCCCCCCACAGACACTGAATTGTAAATATGGGGACTAGTTAGTATTTTCATAGAGACAGGGAGGTATTACGGTGGTTGTAGTAAGAAAGGTACGTATGAATGTGGTGTTTTGGTGAAAGGAATATTGTTCGTACGATTGGGTCAGTGTTTGCGGCTAGCTAAGTTATAGTTAAGACAGAAGAAGACAGTCCTTTCCCCAATCCCGCCTTCGGCCTTGTGCCACATTTCTGTGTATTAAACAGAATAAATATCGTTTTCCTATTGGGATTTGTTCATGTATTAGAAATTAAAAATGAGATAATTTGATAATTTGAATGTTGTCATGAATAAAATGAATGGCATTATTCCGAACTGCATACACAATGATGCATTCCTTTTGAGAATTAAAAAAACCATGAATATAGCGATATATTTCGTGATCGTCCAAAATAGCAAATGCTACTTCTCGAGGGCTCCTCTTTGCGACTACTCGACCTCACATTCACTGCTGACCTGAGATGGAACAAATACATTGAGTCAATAGCTTCGTCCACCGCAAGAAAAGTTGGCTCCCTGTGCCACGACAGGAAATCTTTTTTCTCGCCGGAGTCAATCCTTCAAATCTACAAATCAACCATTCTTTCTTGCATAAATTATTGCTACCATATATGGTCTGATGCCCTTTATGTTTGTCTCAAGTTTCTTGATAAGATCCAGACGCGGATATGCAACGTAATTGGCCCTGATCTGGCATTCCGTCTGCAGACGCTCTCTCACAGACGTGCCGTCGCCTTCCTCTGTGTTTTTTTACAAATACTTTCACGGTAACTGCTCCGATGAGCTTCTTTCGCTGGTTCCCAGATTTCATTAATTTAAGCATTCAACTAAGCTAGCATCTCTCTCACACCCTTTCACTGTCGAAACTGTTAAATATAGCCCTCTCTTCTATTCCAAAAGCTTTATGTTTCACACCTCTCGACTGTGGACCCCCCTTCCCTTTCCCTGTTTCCCTGATAGCTATAATCTCCAACTATTCAAATGTAATGTCAATCGACGTCTCCAGATGTCTTGATCTATCCACTATCCTTCTCATCCTTTCCTCTATCACTCCTATTTGCTCTCGCTCCAATTCTCTGTAACCCCTTGCGTGCTAGTGGTGAAACGCTTTAAAAAAAATTCTAAATACTAAACAGGTTGCAAATTGGTAATTAAATAAGAAAGACATTATATATATTTATTATTTCTTAAAACTTATTTATTAAAAAGTATAATTATTTATTTTCGTCTACTAGCCTGACTATTTGTGAACTCTTATTAACAAAGAATATGGCTATGTAGGAAAATTAAGTTGAAAATTTATCCGGGGTCTTTAGGAATATTTATATAACGTAACTTTAACAGTTTCATTATTGTAGCTAAATAGATCATGACCCCACACGCAAAAGTACACAACATGCACACATAATGGCCAAATACAGTGATCGAGCCACTCCCATGCATGCACACGCAAGCTCACGTGCGGGTATCTGTGGAACACGAAAAAAAAATATATATACACATATAAATATATATATACGCATATTGAAAAAAGCAAGGGAACTACTCACGGGCACTCACACAAACCCCACACAAATTAGGAAGTACGTGTGTATGTATTTTCGTATATATATGTGTGTGTGTGTGTTTGTGTGTGTCTGTATACTGGTTCCATGTAACTTGGGAAGTATGTGTGTGTACGTATGTGTGTATGTATGTATGTATGTGTATGTACAGATTCCTTGTGGTGGGACGGTGTGTGTGTGTGTTTATGTATGTGTGTATATGTACAAATGTGTTTACTAATTCCTCGTAGTGTGACAGTGTATGTATGGAGGGGGAATATGCACACGCATATATACACGCATGCTGACAGAAACACACGAAAATGGAAATAGATCTAAGAACACACAGGTGTAATTAAAACATTAAAAGATAAGATACCGACAACTAATTCATCACTTCTCAAACCAACCTTAATTGTTTTATGACCCTTCGCGCAGAACTCTTTACTGCCATTTCAAGAAAGACATTCGGATTACTAACACAAAAACAGAGAATGTCTCGTATCGAGAATATTTAACATTGAAAAACATAAAGGAAAAAAATTAATTATTTTTAATAATATGTGGAAATCTCCACCTTTTACCTGCAGTAAAATTACTGAAAATAAAGCATGATATTTTGTTTTTAAAATCCACATTACAACCAAAAACGTTTGCGGTTTCTCTCTTCTTTTTTAATATATACACGTTTCTCTCGTTGGAACCCTTATAACCTCTTCATTTTACATATATATATATATATATATATATATATATATATATATATATATATATATATATATATATATATATATATATATATATGTTTAGATGTATACATATATATATATATATATATATATATATATATATATATATGTGTGTGTGTGTGTATTTTGCCACCTTATTTCTACATAAATGGTAACTTACATTATTTCCATCTGAAATATTCCAATGAAGAGGCGGTGGCCAGAATTGGTTCTAACTCCCCCGCTGCGTGTCCCAAGTTTCATGCCGACAATACTGATTTTTCGTATGCCAAAAGAAGGAATTCATATCCAAGAATCTTTTCAGATACTATTATTCACTCTTATAACAATGTGACCAATAGTGCCAATGTTTCTAGATAAATTGTACAACGAAGTTTTTTAATGTTGGATAATAAAATATTAATTAGGCCAGATTAACCGATGTCATTGTTTAAAAAAAAACGCTTTCAGACAAGAATAAACTCATTGTAGTTTATAAGAACTGATAAAGTAGTCTTCTATATTAGGAGTTGTATTTCATGAATGTTGATTCGTTTCCTGTGTCATGTGACCCCTACATGTACTTGTGCTGCGTTTTCAATTTGGTGAGATCAGATCAGTTTACAAATATGGATAAATCTTCCTCTCTTTCTTCTGTTAGATAAAAAGCGATATTTTCACATGACCACTTCGTAAAGAAAAAAAAACAAACAAAAGAAAATCGATTTTGTATTCAGCATGCTGTAAAATACATTCTTTGCCTGTATCGTGTTACATGAGTTGACTTCTAGTAATATCAGCAGTTTCATTATCAGTAAACAATCAACATTCATTGGACGAGCAGCCACTGTTAGTCGAATTCCGCTTTTCATAACTCCTTGCCTATCGGGCTGAGATCAAAGTATAGTATCTGTTTTCACCTTCACTCACACGAATGATAATTTTAGCCGTTTTCTTATAAGAAACATTCGGCATTCCTTGACCGAACAGCCAATACTACTTTCGAGTGGAATTCATACAATATTTCTATTAAAACTATCTTTCAGGAAAATATGTGTCTCAAGTACTGCTGTAACCTAGTAAATGGTGAAGAAATAACAAAACAAGAGGTTGCAGATAAATCGTGTATTGAACAGTAAATACAACAGAAAAGTATTACCCGTCTTGGGAGTGTGTATCGGTTGACCAGCATTCAGTCTATATCACTGTTACGTATCGGCCAAAAGTATTCCGGTAGAACACGAATAAATGGGTTCAGGGCCTGTCTAACTCCCCGGACGAAACTTTGCCCTTCGGCACAGCCTCGTCCGGGTTCCTCTCTGCTCAAGGCAGAGAGTTTGAGAGTTGAATAGGTTATAGCACCGTTTAATATTTAACAGCCCACCCAAGACGGATGTATGCGGCACAAGGCCGAATTTATCATGGGTTCTCGGAGCCCGTAGACTCGGCCAAAAATATTACCTTAGAAAACGCATAAACGGGTTCAGGGTCTGTCTACCTCCCCGGACGAAACTGTGCCCTTCGTCAAAGCCTCGTCCGGGTTCCTCTCTGCCAAAGACAGAGAGATCGACAGTTGAATAGTCTATATATCTGTTCCCCCGAGGCTTACTTTCCTACTAATTTTATAGTAAGTGGAAGAGTCCAGAACAGACTCATTAGAACGAGGACACCACAAGTACAGTAAAAGTTACTGCCCTTTCCTGTATTGATGGGGGTTCCCTTTCTTTTCTATGAAGTAGTGTGGAACGTCAATATCTTGATTATGTCATTTTTTCCCTTCGGGATACATGTGCTATCCATTTTTGTTTTTGCATTCGCTGAAAGTTCTCAAGTGGTATGGTTGACATTATCTGATACAGTTCTTTGCGATTCTGTAGTCCCAGCCGACGAGGTGTAAAAAATATGGTTCCCATAAAACCTAAATGCTTCATTCGCGCGGAGCAATTTTAACCATTGATCCGAGAAAGCTGTTTATATGAATAGAAAAAAAAGGAAATCAAACAGGGCGTTGTCAGTCATTCCTGTTATTTGTAGCTCTTAATAAATTTCGTGGTTTTTTTTATCTCTCAACATTATTCTGTTACAATTTTTGTGTACCACTATATACTAGTGAGCAAACTCAAATGAATGGACTCACTTTATAGTTCCTGAAAAGAAGGTTAACCAATCAGGAGACGTGAAATATTCAATCCGTCGTGTATAAAAGCGGCCATTTTGATTACTCTCTACGAATATCCAGTGCCAACCTGTCAGGCAAAATAACAGAAGGAAGATCTACGCTCTGCTCGTTTATCGGGATATCCACTGCTAACCTGAACTACGCTTCCCTACTGTCTTTGAAATATTCACTGCCAACCTCTGGATTCTATACTCAAAGACTACCGTCATCATGAACAATATATTCTACCATCCATTTGGCCTCTTAGTAGATTATATGTTGTTTTCCTCTGCACATCTTACCGTAAAATCGGTCCTGTCAGTATCAGATTTTAGAAGCGTCTTTTTCGTATCATGTGCCCGAGAAATTTCAACTCTCTCTTATTGATGTTAAGCATAAGTGATCTTATGTTTCTATTTTCTCTACAACTTCCACGTTGCTCACATGTTAAGTCCATGGTATCCTCTGCATCCATCCGTAGAAGCCCACTTCTGTTGCTTCAAGCTCCCCCTTTAATTGCTGCTGTTCCCAGGTTTACATTGACACAGGGTGGTAGAATATGTAAGTGTCCCAGCTATGGGCAAAATAGTTACCCCCCCCAAATCGTCAATGTTCACTTTTATATTTACACACGCTCTCTGATATTGAGTACTTTATCCCATAAATATAGCACACCTTAAGAATATATTTCTTCATATATATATATATATGCATATATATATATATAATTGTGTTCAAAATATTTAGGTTTCGGCATTAATTCACACGTAGAGGTCGATATACCGTTAAGTGAAAACAACCAAAATGAAAGAACACATTCATGACATTAAACCATATAATATACTAGAATTTCTTAAATGTAACGGTATCCCAAAATATAACTTCAACAAAACTACAATATAAAATGCAGATATTACCGCCTATAGTAATTATGTCCACACAGACATGTATATGCACAAAATCTGAGTATCATCTACCATGGATTCAGTTGTGAAAGTAGAATAACATATTTTATATTACTTCAAAGTAACAAAGAAAATTAATTTTCGTTATTAAATGACTCATTAGAAGTTGATATGCCGACCTGAATATTCGATAATTATCATTAAAGAATATATATATATATATATATATATATATATATATATATATATAGAGAGAGAGAGAGAGAGAGAGAGAGAGAGAGATAGCTATATAGATATATAGACAGATATATAGATTTAGATATATTTAGGCAGCAATTTTTCATTGATGCATGTTTCATTAAATAATATAGACAAGTTTTGTCTATTTATTTTAGTAAGTTCCTTTCATATTGTCTGATAAGCTTAATCACATTATTGTTGAAAGACGAAAGGAAAACTCCATATTGATACATGTTTAA
>OZ038518.1:64604970-64632470 GCA_964036315.1 Acanthosepion esculentum | reverse complement strand
ACGACGTTGATTCGATAAATTCTTCCTTTGAGCATGTTAGACAGGAAAGAATTTCAGTTACATATGTACGAATTGACGTTCCTTTCATCCTTTCTTTTTTCTTCCTTTCCGTTTTTTTATTAGCCTTCTTCTCTTTAAGTCTTCTTTAATCACTTCCCTATTTTCCTTCCTTCTTTCTTTCTTTCTTTCTTTCTTTTCCACTTTCCTTTTCTTTTGCCTCTCACTATATATTTCCTCGCATTTTCCTTGTCTATATTACATTCGTCCTTCTTTCTTTTCTTCCTTTTTTTCTGAATAATATCAGACGTACTTCTTTATTTTCTTTCTTTCTTTCTTTCTTTCTCCGTTGCGAAATAATTTATGTCGCTGTCATTCTTTCTTTCCTTCTTTGTTTGATTGTTTGTTTCTTTCTTTCTTTCTTTTTCTCTCTCTTCCTTATTTCCCCCTTCCTTCCTCTTTCTCTTCCTTCCTTCCTTCCTTCCTTTACTTTTTTGTTTGTTTGTTTCTTTCTTTCTTTCTTTCTTTCTTTCTTTCTATAACTTATCCCACGTTATCCTTTCTCTGTATTTTCATCCCCCTAAATTTTTCCTCTCTGGTTTTCATAACTTCTGTTTTCTTTCTTTCTTTCTTTCTTTCTTTCTTTCTTTCTTTCTTTCTTTCTTTCTTTCTCCGTTGCGAAATAATTTATGTCGCTCTCATTCTTTCTTTCCTTCTTTGTTTGATTGTTTGTTTCTTTCTTTCTTTCTTTTTCTCTCTCTTCCTTATTTCCCCCTTCCTTCCTCTTTCTCTTCCTTCCTTCCTTCCTTCCTTTCTTTTTTTGTTTCTTTCTTTCTTTCTTTCTTTCTTTCTTTCTTTCTTTCTTTCTTTCTCCGTTGCGAAATAATTTATGTCGCTCTCATTCTTTCTTTCCTTCTTTGTTTGATTGTTTCTTTGTTTCTTTCTTTCTTTTTCTCTCTCTTCCTTATTTCCCCCTTCCTTCCTCTTTCTCTTCCTTCCTTCCTTCCTTCCTTTCTTTTTTTGTTTCTTTCTTTCTTTCTTTCTTTCTTTCTTTCTTTCTTTCTTTCTTTCTTTCTTTCTTTCTTTCTTTCTATAACTTATCCCACGTTATCCTTTCTCTGTATTTTCATCCCCCTAAATTTTTCCTCTCTGGTTTTCATAACTTCTGTTTTCTTTCTTTCTTTCTTTCTTTCTTTCTTTCTTTCTTTCTTTCTTTCTTTCTTTCTTTCTTTCTTTCTTTCTTTCTCCGTTGCGAAATAATTTATGTCGCTCTCATTCTTTCTTTCCTTCTTTGTTTGATTGTTTGTTTCTTTCTTTCTTTCTTTTTCTCTCTCTTCCTTATTTCCCCCTTCCTTCCTCTTTCTCTTCCTTCCTTCCTTCCTTTCCTTTTTTGTTTCTTTCTTTCTTTCTTTCTTTCTTTCTTTCTTTCTTTCTTTCTTTCTTTCTATAACTTATCCCACGTTATCCTTTCTCTGTATTTTCATCCCCCTAAATTTTTCCTCTCTGGTTTTCATAACTTCTGTTTTCTTTCTTTCTTTCTTTCTTTCTTTCTTTCTTTCTTTCTTTCTTTCCGAGTTATTAGCATTTATTAAAAATATAAAAAATGGTCCACAAAAAGAGCTCAATGGATTTATTATAACAGACCATATTGTACTAAATACATAACATAGGTTAGAAATTAAAATTTTAAAATTACTCCATTTGAACAGCTATTTCACCCTACAAAATCTTCCTTGCAGGTTTTTCAACACGGAGCAGTCTCTTCGGTGTTGAAAAACCTGTAACTAGGCTCTTGTAGGGTGAAATTGCTATGTAAATGGGCCAATTTTGAATTTCTATTGTATATATATATATATATATATATATATATATATATATATATATATATATATATATATATATATGTATATATATGTGTGTGTGTGTGCGTGCGCGTGAAGAATTATAGCTTGTGCTCAGCATCAGAGCTAGAGTGTATTTACATAAAAATTTAACATTGAAGTCAACACTCAGAGGAAACAGGCTGTTTTATGCTAGACGCAATCGTCAGGCCACGAGTGTTGTTTTTTTTTCTCGTTTTATATACGGGACAGTGGTGCATTGTGGGTAGTCCATTCTGGCAGTTATTTTGGCGGGAGTGGTTTATTTATTTATTTATTTATTTGTCAACCTACACCAATCAATCCAAAACCTGCAAACTTTGTTTGGAAGAAAGAAATAGCTATTATTACCTTCCCAGATAAAATATATTACTGACTATCTCTCTCTTTAAACTAACGAAACAGTGACCGCCACCATCAGCTTTGGAATAGATACCCCGCCCCCACCCCGCATAACCTTTCCGAAGGTGACTGATCTGTAGATAAGAAGTAACTGTTCGACCACCTAACCAAAATGGCCGCCACAGCCGTTCCCATAGTTATTAATGTTGCAAAGGACCATACCTATAAACACGCGCAGACCACAAGATAGCTTATTCCTAAATATTCGCTTGAGGATGAAACGGGACTCGATACCTTAATTCAACTTAATTTCAATAATTATATTGAGGGTTCTGGCTATCATTTTTGAAACATGAGAACTCTTATGTAGCGAAGGAATCATATTTTTTTTTTAAATATTATAATATATATATATATATATATATATATATATATATATATATATATATATATATATATATATATATATATATATATATATATATTTTAGAATTGGACATAGTCCGACAATTTATTTAAAGACATTTATATATATTATGTTTAACGTTCTTTTTATAGATACAAGTATTTAAGCAAATGCTCTGTTTTATAATAAACAGTATTAAATAACATTTACCGGCCTGAATGTCCGAGAAATTTTCATAGAAATTTCGGAAAGCGAAAATTTTCTATGAAAATTTCTCGGACATTCAGGCCGGTAAATCTTATTTAATACTGTTTATTATAAAACAGAGCATTTGCTTAAATACTTGTATCTATAAAAAGAACGTTAAACATAATATATATAAATGTCTTTAAATATATATATATATATATATATATATATATATATATATATATATATATATATATATATATATATATATATATATGAGTACTCAATTATCTCCCTGTGACATTTTTTGTTGGTATTGGTTAGAAGAGTTGCCAGTCAAGTGTCCTCAATTAACACACTGAAGCTTTTTACTTCAGTCTTGCTGTTGGCTTAAAAAGTGGCCAGCCAGGAGTCCTCAGTTGGCACCCTGTGATTATTTCTTTGGTGTTGCTTAAAAGTGTAACAAGCCAGGAGTCCTCAATTAGCACCTTGTGGCTTTTTATTTGGCCTTGTTGTTGGCTAAATGTGTGGCTGTGACTTTTTTCTACATATATACATATTTATATTATTTTATTTCTATATATAAACATATATATTTGTATATATATTATACATATATATATATATATTATTTTTTATTTTATTTATCTATATATATACATACATACATGTATATATATACATATATATATATATACACATACATATATATATATAGTATTTACATTAGTCGGACTATTGTTCGCATCTTTGTCGCCATAAATGTCACTTCTTCAGGTGGTTGGAATTTCGAACTGAACCCTTTATTTATACTACAAAAGAGTGTGAGTTCAATACCCGGTTAAGGCAGTGAAGAACTTTCAGAGGGAAAATTAGCAGGAGATAACTGATAACTGATATCCATCAAACATGGAACATGGAACTAGAACAGTCTACCCCAGTAGTATAGATAAAGGGTTCAGTTCGAAATTCCAACCACCTGAAGAAGGCCGGAGCGTACAACGGCCGAAACGTTGTGACAAATATGGCGACAAAGATGAGGACAATAGTCCGACTAATGTAAATACTGTACATAATACCTCATCTCAGAAATATAGACATATATATATATATATATATATATATACATATATATATACATATACATAAATACATATATATATATACACATATACATACATACATACATACATACATATATATACATATATATACATACATACATACATATGTATATATATATATATATACTTACATACATATATACATACATATATATATATACATATATATACATACATACATATATATATATACATATATATACATACATATATATATATATACATATATATACATACATACATATATATATACATATATATACATACATATATGTATATATACATATATATACATACATACATATATGTATATATACATATATATACATACATACATATATATATATACATACATAAATACATACATATATATATATATACATACATACATATATATATATACATATATATACATACATATATATATATATATACATATATATATACATACATATATATATATATACATATATATATATATATATATATATATATATATATATATATATATATATATATATAGGTGCATCAGTACTGTGTACTTAGTTTCATCAATACATAAATTCGAATTCTTGCGGGCAATTTCGTCGTTCGAACTTCATTTTCTTCGAAAAGTAATTACAATCCGCGTCGCTTGCGGACATGATTGCAAATCTCTTAATGACGTCATTCGATAACTGGGCCAATCGTATTTCATGATTCCCGTCACGTGTTCTGAAACAACGAGGAGATGTGTTTCTTTTCTACCTTTCCTTTCCCTTTCTTCTCAAAACTTTCTTTTTCGTTTTTAACCGCTCATCAGAAAACGCAGAAAATTCTTAAAACAAAAGATACGTCTACACATTCACACGTCCTGTCACGCGTTTATAAATGTCTCGATTGCCACTTCACACATGATCGCCTCTCACTCATATGCGTTGCAAAAATAATTACACGCCCTACGGAGTTGAATGATAAATATTCAATAAAGATTTCGTTATTGTGATTTAAAAAAAAAAATTTTTATTCGAAAATCTTCCTAAGCATTGATTTAAAATCAGACAGCACCATAGAAGACTTTATGTCCTGTTCTTACAGAACATATCATAACATGACATAATAACAGGACAAAATAACAATAACAGGTCAACATATGATAATAACATATTAACAGGACTTAATAACAAGGTAACATAATAACAGGACAAAACATAATAGCATAATAACGGGACCAAAACAACATAATGACAACGCTCGACTCTTCCAGTTTACACACACCCGATTTCCCCCTTAGAACTGAGGTTCTCTTGAACGAGCTGAACATAACCCCGTCAGCGGTATTGGGCATTATCTCTAATTTAGACCCCCTCAAGGCTCACAGACGTGCCGTCGCCTCTTTCTGTCTTTTTTTTTTTTACAAATACTTTCACGGTAACTGCTCCGAGGAGCTGCTTTCGCTGGTTCACAGACATCATGAATTTAAGCGTTCTAATAGGCTGGCATCCCGCTCACACACTTTCACTGTCGAAACTGTTAAATGTAGCCGTCTCTTCTACTCCAATAGCTTTATGTCTCGCACCTCTCGCCTGCGGAACTCGCTCCCCTTTTCCTGTTTCCCTGATAGCTATAATCACCAACTATTCAAATGTAATGTCAATCGGCGTCTCCAGATGCCTTGATTTATCCCCTATCCTTCTCTTCATCCTTTCCTCTATCACTCCTATTTGCTCTCGCTCCAACTCTCTGTAACCCCTTGCGTGCTAGTGGCTTCCCGCCTTGCTTGGGTGAAACGCTTAAAAGAAATAATAACAGTAGATAATAACATAATAACAGGTTAAGATGACATAATAACATCCCATAATAGCATAATAGCAGGATATAATAACATGATAACATAACAGGACAACATATGATAACAAGACATAAGAGCATAATAACAAGACAGAATAACATAATGACATAATAACTAGGCATAATAACATAATAATAGGACATAATAGCATAAGAAAATGACATCATATCAGAAGATGCAAGTGATACCTCTCTTTATGACTTCTGTCCAAATAGCGATTATCAACTATGCCGATTACTGAAGTAAAAATATCAGCAGGAGCATAAAGGGCGATTTTAAGACGAGGAAGAGTAAGGAGGAAGAGTAAGTCCGGAAGTAAGAGCTAAAAGCTAAATTATGAAACATTTAGGTAACAATCATACCAGTCGTTATCGGAGCACTGGGATTAATCTTGAAGAGCCCAAGAAAACAAAAACAATGGATGTGGTGGAAATTAAAGAACTACCCAGAAGACACGATCGCTGAAAACGGCAAACACTTTAAGAAAGCTCCAAGTAATATACACTGATATCGCAAACATTAACTCTTGGCAACGACCAATGTATATTAAAAGGTCAAAGTTCTTCTTGACTTATGGACTTTTCTTCATAATTTTAATAGAAGCATACTGTATTTTTTTTTTTAATCATTCTATCGGGAGCAAGGCAACAAGAACCATTAAGATGCAAGGAGGTGAAAGAGATTTTGGTGAGGAGGAGAAAGACAATAAAGGCATTTAGATGGCATTTGGCGTTGCATTAAATTTGTTAAAGCTTGTAGGAAGTAACGAAGCAAGAAATCGGGACTTCCACGGGCAAGAAGGACAAGGAAAGAAAACATTAGAATAGTAGTAGCGGATAGTTTAGCTCGCTCAACAGTGAAATGGTGAGACTTAGTTGCCAATCTAGTAGCACGGTTAAATTCATATAGGGAAGGAACTATCAAGAACAATATTGGGGGGGGGGGGGTAAATGTATGAAAATGTTTAAAAACTTAGAATATATATATATATATATATATATATATATATATATATGTTATCAGAGAATATAATAAAGACTTATTGGAATCGCTACACAAAAGCTTTCATCTTTCAATACTATGATTGTACTACCTGAGGCGATGGTAAGTATTCCTTACTTACGATGGCCTGAAGAACCCTGAAATCTTTTGTGTTGCGATTTAAATATGCCTTTATTATCTCTTATGATAATAATAATAATAATAATAATAATAATAATAATAATAATAATAATAATAATAATAATAATTTATTGCTCTACGTTGTATTGAGCACTTTTGTAAAAAGTAAATGCTACAAATAGCGGAATTTTACTTCATTTTCTTTCATTTGTATATATATATATACATATATATATATATATATATATATATATGTGTGTGTGTGTGTGTGTGTGTGTGTGTGTGTGTGTGTGTGTGTGTGAGTCCTCAACTCGCAACTTGGTACTTTGTTTTTGACTACGAACAGTGAAATTTTAATCTTTGTTTTTTTTTTTGTTCTTTTTCATATATATATATATATATATATATATATTACATGAATCATTCATACAAAAAGCAGATAGTGAAGTTAATGATATAAATGGCAAGAATCACTCTCGCAAACAATTTTTAATAAAATACATTAACCTCGAACCTATAGATGAATGTTATGATCCCTGTTTATAAATTCCAGTTGTATAAGGTCTTTTTTTACTACAACCTTTCGATTGTTCATACAATCATCGTCAGGTGTAGAAATAGATATGTCTTTTTTACATCCAGGTAATAACAGGACAACGAAAGTTAAATGTACTCCGAAATATGTTTTTTGTTTTTTTTTGGAAATGTGTTATATTTAACACATCAATAAATGATCCTACCATGAATTGAGCTGATTCATATTTTAACATAATCTGCAGGCCATGTGTATTTTGGCTCGACTATTTATATATACTGATCAATGGTGCATTACGGGTAGCAAGGTATATTGTATTGCCCTAACTGTTATTAGCTGATCAGTAAGGGTGATGTTTCAATTTATTTTACAGGCAATTGAGTAGGAATACTTCTTGATCCGAATGCATCTATTATTATTAGTTATCTGTACCTTTGTATTAAAGTTGATTGTCACTATTTTATTATTGGTTACTTCATTATTAAATTATTTGTTGGTTATTATTATTATTATTATTATCATTTTTATTTTCTTTGATATCTGGCGTTTACACATTTCTTTCCGGGTCCCGCCCAGGGACCTAAGGTTAGAAATGGCATCATGACACTTTCCACTGCAAAAAAAAAATAAAAAATAATTACATAGATAAAGCCCTTCGTAAAGTGTGGGCTGTACTTGTCAGAACAATGTTTTGTATCTCTTTGAGGCATAGACTTCCAGGGATCCCTTCAATCAGCCTACTGGAATCTTTTCCAACCAGTCCAAGGGCTCCAACTGCAACAGGGATTGTTGATGTTCCCATGTGCCACATTTTCGAGATTTCTATTTCATGGTCCTTGTATTTTGACAGCTTTTCGAATATCTTCAAAGATACAGTGCAGTCTGAACAGACTGCCATATCAATAAGGAGGCACTTATTTTGTTTGTTGTCTTTAATAACAATGTCTGGGCGGTTGGCTTTGATTGTTTTGTCAGTGTGTATTGTGTAGTCTCATAGAATATATATATATATAATGCTTATATTTGCATTTTTCATTGTTGCGTTTAAAAGGTATTTACCTTTTTTTTACTTATTGAATATTAAGAACTTACTTAAATTTGTATTTGTGTCTGTATTTTGAGATGAATTCTGTGCATGTGATTGTAAATATTTTCTCCTCCAGAGAGAGTTTACACATTTTCATTTATTTTTATAGATGGATGCTCTTTTCTTTCATTTACATAATATTTTTGCTATAATTTATTCCTTCCTTGTCTCTACTTCTCATATAAGTTCAGAAAGCATTGGGCTGTTCACGTATTATCTATTTGTAAAGAATGTTTTGTGTGTGAAGTTTCTCTGTTTCAAAGGTTGCTTCAGTTACACCTATGTATATTTTTGTATTCGCTATCTGCCGATTTTACAGTGGGTTCGTTTTTATATTGTTTTGTAGTCAGTTGCCTTTAAGGAACAATCGTTCTTTGCTCTGTATTTAAATGTTATTTGTTTGTTTTTGTTTTCCCTTTTGTTTCTTATTATTTGAAATTTTTTTCTGTTGCATATCTTGTGGAGAGTGCTTGATGCGAGGAAGTGTTTGTGTATGCGTTTAACGAGTATTTTTCCTGCGTTTTCTTTTATGATTTCTGTTGTACGGTGGATTAATATGTATACTTTCTCTTTTATTGTTGTAATTTTCTTTACTGTGTAGTCAAAAAGTCTTTTAGTGCTATTTCATAATCTCTTTTGAATCAGTTGGTTGTATTGGAAAAAATTGTCAGATAACCTGCGGTTAATTGATTATAGGATCTGCTTGATTCATTTTGCCGGGTGGCTGGAAGATGTGTATATGTAAAATGGATTGACGTGGGGTTTTCTATATGGATGGGAGTGACATCTAAGAAATCTACTTTCAGGGTTGTTTTATATCTATGTCGAAGATCATATTTTTGAAGATTGTTATGATTATTTGTTTGGTTTTCTTTGTTTTTTGTTTGTTAGAGTTTCTTTGGATTATTTGATCGTCATCGATTTAGGTGCTTATATAATTTTCATGAATTATTTCACTTAGTTCATGTAGTAGATTTATACCTATAAGCTCGCAGATTTATGCCCCATCAAAACTTCCTATTGTAACATCGAGGGTTTCTTCTTTCATTAGTCACGACTTGTCATCGTCCGATAATAGATAATTTGGCAGTGTTTATTGATTTTTATTTCGTTTTAATCATAATTATTTGTTCTTGAGCTAAAGAAATGGCCTAATCTAGCATGATTTTGTTTCAAGAAAGGTAGAAATCTTTTATATTTAGTTGTATAAATTTGTAATTGTGTTTTTTGAGGTTGCTGAACGATTCTATATTAGTGTATCTTTTCCACTGATTAACTTCTAACTTCGTCCTTAATTCTGAGTTAATCTCGTATTATTTTGCTTATTATATCTTAGTATGGCAGCGACAAATGTGTTTTGTTCTTTCTTTCTTTATATATATATATATATATATATATATATATATATATATATATATATATTGATTGGGGGATTTAGGCTAATTTTATAGTAATTCGTCGAGCTTAGAATCCTCAACAGAATGCAGAAAGAATCCGGGTTCGATTCTCGGTTGTGGATGCCGACTGCTGATGAGTCCCAGATAGGACGAAATTGCCGTCCAGTGCTTACGACGAATTACATTAATATATATATATATATATATATATATATATATATATATATATATATATATATATATATATATTCACATCTCAGAGAGAGACAGAGATAGAGAGAGCTATAGATATAGAGAAAGTGCGAAAATGAGAATATCTAGAAATGAACGTCGAGAGGATTAGAATGAGATTATATATATATATATATATATATATATATATATATATATATGTGTGTGTGTGTGTGTGTGTGTGTGTGTGTGTGTGTGTGTGCGTGCGTGTGTGTGTATACAGAGAGAGAGATAGAGATAGATGTTGATATACACGGATAAACATATTGCATTTTCAGTTAGAAAGGTAAATATGAAGAGTGAGATATATATAAAAATATGGAAAATCATCTTGATAGATTTGAAGCGGGGTTTGTGTGTGTATGTATGTAGATAAATATATATATATATATATATATATGTGAGTGTGTGTATGTATGTATGTATATATATATACGTGTGTGTGTTTGTGTTTATATATATATATATATATATATATATATATATATATATATATATATATATATATATATGGGTGTGTTTGTATGTACTAAAATGCATACAGCTGTATGTATGTGAGAGTGTCATCCCAAACACACACAGAAGAAAGTTCTCTCTCCCACGACCAAACACAATGAAATACAGACAAGCATAAATATATCTATTTAAAAATATATAGAAACTAGTTTGTCTGATGATCGTAAAGGCGTGAAAACCCAGTGTTAAAATCTAACATCCATGCAACTGATTATGTTAGCTCTATCACCGATATTGAGCCCTTCTCGCGTATATAAAGATATATATATATATATATATATATATATATATATATATATATATATATGGAGGAGAGCAAGAGAGAGGGAGAGAGCGAGGAGAGAGAAAAGAGAGAGCAAGAGAGAGAAGTATATATCAGGAAAAGGCCAAGAGAAGTGTACATTCCTATGTTTGTTTTGTGATTGCTTTTAGCAATGTACGTCGATATCTTGTTGTTTTTGTATGTCTTTATTTTCGTTTTATCGAATTTCGTTTTCACGCGATGCTTTTTAAATGCATCTTATAAAATCATGTAAAAGCTTTCGGATAAAAAAAGTCATGAACGAAAAATATCAAAAGCGAAACGTAACGTGATTTTTGCCAAAAGAAGGAATGCATGAAAGGGAATTGGTCCGAACGACGTAAATGTCAAGGAAACGAATGAAGAAAGAAAAGAAAAGAAAAGGAAGAAAGAAAGAAAGAAAGAAAGAATCTGGGCGTAATAAAAAGAGATATTGAAATAAAAGATAGAAAAGAATGAAAGAAAGAAAAAAGAATGAAAGAAAGAAAGGAAGAAAGAAAATAGAATGAAAGAAAGAAAGGAAGAAAGAAAATAGAATGAAAGAAAGAAAAATAAAGAGAGTACAGAGTGAAGGAAAGAAAGAATATGGGCGTAATATAAAGAGAGAAAGAGATATTGAAAAAAAATAGAAAAGAATGAAAGAAAGAAAAAAGAAAGAAAGAAAGAAAAAAGAAAGAAAGAAAGAAAGAAAGAAAAAAGAGTGAAACTGTGAAGCAAAGAAACAAATGCAAAATATGAAAGAAAGAAAATATAGGAAAAATATATGAAATCTGGCGGAAGAAAGTAAAAAAAAATGAAAAAGAAAAATGAAAGAAAGAAAGAAAGAAAGAAAGAAAGAAAGATGGAAGGAAACAGATAAAATGGAAGTGCGAAACATGTAAGAAATAGACAAATGAAGAAAAAGAAAGAAAGAAAGAGAGAAAGAAAGAAAGAAAGAGAGGACTCTGGGTGTAAGAAAGAGAAGAAAGAAAGATAGTAGGAAACATGGTGTAAGAAAGCGGAAAAAGTAAGAAAATAAAAGAAAGATGAAAGGAATCTAGGTCTAAGAAATAGAAATAGACAAAGAAAGAAAGAAAAAAGAAAGAGTGAAAATATGAATATGTGTATAAGAAAAAGAAAGAAATGAAGAAAGAAAGAAATGAAGAAGGAAAGAAAGAAACGCAAAGAAACAAACAGAATGAAAATAGTGAAAGAAAGAAAACAGAGCAAAATTATGGAGTAAACGTGTTGTCAGAAAATGGAATAAATAAACCAATAATGAAAGCAAAATGTAAAATAAAAAGAAAGAAAGAAAGAAAGAAATGTCAAACTTATTTAATCCGATCAATAATTAAGAACACTTCAGTTTTCCGTGTCAACCGAATGGTGCTAAATATTTGTGATCCGGGTCTCTTTAATTAGTCTTTCCAAATGTGTCACAAAGTTCATTCTGCGCCCGACATCAACCCAAACTCTCTACCAAAATGAGATTTTGACAGTATCTTAGCACCAAATAACACCACGGTGACAAAATGTTTTCGAGATTGAACAAATTATATAACAGGACTTAACAGTTGTGGGTGGTCGCCGGCACAGTTACAGCATAATTTTGACTGTGCATTGGGTACGTTCATATTTTTCTACTCAAATGTCTCAAGAGAGTAAACTTGATAAATACAGATTCTGTATCTTTCGTTCTTTCTGATCATTTCTAAGCCAATTTAAAATGGCCGAACTCAAAACATTTTCTTATAGTGTGGAAGGCATGACGTAGTATTTTCAATATAATTTCTTTTAAATTTTAGAAAATAAAAATGTTGTTTTTTAGTTTGTTTATGTTTCTATTCTTCTTATTCTACATGCAATCTCCCTTCATGACTTAACCAATGATGCCTCTCCACAACTTCCTTTCTTTAGTAGCTCTTAGTAAATTTATTCTTTTTCTGTCTCTACTAATCCCTGTTCTGTCAACCACTACGCAGTCTCATTAGGCACGTTATTCGTTCTTTTACTCTGTCGATCTTGTCTTCAATAAGTTTTCTATCTACTGACCACCTGATTATACTTTATTGTCTCCCCACTCATTAGTAATGTTATTATACCTAATTTTTCCACACCCAGTAACCCACTGTGTCTTAGTGGCTTACCTGGGGTGAAACTAATTAAAAAAATGTAATTTTCCTCATTACGACCCATATATATTTCGACTGTTTTTTTCTTAAGTTACCTATAAATGTCCTTTTTGTTTTTTTTCCTTAAAATTTGGTCTTTGATTACATGTTCAGTCTATTGTATTCTCAGCATCCTTCTGTAGAACCACATTTCTGTTGCCTCAAGGCTCTTCTTCATCTGCAAAGAAACTGTTCAACATTCACTCGCATACAGTTAGACTGATATTACGTAACAGCACAGCACTTTTTTGTCTTTGATTACATGTTCAGTCTATAGTATTCTCAGCATCCTTCTGTAGAACCACATTTCTGTTGCCTCAAGGCTCTTCTTTATCTGCAAAGAGACTGTTCAACATTCACTGCCATACAGTTAGACTGATATTACGTAACAGCACAGCACTTTTTTGTCTTTGATTACATGTTCAGTCTATAGTATTCTCAGCATCCTTCTGTAGAACCACATTTCTGTTGCCTCAAGGCTCTTCTTCATCTGCAAAGAGACTGTTCAACATTCACTGCCATACAGTTAGACTGATATTACGTAACAGCTCAGTACTTTTTGTCTTTGTTTCTAATTAAATTTTCCTGTTTCTTAAAACTTTGCTTAGCTTTTCGAAAACATCTTTCTCTCTCTGCGCCTTCGGGTGTTGCTGCCGGTGCTTTCTCTGTTAAAACGATTTCCAGCTACTTTAATTTTTGCACTTGTTTGATCTTGATATCTTCAATTTGTAAATTGCATGTTGGGATGTTCCCTTTTGCTGACAATCATGCATTCTGTCTTCTTACAATTGCTCTTTAGTCCTTTCTTGTCGCTTCCCTTGGCTTATCTTCTTTAGTTCCTGTAGTTTACTTTATTTATCTACCAATAATGAATCATGATGGAACTTGCAATTCTCTCAGAATAACCTCACTTATAGGTTGAATAAGTCTGGTGAGAAAACATACGCTTGTCTTTGCAATGGAGGATGAAAAATAAGATTTAAATTTTAAACGGATATTTCAATTCTTGCTGAAATACACATCGAAAATTCTCAGGTTTTGAATTCTTTTTAATTTGGTTTTAAACATGGGTTTTTAGCCATTCGTTTTATTGATTCGTTTTATAAAATTATAACGGTTCCTCGGTATGGAGTCATGTTTAACGAGACTCGTTTGTTTGCCCATTACTGCTGAGAACTGAATTCTATCCTCATTGATTTTTCCATACAAGAGTTCGATATGACAACCCATTCAGGATTCAAATGTCATAAATCAACCAACCATGAGATAAAACGCTAAATTACGATTCAAACTATCGTTTGAAATTGAATCAAAGAATTTCATCCTGAAGAATTATTCGAAAGAATGGTTCATCAAAGACACGGAATAGAATACAGAATAGAATGTGTGGGAATTTGCTGATAGATTAAAAGACGTAAATAGTAATAACATTTAGTTTTGGTTTTGTTTGTTTTATGGCTTATCAACCCCAATGGATCATTTAATGCCGTCAAAATTTTTATTGTTGATAATATGTTTTCCTTCAAAAATCTATTTCTGGTAAGAATTTTCCTTCTCTGGTAAGAATTTTTTTCAAAAAATTTATTGCTGGTAATGATTTTTTTACAAAGTATTTTTGGTATTAAAACCTATTTTACACATTCATAAGAGTTTTGACCCGAGTTTGGGGGTTAACTATTTGCCCATAGCTGGGACCCTAACAGGTGCTATCACCCCAGGTCAGGGTGGACATGGGAATATCAGCAATTAAGAGGTGGTTCCACGCCCCTCAAAACCTTCTGATCACAGGCCTTGCTGTTGGACGAAGTTTGTCGTCTTACTCAGCACGCGGATGTAGTTTATCGTCATACCCATGACGGAGTAATATAATGAGTTAAATTATAAAACAACAAAATAATAATACTTAATAGAAAAAACAACAAGCCACTCATTATTTTTGTCTTGTTTAGAACTACCTGGAAGTTAATAATGAAGAGTTTGGTAAACCTGGAATTTGATGGAAAAAAATTACCCAGAATCTAGATGATTAAAAAAAAGCGTTGGATTATTTACACTCTTGTGCAAATGATTTGAAACAACCGCATTAGTTTCCTTTCTTTCAACATACGGTCATTTTTAGTCCCACTGGAATGACGGGGTGTAATCGATTTCTATTTACTGGTGTGCAGTAATATGAATCTATTTTCGGTGTGTATGATGAAATTTGGTTGGCCTTGAAATATACTGCATCATCCGTGACTGCATCAGATGTATATCACGCCCAGACAGTATTATCTCGACTGTCGATTAGTTGTCCTAAGGCTATTGTCTACAATGGACATACGTACGAAAATTGTAACTCTGCACGAGTATACTGGCAAGCCTTAATAATGACCAAATCTAAATACTATAGCCGCCCGGAAACTCTCCTGGTTTAAATCCAGTCAATAATCTGTGGTCAATCTGTAAGGAAGAATGTCGCGGAATGGACATACGAAGTGCACTGTGTCATGTTTCTCCTTGGAAAATTAAAGAAAAAAGTAAATTATAACGGAATTATTCGTTTTGATTCAATAAATTTGCACAAGGGTGTAAGTAGAACAGAACAGAATTCTTGTAGTAGATAGAATAATGCCATTTATTACTAGATATAATTTTAGAACATTGACGAAATGGCAGTTACTGAATCTAGATTGAAAGCGAACTGAAATTAATGAGATAAGGCCTTCTCACGTCGTTAGTTAGTTGTATGAGATCTTCTCGTAAGATCAGTCGTATAACATTTCTTGTGATAGGTAACAGAAATTAATAACATGGATTTTCATGACAGCTAACGGAAATGCGTGGCCAGAATTCTCTTGAAAGCTCAGAGAATTTTATGGTTCAGATGCATCTCATGAAAGTAGCAGTTTTTACATCGAAATTATGATCAGACTCATTACGCTCAGCAGACAATAAATTCCTAAAGAATGAAACGTGTGGCGCAAAAATATTGGCTCTTAAGCATAAGAGAGTTCAGTGTACACTTTCTTTTTTATATTCCATGTCCTTCCATGATGTAGGCGATCATGGCTATCCACTCTCCTCTATCTCTTGCAGCTCTCAACAAGTTCCATCTCTCTGCTTCTTCCCAAAGATCACTTTCTGTCACCCACTTGCTTAAGCCCGTTAGGTATGTCAGGCGTTGCGTTCCCTTGTCTATTTTTCCCTCTATTCGACCCGTGAGTATCAGATTCTCCAGGCCCTCCTTCCTGATTATGAGTCCCAGAAACTTCAGCTGCCTCTTCCTGATGTTAAGTATAAGCATCCCCCTTGTTTGCATCCTCTCTAAAACCACATCGTTGCTCACACGCTCGCTCCATGATATCCTTAGCATCCTTCTGTAGAACCACATCTCCGTCGCCTCGAGTCTCTTCTTCATCTTTGAGGAAATCAAAGATATATTGTGTAGTGTAGTAATAGTGTAGTCCTGACACTATCATTGGCTGTAGAGAACATACCTTAATTGGCTGTAGACAACTTTCTTTTCTTTTTATGTGCCATGTCCTTTCAGGACGTGGGCGATCATGGCTCTCCACCTCCCTCCATCCCTTGCAGTTCTCAACAAGTAACTTCTCTCTGCTTCCTCCCCCAGACAACCTTCTGTTATCCACTTGCTTAAGCCCTCCAGGTATGTCACGCGTTGTTTTCCCTTGTCTCTCTTTCCCTCTATTCGACCCCTGAGTATCAGATTCACCAGGCCCTCCTTCCTCATTATGTGTCCCAGAAACATCAGCTGCCTCTTCCTGATGTTAAGTATAAGCAACCTCCTTGTTTGCAACCTCTCTAAAACCTCATCGTTGCTCACACTATCGGTCTATGATATCCTTAGCATCCTTCTGTAGAACCACATCTCCGTCGCCTCGAATCTCTTCTTCATCTTTGAGGAAATCGTCGAACATTCTCTGCCGTAAAAGACAGGCGTCACGTATATTACTATTGGCAAAATCTGTGTGGGAATCTGGAAATAATCCTTTAAGTCGTGAAAACGGGGGTTATGCAAGAAAGCTAGGGAAAAATGAAAAGTGGTTTGAGTGGGGAAAGGAAGAGCTATTTCTAGTTTCATAACTCCTTTAACCCTTTATTCTGCTTTTAAAATGGGTGACGCTTTAAAGGTTTTATTATGGAAGTTGGCATATGAATATTATCAGATATTATGTTATCAGTTAAGAGAGAAGAAGAAGAAGGAAAAGAAGAAAAAAACACGAAATTTTAGTTGCAGATTTTAATTAGCTAAGCCAACTTGAAGTTTTATTTCAAAATTTAGTTTCAGCTTTGATAATTTTGTCATTTCTACTGGCGTTTGTGAATCGAATCAGAAAGAACCTTCTTTTTTTGCCTTTTGGCGCTAAAACATCTTAACAGTGCAATGCGAGTCAGTGCACTAACGTCACCTTGTGATCGGGGTATCGGTTCGTTGCGACATTGGAGTTTGTGTTTTGCAAATAAAACTACACAAAAACAACTAAAAAAAAAAAACGTCTTGTTTTCATCAGATTTCGCCTTCTATTCAATTTCTTCGTAAAATATTTTTCACTTGCAGTATGCAACGGTTCAACAGTTGGCGTATCTGGAATCTATAGCGACCTTTTATTTTCCAGGTTTTCTCGGGGGAACCTGTTTATTGTAACATCATTATTTCGAAAGAGAAAATTATCTTAAAGTTACAGATTTTTTCTGAAAAGAACTTGGAATGAAAGAACTTGGAGTTAACCGCATAGATCTAGAATTGTACACTGTTGTACGCAGTAATTGAAACAACCGCTTTAGTTTCCCTTCTTTCAACATACGGTCAGTTTAAGACCCACTGCAGCGGCAGAGTGTAATCGATTTCTGTTTTTTCCTCAGATTACGTCGTTTGCATTGGTGTGCAGTCGTATGAATCTATTTTCAGGGTGCATGATGAAATTTGTTTGGCCTTGAAATATATTGCGTTATCTGTGATTGCATCAGATTTTCATCACGTCCAGACACTATTGTCTCGACTGTCGATTAGTTGTCCTACGGCCATTGTCTACGATGGACGATACACCAAGGAGGCATACGAAAATTGCAACGCTACACGAACACAATTACAACCTTACCAGTGAGCAAATCAAAATATTATCGACTGGCCCGGAAACTCTCCTGATTTAAATCCAATTGAGAATGTGTGGTCAAGGAAAGACTTCGTGGAATGGATATACGAAGTACTAACATGTGCACTGGATCATCTTTCATTAGAAAAATATGAACAAATGCAAATAATAACGGAGTTATTCGTTTTTGTTTCAATTAATTTACACATGGGTGTATGTCAGATTTGATTCTATATCCGCGTTGGAGTTGGTGAACCGTGTTGGGTCTTCAGAAAATATGCCGTAGACGTTGACAAATGGATATTCTGTAAAAGAGTGGAAGAAATACGTCTTATCCAAGCGGTGAAAGGGCAGGAAAAACATGCGGGCTAAAATATAAATCTAACAATATAATGCAAAGTAATAAGTCATTCATGTCAGAAATCACCGAAATGTACATAAAATCAAAAGGAAGGCACATGCACATCAGCAACTGAGAATGTGTCGAATCTAGATAACCTGACGGAGTTCATATCTTTTTCAACTACTTTTGTTATTTTCCTCCTAAACTGCCGCCTTAAGGCAAGAGAGTCCAACTCATAGCACAACCCATAGCGACCGAGACAAGAGATGCATTCAAACCTTTCGCACGGTATTTGCGAGAAAGGGAACGTAACGTTCTAGTCAAAAATTTGAAAACTTGTTGCTCGTTTCTACTATCGAATCGCTAATTAGAATATATATATATACATACATATATATACATATATATATATATATATATATATATATATATATATATATATATATATATATATATATTGGCATTTTATTATTAGTGAATATGAATAAAGGCGTATTGAAATAGCTAAACAAAAGCTTTCATGTTTCAATACAATGATTGTACTACCTCAGGTGATGATAAGTAAGGGGTATATACCATCGCCTGAAGAAGTACAATCATAGTATTTAGTATTGAAACATGAATGCATTTGTGGGTCGCTTTCAATGTCTCTTTATTATAATCTCTTAGAATAAAAATAATGGAATATATTGCTATACTTTGTATTGAGCACTTTTAAAAAAAGTAAATGCTACGAACTTTACTCCATCTGTTCTTTCTCTTATTTGAAAATATATGTATATATATATATATATATATATATATATATATATATATATATATATATATATATATATATATATATTTAAGGAGTGGATGATTTCTTTCTCTTTTGTTAGTGTATGGGTTGGATGCATATATCTTTTGTTCCTTTGTCGGATATATATTATCCCAATATATATATATATATATAAATATATATATATATATATATATTGTTAGGAGGATTTGATAATTATAATTAAGTTTCAGACTCAATGACTTGCTTAATTATAAATATATATATATATATATATATATATATATATATATATATATATCAATTAACTGAATGTATATATATATATATATATATATATATATATATATATATATATATATATATATATTGGCTGAAAGTATATATATATATATATATATTAATTCACCTAATATACATATATATATATATATATATAAATATATAAATATATATAAATTCACCTAATATATATATATATATATATATGTATATATATATATATATATATATATATATATTTGTTTTTTATCCGAGCGCTTTTGGCTATACATTTAGCCATTTTCAAGGATTATATAAATATAAACCATCTGTACTGCAGCCGGTGTTTCTTGAGCAAGATAGCATGACGGAGCCCAACCCTCTCCAGGCTGTTTTTGAATTCAGAATTAACTTCTCCTAGACCGGTTGCCATCCAAGGCTATAGAACCCAGTCCCTTAAGGAGTCGACCACAATCTATTTCTAATTTTAACAGTTAAAATATAATCCTTGAAAATGGCTACATGTATAGCCGAAAGCGCTCGGATAAAAAAGAACATTGGGATGCTTTTATATAATTTATCGTCCGAAAAACCTTATTAGATCGCATTATAAAAAACTAAATAAAAGAACCTTGTCTACGTTTTTAATGAAATATGCATATATATACATACATATATAAATATATATATATATATATATATATATATATATATATATATATATATATATATATATATATATATATATATATTATTGTTGTTGTTGTTGTTCTTCTTCTTCTTCTTCTTCTTCTAATTCGCATTATTCCTCGACATTCTCCTCAGGTAACTCGAAAATTAATCTTTTGCCCCTGTCGACCTTTCTTTGACTTATTTGTATATTCGAGAAATCTTATAAAAGAAGAATATGCCCACCATTTCTTCCGGAGAGCGCTTATTGTCAGACTTTGTCCATTTCATAATTTGTGACGTTATATATACATATATATATATATATATATATATATATATATATATATATATATATATATATATATATATATATGAAATAACGATATATTTTTCATATAAAGAAGAATATTGGGGGTGAGTAAATGTATGATATAGTGTTAAAAGTTTTAGTTTGACGCGTTTCCTTTATTTTTACGTAAAAAATTACGAACACCATTTCCTCTTTGTGATATATTTTCCAAATATATATATATATATATATATATATATATATATATATATACATATATATATATATATATATATATACATATATATATATATATATATATATATATATATATATATATATATATATATGGTATCTCTTCTTTCGTTGTCCTGTTATTACCTGGATGTATAAAACAACAAATATATTTTCATACCTGATGATGTCTGTATGCACAGGTGAAAGCTTGTAAAAATATAAAAAAGACCTTATGTAACTGGAATTCATAACCAGGGATCATAACATTCACCTACAGTTTTCGGGGTTAATTTCCTTTATTAAATTTGTTTGCGAAGATGTATTCTCTCCATTTATATCATTAACTTCAATATCTGTTTTTTTGTATGAATGATTCATGTAATATATATATATATATATATATATATATATATATATATATATATATATATATATATATATGATGGTCACTCTCTCGACGCGGACGAATAATGAGGGCTCAGTAAAAAAAAACACGTGCTCAACGTCTATGGACACGCATGTGTCTCCCGATGTTTGCAGGTGTTTTGCCAAATTTCAGACAATTGAAAAATATGGTTGAGCCATTTCGTTCGAGTGGTTCAGGATCACTTGCCACATGTTACAGCGAGTCAACAAGAAGGCCTGCTTTACTGCGTGAGACAAAGCCTCAGTGGCAGTTAGGGCTATTACGGAGACAAGCAGCATGCTGCTATCTTTCTTTAAAATGCTGTAATATTTGCACGATGCTGATCACGATGTTCAAGTCGGCCTCGCTTAAAGCTTTTGTATATATAGAGATGAGAAGCAAGACAAGCGCCCAGCTCCTTCGCTCTAAAGCTTTGTTTTCCCCGGAAGTTAAAGAGGATGCCGCATCGATTGAGATTGAAGTTCGTCTTTGTAAAGCAAGAGTGGTCTTCCAACTGACCTGCTTTTTACAAGCTGGTAAAAGTGGGTTTGTTTGGATGTCTGCAGGAGAGCGCATATTTTTGTCTAACTTCTCGAATAATAAATATCTCACAGAAGCGTCTACTCAAATACGAGTATCCGCTAAAAATATCTTTTAAGTAATATCGAACGGATACCGTGACCCATCAGTGCCGTAGGGGTACCATATGTACTGCAGCCGGTGTTTCTTGGGAAAGAGAGCACGACGGAGCCCAACCCTCTCCAGGCCGGTTTTGGATTCAGAATTACCTTCTCTTAGACCGGTTGCCATCAATGGCTATAGAACCCAGTCTGTTAAGGAGTCGACCGTAGTCGGGATCATCGAGTCAATGCGAACGATCCTTTCCTTAGCTGCATAGTATGTGCTTCGCCCAGAGTTAGATATAGTTTTGAATTCAGAGTTTTCCTTCTCTTAGACCGGTTGCCATCCAAGGCCATAGAATCCAGACTGTCGGCCTAGTCGGGTAGCCAATCTCTATTGTAGGGATTGGCTAGTCGCCCTAGTAGCTTAGGCGCATTTGTGTTTATTCAACACCCACAGAGCCCATCTGTGGTTTATACTGCAACTATGCTGAGCAGACCTTAGTTACAGTTTATGGGAAAGAGCGTTTATCTAGCGTGATCAACAAATTGAACAAGGCCAGCACGCTCAAGCTTTCGGCCACTATGACTTGTGACATTGTGCTATACATACACACACATATATATATATATATATATATATATATATATATATATATATATATATATATATATATATATATATATATATGTATGTATATATATATATATATATATATGTATGTATATATATATATATATATATATATATATACACATAAAAAAAGGGAATATAGCTCTTATCTCAAATGACAACTTAAAAGAGACTGTTTGACCAACACAAGGAATGTTAAAAAGATAAATAAATAAACAATAAAAAAACAAATGAAAACTACAAACAAACGTTCGTTTTCTTCAACAAGACATTCATCTATGTAGTTTACTGCTATAGCAAGCAGAGACATTTTTTCTCTCCCGATGATGGCCATGTTGGTCGAAACTAGTCGAGGAATATAAATGAAATAATAATAATAAAAGCATAAGAATATTAATCTACAACCCAGTGTGTCTGAAGATTTTAATTGATTTTTCTAATAATTTTTATCGTTCAAAATATATATATATATATATATATATATATATATATATATATATATATATATATATATATATATATAACGTCACAAATTATGAAATGGACAAAGTCCGACAATTATTTTTAAGACATGTATAAAAAGAACGTATGAACATAAAAATGTCTTACATATATATATATATATATATATATATATAATTGAAACATTGGTGGAATTGAGACTTTTCTGATGCCGTCACAAAATCGCTGGGCTGGTTATATTAAGGATGAGTGATGATAGAATGCCTAAGATCCTCATGTATAGCCAGCTTAACACTGGACAAAAAACTGTTGGGGGTGGGGCTCTGGTTCAAGTACAAGCTGAACAGTAACCTGTCTGCTGACAGTATACCTCATTCTGACTTTGAGCGCGAGTTGCCCTGGATAGAAATAACTGGAAATATTTGTGCCTGAGTGGTATCAGAAATCAGTCGTATTGACCGCGACTAAGAGACGAAAGACTACAGTGAAAAGCGTCAGCAAATATTCATGCTGCTATGTCCCGAGATCCCCGCTGTTGCACTATATGTGGAAAAATAGGGGCGGGGAATGTATTTTACTTGTGACCTGTTAAGTCCTTCACGACTTCCTCGGCATATATATATATATATATATATATATATATATATATATATATATAAGTGAACATTGAGGCCAACACTTAGAGGCAACAGGCTGTTTCAAGCCTGACGATTGCGTCTAGGATGAAACAGCCTGTCGCCTCTAAGAGTAGACTTCAATGTTCACTTTTATATTTACACACGCTCTTTCTCTGATTATGAGCACTTTATCCCATAAATATAGCAAACTTAAGACTCTCTCTCTCTATATATATATATATGTGTGTGTGTGTGTGTGTGTGTGTGTGTGTGTGTGTGTGTGTGTGTGTGTGTGTGTGTGGAACATTGTTGTGGAGAGCTACCTACAAATGGACTCTTCCACACCTATATAATATGGCTACGACAGTCGTTTAGACTGTTCTTTGCTGTCGAACTCTCCGCCTCGGCGGGGAGGAACTCGGACGAGACTTTTCCGCAGGGCAAAGTTTCGTCCGGGGAGGTAGAGGGTCCCTAAACCCGTTTATACAGCTTGTAAATAGCCATATTTTTGGCCGGGCCTACGGGCTCGGTGAGCCCACATTAAACCGGCCTTGTGTCACATGCTACCCACGTGATGGGGGGGTTGTTAAATATTCACCAAGTGAGAGTCTCCGCAAAAAACTCATGGATTAGACGGAGAGTTCTATAAAGACTAGAAAGGGAACCAGGTCTCACATTACAAAAAATAGCTGAAGATTGCCAGCGAGTAATCAGTGTGAAAACCGATTCCAAAAACATCGAGGATTCAGGCATATCGTATGTTAGGAGAATTAAGTACAAGCCAAAAAATCACTCCCTTGGAAAAGGTAAAGAAAGTAAAGAGTACGCCCATTCACAATCTAAAAGTAGACGACCCATGCAGATGGTCTATCCAGACTAATCGCTAATCAAAATCAACCACTTGAAGACTCAGTTATAGCAGCTCTTCGTTCAGACTGTGAAATAAAATCAATAATAGCGAATACGCCCGGCATCTACCTGTAACGTTGTCGGAAATCAAAAACGAAGCGCTAGAAGATGACTTTATTTGCGAGATAAAACCTAAAATCGCAACAAAAGATAATAGCGTGTCAGACGTCTACTTACTATGCGACATCTTCCAAGTCAAGCACATAAGTACGCCTCAATACCAACCTGGATCAAATGGGCAGGCAGAATGTTTGCCAGAAAGGTGAGATCCGTTTTTGACAAATTAATTCCCAAACAGTCAAAAATGTGTAAGACCGAAAAAGGACAAAAAAACGATTTCTTCCAGGTCAGAAAATCTTTTTTTTAAAATTTTCAGAAGAATATGCCGTACTGAGAGGAGGGCACGATCACCAGAAGGATCGGCGAGATGTTGTATATAATACAAGGACCAAGACATTCCCACAAAAGACATATTAATCAAATTAAAAAACGGCATGAAATAGATTCTAACAGCACACAGGATGAAGTGGAAGAACCCATCGATATCATTTACGACATATTTGACCTCGAGCCCCCGCAGCATATGCCTGAACAACGAAGGTCGGGGAGAAAGAGGAAATTTACCGAGCCTTTAACAATCAACCCCAAAAATTAAAAGTATTAAATTTCTAGAAAGTAATAAACCTTTTTACCGAGTAAAAGGCTTTGGAGGGGGGTATTGTGGGGACCTACCTACAAATGGACTCTTCCACACCTATATAATATAGCTACCAACTCTGAGTAAGGTCAGTCACCCAGTGAGGTGTCAGCTGTCAAACTCTCTGCCTCGACAGAGAGGAACTCGGACGCGGCTTTGCCGCAGAGGAAAGTTTCGTCCGGGGAGGTAGACAAACCCCGAACCCGTTTAGGCGGTTTCTAATGGGCATATTTTTGGCCGAGCATACGGGCTCGGAGAACCCACATTAAACCGACCTTGTGCCACATGCGACCCACGTGGGAGGGTTGTTAAATATCCAGTCACCAAGTGAGGGTCACCGAGTAGTATCCACAGAGTGATTGAATGGGTGAGTCGGGACACCAGTGAGAGAAGGTACTCTCCAGTCCACATTTACCTTTGTACTACGTTTCCGAGAATATACTATTTAACCCATATCCGAGTTCGGGTTATCTTTCTATGGTTTTACACCATAACAAACATAAAGGTGAAAATTCGAATCAACACACAGAGGCGACAGGATATTTCACGCAAAGCACAATCATCAGGCCGCATTATTTCATGAAACAGTCTGTCACCTGTGAAAGTTGACTTCTCTTTCCACTTTTATATTTTATATTTGCACACGCTCTACCTCTGATATTGAGCACTTTATTCCATAAATAGACCATGCCTTAAAACTATATTTCTTCATATATATATATATATGTGTGGGTGTATTAAAAACACTCAAACACTAATATTCCATGGTTATAATTTATTACATTGGAATCGTAATCACGATCCAATTCATTAGACCTACAAATTCAAAAAGAAATCGGAAAATATAACTCCGGGTATAAAAAAACAAAATTTTAGTAAGAGTGTATGTGCGGGAGTGGGAAACAAGTTTGAAAAGGGAAATGTATGAAAGTTTTAGAGAGGGGGTGTAATAAAGAAAGAAGAACAGGAAAGGCCTAAATTATTACTCTGTCCTGGACATTGAGTTCTACATGGATTCTATCCTCTTGGAAATTTATATATATATATATATATATATATATATATATATATATATATATATATATATATGTGTGTGTGTGTGTGTGTGTATATTGACCACTAATATTATCTATCTCTCTCTCTTTAATATATATATATATATATATATATATATATATAAATATAGGTAACTATACTCGTGTCGAAAAACCTTCGAACTCTTGATTTAACAACAGCCAAATCAATCACGAAGGAAAAAAAGGTTTTAAAAAAAGAAAGAGTCAGGAACATGAAAGTCTGTCGAAAATAATCGCACAGATACAGGTTCAAGGCCCAAAGAAAAAACCCCGATACGAGTAAACAACTAACTAAAGAGCTCAATACAAGCGTAGAGCAAACCTAGTCAAACCTAATGAGCCAGACACACCTACCAAGGTTTCACTTAGGCAGATCTGCCTAAGTGAAACCTTGGTAGGTGTGTCTGGCTCATTAGGTTTGACTATATATATATATATATCTATATATATATATATATATATATATATATATATCACCTTAAACGTTATTAGATACTCGTATTTGGCTAGATCTTCCTTTGTTTTTTATTTGTTTTGTTTTGGTCTACCGGCTTTAATGTCCGAGTCATCTTATTAAAGAGAAATTTACGCTCTCCGTTCGCTCTACCGCCAGCTCCATGCGCCCGGGGGTACGCAGGTGGACATCCTGCCAGAGAGCGTAATGTTTTCTTTGCTTCGAACATTCAGGCCGGTATGTGATAATAATTTAAGTTTTAATGGACATGTTTTAATCTGAGATATTTCTCTAATATTTCAAACGTCATTTTTCGAGGGCATTCTTATTTCAACTAGTATTTGTTTCGTCTAGAAGCCTACACACTGAGAGAACCTATTAAATACAACTTAATAACGAAAATGTGTCTATACTCACTATTTCGGCAACACTGTTGTCCCTTTGGCGAAACGTTTACCAATGTCCATGTCAAACAAAACGTTGTTGGTGATAGTAGAACCTTCGCATGTAAAACGCTCGGGAACATCAAGCGCCACGTCATCGATGCTGACCTATGGAGACGCAGAAACGTCTCGAACGATGCCATTTGAGTTCTATGTTAATAGTCGGAACGAGCTACTTACAGTCATGGTTGAACTGTCTAATCAGTTTTTCCGCTTTTGTTCGGTCTGCGTCGTCGTAGAAAAAGATGTCAGATTCACTGCTAAAACCCATCCTTGTTTTACGCCACTCTCAATCGGAAAGTTCTCTGAAGTTTCACCATCAAAGCCCGCTTTACCCAGCGTGATCTCCTGAAAGGGTGAGAGCACTCAGCAACTAGGTGACAGTCAATTTCAGTGGC
>OZ038518.1:64597470-64599970 GCA_964036315.1 Acanthosepion esculentum | reverse complement strand
ATGAAACAGACTGTCGCCTCTAAGTCATCAGACTTTACTTCCAAAGGTTGAAGCGAAAAATGAAAATAAATTTACACATTTATGACGGGCAGTAATAAGTAAATTAACGAAGTGAGGGAGTGAAGGGGGTAGAGAGACAAGACTGAGTTAGATGTAACATTTCTATTCTTTCAAATTTAAATTTTTATTTTTAGAGGAAATCCAGACATTGACACACACACATATATATATATATATATATATATATATATATATATATATATATATATATATATATATATATATATATATATATATATGCATACCGGATGTTAAAGCATAATTGCCCATCCCACAAAATGTTTTATTTGATTTATTTATCATATCCTCAGATTATTAGCGAGTAGCTGCTCTTTATACCTAACAGGGAAATCTTGAGAAAGGCATATGTATATATATATATATATATATATATATATATATATATATATATATATATAGGCATCTCTCAAGATTATCCTGTTAGGTACAAAAATCAGCCACACGCTAATACTCTGAGGATATGATAAATAAATTTCTATCTGCTCTATGCACCGCAAGTCTGGAGGAATTCTTTACATTTCAGCTGAATATTGAAAATTGTGTGCCTTTTTAAATCTAATCTACCGCTTCACTTCGGGCTAGATGGACTTTCTCTCCCTGAATAGATTTATAATATATTCAATAATAATAATAATAATAATAATAATAATAATAATAATAATAATAATGTGATAAATATCCAGAAACCATTGATCATCTTGTATCAGGTTGCACGATATTGGCACCCACTGAATATAAAACCCGGCATGACAGAGTGGGCCAATATCTGCACTGGAAAATTTGCAACTTCTACGGGAAGGAAACTGAAAGAAACTGGTACGAACACCACCCAGACCCGGTTACGGAGATAGGACCTGTTACAATTCTATGGGACTACACAATACACACTGACAGAACAATCAAAGCCAACTGCCCAGACATTGTTATTAAAGACCACAAACAAAAAAGGTGCCTCCTTATTGATATGGCAGTCCCTGCAGACTGCAATGTATCTTTGAAGATATTCGAAAAACTGTCAAAATACAAGGACCTTGAAATAGAAATCTCGAAAATGTGGCACATGGGAACATCAACAATCCCTGTTGTAGTTGGAGACCTAGGATTGGTTGGAAAAGATTCCAGTAGACTAACTGAATGGATCCCTGAAAGTCCATGCCTCAAAGAGATACAAAAAATTATTCTGACAAGTACAGCCCACACTTTACGAAGGGCTGTATCTATGTAATTATTATTATTATTATTTTTTTTATTTTTATTTTTTTTGGCAGTGGAAAATGTCATGATACCATTTCTAACCTTAGGTCCCTGTTCGGGACTCGGAAAGAAATGTGTAAACGCCAGATATCAAAGGAAATAATAATAATAATAATAATAATAATAATAATAATAATAATAATAATAATAATAATACGGGAAGGAAACTGCAAAGAGACCTGCATGAATAGCACCCAGTCCCAGTGACAGAGATAGGACCTATAAAAAATGTATTGTTTACAATAAATACAGACTGAACAATGAACACTAATAACAATGAACACTAATCACAATGAACACTAATCACAATGAACACTAATCACACAGACATCTTGATAAAAAAACCACAAGAACAGAATATGCCTTCTTATTGACATGGAGTGATAAAGATTGAAACATTGATAATTGTCATATATCTTTGTAATGTATCAAATGAGGACATCAGTAATTCCAGTTGTAGTTGGAGCACTTGGATTGACTGGAAAAGATTCTCGAGAGCCCATGCTTTAAAGAAACACATAAATTTTTACTAAAAAGTACAGGTCACATATTACGAAGAGCTTTATCTATGAAAACGTTTGTGAATCTTAGTTTTACCTTTTTTTTTTTTACAAAAACGCTCAGTGCAAAGTGTCATGAAACCATTTCTGACCTTAGGTCTCTGGTTGGGACCCGGCATCTTTTGCATTTGAAGGTCGAATGAATTGGGACTGTTTTTCGACCGTAATGAAATAATTTATTACCTCATGAAATTTTAGTGTATGTGCCTTTTATAATAATAATAATAATAATGATGATATATATATATATATATATATATATATATATATATATATATATATATATATATATATATATAGTTGTATATTTAGGCAGCAATCCTTCGTTTATGCATGTTTAATTAAAAACGACAGACAAGGTACTACGGTTAAGCTTTTTATTTAATTTTTCTTGTGTTCGAACAAGAGCTTTCTTTACAGGACAAAGGGTGTGTAAAAACTGTCCAAATGTTTTATTTTTCCGAGCGCTTTCGGCTATATCTTTAGCCATTATCAAGGATGATTCGATTTTTCAGCTTAATTGAGTGTGTGCATTGTGTGTATGTTTTAGTGTGTAGTACGGATGTTTTTAATTTCCGAATACGGTTAGCACATTGTGGCCTTGT
>OZ038518.1:64589970-64592470 GCA_964036315.1 Acanthosepion esculentum | reverse complement strand
ATGACTGCGAGAAAGTGAAAATTACAAGATTTTAAAAATGGGGTTTTTAGAAATTCAGAATTAGGATTTGTGTCCGGATGAAGAAGAAACAGTTAAATATTCAAATTTTAAAATAACTGAAAACAAGTTAAAGATTTTAAAAGTTTTCAATTTGTATTGAGTTTAAAGTAACACAAAATCATTTTGGATTTTAAAAGTTTTGTATAAAGTTCAGTTTAAAATATTTCCAAATTTTCGTAAATTGAGAAAATGAATTTCATTTCTACAAAATGGCAAGGAATCAGAGCGGTTTCATGACGTGAGGCTTCGAAGTTCCGCAGAGTTTGTGATTTGAAGAACTCAGTTGATGTTCCATTGAGTTTGTGATTTGAAGAATCAATTTTCAGCCTGAATTGGAATGTCGGCACAAATCGGATTTGGTGCCCAAATCGAACTTTCGGTCCAAATCAAACTTTCGGCGCAAATCGGACTTTCGGTCCAAATCGGACTTTCGACACAAATCGAACTTTCGGTCCAAATCGGAGTTTCGGTCCAAATCGAACTTTCGACACAAATCGAACTTTCTGCCCAAATCGGACTTTCGGCCCAAATCGGACTTTCGACACAAATCGAACTTTCTGCCCAAATCGGACTTTCGGCCCAAATCGGACTTTCGACACAAATCGGAGTTTATGTCCAAATCAGAGTCACGGTATAAAACCGACTTTCGGCCCAAATTGGACATTCGGTCTAATTTTGAGTTTCAGGACGAATTAGACATTGAGCTCGAATCAGAGTTAAAAGGATTTTTTGAAGTTCCATGGAGGGAAATGAGGATTTCAAAGTTATTTCTTCAAAATTATCATTGCTGTTTTTAAACGGAGTGCGAATTGTAAGCTAGCAATAAATAATTAACAAAATAAATAACATAGAAAGTCCAAACTTTCGTAATGTCTTTACGAAGTAAAACATCGCTGAATGACGACCATACTCTCTTTCTCTCACTTTTTCTTTCTCTCTATCTCTCTCTCTCTCTCTTTTCCTTCTCTCTCTTTCTCTCTCACTCTTTCTCTCTCTCTCTCTCTCTCTCTCTCCTAACTCTATACAACAGCTTCATTCATTAGCATTCTAACTTGAGTAGCTCTTGAGCCTATATTTAGATGAAAACTTTAGTAAAAAAGAAACCCTTGAGTTTGGGTTCACAATCACTTATCCGAAATGCTAAAGACTGAAAATTATTGAAAAAAATAGTGGGGCACAGGTATACAAACGTTTTTGTTTGGGTGAGAAAATTGATGTAACGCGCGACCAATCACTTAGAATCAGTTGTGTCTCCACGCTCCTACCAGTCAGACGTACAATTTTGGGTTTTATTCAGAAAACGGAAACAAACAAAAATGCACTTATAATTAGCGTCAAGCAGAGACACTTGAAATTCCTAGGGCATATAATGAGGAAAGAGAACTTGGCAATTTTAATACTCACAGGATGGATTGAAGACAAGAAGAACAGAGAAAAACAACGCTTAAACTCGCTAGAGAGCTAGAGTGAATAGATAGCGATTTTCTAAGCCCGGCTTAGATGTGGAACAAAGCCGAATGTAAGAGGCACCAAGTGAGGAACGAATTCACTACTCAGTCGTAATTGATCTAGCAAGACAAGCTTTCTAGAGTGAATGGATTACGCAACCCAGTTTGGCAGTGATAGCAAAAAGAAATTAAGAGTTACAAAGGATATAATCGGCAACTTTTTCATATCACCGCAAGCTAGGCCGGAGTGCCACTAGCACGCAAGCGGTTACAAAGAGTGAGAGCAAGTGTAAAGAGGGAGAGGGTTACAAGAGAGTGAAAGTAAGAATAAAGAGGAAGGGGGCTAAAGAGAGTAAAAGTAAAGAGGGTGAGGGTTACAGAGAGTGAATGTAAGAGTAGAGAGGGAGAGGGTTACAGAGAGTGAAAATATGAGTAAAGAGAGAGAGGGTTACAGAGTGAAAGTAAGAGTAAAGAGGGGTTGGGCTAAAGAGAGTGGAAGTAAGAGTAAAGAGGGAGAGTGTTACAGAAAGTGAAAGTAATAGTAAAGAGGGAGTGGGTTATAGAGAGTGAAAGTACGAGTAAAGAGGGTGAGGGTTACAGAGAGTGAATGTAAGAGTAGAGAGGGAGAGGGTTACAGAGAGTGAAAGTAAGAGTAAAGAGGGAGAGGGTTACAGAGAGTGAAACTAAGAGTAAAGACGGAGAGGGTTATAGAGAGTGAAAGTAAGAGTAAAGAGGGAGAGGGTTACAGAAAGTGAAAGTATTAGTATAGAGGGAGAGGGTTACAGAGAGTGAAACTAAGAGTAAAGAGGGAGAGGGTTACAGAGAGTGAAACTAAGAGTAAAGAGGGAGAGGGTTACAGAGAGTGAAACTAAGAGTAAAGAGGGAGAGGGTTACAGAGAGTGAAACTAAGAGTAAAGAGGGAGAGGGTTACAGAGAGTGAATGTAAGAGTGAAGTGGGTTGTTTGAAGAAAGGACAAAGTGGAGAACAGGGA
>OZ038518.1:64569970-64584970 GCA_964036315.1 Acanthosepion esculentum | reverse complement strand
TTTTACTCACTACTTAATAAGTATTAGTAAACAAACAATCAAATTCTCACACAACTAAAGGTACGCAACTCCTACCAATTCTGAACAATAATACAAACAAACTTACGTACACACACTAATAATTGAACTAGCACAAAGGACAATTTTGTATGTAACTGGACACGTAGTTTAATTTTGTGAACAAACCTAAGTAACAATTGCAAACACGTTGAAACATTCACAGTAATATTCTATACAGCCAAATACATCTATTCTCATTTATCCATCAAAGTTCAACTCAATTGTATTCGTGAATTGTATATAAACCAATGTTATTGTTGTACATTTAATGTTTGTCTTTGCTTTCAATCTTCTTGCATGATTTGTTTCTAATATTTTCCTTTAATTGTTGTGGACGAATGTTTTAGAACACCGACACTAAAAATCCTTCTGATCACTATAAAATACATTCACCAGTCTGCAACAATCTGTTAATGCTTTAGAATGTCAATGAAATGTCATAATGAATAAAATACAGGGTTGCTCAGTATTCTGAAGACAATTGCACGACTTTAATAAAAGATGTACGAGTCAAGAAGGAAAGGTTTTATTTCAGGAGATCTTGGCATAAATGATCTTGAGACCCTTCTTGATGACTCTCCATAACTAATTCGCCATTAGCATCTGTAACAGCTTCAATACCATATGTATCCGTAGCTTGCAGTTTACGTAAAATATCAAAGAATTTAAATGAGCACATTTTAACATCCATTATACAGAAACGTAAAATTAACCTTTTAATAGACAAACGGAACTCTGCGTAAAATTAAAAATAAGTCAACAAAATATTGAATATAAAAAAATATAATCTTTATCGGTACTAAAAATGGAAGAAAGTCTTGCCGTTATTTTTAATGTTTATTGATAATTGAAGAAATATATCGAGCGGAACCGACTGGCATCGATTAAGTTATGAAAAAGTATATAATAATCATTATTAATCAACATTATAAAACATCATTAATCATTATTAATCAACAATATGAATCATCTTTGGTAATAAATCATTATTAACCCTCATGGATGATTATTACTCATTATTTATCATCATTAATCAGTATTGATCAGTATTAACCATCAGTGATCGTTATTGATCATTATTAATCATCTTTGATCAATATTAATGGTTTATTATTAATCATAATTGATAATGATTAATCCTCATTAATTATTATTAATCATTACTGATCATTATAAATCATCTGTGATCAAAAGTAAACATTATTGATCATTAGTAATAATCATTGTTTAATATTAATCATTATTGATCATTATTAAGCAATAGTGATCCATATTAATCATTGGTGATCATTGTTAACCATCAGTGATCCTTATTAATCATTATTGTTCATTATTAGTCATCTTTGATCATTATTAATCATCATTGATAATTATTAATCATTATTGATCATTATTAATCATCACTGATCATTATTAATCATTATTGATAAATATTAATCAGTATTAATTATTAATAATCATTACTGATCATTATTAATCATCATTGATCATTATTAATCATCATTGATCATTATTACGTTAGAAAAAATAGAGTTTTAGTTATTTCAGATTACCGAAACAAAATCCCCGTGACACTCACTTCAAATAAATTGCTTTTGTACTGTTCTTTTATATTGCTTGTAATGATGTTTCTGTTCTTGTAAAATAATAAATGATTTCCATGATATGCATCTAAATAGTGCATATAAATTATAACAGATTGTATTTTGTTTCTTTACAGGTAAGTTTTGTATCCATTTCCTCAAGGGATATCCAGAAAACAAGGTTTGTTCCTGTGGTACAATTAGTTAAATTTGTAAGTACTTTTTATCTACAATATTTAACACACACACACACACACACACGCACACACACATATATAGATATATATCTATATATACATAAATATACATATATATATATATATATATATATATATATATATATATATATACATACAAGTAATATATATATATACACGTATCCACGTGTGTATTTGATTGTGTGTACAAAGGAGGAAGCAGAAAGGATACCTTCGAGTGAGAAAATATAGGCGTATATATATATATATATATATATATATATATATATATATATATATATATATATATATATATATATACCTACGATCAAGTATTATATGTGCCTGACGACTTTGGAAACCATGAAACTTTCAGTTGCACTACAAACGTGAGGTATATGTGTATTTATTAATATATACATCATAGCTCTGCTTAAGTACATTGAGCACTATTTTGTTTGAACCATAAATTAAATTAAATAAATATTTATTAGCTTATCTGCGTATGCACGCTATCGCACGCATATACAGTTGCTAATATCTCGTTACTAACTTTATATTCACACTTATATATATATAGATATATATACTTGTATATATATATATATATATATATATATATATATATATATATATATATATATATATATATATATACTTGTTTATACTTATATATATATACTTGTATACGGACACAAGAAAAATGAAATAAAATGTTTAACCCTCCATTACCCAGTTAGTGGTCTTTGACGAAACATGTAGAAAAGAGGGAAAACTGTCCAAATAATCAACATATATATATATATATATATATATATATATATATATATATATATATATATATATATATATATATATATATATATAAGCTCCGTGAAACGTCGAGTAAAACACCAATGCAACTGTAGAAACTTCGTAGGACAAATTTACTTAATAAAATTTACATTTATTTTATACGATATTAATTAAACTCTCCTTAAAGGAGAAATCCTTCCCAAGTCTGTGGAAGTTATCGTCAAGTGTACACCGGGTTTTAACGAATGCGGGTGAGCGGTCATCTCCGTCACATTATAGACCAATCAACCTCCTCAGTGTCAGCAAAATTTTTAAAGATATAATCGACATGAAGTTTGTTGATCAAACTCAATTTGAATTTGTCTTCAGCGACAAACAGTACGGGTTCCGATCGGCTTGCTCAACTGCTGATATCCTAACTGGAGAACATTTGGTCAGTTTTTACACATTTTCTTTCCCAAAAAAGAAAAAAATAAATTGTGTGAGAACATAAGAAAAAATTAATAAAATGTTTAACGCCCCATTACCTAGTTAGTGGTCTTTGACGAAACATATAGAAAAGAGGGAATACTGCCCAAATACTCAACACACACACACATATATATATATATATATATATTTGTAAGCAGATATGTGGATGTAGATCCGACGGTATGATGAAAAATATGGAAATGACAAAACAAAATCCGAATATGCAAGTTTACTGTTTTAATGTTGTTTTACTGTCGACATTCAGACATTTCCGTCTAGTAGACCATCTTCAGGACATTGTTATTAGAAACATACTTAGAATTAGACGATATTTAAGTCAACATGTAGAGACGATAGACACAAGACTAATCAGAAACAGAACAATTGAAATTCTATATATATATATATATATATATATATATATATTATTATTATTATTATTATTATAAAAAGAAAGAACAGTACGATATATAATTCGGTGTTCTTATTGATAGTTTTATTTTTACAAATCTGTGCTCAATGTAAATTTACAGGGCATAAATATTATATATTAACTGATTTAAAATATGGGTTCTCAGCTACACAGGAATTACCATGTTTCAAAAACCGAAGCTAAAACATTCAAATTTAATTATATAATTAAATTAAAAGCACTATTTCTGTTTCATCTTCAATCGAATTTTGGAATAACTTATTTTTAAATTTACTATATATATATATCTGGTGAAATGAATTATTACATGGAGCCTTAAAGTGGTCTGTTTTTCTTTAATATATATATATATATATATATATATATATATATATATATATATATATATATATATATATATATATATATATATATATATATATATATATATGTATGTATGTATGTATATATGTATATATATATGTATGTACATAGTTACGGCCAAAATGTTCACAACGGCATTGTTTTCGTCAGATAAGTAGGTATAAGTTTTTATTAAAGTTGTTTTATATTCTATAATTTTCACAGGCTATAAACACGATATTAATTGTTATTGTCTGCGATTTTGGTGTAATTTGAGATGATAATACAAAAGTTATGGATGATTTAGTCATTTACTGCAAAACCCATGGCGGCCAAAATGATCAGGACGGTTACTTCTACTCCATGTTTTAGTATATTTAACCGGCGAACTCTAATTGTTTTAATTTGTTTACGTGACGGTTCGTTTACTAAACATTAGTAAGAATATATGCAGTGTACTTTGTTAATATAATGCCACTTACTCCGTTACCAATTCGTCAGCAGATTATTAAGCTTCGAAAGAAGGATAATTTAAGTGTTGGGTCTATTGCAAAGATTGTTAACAAGTCAAAAAGTGTTGTTCACAGTATTCTTATACACGCATCTGTGTGTGTGTGTATATATATATATATATATATATATATATATATATATATATATATATATATATATATATATATATATATATATATGTATGTATATATATATGTATATATATATATATGTATATATGTCGAATTAAATATTAAAATAAATCCCCTAATTCTTTAGGAAATTCTGTTTACGTTTCGCATACGAAATCGAGCAGAATATGTGAATGTGAATATTTTGAAGTATATCTGAATGCCAAAGTTGGTCTTCATTTCAAGGGAAAATAGAGGCTAACCCTAACCCTGCCGTTCACTGTCGCCGAGTTGCAAAATGCGCTAGATCAAAATGATTGTTTATTTTTTTACAGGGGTGTAGGGATGCCGCTTCGATCCTTGCCGGAGAGCCCTTTTTCATTATTAAGATTTCCCAATTTAATGAAAATAAAGACAGGGCGTCTATTTCAAATACGAAGTACCTACTATTATCCCCAATTAAATAATAAATGTAGGTGTGTATGTGTGCGATCGACAGGTTAAAACGTTCGCATTCTGAGTATTTATACTGATCAGTGAATACATTTTTTAGTTGTATTTGTTCTTATGATTACAAGGACGTAAAAGAGACACTTAAATACACATAGGAAAAGAGAAGTGGGATTGTTAACATGAATAAGAACTATATTTACATTGTTCAGACTATCATCCTCATTTTTGTCGCCATATTTATTACACCGTTTCGGCCTTTCAGTATCTGTCTATATTTCGGAGATGAGGTATTATGTACACTATTTACATTATTCGGACTATAGTCCTCATCTTTGTTGCCATATTTATTACAAAGTTTCGGCCTTTCAGTATCTGTCTATATTTCTGAGATGAGGTTTTATGTAGACTATTTGCATTATTCGGACTATAGTCCTCATCTTTGTTGCCATATTTATTACAACGTTTCGACCCTTCAGTATCTGTCTACATTTCTGAGATGAGGTATTATGTACACTATTTACATTATACGGACTATTGTCCTCATCTTTGTTGCCATATTTATTACAACGTTTTGGCCCTTCAGTATCTGTCTACATTTCTGAGATGAGGTATTATGTACACTATTTACATTATTCGGACTATTGTCCTCATCTTTGTCGCCATATTTATTACAACGTTTCGGCCCGTCAGTATCTCTCTATATTTCTGAGATGACGTATTATGTACACTATTTACATTATTCGGACTATTGTCCTCATGTTTGTTGTCATATTCACTACAACGTTTCGGCCTTTCAGTATCTGTCTATATTTCTGAGATGAGATATTATGTACGCTATTTACATTATTCGGACTATTGTCCTCATCTTTTGTCACCATATTTATTACAACGTTTCGGCCTTTCAGTATCTGTCTATATTTCTGAGATGAGGTATTATGTACACTATTTACATTATTCGGAGTATTGTCCACATCTTTGTTGCCATATTTATCACAACGTTTCGGCCCTTCAGTATCTGTCTATATTTCTGAGATGAGGTATTATGTACACTATTTACATTATTAGGAATATTGTCCTCATCTTTGTTGCCATATTTATCACAACGTTTCGGCCCGTCAGTATCTGTCTATATTTCTGAGATGAGGTATTATGTACACTATTTACATTATTCGGACTATTGTCCTCATCTTTTGTCGCCATATTTATTACAACGTTTCGGCCTTTCAGTATCTGTCTATATTTCTGAGATGAGATATTATGTAAGCTATTTACATTATTCGGACTATTGTCCTCATCTTTTGTCGCCATATTTATTACAACGTTTCGGCCTTTCAGTATCTGTCTATATTTCTGAGATGAGGTATTATGTACGCTATTTACATTATTCGGACTATTGTCCTCATCTTTTGTCGCCATATTTATTACAACGTTTCGGCCTTTCAGTATCTGTCTATATTTCTGAGATGAGGTATTATGTACGCTATTTACATTATTCGGACTATTGTCCTCATCTTTTGTCGCCATATTTATTACAACGTTTCGGCCTTTCAGTATCTGTCTATATTTCTGAGATGAAGTATTATGTACGCTATTTACATTATTCGGACTATTGTCCTCATCTTTGTCGCCATATTTATTACAATGTTTCGACCCTTCAGTATCTGTCTATATTTCTGAGAAGAGGTATTATGTACGCTATTTACATTATTCGGACTATTGTCCTCATCTTTGTCGCCATATTTATTACAATGTTTCGACCCTTCAGTATCTGTCTATATTTCTGAGATGAGGTATTATGTACGCTATTTACATTATTCGGACTATTGTCCTCATCTTTGTTTCCATATTTATTACAACGTTTCGGCCTTTCAGTATCTGTCTATATTTCTGAGATGAAGTATTATGTACGCTATTTACATTATTCGGACTATTGTCCTCATCTTTTGTCGCCATATTTATTACAACGTTTCGGCCTTTCAGTATCTGTCTATATTTCTGAGATGAGGTATTATGTACACTATTTACATTATTCGGACTATTGTCCTCATCTTTTGTCGCCATATTTATTACAAAGTTTCGGCCCTTCAGTATCTGTCTATATTTCTGAGATGAGGTATTATGTACGCTATTTACATTATTCGGACTATTGTCCTCATCTTTTGTCGCCATATTTATTACGACGTTTCGGCCTTTCAGTATCTGTCTATATTTCTGAGATGAGGTATTATGTACGCTATTTACATTATTCGGACTATTGTCCTCATCTTTTGTCGCCATATTTATTACAACGTTTCGGCCTTTCAGTATCTGTCTATATTTCTGAGATGAGGTATTATGTACGCTATTTACATTATTCGAACTATTGTCCTCATCTTTGTTTCCATATTTATTACAACGTTTCGGCCTTTCAGTATCTGTCTATATTTCTGAGATGAGGTATTATGTACGCTATTTACATTATTCGGACTATTGTCCTCATCTTTTGTCGCCATATTTATTACAACGTTTCGGCCTTTCAGTATCTGTCTATATTTCTGAGATGAGGTATTATGTACGCTATTTACATTATTCGGACTATTGTCCTTATCTTTTTTCGCCATATTTATTACAACGTTTCGGCCTTTCAGTATCTGTCTATATTTCTGAGATGAGGTATTATGTACGCTATTTACATTATTCGGACTATTGTCCTCATCTTTTGTCGCCATATTTATTACAACGTTTCGGACTTTCAGTATCTGTCTATATTTCTGAGATGAGGTATTATGTACACTATTTACATTATTCGGACTATAATATTACCATGAAATACAAAAAAAATTAGGAAAAAAATTACCAGCAAATAGAAAAAAAATAGTAAAAAATTGACAAGAAATACAAAAACAAAAATTAGTAAAAAAATTAGCAGCAAATACAAAAAAAATATTTTAAACAATTGCAGGCAAATACAAAAAAAATTAATAAAAAAAAATTACCTAGAAATACAAAAACGAAAATTAGTAAAAAATAATTACCAGCAAATTCCCAAAAATAGTAAAAAAATTGCAGCCAAATACAAAAAAAAAATTTTTTAAATTCCCAGGAAATACAAAAACAAATTAGTAAAAAAAATTACCAGGAAATACAAAAAAAAAATAGTAAAAAAATTAGCAGCAAATACAAAAAAATAGTAAAAAAATTACCAACAAATACAAAAAATTAGTAAAAAAAGTTACCAGGAAATACAAAAAAAAATTAGTAAAAAAATTACCAGGAAATACAAAAAAAAATAGTAAAAAAATTAGCAGCAAATACAAAAAAATAGTAAAAAAATTAGCAGCAAATACAAAAAAATAGTAAAAAAATTAGCAGCAAATACAAAAACAAATTAGTAAAAAAAATTACCAGGAAATACAAAAAAGAAATGAAAAAAAACTAGCAATATTTTTTTAAAATTACTAACAATAGATTTTTGGAAAAGAAATCACTAATGCTCCCAAGAAAATTTAATTTGGGCATTAAATGACCCATAAGGTGTTGATATGCCACTAAACAAACAACGCTCCGCCAAAATTTAAATGTTTTGTCAATCAGCATCTTCTGTCTTCCTTAAAAACTCTTTTATTGTCTTTCCTCCCCATTACTGTTTTCTTATTCTGTTCCTCTCATTTAGAAACCCCTTGGGTCTTAGTGGCATTGTCGCTTTGTTTGGTGGAGAATTTTTTTTTTTTTTAAATAGCCATTGTGTTCTCTTTTATGTCGCGATCTATTGAATCTGTTTTTTTTCTTTTGTAAGTTTTTGTTTTTTACAGAAGATTTTATGAAGGATATACAGGCAATATATTTAAGAGACGACATATTTAAAGCAAATGAAACTTTCTGGTCCGTTGATGCGTTTTGTTCCGAACAATGAAATTGATGACAGCAATCTGAAAAATACAGAGAATCACGTAAGCCTTTTTCAAAGTACGCGTGTACCGAAGACAATGGCGGACAAAATTGAAAACATATGCGCATGCGCACTGACGGGTTTATTTTAAAAACATGAAGAATTAACGCACGCGCAGTTGTACAAAACGAGTGATCTTAAATGAAGCCCGAATTAAAGCTTTTGTTTCAATCAATTAAACAACCCAAAAAATGTCAGTAGATTATTGGACTGAAGAAACAGAGGTCATTTTCAATGCCAGACTACATATTTAATGTCCATCGGCATACAATAAAAAAAGAGAAACCTATCTCTATATGACTTCTCGTTTTCATCGTCTTTCTGCTGCAGGTACCAGAGCTTGCTCCTGATCTTTGTGTACAGTGGGGAGGTACTGCTTAAGGAGTGAACCGCGTGAACTGGAATGGTATACAAATAGCCAGCATTTTTACATTTATATCAAGGAAGACAAAGTGAATGATTTATTAATTAGCAGCCAAAAATTAACGAAGACTTTAAAGATAAAAAGTATTTTAGTGGTGGGAGTGGAGAGAGAAACAGGGTAAGGAGAACAGAGAGAGTGTGCGGAGAAGAGCGAGAAAGATAAAGATGTATCAGCGAATAAGAAAGAGGGAGTGGAAGAGAAGAAGAAGAAGAAGAAGAAGAAGAAGAAGAAGAAGAAGAAGAAGAAGAAGAAGAAGAAGAAGAAGAAGAAGAAGAAGAAGAAGAAGAAGAAGAAGAAGAAGAAGAATTCATGGATGACAGAGAGTCGGAAAAAGAGGTCAAGAAGTTACAGACGACGAAAGAGAGATAAAAATGAGGAAGAGAGAGAAAGAAGGATTGTCAGAGAGAGTATGTGTGTGTGAGAGAGAGAGAGAGAGATTGATAAAGAGTATGGGGGAGAGCGTGAGAAAATGATACAAAAGAGGGGAGAGCAATACAAACGCAAAGGAGAGAGAGGGAATGATAGGAAAAAAGGAAGCCATTAAAAGAGAGAGATAGAGAGAGATAAAGAATATAGGGAGGGCGTATGAAAATGATACAGAAGTGTGAGAAACAGAGTGATAAACATAGAGAGTAGAGATAGAGTGAGAAGGAAAGTATGTCAATGAGAGAGAGAGAAAGAGAGAGAGAGAAATAGTTTAAGTGAAAGTGAGAAAGAGAGTAAAAAATAAAGAGTGTATGGTGTAGATCATGAGAAAACGATAAAGAAGTGTGCGGTGACAAAGAGAGAAAGAGTGAAGAGAATGAGAGAGAAAGAAATCTAAAAGAGAGATGGGGAGAGGGTGAGGAAATGACACAGAAGAGTGGGGTACACAAAACGATACCGAATTCAGAGAGAGAAAGAGAAAGAGAAAATAGGTCAGTGAGATATAGAGAAAGAGAGAGAGAAGGAGAGAAAGAAAGAGATGATAATTAGAAAATAATAAAGAATAGTAAGGAGAAAGAGAGATAAAGAGTTCAGGAAAGTGAGAGAGTGCGGGGGGATATAGATAGAGAAAGTGAGTGGGTAAGGAGAGAGAAAGAGAGAGAGAAAGAGAGAGAGAGAGAGAGAGACGAGAGATCATTTCGAGGAAGTCGATAGAGTAGTCGCTGTTTTTTGCTGAAATCCGCGCAAATTTAAAGATTTGCAAATGAGATGCATTTTTTAATGGTGACTATGTCCAGTAAAGCTTTTAAAGAAATTTGGTTCGATGCCAAAAGAAGAAAGAACAAAAGAAAGACAAGAAAGTTACAGAAAGGAAAGGATGTTAAAGAGGAAGAAAGTTAAATGATTGGAAAGATAGAAGGGGGGGTTGGAGGGGAATGGAAATAAAGTGAAGAGGAATGGAAAGAAAGAAAGAAAGAAAGAAAGAAAGAAAGAAAGAAAGAAAGAAAGAAAGAAATATTAATAAAGGAATGAAACAATGAAGAAAGAACAATAGTGAGAAAAATGAAAGAAAGAAAGAAAGAAAGAATAAAAGAAACAATTGGAAAGAAAGAAAGAATAAAAGAAACAATTGGAAAGAAAGAAAGAAAGAAAGAAAGAATAAAAGAAACAATTGTAAAGAAAGAAAGAAAGAGAGAGAGAGAGAGAAAGAAATGTATATTAATAAAGGTATGAAACAATGAAGAAAGAACAGTAGTGAAAAAATGAAAGAAAGAATAAAAGAAACAACTGGAAAGAAAGAAAGTAAGAAAGAATAAAAGAAACAATTGGAAAGAAAGAAAGAAAGAAAGAATAAAAGAAACAATTGGAAAGAAAGAAGGAAAGAATAAAAGAAACAATTGGAAAGAAAGAAAGAAAGAAAGAATAAAAGAAACAATTGTAAAGAAAGAAAGAAAGAGAGAGAGAGAGAGAGAAAGAAATGTATATTAATAAAGGTATGAAACAATGAAGAAAGAACAGTAGTGAAAAAATGAAAGAAAGAATAAAAGAAACAACTGGAAAGAAAGAAAGAAAGAAAGAAAGAAAGAAAGAAAGAAAGAATAAAAGAAACAACTGGAAAGAAAGAAAGTAAGAAAGAATAAAAGAAACAATTGGAAAGAAAGAAAGAAAGAAAGAATAAAAGAAACAATTGGAAAGAAAGAAAGAAAGAAAGAATAAAAGAAACAATTGTAAAGAAAGAAAGAAAGAGAGAGAGAGAGAGAAAGAAATGTATATTAATAAAGGTATGAAACAATGAAGAAAGAACAGTAGTGAAAAAATGAAAGAAAGAATAAAATAAACAATTGGAAAGAAAGAAAGAAAGAAAGAATAAAAGAAACAATTGTAAAGAAAGAAAGAAAGAGAGAGAGAGAGAGAAAGAAATGTATATTAATAAAGGTATGAAACAATGAAGAAAGAACAGTAGTAAAAAAATGAAAGAAAGAATAAAATAAACAATTGGAAAGAAAGAAAGAAAGAATAAAAGAAACAATTGGAAAGAAAGAAAGAAAGAAAGAAAGAATAAAAGAAACAATTGTAAAGAAAGAAAGAAAGAGAGAGAGAGAGAAAGAAATGTATATTAATAAAGGTATGAAACAATGATGAAAGAACAGTAGTGAAAAAATGAAAGAAAGAAAGAAAGAAAGAATAAAAGAAACAATTGGAAAGAAAGAAAGAAAGAAAGAAAGAGGGAAAGAAATGTTTATTAATAAAGGAATGAAACAATGAAAAACGAAAAAGAAAATGAATGAAAAAGGAATGAATAAGAAAGAAATTAATGAAAATGTAACAATAAACAATGAATAACAGAAAGAGAGAAAAATTGATGAAAGAAAATAAGAGAGGAAGACAGAAAGAGAGAAAGTCATGTGAATGAATAAAGAAGAAGGAAATTTAGAAGAGAAATGGGGATAGAAGATGCAAGTGACAAACACAAAGAAAACAAAACAAAACGAGAAAGAAAAAGAAAAAAGGAAGATGAAAAAATATTGAATAAATAACTACGAATGCCAAGATCCAGAAAGAAAGAAAGAAGGGCAAATAAATAAATCAAAGAACGAAAGAAAAAAAGGAAGGCGAATAAATTCATGAATATAAGAAAAAAAAAAAAACTAAATAAATTGAGAAACCGTAATAAAAAGAAATAAAGAAAGAAAGAATAAATGAAAGAAAGAAAATAGGCTTTTCTAAATGAAAACAAAGGAAACGGAAAAAACGACATAATGTTAATTATGATAAAAAAAATTGTAACAGCCAGACAAATATCTTTGTGTTTCATTTAAACGGCTTCATTCTGATCGCTCCTATTTTAGAGATCGATCTCATTTGGCGAGCAAGACTTGCTAACGAGCAAGTGTGAAAGAGACAAACACACGTCGGGAGAATAAATGATAGGATGGGACTCATATAGATAGAGGAGAGAGAGAGATTGATAGGAACAGACTGAGATAAACAACCGTCTGTAATATATATATATATATATATATATATATATATATATATATATATATATATATATATATATATATATGAAGAAATATAGTCTTAAGGTGTGCTATATTTATGGGATATATATATATATATATATATATATATATATATATATATATATATGTATCCTCCTGAAAAATTAATTCTGTTGAGCTCTCGTGAGATAAAGTGTGAGTTTTTAAACATTTACTACAATTGCTAATAATAGCAACAATTGAGAAAGATAAATAGGTCGATCGATAGAATATAAAGAACATGATTCATACATATATATACATATATATATATATATATATATATATATATATATATATATATATATATATATATATATATATATATATACAAGTGTGGGATTGGTATATACGGAGTAAATTCCAATAACCAAAAATTATTATTATTTAAAGAGTGCTCAATACAGAGTAGAGCAGATATAATCATTTATTTAAATATTATAACATAAATATGTTATAAAATCACTACAAAAATAGCCATTTCGTTTCGACACATTCAACATCATCACTTGATAAGACACTGCATGTGTCGAAACGGAATGGCTATTTTTGTAGTGATTTTATAACATATTTATTTTATAATATTTAAATAAATGATTATATATATATATATATATATATATATATATATATATATATATATATATATATATATATGGACAGAGAGAGAAAAAATAAATCTCGTTTGGAAACAGTGAGAAAGAAGTCAAACTGAAAGTGAACTCTGGTCTCTCGTCTACAGCCTCGGGTGAATGTCTTTAGTTAATGACAGATAAGATTACCTTAGCCATGAAATGGAATACCTTTAATCAATCATCGACAGTAAAATCAGTCAGTGGATGAAATCAATCAACATTTAACCTGTCGTGTGCATCCTAACGCGGCTGGCACGCAGAATACTGCGGAATCGTGTACATGAAAATCTCCTCAGGTTTACGTGCCTTTTCTCATGGTATTGCTTTCTCTCAATCTCTAGCCCGCGTCTTTATCACCCTTAAGCGTGGAGGCCCCAGTGATAATCGAAAACACTATAGTCTATTGTTTCATCACTCTTTTCCCCCATTTTTTGAGCTGAGGTACTGTATTCTTTTTGATTGTGATGTGACACTATGAGTTGGATATATGCGCACGCGTGTGTGTGTGTGCGCGCCCGCACATCTCTGTGTGTGTATATATACACCCCCACATCTGTGTGCGTGTGCGCGCGCACACATATGTGCGAGAAGATTAGTTAGATTTGACCTGGGTATCAAACTTCAAGACCCAATGACTAGATTAGGAATCTAGATAAAAACATATTTTGGACATATGGCCAAAAGGATAGATGAGTGTTAAGTACTTGTCAAAATACGAAAACATAAAAGGGTCTGAATTTAATGTCGGAGTCAGCTAGGCTAAGAAATATTTTTATGTCCACTTTCTTCAAAGAGAGAAATGGTCATGAAAAAGTTATGGGTTTATTCGTGGGTGTCCCTTGTCCGGAAATGATGAAAGAGGATTCTGCATATATACGGGAGCGCCTTGGTCCCACGGCAGTTAGACTTAGTTTAGGTTCGAGGAAGGTTGATTTAGGCCGAAGCACGTAACATCGAAGAGCGACCCATTAGCAGCCGGACATTGTTAGTTAAGATATATATTTTTCTTTCGCCAGCCGAGAATCAGCCCAGAGTTATCATCCACAAAAAGGTCACACGCCTTCCCTCCTCTTTTCGTCCTACCCAAGTTTGTAGTTGTGTTTTTCTTTTGCCTGTGAGCCTGCCTCTCGCTCGATCCGCCGCACAGAAATTCTACGACGTGGGGTCTATATCTTTGTGCAACGAGTTGCAGAGGTGGGTAGTCTCACAGTGATATATATTCTATTTCTTCTCGTTAGCCTGTGTTTATTTTTATTTTTATACACAAAGAGACACGTATACAGGCACAAAAACACATAGAAGAGTTAAAGTTGTCCAATAATCTGAAGTTCTAGCGAAATGGAATGGTAATACTAATGGTAACATTCCTTATGCGAAAATATTTGGCATTCTCTGAGCAGGGAGAGACACTTTCCGTTAAAATTAATAAATCATTCCTCTTAACATATTATTTAAAAAAATAGAAAGATCATTCTTTCAATATTTGATTGGGGTTTCCTTCCTAATCTTTTGTTTAAAGTCGTGTAGAATGTCAACATTTTGATTATATCATCATTTTTCACTATTTTAGTTGCTTCTTGTGCTGAAAG
>OZ038518.1:64542470-64564970 GCA_964036315.1 Acanthosepion esculentum | reverse complement strand
CTGTGTCAGTCAGCAAACACTTCCTGAGATCAATGGTGAAAAAATGCTTTGAGCGGGTATAGCCTGAGTTTCTTAGCAAAGGCCACCCTGCATTGAACATTGTAAATTGGCGCAACACAATCTTAAAGAACTGTACCAAATAAGAAAACACATCACTTGAGGACTACCAACAGCAGAAACAACTAAAATGGATAGCATTATATAAATCTAAGAGAAAATATTGCCATAATTCAAATGCTAGCATTACACAACACACTCAATGATCTATCACGACTTCCACGTAAAGAGCTCGGACGGACTATATTCCTTGGTTCCGCCAGGACTACCCTTCACGTCTAGGACCCGACAGGTCTAACCTTCACGTTTAGGACCCACCATGCAAAGCACATTGGAGCAAACCCCATTCCCTCCTCATTCTATCGGTGAGAAGTAATTCCACTTGTACAGCTTCTTCCGCGAACTACTGATTTGTGGAACCGACTCCCACGAGGATGCTACCCTGATCACTATATCTTAACCTATTCATGACTAGGGTTAACCGTTATCTTCCGCCCCCATCCGTATAAACCGCATCTCTTACTCTGTAGCCCTCTACCTGCTTTGTGGAACCGACTCCCACGAGGATGCTTCCCCGATAACTACCACCTTAAGTAAAAAGACGATAGTACCAACTGTCACACGATATTTGAAAATGATGAAACCAACTGAGCACAAAAAACGAACCTCTTGGATAATGACTTGTCAAAGACAAATGTTCTCAGATACTGAACAATTTCAATGACGTGATAATGTCATTCTAGGTACCATTTTTAGGTTTTGTTTTCTAACCTTCTATACAGGTTATTAGCCTGCGCTCGGGAAAATCATTACATGGATTGTCTGAATTTACAAATCTGCTGTTAGAAGCAGATGCACACTTTCACCGTTCTTATTCAGTTCTTCTATCAAATCGTGCACAAATTTGCGACTCTCCCCAAATCGTCACGGTATCTTCATTTTGAACAATCTTCACATAAGATTTTTTGTTAATCTGCTGATCGAAATCTTTTTCACGCGTTTCCCACCAACATTATAACATGAACGCGTACAACTTCCTCTGCTGCTCGGCAACGAATGACTCAACAGGTCTACGTCTTCAGACTACGAGCATTCCTGGAATTATATTGTCACACTTCGTTTATATATATATATATATATATATGTGTGTGTGTGTGTGTGTGTGTGTGTGTGTGTGTGTGTGTGTGTGTGTGTGTATGCATATATATATATATATATAGAGAGAGAGAGAGAGAGAGAGAGAGATAGATAGAGAGAGAGAGATAGATAGATGTATAGGTAGATATGAAAAGAAGTACATATATATATATATATATATATATATATATATATATATATATATATATATATATATATATATATATATATACCCAAGTGTGGGATTGGTATATACGGAGTAAATTCCAATAACCAACAATTATTATTCTTTAAAGAGTGCTCAATACAAAGTAGAGCAGGTATAATCATTTATTTAAATATTATAACATAAATGTCGAAACGAAATGGCTATTTTGTAGTGATTTTATAACATATTTATGTTATAATATTTAAATAAATGATTATATATATATATATATATATATATATATATATATATATATATATATATATATATATATGTATATATATATATATATATGAAATATATTTACTGTTTGTTCCTAAATTTGATTACATATAAATCATTTTTTGTATCTTCTTATATGCACCTATATTTAAATTAAAATTACCCAAATTAGAAAATAATTGTGAGTGAGACTAAAATTTGTGATACAAATATATATATATATATATATATATATATATATATATATATATATATATATATATATATATGTGTGTGTGTGTGTTTGTGTGTGTGTGTGTGTGTGTGTGTGTGAGAGAGAGAGAGAGAGAGAGAGATAGAGAGAGATAGATAGATAGATAGAGAGAGATAGAGAGAGAGAGAGAGATGAGCCGAAAAGTTTGGGGGCTATACTCCATTCTCAAAACCTGACAAAATGAAGTGTTTTCAACCCCACCGCGTATATTTAATTGCTGTAACGCATCTTTTATCGTCCGTCTTCTTCTTCTTCTTCTTCTTCTTCTTCTTCTTCTTCTTCTTCTTCTTCTTCTTAATCTTCTTCTTCTTCTTTGTCTTCTTCTTCTCCTTCTTTTTCTGAATCTTCCGAATCTTCTTCTTCTTCTTCTGAATCTTCCGAATCTTCTTATTCGACACGACTTTATTGATTGAGGCTGAAATGTCAAAGAGTGATAAATATGATAGAGAGAAAGAGAGTGCGAGCGAGAGAGAGCGAGAAAGAGGGAGAGTGAGAGTGATAGAAAGGAATAGGAAATTAGAGAGAGAGTACATCAAGGAGAAAGGGAAAGGGGGCGGTGAATGAAATGCGCGTTGGTGAGAGACAAGTGCTACTACTGAAATCGCTTATTGGCCTCGATATGAAATCTGGTAGAAATCGTGAGTCGGTGCAAGGCCGACATGTATAGAAAATCAATCCCTCATGTCAATACCGTTTTTCACACATACAAAAAAACGGCACGCACACGCACATGCACATACATATTCGAATCTCCTGTCGTATTCGACGTATGAGGGTCAAACAGCTCAGTTCCTAGGAACCGAGAACCAGATACCAGCACATATGATTTGATTAAAGTGGTGAAGGCTTTGTGCAGAATCAACCACACTTTTTGAAGGGCCGAATACAGAGACCTGGTGCACTGCGTGCCAAAATGTCCCCAAACAACCATCCGGAGGTTTTGTATTCGGAGTTGTCTTTCTCCTAGACTAGTTGACATCCAAGGCTACAGAACCCAGTCTGTCCTGCTATTTACCCATAGATGGGGGGAGCAGAATAGGATTCATACCTTTCTCAAGAATATTAGCACCTAAGTGAATATAATGGACGCGGGTAGAACTCGAACTCAGCTCTCCGATTGCTCAATCCAAGCCGCTATATATATAAAATATATATATATAAAATACATTACGTACCCATCCATATATATATTACAACTTCTTTTTCTTTTTTTCTCTCTTTTTCTTTTTCTTTTTATGCTTTTTGGTATATCCCCCTCCCATATCAAGATATAACTTCCGTTAACAGATTGTCTAGATTTCAGCGAAAATTTAAATTTGAAACAATAGAAATGTTACATCTAACTCAATGCTGTCTCTCTACGTAATAAAGGATTCAGTTCGACATTCCAACCACCTGAAGAAATCCGGAGCGTACAACAGCCGAAATGTTGTGATAAATATGGCGACAAAGATGAGTATGGTAGTCCGAATAATGTATAAAGGAAACAAATGGTAATAGCATTACCAATATTGATAAGGATAAAAGATATTAGACTTTGATCTCAGCCCGATGACCAGGGATTTAAGGAAAAAGTAGGACTGGCAAATTGGTTAATAAATGTCGAATATTTCCTTATAATCAGGCAATATTGCCATTAAAGATGAGGAAAAAAGATGCTACAATTTAATCCCAGCCCCATGGTTAGGGAATGAAGAATGAACTCGAGAAGCAGTAGTTACTCGGTCACTGTATGTAGAATGTTTCCTTATAAGTAAACGGATAATATTGCCAGTAATATTTAGCCCCTCCCACACGAGTAGCACGGTCATTGATTCTCAATGTTTGTACACATTCGTATTATTATTACTATTAGAATGGTAAAGACGATAGTTGCTGCCAAGTAATAGTGTCACCGAAATACTTCAGAACACTGCACAATATCTTAATTAATATTTTTAATTGTTTTCACATCAGTTGTACCTAGTGGATTATTCTGGCGATCAATTTTTAATTCATCAAATCAGAAGCGGGAAATTTTTTTCGAGTTGCTATGTAATATCATTACTCGTCTGTGGCAGTGAATGCTTGACAATTTCCTCTTAGATGAAGAGAAGACCAGAAGTCATTTATTATAAGAGAACAGTGTATGGCGATCAGCAACATGAGGTCGACATATTAAAAGGGCTGAAATAAAACAAGTGCGGAATTTTAACTATCGGGCAAGTGATCTAGCAGACGAAGGAAAATGGGACAGAAACTAAACACTATGAAGAAAAAAATAAAATATCTTTGGAAAAAAAAAAGGATGCTGAACTGCTGTGTAATATCAATTCTCGTTTATAGCAGTGGATGGTGGATAATTTCTTCACAGATGAAGCGGAGACGTGGTTCAGCACGGATGGTGATTTGATTTTGAATTGCCTGTTCAACGGCATATCGACTCCTCATGGGTCATTTAATGCTGAAATTTAATTTTCTTGGGAGGTTGAAGTAATAAAAATGTTATTCTGTTTTCACAATCGAATACATGGCGGATGATACTCAGCTTTTGTGCATATACATGTTTGTGTAGACATGATTACTAGAGACGGTGATACGTATGTTTTATGTTGTAGTTTTATTGACAGTTAGGCCGAGTGGTGAGAACGTTTGCATTCTGACCATGAGACCCGTGTTCGAATCTCACCATAGTCGATTTGTCAGGAAGGAGACTTCCTGATATTATCAGACTGGATGGGTAGATCGTATCGTGGCCGACGACATGAGCGTGAAAGCTTTTGTCAAATTGTTAATCACGCTAGATAACACCCTTTTCCCCCAGAAACTGTAACTAAGGTCTGTTCAGCATAGTTGCAGTATAATCCAAAGGTGGGCTCTGTGGGTGTTGAATAAATACAAATGCGCCTGAGTAAGCGTCTGCAATAGGGATTGGCTAGACAGTAGTAGACAGCTATCCTCGAATACGAGTGGCCAGCTATATAATATATATAGTTTGGAATACCGTTTGATTTAAGAAATTGTCGGATATTGCATGCCTTAATATTATGAAAGAGTTCTTTCATGTTGGTTATTTGTTAGTATTTTAAATGGATTTAGTTGAAGTCACTACAATTTGTTAGTATCTGCGTATCGTTGGTAATTTTACCATAAATATGTATTCTTGGTACATTTTATTAAAAAAAATGGTTGCTGGTATTTTTACTATAAAAATGCACTTTTATACTTTCATAGTATTTGTGGTTCACTATTTGCCAATAGCTAGGATCCTAATGTTGTTCCGCGCTCCTCAAAACTTCCAATCTTTCGATCGGAGGACTTGCTGCCGAATTTAGTTTATCGTCATACCCAAGACTAAAACGCTGCTGAGAATACCATGGATAGACTATGTGAGGAACGAGGAAGTTTTAATGAAAAAGGAAACAAAATGGATAATTCTAGTTGAAAGATTGCTAGATTTTTTTATATAATAATAATAATAATTTAGGGATACAAGTCTTACTAATTAACCCATAACTGGGGGAGAATAGGTGGTTTCATGCCTTTTGCTAGGGTATTTACGTGTAAGTGAATATAACGAATCCAACCTGTCATCCATGGATGACAGAACAAAGAATGAGAAGGACAGTAAAAACAAAAAACATCATAGCTAAGAGCCACAATGGATAGGAAGTTGTGGAGAGGATAGTAAGGGAATGTGAGGGGTAGCAAGTTTATATATTTTAATTAGAGCTACAAAGGACAGGAAATTGTGGAGAGCCATGACCAATCTATTAACGAGCATGTGTAACTTGATTGCAGAACAGAAAATGGGAGGGATAGTAACGGGACATATTACGTAGAGCTACAAATTATAGGAAATTGTGGAGAGCCATGATCAATCTATTAACGAGCATGTGTAATTTGATCGTAGAACAGGAAATGGGGGGTTGGAAGGAAACATATTACTTAGAGCTACAAAGGATAGGAAATTGTGGAGAGCCATGACCAACCTACTTAACGAGCTTGTGTAACTTGATTGCAGAACAAGGAATGGGAGGAATCTTAAGTGGACAAACATTACTTAAAGTTACAAAAAGATAGGAGGTTGTGGAGAGCTATGATCTACTTAACGAGTATGTGTAAATAGATGACAGAACAGGGAATGTGAAGGATCGTAATTAGACAAACATTGCTTATAGCTACAAAGAGAGAGATCCATCTTCTGTTTGTCTCAAGGTTCTTGATAAGATCCAGAGACGTATATGCAATGTAATTGGCCCTGATCTGACATCTCGTCTGCAGTCGCTCTCTCACAGACGTGCCGTCGTTTCCCTCTGTCTTTTTTACAAATACTTTCATGGAAACTGCTCCTGCTTTCACTCGTTCCCAGACTTCATGAATTGAAGCGTTCTACTAGGCTGGCATCACGCTCTCACCCTTTCACTGTCGAAACTGTTAAATGTAGCTGTTTCTTCTACTCCAATAGCTTCATGTCTCGCGCTTCTCACCTGTGGAACTCCCTCCCCTTTTCTTGTTTCCTTGATAGCTATAATCTCTAACTATTCAAATGTAAGGTCAACCGACGTCTCCAGATGCCTTGATCTATCCCCTATCCTTCTCTTCATCCTTTCCTCTATCACTCCTATTTGGTCTCACTCCAATTCTCTGTAACCCCTTGCGTGCTAGTGGCTTCCCGTCCGTAAAAAAAAACTACTTAACGTGCGTTTTTAAATTAATGATAGATCAAAGTATAGGGAGGACAGTAAAAACAAACAAAATCATAGCTAAAGAGCTACAATGAATAGGAAGTTGTGGAGAGCCTTGACACACAAGAGAAGAAGAATCGTAATTCCAGTGAATTCTTTTAACACTGCTTTATGTCAGGTTTTCTCAGGACGCTGTTAAATTTCTTATTTCCGAGATAGCTCGAACGAACTTCTGCTATTTTTCGAATTTATTTTTCGTTTTTAATCTGTAATCCTATATTAGAGCAAAATCCACAATTTGGTAAGTCTTCTTTTGTCTTTATGTACATCTCCCACATCGATTCTTCGCAATTGGATGGCACATTATAAAGGAAAGTCAATGTGCTTTTTTTTTCTATTTTTAATTTTATATTCTCGGACAGTTTCTGGTTTGTAATCGTACCATTAGTTTCCATATTTGATAGCAAATCATTTACGCAGATCCTTGTGTATGATTCTACCTACTATATCAAACCTGTTCTTCTATCCATCATGGCTACTCAGCATACATTCAATTGTCTGACTTGCGCTCTCATTATATTCTTCGGAAAGGCGTGGGCCATTATTTCTGTTTTCAGATATGTCGACGGAAAGATCTTCCGTTTCTGCCTCTCCTTCGTCTCTGTATGCTTTACAACGAATAATAAACTGACTGGAATTCATGCTAAACCATTCCATTTGAGTCTTTGATAAGTGCCACTGATTCATTGTAAATTTCTCAAGAGATACAAATAAAGGTACTCGATTCTATCTTGATTTCTGTTACAGCGTCTAATGGCATTGATGAAAACGTGAGAGCTTCTTTCTGTTTATCTCCTTGTCGTGAAATTACGAGGCCATTAAACTGCAGTCGTTTAGTCATAATCCGAAATGGAAAGCGAAAAGCACCCAAATTCTTGCGTGCATTAAATATGCAGGCAATCTGTAAATGTTTCTTCTTCTTCTTCTTTTCTTCATCCTCTCTTTTTCTCCTCTCTTTTCTTCTTCCTCTTCTTCCACTTCTTCTTGTTTTCTTCTTCTTCTCCTTCTTCTTCTTCTTCTTCTTCTTCTTTTTCTTCTTCTTCTTCTTCTTCTTCTTCTTCTTCTTCTTCTTCTTCTTATTATTATTATTATTATTATTATTATTATTATTATTATTATTATTTTCTTCATCCTCTCCTTTTCTTCTTCATTCTTATTCTTCTTGTTTTCTTCATCCACTCTTTTTTTCTTCTTCCTCTTCTTCTTCGTCTTCTTCTTCTTCTTCTTCTTCTTCTTCTTCTTCTTATTATTATTATTATTATTATTATTATTATTATTATTATTATTATTATTTTCTTCATCGGCTCCTTTTCTTCTTCTTCTTTTCTTCATCTTCTCCTTTTCTTCTTTATCTTCTCCCTTTCTTCTTCATCTTCTTCATCTTCTTCCTCGTCTTCTTGTTTTCTTCATTCTCCCTTTTTCTTCTTGTTTTTCATCTTCTTCTTGTTTTTCATCTCGTTTTCTTTTTCTGCTTCTTCTTTATCTTCTTCTTCTTCTTCTATTACTTCTTCTTCTTCTTCTTCTTCTTTTTATTATTATTATTATTATTTTCTTCATCCTCTCCTTGTCGTCTTCTTTTCTACATCCTCTCCTTTTCTTCTTTTTCTTCATCTTGTTCTCGTTTTTTTCTTCTTCTTCAACTCCTTCTTTTTCAACTCCTTCTTCTTTTCTTACTCCTACAGATCCTTCTGCTTCTTCTTCAAATCCTCCTCCTTATTCTTCTTCAAATCCATATTCTTCAAATCTTTCTTCTTCCTCTTTTTCTTCAAACCCTTCTTGTTGTTCTAAAAGTTTTTCTTCTTGTTCTTCTTCAAATACTCCTCCTTCTTCTTCTTCAAAACCTTCAAATTTTTCGTCAAACCCTTCTTCTTCATATTATTCTTTCTTTTCTTTTTCTTCCTCTTCTTCTTCTTAAATTTTCTTCTTCTTCTTCTTCTTCTTCTTCTTCAAAACCTTCAATTTCTTCTATCAAATCTTTCTTTTTCTTCTTCTTCAAAACCTTCAACTTCTTCTTCAAATCTGTCTTCTTCTTCAAATCCTCCTTCTTCTTCTTCTTCTTCCCCTTCTTCTTCAAAACTCTCGACTTCTTCAAATCCTTTTTTCTTCTTCTTCTTCTTCTTCTTCTTCTTCTTCAAATTCCTTTTCTTCAAATTCTTCTTTTTCTTCTTCAAATTTTTCCTCTTCTTCTTCTTCAAATCCTTCTTCTTCTTCTTCCCCTTCTTCTTCTTCTTTTTCTTCTTCAAAACTCTCGACTTCTTCTTCAAATCCTTCTTCTTATTCTTCTTCTTCTTCTTCTTCTTCTTCAAATTCTTCTTTTTCTTCTTCAAATTGTTCCTCTTCTTCTTCAAATTCTTCTTCAAATCCTTCTTCTTTTTTTCAAATTATTCTTCTTCCTTTTGAAATTCTTCTTCAAATTCTTCTTCTTTTTTTCAAATTATTCTTCTTCCTTTTGAAATTCTTCTTCAAATTCTTCTTCTTTTCTTCTTTTTTTTCTTCTTCTTCAAATCCGCCAAATTTTCTTCAAATCCGCCTACATTCTTTTTCTTCTTTGGGCATTGTCATCGCTTCTCATTCATTCATTTGAAATAAAATACAGATTCTTCTTAAGATTGTAATTTACTAGCATTATCGTTCGTTTTGCTTATTCATCTAAACTCTGTATGCATGAAGAGAATCGACAAGATATATGTTTTTTTTCTCTCCATCACGGTCCTCCGACATATGATGGCGCAAAACTCGACGCATCAGGTGTCACGGCGCCGATGAGACTTTCGTGTGTATAGCGAAATATAAAGTGAGAGACGGAGGAAATAATCGCATAGAAAATATGGAAAGAGTGTAAACACTTGAGAGATGACAAGACATTAGGACAAAAATTAAATACTCCCTTCACACTAACAGCCGATGACAGACTGACAGGAAAACAAATGGTAAGAAAAACCTGAAATCGATAGATCATTTGTCACTGAATTTCAAGCGCAGAATGTAATGCATTACAACAGAAAGACACACGAACACAAATACATTTTCATTAACAGGCATGTTTCTATATAGAATAGAGGAGAATATGAATTAAAATTATAAACAATGTTTTTACACCAATATTAGGGGGAAATCTTAAGTTTAAAACACTATGATTAGAAAAGTGCGCAGTAACTTTCCGAACGCCTTATACATGATATATTAGGAGGATTTGATAAATATAGTTAAGTAATTCATCGAGTCTGAAACATCAACAGAATGCACTGGACGGCCGTTTCGTCCCATATTTGGGACTCATCAACAGTGCGTATCCACTACCGAGAATTGAAACCCAGACAGTTAAGTTGTCATGCGAACACCCTACCAACTGTTCTACGGGCCTCGGTGACGAAGAGATAGCAAATCAGACTCAATATACAGTTGGGTTCCACCACGGATTTTGTGAGTGAGCGACCTCTCATTAAAATATTCATGGTGACCTATTCGTAACATATTTGTTGAAAACAAATATAACAGCATCATCTACATGCAAAAAAGGCTCATAATAATGGAAGCCTTGTTAATAAAAGCAAAAACAAACAACACCTAATAATATTAACTATGAACATGGACACAATAAGTTGACCGTGTTTTGAAAAATGAAAACATGATATAAATACATACATGCAACAAACTATTTCTTATTTTAACAGTTAAAATATGCCATCATTGAAAATGGCTAAACATATAGCCGAAAGCGCTCGGAATAAAAGAACATTTGATAGTTTTTACATAATTAATCATCTGAAGAGAAAAAAATTATTAGATCGTATGAGAAATATTATAAAAAACTAAATCAAAGCACCTTGTCTTTCATATCAAATGAAATATATATTGGTTGCTGCCAATACATTATATATATATAGCCGCCATAATAGACTACCCACAATAAGCTATATAAACAAATCTTTACTACGTTAATAAAAACACCGTTCAAAATAAAAATAAAATAAATATAAAGGATAAAAAACAAAAATAAATTAAATAAAAACAAGCAAAATAATAAATAAACACAAATAAAAGACTTCCGGTAAAATATCTGGCAAAATAGACTACCCACAGTGCACCACTGACCCGTATATAAAAATAACAGCACTCGTGGCCTGACCATTGCATCTAGCATGAAACAGACTGTCGCCTCTAAGTGTTGACTTCTACGTTCACTTTTATATTTACACACGCTCTATCTCTGATTTTGAGCACTTTATCCCATAAATATAGTACACTTTAAGACTATATTTCTTCATATATATATATATATATATATATATATATATATGTGTGTGTGTGTGTGTGTATGTGTATGTGTGTGTATGTATATATATATATATATATATATATATATATATATATATATATATATATATATATATATGTATAAATACAATAATGCCCTGAGAGACGTATTTAATTCGTTCCAAGACTGATATCGTAACCCAAAAGACTCTTATCTCAAATCAGTTTTCTTCAATGAAATTAATAGAGATATTTCCGATCCTTTCCAGGCCCCTCTTTACACTCACTTTTTTTCGGACCCAAGATATCATTAAAGGAATTTTGCAATATAACCGCCCAAAAGACACAACACTTCACAGGCGAATTCCTTCCAGAAAAGAAGTAAACACGTCTACTGTGGATGCTTAACTGGATCTCGGACATGTCTCAAAATTCAGCTATATCTCAAAGCAAAAAAATCGGATCGATTCAGTCTCGTATCTCAAAAAAATGGTATTACAAGGTATTACTATATATCGAATTCCAGATCTGCTCAACACGTAGATGGCCGGAATAAACGCCTCTACTATTATTCAAAAAAAAAAGTAAGAAAAAAAAACTTAAACAGTCAAAACGTGAAAAGAAAATAATGGCAATCAAAAACAAACCTCCTTAAAAATGAGTGGCCGAAAGCGTTTGGGACAATGGATAATATGCACAATTTTTACTCTTTTTAATTTAGCCAAACGAAAGAAAATAAGAACGCTGGAAAAACTAAATAATATATATATATATATATATATATATATATATATATATATATATATATATATATATATAGTTGTATATTTAGGCGGCAATCCTTCGTTTATGCATGTTTCATTAAAAAAGGACAGACAAGGTACTACGATTGAGCTTTTTATTTAATTTTTCTTGTGTACGAACAAGAGCTTTCTTTACTGGACAAAGGGTGTGTAAGAACTGTCCAAATGTTTTATTTTTCCGAGCGCTTTCGGCTATACCTTTAGCCATTATCAAGGATGATTCGATTTCTGTGTATGTCTTAGAGTGTAGTAGAGATGTTTTTAATTTCCGAATGCGGTTAGCACATTGTGGCCTTGTTCGTAGTTAATATTGTTAAAAGTTGGGGTTTTCTTTTTATTATCAAAGCCTCCATTATTTTTAATCTTTTTTTACAGGTTAATATATTTGTGTTTTCTACTGGTATGTTTCTAATGGAGTCTGGTAAATTTGTGTGCGTGTTTAAATGCATTCTATTGGAGCTGTGGTCGGAGAGGTGTAACGTAAGGCGTCTGGATAAGCGTGTAACCGATGTAAATATTCATGAGTCCGGTTTGATCAGGTACACAGTTCCTTAAGGGGCATTTGAACTCACAGATAATGTTCGTTCTTTGTAGTTTTGACTTAGCTGGTGTGTTGTTATTTCTGAGGATAAGGTTAGCTGTCTTAAAATGTTTATAGTAGATTTTTAATGAAACATGCATATATATATATATATATATATATATATATATATATATATATATATATATATATATATATATATATATATATATATATATATATATATATTTAAGTAACGAAAATCTTAGTAATCCGTATGGATAAGCCCACGGAGGATGAAATCCTGAGAGCTCAGTGTTAAGTCAGAGCGAATAATTGAAAGAAAAACAGACCACTTTAAGGCTCCATTTGTAATAATTTATTTCACCAGAGAATTTTATCTTTCTCTGGATCTTCAGACTTCAATTTCAAAAGGTGAAGCGAAAAATGAAATAAAAATTTTAAATTCATTTTTCGTTTTCACCTTTTGAAGAGAAAGATAAAATTCTCTGGTGAAATAAATTATTACAAATGGAGCCTTAAAGTGGTCTGTTTTTCTTTCAATTGTATATATATATATATATATATATATATATATATATATATATATATATATATATATACACACAAAAGGAAAGGGAAATTTGCTTTGATAAAGTCATTCAGAATACTAAGCCTCGGCTAAGAAAAGTTTTCCTTTTGTCTTTATTCATATATATATATATATATATATATATATATATATATATATATATATATATATATTGACTGATAAATCTAGCATATCTTAAAACTATACTCTAATTATATATATATATATATATATATATATATATATATATATATATATATATAAAAGTGAACATAGAAGTCAACACTTAGAGGCGACAGTCGGTTTCATGCTAGATGCAATCGTCAGGTGGCCTGACGATTGCATCTAGCATGAAACAGTTGAAGTGTTGACTTCTATGTTCACTTTTATATTTACACACGCTCTATCTCTGATATTGAACACTTTATCCCATAAATATACCACACTCTAAGATTATATTTCTTCATATATATATATATATATATATATATATATATATATATATATATTAATGTGGAAAGAAAGTCCTTGCACTATTTTCCGCTATAATCATTTAAGATTTTTATTATATAAGATACATTTATCCATATAATTTCCAGTACTTTTTTGCCTTTCTTTTTAGGAGTATTTTATGTTCCGCGAAATAATGTTTGAATTTATGTGACCCATAAAATGAATGTTGATAAGACCTACCAGGAACAATGCGTTGTTTATGGCGTTTAAAATGCGCTTATTCGCTTCAGAATACTCGAGAAATATTTGCATTGCCTCTGAAAGAAATATGTCTGGCGAATAGGACATATAAATTTTTAAATACCAAAACAATGTTGGGTGTCTTGACGCAAACGTTCAGGCGATTCAGATTCCCAACGGTTTTATGCTTTGGTTCTTTTTCTGTTAAACCCTACTGCGACGGAAAAATGATTTCTGACTAAAGGAGAATTCTTATCAGAAACTAGACGTAAATTTACCGCGGAAAACTCAGAAAGCTGTGCTCCTTCTATACATTTTTCTATAATAACATTTTTTCTATAATAACATATCTATAATAACATTTTCTTAAAATATGTATTTTTAATTTTAAAAAATATGGTATTTATTATCACTGAACAAAGTTTTTGACAGTTTTGCTTTAGCGTTCATTTTAAACGCAAAAAGAAAACAAATCGGTAATAGATAGTTACACATAGTTTGTGTATTACTAGTTGCACTCCAGATGATGATCTGAGAAGGAGATGGAAAGTACTTGCGGAATAAAAAGTGATTCTTACTGTTACAGTGCATTACACTCTCTCTTTAGCCGCTTCTCTTTTATTTTTATTTTCATTTTACACTTTTCTTTCGGTTACAAACACGCACATAGACATATATTGATATGTCTTCAATGTTTTCTGACTTCGTTTAGTTATATATTAAGTATTAATTGTAGAAGGTTAGTTACATTATTTCTATTTATATATTATTTATTTTTATATATTTATTTAATTTTTTATATATTTTTTTTATTTCTTTTATTTATTATTTTTGGAACTTGTGTGCATATGGCTGTATTTGTACACGCTTGTGCATACGCACACGCGCACATTCACACATGTACGTGTACAGACATTATTATATAATGTACCTCTGAACACTAATGGCTATGTCCCCATCCTCATAAATACGCTAGACACTAATGCAAGTGAGGGCGGTAATATGCTGTATACGTAGTCCACCACTAGCAGTGGTTTACCTACTTCACGGCGCTGGCGATTATTGTATTTTGTTGATGCTATAATGATTATCAAGGAGGCACGGTGGAGTAATGGGTAACGGTGGAGTAATGGATAACGGTGGAGTAATGGATAACGGCTTGGATTGAGGAGTCGGAGAGCCGAGTTCGAATTCCAGTTGATTCCATTACATTCACTTACGTGCTAATACCCTTGGGAAAGGTGTGAATCCTCTTCTTCTCCCTCCAACTATGGGTAAATAGCAGGACAGACTTGGTTCTATAGCCTTGGATGGCAACTGGTCTAGGAGAAGGACAACTCTGAATTCAAAACCGGCGGAGGGTCGTTTGGGGACCTTGTGGCATCCGTTGCACCAGGTCCCTGTATTCGTCCCTCCAAAAAGTGTGGATGGCCCTGCACAAAGCCTTCACCACTATAATCAAATCCTGTGTGGCTGTCGGGCTTTCAATTTCTGGGAACTGATCTCTCTGACCCTCATACGTCGAGTTCGACGGGAGTGCGATATAATGATTATCATTTCATTTCCAAACTCTGTTTTGATTATTTTTCATTCAGTAATTTTTTCTAGGTTACAACAATCTCTCTACCCTTTTGTTCTCTCTCTCTCTTTACCCTATCGTTCTCTCTCTCTCTCTCTCTCTCTCTCTCTCTCACACACACACACACACACACACAGTTATATACCATACCTATGAACACTAATGGGGATGTCTCAAACCTCATAAATATGTTGGGCACAATTGTAAGTGGGGGTAATATGCTGTGTAAGTAGTTCAACACTAGAAGTGGTTTACCTACTTCACGGCGCTGTTGAGTATTATATATTGTTGGTGTTATAAAGATTACATATGAACAGATTATGTTAAAAATAATCAGACATAATGTTGGTAATTTATTTAATCAGACATGTCTAAAATAGAATTTGTTGCCTAAATACACAAATATTTATATATATACATATGTATGTATATATATATATATATATATATATGTATATATATATATATATATGTGTGTGTGTGTGTGTGTGTGTGTGTGTGTGTGTGTGTGTGTGTGTGTGTGTGTGTGTGTGTAATTCTTTATTTAAAAATTATAACATAAATATGTTATAAAATCACTAAAAAATAGCCATTTTGTTTGTTTCAACATCTCTGGTGTCTTATAAATGACCAGAGGTGTTGAAACAAAATGGCTATTTTTGTAGTGATTTTATAACATATTTATGTTATAATTTTCGAATAAATAATTATATTTGCTCTACTCTGTATTGAGCACTCTTTTAAGAATAGTAATTGTTGGTTATTGAAATTTATTCCACATACACAAACCCTATACTTGGGTATATATATATATATATATATATATATATATATATATATATATATACATATATATATATATATATATATATATATATATATATATGTGTGTGTGTGTGTGTGTGTGTGTGTGTGTGTGTGTGTGTGTGTGTGTGTAAACGCATACATTCATAGCGAGGCTGTCATTTATGAAGACGGAAAATAAATGTTAGTCTTGTATACGAGTTCACAATCCAAGATACTTTCTCTTGTAGAAGTGTTATGATACAAGTTATACACACACATACAGACAATGTGACGCATAGACAAACATGAAGACACACACACACACAGTCATGCAAAAGAAACGGGAGTCGTTTCCGTAGTCCGGATTCCAGTTCTTGAATTCACTTTGAAACACTTCCTGGCACTCACAGGTTTATTGTCCCCCACTGAGGGAATGCTACCATTACATTCCAGCGTTCAACTTTGGCAAATTTACGAAAACATCAATTTTGCTTTTAAGCGACATTTTTTTTATCTTAAAGAAAACATGTGTTATCGATCTTTTGACTCCCCTTCCGCGAAATGCGAATTTCGAGACTTTTATTTTCACAGTTTGATTTCTTTTTATTACTTTTTAAAAGTCTTTCCCTCTCTTCTCCTATTTTTTCCACCCACTTTGCTTTTTTCACTCTAAGCGATTGTCGCACTCTTTTCTTGTTCCAAGTCCTACCTCGACATTAGATCAATAATACAAAGTTGTCAGCAACATTAAGTTTACCTTCCCCATTAACTGAAGTATTTTCATCAATTATTATTAATTTTTCACCGATATTTAATTTCAAATTCATTTTTCGTCGATGACTCACCGTTGACCATTATTATTATTATTACTAATTTTGTCTATCATTTTTTCATCTTTATTTTTATTACATGAGACTTTGTCAATAATTACGATGAAGTTGTTTTACTAGTATTTACTTATGACTTATTTTTTTTATTAGATGAAGAATTTTCAACAATTATTAAATTTTTACTTTTATTTACTTTCATCGCCATTTTTATTAGATGGGACATTGTTAACCCTTATTATTTGTTTTTGAATATTATTTGCTTTTATCGTCTGTTTTATTTGTTGAAACATTGCTAATCATTTATATTAATTTATGACTAGTACTTTCGTATTACACGTTGCTATCACATCTAAGCTACGCTTAGATATGGTAGTATATTATTAGTGGTGGTAGTGGTAGTATCATTATATTGGTTCTTACTAATATCTTATTAGATGAAGAATTGTAGAGGCACTGTAAGGCATAGCGACTTCAACTGAGAAATCGGAGTGCCGAGTTCGAATTCCAGGCGAGTTTATCGCATTTACTTACGTGCTAATATTATGTCATCCAATAAGTTCTGTCCAAATTTTAACTTTTTGTTAAAATGAACGAAATTTAAAGAGTATTTTATAATGTCTAATGGAGCTGAACATTTTTTTTTATGTTTAGATGCATTTAAACTGATCAAATTTTATTTCAGAAAACAATAAAATTAAATTTTGTTTGATTAAAACCCTGCTAACATGGAAGTACCCAAGAATCATTTCAGGCACATGATGCTTTATGAGTTCAAGAAAGGAAACTCAGCAGCCGAAGCGGCTAGAAACAAAATTCTTTATTTCAAACCAACCAGTAAAAGATTAGGCTGTATTTCCCATGAAACAACATTGGACTGTCTCTGCAGAAGGTGTGGTGCCTCTACGGCCCTCAAGGGTTACGAGACTCGTAATCCTGAAAGCCTTGTCAACTATCATTACTAATATTTGATTAGTATTTACTTTCGGTTTGGTTTGGTTTATTTTGTTTTACGGCATATCAACTTCAATGGGTTATTTAATGCCGACAACATTTTTAGGATAGATTCCTATGAATAGAATATGTATTCTTTGGTTTAGATTGGTTTGGTTTATTTCGTTTTACGGCATATCAACCTCAATGGGTTATTTAATGCCGACAACATTTTTAGGATAGATTCCTATGAATAGAATATGTATTCTTTGGTTTAGATTGTTTTTTTTTTGTATTACGGCATATCAACCTCAATGGGTTATTTAATGCCGACAAACTTTTTAGGATAGATTCCTATAAACAGAATATGTATTCTTTGGTTTAGATTGGTTTGTTTTTTTTTTTGTTTTACGGCATATCAACCTCAATGGGTTATTTAATGCCGACAACATTTTTAGGATAGATTCCTATGAATAGAATATGTATTCTTTGGTTTAGATTGGTTTGTTTTGTTTTTTTTTGTTTTACGGCATATCAACCTCAATGCGTTATTTAATTGCGACATTTTTTATTGCTGGTAATATTTCTGAAAAATCTGTTTCTAGTAATATTTTTCCTTCAGAATTGTATCGCTGGTAATAATTTTTTTCAAAAATGTATTGCTGGCAATAGTTAACTATTTACCCATAGCTGGGACCCTAACAGGTGCTACCACCCTGGGTCAAGGTGTACCTGGGAACACCAGCAATTAAGAGGTGGTTCCACGCTCCTCAAAACTCCTGATCAGAGGCCTTGCTGCTAGATGTAGTTTATCGTCTTGCCCAGGATGCAGTATTCACTTTCATCATTTTTATTCGGTGAACCATTGCCAGCTATTTATATTAAATTTTAACTCGTATTTAATTTCAGCTTCATTTTTAGCAGAAGAATTCTTGTCGACTTTTAATGCTCGCCTGGAATTGACTGTCACCTTCATTTTTTATTCAATGAAGACTTGTCAAAATGTGTTATTACTTTATGACTAGCTGTCTGTAGTTCTGAGATGAGGTATTGTAACTATTTACAATATTGACATTGTCCGGATTGTTGTCCTAATCGTTATTTTCATATTTGCGACATTTCGCCACTTGTACGCTCCGGCCTTCTTCAGGTGATATACATTAGAATTAGAAGGCCGAAGTGTACAACGGGTGAAACGTCTTGAAAATGAGAGTAAAGATAGGGACAACAATTCCGAACAATGTAAATAGTATAAATATTTACAATACCTCATCTCAGAAATATAGACAGATCCTGAAGAAGGCCGGAACTTACAACGACAGAAATGTCGGGAATATGAGAATAAAGATGAGGACAACAGTCCGAACAATGTAAATTATGTAAACATTAATATACCCCATCTCAGAAATATAGATAAATCCTGAAGAAGGCCGGAGCGTACAGCGGCCGAAACGTCGTTAATATGACAATTAAGATGAGGACAACAGTTCCGTTTCATTATTATTCATTTATCTCTACTATTTGCTTTAATCTTCAAATTTTTTATTTATCCGTTGTATCTTATAAAATCGAATTGTTCGTCTGTTAGCAGGGAGTACAGTTCTTCTTATTTGAGTAGGGTTTTATTTTTTATACTGCATGGTTCGCATACTGATTGCGAGAATCACTTGGTTCCCTTCCCCGAAGAAGATTAATTTTAAATCGGCAGAGCCTGATGGTGGACGATTCCAGCGCGCATAACGATAATAAAGGATCGTTAAATCTTTTATCGTCCAAGTTTATTCTTTGCCAAATTTGAAGGCCTGCTTTTCCACATCGAAGAATAAGAAGCCAACAAAGAAAGCCGGAAGACGATCAGATAACACCGGCCAGTGATTCTGAATAAATTGACACCAATAGGCATTAATCCCAGAATCAAAGCCTACAGATGGTTTTTCGCCATTTTAAAAGGAACAAAAAAAAATACTCAGTATCGGGAGGACGTTTTTATTAGTATTTTAGCAAAACATTCTACTTTTGTCGCGAAGATATGAAGAGATGGCAACATTGAAACAGAATACGAGGCGCAAATATTGACAGATTCCAATTTTGTGGAAAATTTAAAGTGACTCCATAGTAGAAATATTCTTCTTGTTTTTGTTTTCCCGATATTGTTTTCTATTTTTTATCTATTTAATTTTCTTCTTTTTGTTTTTCTTCTTTTTCTTTTCTTTTTCTATTTGTTTTTTTCTTCATTTATTTCTCGACCTCTTTTTTATTTTCTTCTTTTACATGTTTTCTTTTTTTCTATTTCCTTTTTTTCTTCTTTTTGTTTTTCTTCTTCTTTTCCAGTTTATTCAGTTATTAATCCCTATCTTCTTTTTTGCTTTCTTTTTTTTTATTCCTTATTTCTTTCTTCTTTTCTTTCTTATTCACCTTCTTTCATCTTTCATTATTGTCATCTTGGCGATATTTGCCTTTTTAATTCTTTCTTTCTTTTTTACACACTAACCTTCTTCCTGTCTTTCTTTCTTTCTTTCTTTTTTACACACTAGCCTTCTTTCCGTCTTTATTTCTTTCTTTCTTTTTTATACACTAGCCCTCTTCCTGTCTTTCTTACTTTCTTTCTTTCTTTTCTATACACTAGCCTTCTTTCTGTTTTTCTTTCTTTCTTTTTTATACACTAGCCTTCCTCCTGTCTTTCTTTCTTTCTTTTTTATACACTAAGCTTCTTCCTGTCTTTCTTTCTTTCTTTCTTTTTTACACACTAGCCTTCTTCCCGTCTTTATTTCTTTCTTTCTTTTTTATACACTAGCCTTCTTCCCGTCTTTCTTTCTTTCTTTTTTATACACTAGCCTTCTTTCTGTTTTTCTTTCTTTCTTTTTTATACACTAAGCTTCTTCCTGTCTTTCTTTCTTTCTTTCTTTTTTACACACTAGCCTTCTTCCCGTCTTTCTTTCTTTCTTTTGTATACACTAAGCTTCTTCCTGTCTTTCTTTCTTTCTTTCTTTTTTACACACTAGCCTTCTTCCCGTCTTTCTTTTTTTCTTTTGTATACACTAGCCTTCTTTCCGTTTTTCTTTCTTTCTTTTTTATACACTAAGCTTCTTCCTGTCTTTCTTTCTTTCTTTCTTTTTTACACACTAGCCTTCTTCCCGTCTTTATTTCTTTCTTTCTTTTTTATACACTAGCCCTCTTAATGTCTTTCTTACTTACTTTCTTTCTTTTCTATACACTAGCCTTCTTTCTGTTTTTCTTTCTTTCTTTTTTATACACTAGCCTTCCTCCTGTCTTTCTTTCTTTCTTTCTTTTTTATACACTAGCCTTCTTCTTGTCTTTCTTTCTTTCTTTTTTATACACTAGCCTTCTTTCCGTTTTTCTTTCTTTCTTTTTTATACACTAGCCTTCTTCCCGTCAGTATTTTATAAACCTTCTTCTTTCTTTTACGATCATTTTCAGACAAAATACTTTATCTTTCTTTTTTCCTCTTTCTTTTATTCCAAAGTATTTTTCACCTTCAAAAAATCGTTCTATATCTTTCATGCTGTTTTTTCTTCTTTCTTACTTTATTTTGTCTTTCTTTTTCCTGTTTTTTAAGCGTTTCACGCCAATTAAAGCGAGAGTGCCCCTACCACGCAAGGTGGTACACAGAGTGAGAGTAAGAATAAAGAGGAGTGTTTGGGAAAATGATAAATAAGGGGATAGAGATCAAGGTCAAAGTATCAGAAGATGTCGATTGACATTACATTTGAATATTTGAAGATTATAGCTATCAGGGAAGCAAATGATAGGAAGAGAGTTCCACTAACGGGAGGTGCGAGATAAGAAGCTGTTTGAGTAGAAGAGATGGCTACATTTAATCGTTTCGACAGTGAACGGGTGGGAAAGAGATGGTAACCTAGTAGCAGGCTTAAATTCATGCAGTTCGGGTCCCAGTGAAAGTAGCTCATCAAAGCAGTTGTCATGAAAATACTTGTAGAAAAGACACAGGGAAGCCACATCATGTCTGTGAGAAAATGACTCTAAATCAGATGCCAGATCAGGACCTATCATATTGCATATCCGTCTCTGGATTTTGGCGAGGACCTCAAGATGAACAGCTTGAGCACCAGACCATATATCCATATAATTTCTGGTTGATCAAATGCTGATTAGATATGAATACAGTTCCTCAGCCCCATTAGCTATGGGTTAATTAGTAAAACTTGTATTAATAAACAATTATTATCTAAAAAAATAAAAGAAGAATTCTCATCATCTAAAAATACTTTCTGGGTTTAAATAACCTGGAAAGGTTTCATAAGCTGTAGAAAACAGAGCAAACAATATTTGCTCATATGATCCATCCATTGCATTCTCAGTATCCTTCAGTAGAACCACATGTTTGTTGTCTGGACTTTTCTTTTCAACTGTCCATTATTTAGTTAAGATTTTCGGTTATATAGCTGAAATAAAATTCATAAATTAATTTTTTTTAAGTCAACATGAAATGACGATAGACACAAGACTAATCAGAAACAGAACAACTGAAATTCTAAAGTTAGCATTTCTTTTTTTGGGGGATTCGGTCACGTTGGCGTCACGTTTCATTTAAGATAAAGTCTCTCATCTTGGGAGTGCGTTTTTCGCATTCTCGCCTGCGTGACGCCAACGTGACCGAATCCCCCCAAAAAAGGAATGCTAACTTTAGAATTTCAGTTCTTCTGTTTCTGATTAGTCTTGTGTCTATCGTCTTTTCATGTTGATTTAAATATCGTCTAATCCTAAGTATGTTTCTAAAAACCATGTCCTGAAGATGGTCTACTAGTCTGACGTCGACAGTAAAACAACATTAAAACAGTAAACTTGCATATTCGGATTTTGTTTTGTCTTTTCCATATATTTCATCATATATATATATATATATATATATATATATATATATATA
>OZ038518.1:64519970-64537470 GCA_964036315.1 Acanthosepion esculentum | reverse complement strand
ATATATATATTTCCTATTCATATCAGCAGAGAACTCCATATATATATATATATATATATATATATATATATATATAATTGTGTATTTAGGCAGCAAACCTTCATTTATACATATTTCATTAAAGACAGACAAGGTACTACGATTAAGCTTTTTATTTAATTTTTCTTGTCTTGGAAAAAGTCTTTTCTTTTCTGGACACAGACTGTGTAGAAACTGTCCAAATGTTCCGAGCTCTTTAGCTATGAAGAATGATTTTATTTTTGCTTTTTAATTGGGTGTATGGGTTGTGTGTAAGTTTTTAGAATTATAGAGATGTTTTATTTTCCGAACACAGCATATTGTGGCCGTTTTCGTAGTTGATTTTTGTTAAATATTAGCTTTTTTCTTTTTTCTTATCAAGGCTTCCATTATTTTCAATCTTTTTTTTACTTGTGGATGAGGTTTTTATGTGCGTTCGTTGCAAATTTGAGTTTGCTAATGCGTTATTATTTTTGAGAATGGCTGTTTTCCAAAAAAGAAAACACTTATGTGTCTGTGTATATATATATATATATATATATATATATATATATATATATATATATATATATATATATATATATGTATGTATATATATATATATTAGAATTGGAAATAGTCCGACAATTTATTTAAAGACATTTATATTATGTTTAACGTTCTTTTTATAGATACAAGTATTTAAGCAAATGCTCTGTTTTATAATATTATAAAACAGAGAATTTGCTTAAATACTTGTATCTATAAAAAGAACGTTAAACATAATATAAATGTCTTTAAATATATATATATATATATATATATATATATATATATATATATATATATACAGACACAAAACGCAAGAAAAACTGAAAAAAAAGACTTCATCGCAATAATTTCTCAGTCGACTTTAATGAAACTTGTATAAAAGAGGGATTACTATCGAAATCCGCAATAACTCCGGATTTTCGCAGATGAACACTTTTTAGTAATTGTTCTGTCCACTCGTCAGGAGGTTTCAGTAATTGGCTGCCGTTTTTCTCAATTTTCGTTATTTTTATACTAAGTTTGATTTTTAATTTATGCCCTTGTTAAGGAGGGGTCTTCTTATTATTGGTGTTAGGGGATGTTTTTTTGCTCGTGTGTATGTGTGCACATGTTCATGTGCGTATGTGTCAAATTCTTTTTTCTTTCTTTCTTTCTTATTCTTTCTTTCCACTTAATTCTTTCTCATCTTCTTCATACTTCTTTTTCACTATCGTCAACATTCTACCGTTAAAATTATGTCTTTCTTTCTTTCTTTCTTTCTCATCTTCTTCATTCATCCATTTCACTATTACTGCTTCTTTCTTTCTTGAAAATTCTTTTCTCTTTCCTTATTATTTTCCCCTCTTATTCATCCATCTTTTTCACTATCGCGATTTTCTTTCTTTAAAATTATATCTTTCTTTCTTTCTTTCTCTTTCTCTTTTTCTTTCTTTCTTTCTTTCTTTCTTTCTCGACCTTTTCACTATCGCGATTTTCTTTCTTTAAAATGATATATTTCTTCCTTTCTTTTTCTTTCTTTCTTCCTTTCTTTCTTTCCAATTGTTTCTTTTCTTTTCTTTCTTTCTTTCTTTCTTTCTTTCTTTTTCCTCCTCAGGGCTTCTCGCTTTTTTTCCAATTCTTTCTTTCTCCTTCATGCATTATCTTCCCCATCTCAACTGATTCCTTTTACTTTATTCACCCCATTTCTCTCTCTCTCTCTCTCTCTCTCTCTCTCTCTCTCTCTCTCTCTCTCTCTCTCTCTGCATGTCAACGTCTAAAACATTCTTCTTCAAATTTCAATACCCGTTCCTATCCTTATTGATTGAATTCTAAAACGTCTCTACACGATTTTCGCAACCCTCATCATTTGACCCATATCTCCTGCTAGAATGGCATTTGGCAAAAATGAACGGAAGAAATATTTCTTGTCTCCAGAATTCAAGAAATTCAATAAACGAAAGTAAAATACGAACGAAACGCAATGGATTATCATATCGGAGACAATCCTCGAAACATCTGCTTTAACTGATATCAAATAATTACTGGAGCGGCAGTCAATTTATTTGTCAAAACCACAGTAGTCGTCGTCGTTGTGGTGGTGGTAATAGCTGCAGTGATTTCTAATCTATTCAAAACGATGTTGTGTTCCGTTAATAGCAATTAAAGTGGATATGAAAGTACATTTCATCAGAATATTATGCGAAGTTAAAAATCTCCGCTATTACTAATCCAACAGGCCCCGGCCTGAATTGCTGCTAACAAAGTTTCTCCACAATATTGGCCACATACGGAAAGAACAAAGAATACGAACGAAGATATGACGAGTTCGATACTCGTTTGTGTAATCAATTCTTGCCCCTAATGTTGTGGTATCCTCCCTCTAAAGAGTCTATATTAGACTCATCCGCCTACTATGAAATTAGTAGGAGTGAAGGCCTTGGGAGAACAGTCGCACAGATTATTCATTGCTCTCAAACTCTCCGCCTCGGCGGAGAGGAACTCGGACGAAGCTTTGCCGCAGGCCAAAGATTCGTCCTGGGGTGGGGGTAGACAGTCCCTGAACCCGTTTAGGCGTGTCCAAAGAGAATATTTTTGGCCGAACCTACGGTCTCGGAGTAGTCACGGTAAACTCGGCCTTGTGCCACATACACCCTTGTGGGAGGGCTGTTAAATATTAAGAGTCGAATAGATTGTTCAATTGTCGAACTTCCTGCCTTGAGCGGAGAGGAACCCGGACGAGGCTTTGTCGAAGAGTAAAGTTTCGTCCGGGGAGGTAGACAGGCCCGGAACCCGTATAAACGGGTTCAAAGGGAATTTTTTGGCCGAGCCTACGAGCTCTGAGAACTCACGATAAACTCAGCCTTGTGCCACATACATCTTTCTTGGGGGAGGGGTCTGTTAAATATTAACAGTCGAATGGATTGAACGCTGGGTTAACCGACACGCACTCACTAGTCGTGTAATAATCTTCTGTTGTACTTACTGTTTAATATTTGATATATCTGCAACACTTGTTTTGTTATTTCTTTAACCATTTACTTGGTCACAACACCTAAGCATCTATATATATATATATATATATGTATATATATATATATATATATATATATATATATATATATATATATATATATATATATATATATGTAACACAGGATGTCTATCTGTCTGTCTGCGTGATAGCTTTTCACTCGAGATTCATCCAACCGATTTTGACCAAATCTGGCACATAGATTGTAAATGTAAGAGATAGGTTCTTAGCGTAAAAACTCGATATTTTTTAAAAAGTCAATAATCGATAAAGCCGATTAAAAATCGATAAATTCAACTTTTTTCCTCCTATTTCTTTCAAACTCGGTGTGTAGGTTACGTACATCATATCGTGCTCAACGATACCTCATCTTTATTTCTACGCCACCGCGTTTAGCGAAAAACCACGAAAACCGAAAGCTCGATTTCAACACAATTTCCAAGCCGTCTTATACAAACTTCACTCAATTGTAACCAACAATAAGCTGATTGTTTAATTCTCATTTCACTTGAAAATTTTCCACCCATATAGTGAAAACTCGCGTAAATATCGAAAATTGGCGATTTTTACTGGTTTCTTTCTTATTTTTCATTGATATTTCAACCAATTTCCATCAAACTTAATTGCTTTATAAATGTAACCTCTTTTACATCCGTGGTAGCACACTGGCAAATTGAAATTCAAAAACTCTAAAATAATTGTGGTCTGAAGTGGGTTTTCATATTGCCTGTTGAACCTTTTCATGCCCTTGGTAACTTCGATTGAATAAATACAGACTACTTCTGTTATATTAGTAACTGCATTAATTCAAAATGTTTTTTCATGAAATTACTTTAAAGTAATTGACGAAGGTAGACTCTGATGCATCTAAACATGATGCTGTTTTTGCTCCATTTTAATTGAACGCTTTTTCTGATCGACCAGCTCGGTATGGCTGCTAGTAGTAAATAAATTTGAGAATGCGACTTGCGTTCTGTTTTAACTTTGTCAAGCAGGTCGTTACAACTGGTCAGAGGTTTTGATTCTCCCCGCGATTCTTGTCGAGGCTAAACGTAAGAAACGCGCCTACAAATACATGCATTGAAACTTTAATCAACACCGAAGTGGTTAAGCACCTTATATCCCATGATCTGCTCTCTGACAAGCAATATGGTTTCCGCTTTGCCCGATCTACAGCTGATGAATAATTCTTTTCTTTCTTTCTTTCTTTACTTCCTCAAAATGTTTCCTCTTCTCTTTTTCTCTCTCTGTATACATTCTCTCTTATTTCCTTTGTTCTTTTTTATTCTCATTATGTCTACTTTTGCCATTTCCCAATTTTTCTCAATAATTTATTCTTTCTTTCTTTTTGCTTTCTTTCTTTTTCAAAATGTCTCCTCGTCTTTTTGTCTCTCTCTCTCTCTCTGCATACCTTCTCTCTCATTTACTTTGTTCTTTTTTATTTTCATATTCTCTATTTTTTTCCATCTATTTCTCTGAATAAATTCTATCGTTTTCAACTATTTCTTTGAATCTCTCTTTCCTTGCCACTCCCTTTATTTGCCACTCTCTTTCTTTCCTTTTCTATTTCCTTGCCACTCCCTTTCTTTGACACTCACTTTTTTCCCTCTCTATTTCTTTGCCACTCTCTTTCTTTTCCTCTCTATTTCTTTGCCACTCTATTTCCTGGTCACTCTCTCTCTCTTTGCCACTCTCTTTCTTTCCTTCTCTATTTCTTTGCCACTCTCTCTCTCTTTGCCACTCTCTTTCTTTCCTTCTCTATTTCTTTGCCACTCTCTTTCTTTGCCACTCTCTTTCTTTCCTTTTCTATTTCTTTGCCATTCTCTTTCTTTGCCACTCTCTTTCTTTCCTTTTCTATTTCGTTGCCACTCCCTTTCTTTGACACTTTCTTTCTTTTCCTCTCTATTTCTTTGCCACTCTATTTCCTGGTCACTCTCTCTCTCTATTTGCCACTCTCTTTCTTTCCTTCTCTATTTCTTTGCTACACTCTTTCTTTCCCTCTCTATTTTTGCTACACTCTTTCTTTGCCACTCTCTTTCTTTCTCTCTATATTTCTTAGCCACTCTCTTTCTTTGCCATTCTCTTTCTTTCCCTCTCTATTCCTTTGCCACTCTCTTTCTTTGCCACTATCTTTCTTTCCCTCTCTATGTCTTTGCCACTTTCTTTCCATGTCACTCTCTTTCTTTGCCACTCTCTTGCTTTCTTTCTCTCTTTCTTTGCCACTCTCTTTCTTTGCCACTCTCTTGCTTTCTTTCTCTATTTCTTTGCCACTCTCTTTCTTTGCCACTCTCTTTTTTCCTTCTCTATTTCTTTGCCACTCTCTTTCTTTGTCACTCTCTTTCTTTGCCACTCTCTTTCTTTCCCTCTCTATTTCTTTCCCATTCACTTTCTTTCCCTCTTTATGTCTTTGCCACTCTCTTTCCTGGTCACTCTCTCTCTTTACCACTTTCTTTCTTTCCTTCTCTATTTATTTGCTACACTCTTTCTTTCCCTCTCTATTTTTGCCACACACTTTCTTTGCCACTCTCTTTCTTTCCTTCTTTCTTTCTTTGCCACTCTCTTTCTTTGCCACTCTCTTTCATTCTCTCACTATTTATTTCCTTTTCTATTTCTTTCTCACTCATTCTAATCTCATGGACAGGAAGAAAAAAGAAAAAAATATAAAATCAACAAATACTCCCTGACCGGACGTAAACCCCAGGAAAATTTTTAATTAACTAACAGCCATCATCTGATGTTTAATCCGCGTATCCATCTTCGATGCATTTTTTTTCCCCATTAATTTTCTTCCCTCTCACACTAAAGAGTTCTGGACCGGATCGGTTGGCGAATTGAATCGTAAGAGAATTGAATCGTAAGATGATATCACGCCCGGAGAAGGATCGCGCGAGATTTGAGGTCAAGACGAGGCTTCCTAAGAACAAGATCCGCTAAGAGGCGATGTTAACCAAATTTAGATTGACATCGACAATTCATATCGGATTTCTTATTGAGAAGGGGAAAAAATGGACGAAATAAAAAATGGCGATTATTACGTCTGCTTGCTATCATAACCGAGGTTGTGAAATAAAGACTAGATAAAATTAAATGACTGCACGCATATATTCACTCAAATCCGAGCATTTAAACAAAGGAGACAATTACAGGATAATCAGCACTAGCGTATAAGTACGGCGCAAATTATACAAACATACAAACGTTATTCCTATCAAAAAGGAACCAATATGAGTAAGAGACGATGCTCATCTGGTAAAAACGTCAAATTTTCTATCCATTGAGTGTCACACTTAACAAGATAAGGTTTCGAAATCACATTATTATCGCGGGCGTTTCTCCAACATTTTCATTAATATGGTTTTCGGTTTTGTGTTTAGAAAAAAATCATGAAGTAATTGATTTTATCATTAAAATCTATCGTTAAAAATAGGGGTGGATTACAGGGAATTTACGGTTCATGACTTCTTTTCAGTGCATCAAGATATTCAAACGTTTTAATGGTTAATGTTTCAGGACGAAATAACCTCGTGCAGATTTTTCGCACAAGTATCCTAATGTGTATGCTGACAACCACTGTCCTAAGAGTAGATCCTTCTTAACCATCACTTGCTACTGCTCATGAAAATCTATTCCAAGTTTCAAATTCCGTACTACTCTCAGGAAGCATAACTAGAAATTTGTATACATACATATATATATATATATATATATATATATATATATATATATATATATATATACATACATATACATACATATACACACACATATATATATATATATGTATACATATACATATATATATATATATATATATATATATATATATATATATATATATATATATATATATATATATATATGTCTCGAGCACTAAAATTTCATGGTTATAATTTATTTCATTCGGTTTGTAATAACGAGCCAACTCCTACAAATTCGAAAGGAAAACAGAAAATATATCTCCAGGTGTAAATAACAACATTTCTGTGACAGTGTATTAGTGGGAGTGGGCTAAACAAGTATAAGAGAGATCTAGAGAGAGGTAGAGAGAAAGACAGAAGAACAGGAAAGAAGCTAATGTGAGGGTGAGGAATAACATTTTAAAGAGAGAAGTTAAATCAACGGCTTAAGGCGTGAGATTTAGATGAATACGAGTTATTGTTATCTGCATAAATTGACTTCAGATTCGATGGCCTAAGTTTTTAAAAAAAAAAACAGACAACGAAGTGGTATGAATACATTTGTGGTGACATTAGATACAAAGGAGTGAGGAAAACGAGGTGTAAAGGGAAATCATTGAACGATTCGATCTTTTCGTCTAGCTAACATTTACGATACCGATGCATACATGAAAAATTATCGTCTGCCTTACATTTAGTAAACTTATGTATCCATGAAATGAGAAGACGCGAGAGAAGAAGAGGGAGACAAAGAAAAAGGTTGGAAGGGATAGATAGACAGGCAAAAAGTGTAAAGCACAAAACAGGGATTTAATAAGAGAAATAATGTGTCATCAAGAACATTTTGAAAAAAGCACAATATATATATATATATATATATATATATATATATATATATATATATGGTATAAAATGACAATTGGAAAAATTTTAGATTTTACCGACGCGTTTCGTCTTCCGACTTTTTCAAGGCAAAAATGAAATCGAAATATCTCTGTTGTTATAGTTACATTAAAAATCCAAATTTAAAAAGATATACGCTCCTGTTCAAGGCTTTTTTCTGGTTAATGTAAATTACAATTATAGTTAGAGATTTTTTTTCCATGTCGACAATACAGTTAAATTCGTAGATCAATTCTGTGGACAAGACAGATTTATATAAAATTGATCTGGGAATTTAACTGTATTGTCGACATGGAAAAAAAATCTCTTACTATAAAGGTAATTTACATTAAGCAGAAAAAAGCCTTGGACAGAAGCGTCTATCTTTTTAAATTTGGATTTTTAATATAACACAGAATTGATCTGGGAATTTAACTACATACATATATATATATATATATATATATATATATATATATATATATATATATATATATATAAAGAAGAAATATAGTCTTAAGGTGTGTTATATTTATGGGATAAAGTGCTCAATATTAGAGATAGAGCGAGTGTAAATATAAAAGTGGAAATTGAAATCAAAACTTAGAGGCGGCAGGCTGTTTCATGCTAGACATAGTCATCAGACCAGTGTCTTTTTACTCCCAATTTGTATTTTTGTATTAACTTAAAGCGAGAAATATACATATTGTTTTTTAAAATATATTTTATCATTATACGTTATTTATATAGACACAAATAAATGCTTTGTTTATGATAAACAGTATTAACAACATTTACCTGACTGAAAGTCCGAGAAATTTTCATAGAAAATATGTGTCCTCCGACAGGAATCGAACCTATATCCTACGCGTAACCGTCATATAGCCTGACGTGCTATGCCAGTTTAGCTGCAGAGGAGCGTCGGGATAGCAAGGTTAAATTACTGGTTTTAAACTACAATTTTCCATGATTTACCTCGAATGTTCATATCTGCTCGAAGTGTATCTAAACGTATACAAATTACGTCACACACTGCGATATGGACAAAATCCGACAATTATTTTTTAATATATATTTATTGTTATACGATACTTATATAGACAGAAATATTCAAGTAAATGCCCTGTTTATAATAAACAGTATTAACAACATTTACCGGCTTGAAATTTGAATTTCGTAGTAAGGACATGTCACTCTGTTGACGAACAAATTTACATGTCTACCGAAATTGGTAATCTGTAAATTGATATTTACTAATAATTCCGGGAAAGTCAATTAATTATATTTTAGCTCACAAAGACATTGATATTCGTAATAGCCGAACACCACACATAGGCATATGTGTCAAAATGCACAAAGACGTAAGAACGTATTTATAGAATGAAAAAGAATGCACGCCTACTAAACAAATTCATGAACATCCTGGAAAGGTGGCAGGCTCTTTCTCGCGCATGCGTCGTGGAGAAATTTCTCTGTCAGTAAAATCTGACTGGTCGATATTCACGCCCTCTGGTGGCAACAGTTGCGCGATCCAAGTGGAGAGAACTCAATATCATATGACATTCTTGCTTCAATGGACCGCTTATGTTACCAATATCAGTCCCTCTGGGCAGGTATAGAAAAGAATGGGATAGTTGTTATAGTTCCAGAGGTGAGAAGGTGATCATCTCCCGAGGTTAAACGTCTCGAGAGAAAGTGAAGGGTAAATTAGAAGAACAGACACATGTTGAGAAATGAAAAGAAAAAGAAGGAAAGAAAAAGGAAGACATGATAGACTGGAGGCATTAGTAACAATGGCGGCAATGATAATTACTACAGTCGAATATTTTCGCACGAAAAAAAAAAGACGCTGATAAAAGCAAAGATGTCGGAGATGAAAGTAGAAAGCCAATTTAAAGCAAAGTACAGCAGAAATAAAAAGGCGGAATTTGATTGGATGAAAATGGGAATGGTAGAAAGAGAGACTGATTGCTTCCATACACGTGATGACAAGTTTTCTCAAGTCATTATGCTGACACTGTATAATAAGATTAACTTTCTACGATCTATGGCCAAATGGGAGGAAAGAGAGAAAGGTTTTTGCACATTCACATCGGTGTGTTCCTATCTAGCTAGATAGCTAGCTGTATATATATATATATATATATATATATATATATATATATATATATATGTCAGTGTGTTTATATCTATCTATCGGTCTCTCTATCTATCTTAGGCTGTTTAGTTCTATCTATCGATCTAACTATCTATCTGGAAAATTGGAATATACTAGTAACTATATAATTTTGAAACAAGTTAAAATTTTGTATGTCTGTCTGCCTCTCACTTTCTCGGTATATATATATATATATATATATATATATATATATATATATATATATATATATATATATATATATATATATGTATGTGGGGGGGTACATGCGCGTGTGTATGTGCGCCTGTCCCTATCTATCTGAATCTGCTCATATCTATCTATCTATCTATCTATCTATCTATCTATCTACCTATCTATCTATCTATCTCTCTTGTTTCGTTCCTTTCTATTTCATTCTGTGCATATCTATCTATCTATCTATCTATCTCTCTTGTTTCGTTCCTTTCTATTTCATTCTGTGCATATCTATCTATCTATCTATCTATCTATCTATATATATATATATATATATATATATATATATATATATATATATATATATATATATATTGCTCTGTCTCTCTATCTTTCTATCTATGTATCTGGAAAATTGAATATCCGTGTAACTATATAATTTGAAAATTAATTTAAAATCTATTTTCTTTCTTTCTTTCTTTCTGTCTGTCTGTCTGTCTGTCTCTGTCTGTCTCTCTCTCTCTCTGTGTCTCTGTCTCTGTCTCCGTCTGTCTCTATCTCTCTCTCTCTCTCTCTCTCTATGTCAGTATATATGGCTAAACGGTTAGATTGTTCGCTTTCTGACCATGAATCTCGCATGGTCAATTTGTCAGGAAGGCGACTTCCTGATGTTATTGAACTGGATCAAGGTCGATCCCAGCGTGCGGCCCCTTTGTAAAGTGCCTGAAAACCAAATCACGGGTTGACCATGCCATGTGATTGAAATTGGGTAAACGGAATCCTTGGGGCCGTCGATAGCTGTGCTAACACAAAGTCACAATTCATCGTGGCCGAGGGTGTGAGCGTGCTGGCCTTGTTCAACTGTTGATCACGCTAGATAACACGCTTTCTCCCAGAAACTGTAACTAAGGTCTGCTCAGCATAGTTGCAGTATAGACCACAGGTGGGCTCTGTGGGTGTTGAATAAACACAAATGTGCATGAGGGAGCGTCTGCAGTAGGAATTGACTAGCTGCCCTAATAATGGCCAGCTATCATATGTGTGTGTGTGTATGCAAACACTTCTGAAGGATCTTCCCATAGTAATGTCTGATATTACTTCCCTGAGAACAGATACCGGGAGACCAGTAAATCCGTAGGACAGTGTAGCTTCCAAACCCTGCCAAAAAAACCCAGCGTTGATCATTCTTGCTTGCCTTGAACAACAGCCTGCTTTCTTGAGGTGACAGTTGTGTAGGGACGCCCAGAATATCCCTGTTAGAGCGCAGTATACATTCAACAATCAACTATGACAATGATAGCAACTTTTTTAAACTAGTTTCTTAATTTTTCGTCAACTACGATGGCCGAAAAATTTAAATCAAACGTCAATATATATGTTCCTGTTCGTGTGTTCATCACTTTTAGAAGAAAGGGAATTTGTTGGCTGCTGCTACTGTTTAATGTTAAGCTCTTCGCTATAATACTGAGTCCTTTCGTTGCCGGTAATGCATGTATATCTTGTATATAATGTGTTAGAAATTCCCTTTGTAAAACTAGCGATCGCCTGAGCAGAGAGGAACCCGGACGAGGGTCAGCCGAAGGGTCTCGTTCAGGGAGGTTGACCAACCCGATCTCGTCATGCGGGTACTACGGGGATTTTTGGGCCAAGCCTACGGGCTCGGAGAACCTACGTTAAATCCGGCCTTGTGCCACATGCAACCCCCGTGGAGTGGGTGCGGACTAAATATACTAGCGTACGCAGATGGCCTATAAGGGTGAGAGTCTCCGACTGATGTAAACTCGGTTGGGTTTCGATCCCACCTTGAAGCAATTGGATGTATATCAGGTGCTGCGAAATAATCTAACACGAAGAGTGTCGGGTTTTTTTTTTTTCAGCTAACCGAATACTTCGAGAATCTTTTCTTTTTTCTTTTAATCACTTTTGTAAGTCGGTATTTGCAAGTTCATCATTAGTATATGTGTGTCCTCTGTCTTGTATTTTACGATTACAGATTGATTTTCTTATATCACAGGGTGGGTGACCTAATTACAAGAGTGATGGAAAGAAAAACAATACTCTAATTGAATTCGATTAGATAAAAAAGTTAAAGGAAACTTTTTTTTAATTCTAAAATTCCTTGCATCCTTCGTTCGTGCGCATGCGTAGTCCTACCGATATAACAAATTTAGTCCGATGAAGCCCTGAAGGAGGAAATGAGTCACATGTAAAATTTTCCACTTTGTCATAGAATTTCTCCAATACTGTTCTTGATATATAAAAATATTCATTGTTATCTTACACACACACATATATATATACATACATACATATATATATATATATATATATATATATATATATATATATATATATATATATATATATATATATATATATATATATATATATATATCTTACATATATACTAAGATAATCCTAAGGAGCCAGGCAAACTTACTTAGGTTTCACCTAACCAGATCTTCAGGGTAAAGCCGGTGTATCGCTCGACTTAGTGTATTGAGCACTTTACGTCGTTCTCTTTTTATTCGTTTGGTTTTTTTTTCTTTGGACTCGTAGCTTAAGCACTTAACGATTGTTTTCGACTTGTTTTAATGTTCTTGGTTTGTTTCTGTTTTTAATTACCTATTTTTCCTCGGCTACAGCCTGTTGGGCAACCCGAGGTTTTTCCAAACGAGTACTACCATTTATATATGTCTTACACACACACACACACACACACATATATATATATATATATATATATATATATATATATGTATATATGTATATATAAATGTATATATATATATCTATGTATGTATATATATATGTATACATATATATGTATGTATATATATATATGTATATATATATGTATGTATATATATATGTATACATATATATGTATGTATATATATATATAAGTGTATATATATATATATGTGTATGTATATATATTTATATATATATATATGTATATATATGCAAGTTTCATTAAAAACGACAGACAAGGTACTACGGTTAAGTTTTTTATTTAATTTTTCTTGTGTACGAACAAGAACTTTCTTTGCTGGACAAAGGGTGTGTAAGAACTGTCCAAATGTTTTATTTTTCCGAGCGCTTTCGGCTATACCTTTAGCCATTATCAAGGATGATTTGATTTTTCAGCTTAATTGAGTGTGGGCATTATGCATATGTCTTAGTGTGTAGTAGTGGTGTTTTAATTTCCAAATACGGTTAGCACGTTGTGGCTTTGTTCGTAGTTAATATTGTTAAGGGTAGGCTTTTTCTTTTTTATTATTAAAGCCGCCATTATTTTTAACCTTTTTTTTACAGGTGGAAGCAATTAATATATTTGTGTTTTCTACTAGTATATTTCTAATGGAGTCTGGTGAATTTTTCTGTGTGTTTAAATGGGTTCTAATGTAGCTGTAATCGGATAGGTGTAACGTAAGACGTCTGGATAAGCATGTGGTTGTGTAACCGATGTAATTATTTATGAGTCCGGTTTCGTTAGGAACGCAGTTCCTTAAGGGGCATTTGAACTCATAAATAATGTTCGTTCTTTGCAATTTTGACTTATATGTATATATATGTATATATTTATATACATATATGAATATATATATATATATATATATATATATATATATGGCGTGACAATATTTCGCGGCAAACTAAAGAAGATCGCCCGGCACACCAGTGTACCGTGACTCGGCTGTTCAGAATTGCCGATTTATGGTTTTCAAAGAATTCTTCTACAGGTCCACATCTGTTACTTTCACAAAGTTTTCGAAAAATAAAAGCAAACAAAAAGGATACGTATACGCTGAATCAGAAAGAGACTGAAATTTCTCGGAAAAGAGGACTTGAAGAATTTGACATTCCAAGGACATATTGAAGGCGAGAGAGAGAACGACAGAGAGACAGACAGACAGAAAAGTAACGAATAGCCCGTTTGACGAGCTTGTGTAAATGGTTAGCAGGACAGGGATTTAGAGATATAGTAAGATTTACCCAGATCTTCAATAGACAGAATGTTGTGAACAAACACTTCCTGATTGAGACAGACACATTGAAGCAGAAGAATTCATATTTACGAGAGCTGAATGTACATAGAATACAAATGGCGTCCTCTGACAAGAATATTATTAACATGTAATAGACTTGAATTTTACGTCGAATTTTATTTTCCTTTACAACTGCATTATACTTTGTCTCACGTCGTGACAGAAATAGTGTGTGGCTTAGCAAAAGAAGGTTAACTAAGATGAGGCGATGTCACGAACAGCTATAAAAATACGATTGCTCTAAGCTAAACCTAATTTGAATATAATAAAGAAAATTATTTAAATCTTATTTTAAAAGAGCTGTAAAAATAAAGACAGAAAAATGGAGTACTTCTATTTTACCTTTGAGAAAATGCTTAGTAAAATATTATTCCTACTGAAAATTAAATGAGATAAAGCAAAGATATTTTATGAATTTACTTTGAAATCATTTTGATGGTGCAACGTGACAACAGAATATCAAGTCTAATTTGTCCCCCTCATTACGCTTTTTTGACTCAAACAATACGATAACTGCTAAATATTTAATTAAAGTATCATATATTTATATCTAGCAGCTGAATGAAAGCTTAGACTTACTGCTAATTCACGATTAAACATCGGTCTTCATCAGTCACCGTACTTAAACAATGTTGAACCTGGTCAGTAGCTAGATTGCTGACAGCTCGAGAAATAGCCGGTACTGTTAGCTTGGATGTGCAATTGGTGTAATGGAAAACGGCTTGAAACCAGAAATCGGAAAACAGAGTTTGAATTCCAGTTGAATTCATTACATTCACTTACGTGCTAATACCCTTTGGCAAAGGTATGAATCCTCTTCTAAGCTGTGGGTAAATAGCAGGGCAGACTGGGTTCTATAGCTTTGGCTGGCAACTGGTCTACCGCAGAAAGACATGGAAACCTACTGCGGGGGAAAAATCTGCCTCGTCAGTCAAGTATCGAAAGATGCATAATCGCCTAAGCGTACATCAGGTAACTAACTGACTGACTGATCATATATCAATAGCTAGCTGCTGAATAAAAGTTTAGGCTTTATATCACGATTAAACACCGGTCTTCATCGGATCACCGTACTTAAACAACGTTGAACCGGGTCAGTCCCTAGATTGCTGACAGCTCGGGAAATAGCAGCTACTGTAAGCTAGGATGTGCAAGTGGTTTAATGGAAAACGGCTTGGAACCAGAAATCGAAGAACCGAGTTCGAATTTCAGTCATGTTGGTTACATTCACTTATGTGCAAACACCTTCAGGAATTCTATGAATCCAATCTTCTCCAAGTTATGTGTTAAATAGTAAGACTTGTATCAGAAAATTATTATTATACCCAAAACTTCTTAAAATCCAAAAGTATTTTTCGGCTTTTAAAAACCATAAAAAGGTCGATAAGCCGTAAAAAATCAATCAATGATAAAAGTTTTCTTTATGTGGCTTGTTCTCTCAGGACGTAAACGATCATGGCTCTCCACAACTTCATGTCCCTTGTAGCTCTTAATAAACTGTCTCTAAAAACATTAAAAGAATCATTAAATTCACCTTAATCGGCCTAAAACACACCTTTCTCTATCAGAAATTTATTATTATGCCCAAAACTTCTTACAATCCAAAAGTATTTTTCGGCTTTTAAAAACCATAAAAAGGTCGATAAACCGTAAAAAATCAATCAATCAATGATAAAAGTTTTCTTTATGTCGCTTGTTCTCTCAGGACGTAAACGATCATGGCTCTCCACAACTTCCTGTCCCTTGTAGCTCTTAATAAACTGTCTCTAAAAACGTTAAAAGAATCATTAAATTCACCTTAATCGGCCTAAAACACACCTTTCTCTATCAGAAATTTATTATTATACCCAAAACTTCTTACAATCCAAAAGTATTTTTCGGCTTTTAAAAACCATAAAAAGGTCGATAAGCCGTAAAAAATCAATCAATGATAAAAGTTTTCTTTATGTGGCTTGTTCTCTCAGGACGTAAACGATCATGGCTCTCCACAACTTCATGTCCCTTGTAGCTCTTAATAAACTGTCTCTAAAAAACATTAAAAGAATCATTAAATTCACCATAATCGGCCTAAAACACACCTTTCTCTACAGAAGTTATTCAAAACACATTAGGCATTAGAAACACATTTCTGTTGCTTCAAGTATCCTCTTCATCTTTGAGGAGATCATTCATCATTTGCTGCTCTACAGGAGGACAGATATCACTTATCAGTTTGGAACTCTTTTCCTTGTTTCTAACAAAATGTTCCTATTTCTTTGTACTCTACTTAACATTTGGAATGCTTCTTTGGCTATCCCATTCGGGACTCTCTGTAGTCAAACAATAATCATGTTGTTCTCCTTAAAATTAAAGAACACTAACTTTTCTATCGATCCAAAAGCCATTGCGTAATCAACAGGTGTTAAGTAAACCCTTAACTTGTGTAATGTAGTGAGAGCAAGGAGCGGTCATGGTCGCTATTTCTAATTCTGTCATGGCGCATGAGTGAAACAAGGAATTAAAAACAAACCGTTGGTGATTTGCATGCGCCAGCATGTGACTGGTATGAACAAAGAAAAAAAGGACCTCCAATCGGTTGTAGACTGAGGCAGAAATTAGCTGGTTAATGTTAATGACTCAAGAACAAAACTGCTATCTATTACTCACCACAGAGAACGATCTCTGCCCCCGATAAGAACAGAGAGCACCTCTTTGCGACTACTCGGCCTCACATTGATTGCTGACCTGAGATGGAGCAAATACATTGAGTCAATAGCTTCGTCCACCGCAAGGAAATTTGGCTCCCTGTGCCACGCCAGGAAATTTTAACTCGTCGGAGTCAATCCTTCAAATCTACAAATCAACCATTCGCTCTTGCATGGAGTATTGCTGCCATATATGATCTGGAGCCCCTTCTAATTGTCTCAAGGTCCTTGATAAAATCAAAAGACGGATATGCAATGTAATTGGCCCTGATCTGGCATCTCGTTTTCAGCCGGTCTCTCACAGACGTGCCGTTGCCTCCCTCTGTCTTTTTTACAAATACTTTCATGGTAACTGCACCGATGAGCTGCTTTCGCTGATTCCCAGACTTCATGAAGCGTTCTACTAGGCTGGCATCTTGCTCACGCCATTTCACTGTCGAAATTGTTAAATGTGGCCGTCTCTTCTACTCCAATAGCTTCATGTCTCGCACTTTTCGCCTGTGGAACCCCCTCCAATTTTCCTGTTTCCCTGATGGCTATAATCTCCAACTATTCAAATGTAATGTCAATCGACGTCTCCAGATGCCTTGATCTATTCCTTATCCCTCTCTTCATCCTTTCCTCTATAACTCCTATTTGCTCTCGCTCCAACTCTCTGTAACCCCTTGCCTGCTAGTGGCTTCCTGCCTTGCTTGGTGTGAAAGGCTTTAAAAAAATTATATTTTGGACGGGCTATGCCCTAAGAGACGCTGAATGTTTTTCTTCAGAGTCATATCCAACAATTCCTGTGGCTGTTTTTACAGTTCTAGCAA
>OZ038518.1:64509970-64514970 GCA_964036315.1 Acanthosepion esculentum | reverse complement strand
GGGACATTTCACATTCCTCGATCGACGGTGAAAACCTTTCCGACCACCGTGGAGACATCTTAATGATTGTAACAATTAAGTAACTCTCGACAATTAACTAGAGTTTTGGTTTCGAGAAACTGGCTACAATCGCATCTACATCTGGCGCTGTAAATTACATACAATACCCTGCGGCTACGTTCTGTATTCTATAGCGTACAAGTCTCAACCGGCACCATTGTTAATATCACGTCAATGAACATAGCATCTTATGGCGTCACTAATTGGACCCTGAAGGCCAGGCAACATGGAGTGTGGTCCAAAGAGGAGTCATAGCTTCAGTTCTTGGGGATTGACTGTAGGGTTTGGGAGTGGAGTAAGCCTCATGACAAACAGAATATGTGTGTGTGTTTGTGTGTTGACATTGACGTCAACACAGAGCAACGACTGTCTGCTCCATGTTCGAACACAGTAAGGCCATATGTTTGTGCTTTATCTATCTCTCTATATATATATATCTACACACACACACACACAAACACACACAAACACACACACACACACACACACACACACACATATATATATATATATATGCATGTTTCATTAAATAATATAGACACGTTTGTCTATTTATTTTAAGTAAGTTACTTTCGTATTGTCTGATAAGCTTAATCAGATTATCGTTGAAAGACGAAAGGAAAACACCATATTGATACATGTTTAAATTCAATCTAAGCTTTCGGCTTACATAATCCATTATCAAAGATGATAATTTCAATAGATCAAACAACACACGGACGAAACAACAATGATAGACCGCCCTTGCTGCATGAAAAATTTCAAAACTTGTCAATATTATTTAATGAAACATGCATTAATGAAAAATTGCTGCCTAAATATACACAATATATATATATATATATATATATATATATATATATATATATAGAGAGAGAGAGAGAGAGAGAGAGAGAGAGAGACTTGAACATTGATATGTGGTTTTATGTGTATATGTATATGCATTTGTATAGAGGTGTATATATATATATATATATATATATATATATATATATATATATATATATATATATATATATATATAAAGAAATATAGTCTAAAGTGTGCTATATTTATGGGATAAAGTGCTCATATATATACAAACATACCGATCTAAACTTACGAATACACCTATACACACACACACGCACACACTTATATATATATTTTACATATGCGCCTACAACATATATATATATATATATATATATATATATATATATATATATATATATATATATATATATATAAATATAAAAGTGGACAGGGAAGTCAGCACTTAGAGGCGACAGTCTGTTTCATGCTAGAGCAATCGTCAGACAACTCGTGCTGTTATTTTTCTCGGCTATTTATATAAGGGTCAGTGGTGCGTTATGGGTAGTCTATTTTGGCGGTTACTTTTACCGGAAGTTGCTTATTTGTTTATTTATTTATGTCAAATTATTTTGCTTGTTTTTTTGTTTGTTTTTTTTAATTTTATTTTTACTTTTTATCTTATATAATTATTTATTTATTTTTTATTTTGATCGGTGTTTTTTTGTTAACGTAGTAAAAATTTGTTTATATAGCTTATTGTTGGTAGTCTAGTAGACGTTTCTTCTTCTTTTTCTCTCTTCTCTCCTTCCCTTTCAATATATCACTTCCGTTAAGTTAACCGCTTAAATATGTCTAGTCCCTCCTTCTTCAAAACTCTGTATGATAGAAAGAAATATTAAAATAAACCCTCTCTAAACTCGACCATGTCTCTCACACCACTCCTCGCTACCCTCTCTGTTAAATTACATAAACTTAATACTACTCTTCAAAAGTGTAAATTTTCATTTCATTTTTCGTTTCACCTTTTGGAAGTGAAGTCTGATGATCCAGCGTCCTTTAAAAGGGCTCTGGTGAAATAAATTATTACAACGGAGCCTTAAAGTGGCCTGATATTCTTTAAATCATATATATATATATATATATATATATATATATATATATATATATATATTAAACTTCTATAACGCCTTTACCTATATTAATTATAATTTACAAAACTTCCTCTACTCTAAAATCTCCCCACCTCTCTCTCTGTTAAGCCCTTAATATTCATTCCCCTCTAAATATTCAAATGTCGAAATTTTCATAGAAAATACGCGTCGGAGGACGAATATTTTCTAAGAAAGTTTCTCGGACATTCAGGCCGGTAAATGTCGTTAATACTCTTTATTATAAACAGAGCATTTACTTAAATATTTGCACCTATAAAAAGAACGTATAAACATAAAAAATGTCTCAAAATAAATGTCGAACTTTGTCCATTTCATAATGTGTGACGTCATTTATTTACATTTGTATACGCATCGAGCAGAAATGAATGTACGAGAAAAAATCATGGAGAATAGTAGTTTAAAAACTGTAATATATATATATATATATATATATATATATATATATATATATATATATATATATATATATATATATATAAATAAACAGTAATATATATATATATATATATATATATATGTATGTGTGCGCGCGTTTACATCCATATATATAATGTACACATATATATATATATATACATATATAATAAGTACATATATATAATACGTATCTATATATGAATTCGCAACCATATATGAAGTTTATTTCTGTGGTTGTGTGTATATGCATATGTCTTTGTCATGTTAAACACTCTAGACGGAATGTGTATGAGCCTGCAATGTGCTACAATGGCTGTAAAATTCTAACGTCAACAATATATATGCAAACAGTGTTGTCTAAGTAATCCCATTTACACACGTTTCAATTTTTAAAATCTGTTAATAAAAATAAATAACATTTCTTTTCTTTTTAATATATCACAAGCTTTTTCTCAGCTTACGTTTATTTATTCGAGATGATTCCATTGTCGTTTCCGTCAACGCTTAGCAAGGTCATCCGGCGTTGTGCAAGACAATTACTGTTATCCTTTGTAAACTCACAACTGAGATAAACATGTCTGCAGGATCATTTTATCAAAGCCAGTTTAAGATAGACATTTTTGTTTATTTAACCCTTTTCCAGACATATTTATTTTCTTATTTATCAAATTTATAATTGCTTTTTCTATGGAACATGAATATTTATTCAGCTTACACACACACACACACACACACACACACACACACACACACACACATGCACTCACGCACTCACACACACACATATATGTATATATTAGTAAATATATATATACCATATGCAACGACAATAGCACGACAGAGTCGCATGCAGTTACTGCAATGTTCTATGATACAAAGACACAAACACATGCGCAAACACACACACACACACATATATATACATATATATATATATATATATATATATATATATATATATATATATATATATATATAAACAAACATATGTATTAAACAAAACAAATTAACAATGGACATAGACAACAATATTTAATAATATCTCTATATTTACATCTCTATATATATCTATATGTCTCTCTCTGTCTCTCTCTCTCTGTCTCTCTCTCTCTATATATATATATATATGTTTGTGCATTTAAGCAGCAAATTTTCTTTTAGTCATGTCTGATTAAATAAATTAAAAAACATTATGTCTGCTTCCATGATCACGAATATCTTTTTGGATATTACAATGAAATGTGGCAATAGTGTAAATAAAAGAGATTTATTTATTTTTATTTTTATTTTTTATCTTATATATTTTTTTTTTATTTTCATCGGTGTTTTTATTAACGTAATAAAAAATTGTTTATATAGCTTATTTAATAGTTTTGTTTTTGTTTGGGAAGATAAAGCTATTTGTTGAATTTTGGGGTTGATTATTGTGGTTTGTTCTGACTATTATTTTGGCGGGAACAGTTTTTAATTAATTTATATAATATATATATATATATATATATATATATATATATATATATATATATCGACTATTCAACCACCTGGTGAATATTCATCAACTTTCTAAAATTTAAAACCCTTGATAAACCAATGGCATCCTTGATTTTGTATATAAACGTGTGCAACAAAATAAATCCTAGATTAAAAAAAAAATAAATTAAATAAAAACAGTCTGTCTATATTTCTGAAATGAGGTATTATGTACAGTATTTACATTAGTCGGACTATTGTCCTAATCTTTGTCGCCATATTTGTCACAAGGACACATGGCACAGTGGATAAAGGCGTTGGTTAGATCCAGTGGCACCAAAGAGTGTGAGGTCAATACCCGGTTAAGGCAGTGGAGAACCTTCAGAGGGGAAATTTGCAGGAGATAACTGATAACTGACATCCATCAAACATGGCACGTGGAACTAGAACAGTCTACCCCAGTGATCGAAATAAAGGGTTCAGTTCGAACTTCCAACCACCTGAAGAAGGCCGGAGCGTACAACGGCCGAAACGTTGTGACAAATATGGCGACAAAGACGAGGACAATAGTCTGACTAATGTAAATACTGTAAATAAAAACAAGCAAAATAATTTGACACAAATAAACGACTTCCGGTAAAATAACCGCCAAAATAGACTACTCACAATGCACAACTGACCCGTATATATAAATAGCCGAGAAAAATAACAGCACTCTTGGCCTGACGATTGCATCTAGCATGAAACAGACTGTCACCTCTTAGTGTTGACTTCTATGTTCACTTTTATATTTACACACGCTCTATCTCTGATATTGAGCACTTTATCCCATAAATATAGCACAGTTTAAGACTATATTTCTTCATACATACATACATACATACATATATATATATATATATATATATATATATATATATATGAAAAAACAAGAAGAAAAACTATTCTTAGCCGAAAAGGCATTGAACTAGCTAAAGACGTATTCCAAAAGCTAAGCAATTTCCAGAAAAACGGGGAAAAAACATCGTTAGAAACAAAGAAAAGGGTGCTGGATTGCTATGTGATATCCACCCTGTTTTATGGCAG
>OZ038518.1:64499970-64507470 GCA_964036315.1 Acanthosepion esculentum | reverse complement strand
TGAAAGCGAACCAATTCTTGTGCGTAAAAGCTTCAAGAATCTCAAGACATCTAAGACATTAATATTCTTCAGTCTTTCTTTTTCAAGATCCTTTTTTCTCGCTCTCTGCATTTCTTTCTTATTCCTCACTTTCAGCTGATGTTTTGAACCTTGCACGACAGCCAACTCATGCAGCTTCACTTCTTCTCCGGCTGTCCGAATTCGTTCAATTCTTTTCAGCTGACATGGAGTCCATAGAAAGTGACGACACCGGCGAAAATAACATTATTTCCATCCAATATCACAAAGTTATTTTGCCCCGAAGCATTGAAATTCACTTTCTCTATGTTGTTCGTTCTCGTTTGGATTATATATATATATATATATATATATATATATATATATATATATATATATATATATATATATTAAATAAAAATAAAAACAAACCACTTTAAGGTTCCATGTAATAAATTATTTCACCACAGCCCTTTTAAAAGACCGCGGATCATCAGACTATCCTTCCAGAAGTTGATCGAAAAATCATTTCGTTTCAACCTTCGGAAGTAAAGTCTGATGATCCGCTGTCCTTTAAAAGGGCTGTGGTGAAATAATTTATTACATGGAACCTTAAAGTGGTCTGTTTTTATTTTTATTTAAATTATTAACTCTGATTTACATTGAGCTCTCTGGATTTTATCCTCCTTGCGTCTACCCATACGGATTACCTAGTTATTCGTAAACTATATATATATATATATATATATATATATATATATATATATATATATATATTACGCGAATCATTCATACGAAAAGCAGATAATGAAGTTAATGATATGGCAAGAATCACTCTCGAAAACAATTTTTAATAATAAAATACATTAACCTCGAATCCGTTAATGAATGGTATGATCCTTGTTTATAAATTGCGGTTTCATCAGGTCTTTTATTATATATATATATATATATATATATATATATATATATATATATATATATATATATATGAAAATTTCTCAGAGTTAACTTGTAGAGAAGACAATCTTTATAAATAAATGACAATACGATAACAGTATTAATTGCTGACGCGTTTCGTCCAATGTGGACTTTTTAAAAGTATATATTTATATAAGTGAACATTGAAGTCAATACTCAGAGGCGGCAGACTGTTTCATGCTAAACGCAATCATCAGGACACATGATTGCGTTAAGCAGGAAACAGCCTGTCGCCTCTGAGTATTGACTTCAATGTTCACTTTTATATTTAAACAAGCTCTATCCATGATAATGATCCCCTTATCCCATAAATACAGCACACCTTAAAACTATATTTCATCATATATATATATATATATATATATATATATATATATATATATATATATATATATATATATATATATATATTAAGACATTTTTATGTTTATACATTCTTTTTTATAGATACATTTAAGTAAATGCTCTGTTTTATAATAAACAGTATTAAACAACATTTACCGGCCTGAATGTCCGAGAAATTTTCATAGAAAATTTTCGTCTTCCGATAGGAATCGAACCTGTATCCTATACGGAACCGTCATATAGCCTGACGTGCATTAATCGTTTCGGCCACAGAGGAGCGTTCGTTTAACAAGGTCGATTTTACTGACTTTAAACTTTAATCTTCCATGATTCTCTCACGTACATTCATATCTGCTCTAGTTCCACGTGCCATGTTTAATGGATGTCAGTTATCAGTTATCTCTCAAGGACACATGGCACAGTGGATAAAGGCGTTGGTTAGATCCAGTGTCAGGACCCAAAGAGTGTGAGTTCAATACCCGGTTAAGTCAGTGGAGAACTTTCAGAGGGAAATTAACATGAGATAACAGATAACTGAAATCCATTAAACATGGCACGTGGCACTAGAACAGTCAACCCCAATGAGCGAAATAAAGGGTTCAGTTCGACATTGCAACCACCTGAAGAAGGCCGGAGCGTACAACGGCCGAAACTTTGTAATAAACATGGCGACAAAGATGTGGACAATAGTCGGAATAATGTAAATAGTGTACATAATACTTCATCTTAGAAATATAGACAGATACTTAAAGGCCGAAACATTGTAATAAATATGGCGACAAAGATGTGGACAATAGTCCGAATAATGTAAATAGTTTACATAATACCTCATCTCAGTAATATAGACAGATACTGAAGGGCCGAAACGTGATAAATATCGCGACAAAGATGATGATAATAGTCCGAATAATGTAAATAGTGTACATAATACCTAATCTCAGAAATATATACAGATACTGAAAAGCTGAAACCTTGTAATAAATATGGCGACAAAGATGTGGACAATAGTCTGAATAATGTAAATAGTGTACATAATACCTCATCTCATAAATATAGACAGATACTGAAAGACCGAAACGTTGTAATAAATATAGCGACAAAGATGAGGACAATAGTCCGAATAATGTGAGTAATCTACCTAAAGTATTTAATAAATAAGTTGGCTAAGAGCTGACAATGATGGGTAGTTGTGGAGGGCCATGATCTCTCATTTTTAAGGAACAGAGCACATAAAAGAATTAATGCTGAAAATGGCTAAAACTCAGCAAAGGGAATTTTGGGTTAGTGATGAAATATTTGGGCAGCGTCAAAGAAAACCGGAGTCATATACAGATAGCGCTTAAATAAAACTGTGATCATTCATTTTTATTTGTTCCTCTTTTGTCAGATTTTGCTGTGTTAATAATTATTGTAATTATTCTAACGAAAACAAGACATTATTTATTTGATAAATTGTGCCTATGATATCACATGTTATATAAAGAGATAAATGTATTGATCATCGTTTTCTTTTTCTCTTTACAGAAACATGTTCCCTGATAACATTATTACCTCTTGTTTCGATTCGGTAAGTAAAATCTCTTCATTCGAGAAAGTTTTTTTTATTTAAATTGGAATGAATAGATTCCTTAAAAGTTCCATATAAATTCGATATTGACAGACATTGAAAAAATATTATTTAATTATCCTTGTCAAGAAATTCAAACAGTGAAATTTGGTTTTCCCGTCAGGATCCAGTCAAAATTATCTTGGAATTATGAAAGAAACACCCATAATGCCAACTTGATATTATATTATAGTTTAAATTCTAAATATCGATTTTATTATAGTTTAAATTCAAAATATCCTTTTTATTATAGTTTAAATTCCAAATATTCTTTTTGTTATAGTTTAAATTCCAAATATCCTTTTTATTATAGTTTAAATTCAAAATATCTTTTTTATTATTGTTTATATTTCAAATATCCTTTTTTTTCCCTCGAATAGTAAATATTTTGGCAGCAGGCTTTCAATGAGTCGTCTATTTTAAATACGTGTATCCATCAGTTTTCCGCATAAATGTAAGACATTGTTCACACACATTCATACACATACATATACCATACGCGTACTCATATCAAACAATTTACAAATATATATAAGTATATATATTGTGTATATTTAAGCAGCAATTTTTCATTGTTGGATTTTTCATTAAATAATATAGACAGGTTTTGTCTATTTATTTTAAGTAAGTTCTTTTCATATTGTCTGATAAGCTTAATAACATTATCGTTGAAAGACGAAAGGAAATCACCATATTGATACATGTTTAAATACAATCTAAGCTTTCTTCTTGCATAAGACATTGACAAAGATGACAATTCTATTTAAAACAACATCCCTGACCAGGTACACAATTACGGAAAATCCTCGTTGAAAACACAACTATACTTAAACATGAAAACAATCCATATATATATATATATATATATATATATATATATATATATATATATATATATCACAATGATTGATGGTGTTAATGAAATAGTGCTCGATGTAATATAAATATGGGTCACTTAGCTGATTGATGGTACGTTCAGCATCCTGCCAGCACACATTCTCAACTATGGAATCCTGCTACAGACAAACGTTTAGATATGTATACTTACATAATTATAAAATATATTTTTTTTTTCATTCGATTTGGCTATTAGTAAATCAAGAATTCGAAGGTTTTTCGACACGAGTATAGTTACCTATATATATATATATATATATATATATATATATATATATATATATATATATATATATATATACATATATATATATATATATATATATATATATATATATGTATAGGCAGCAATTTTTCATTGATGCATTTTTCATTGGTGGATTTTTCATTAAATAATATAGACAGATTTTGTCTATTTATTTTAAGTAAGTTCTTTTCATATAGTCTGATAAGCTTAATAACATTATCATTGAAAGACGAAAAGAAATCACCATATTGATACATGTTCTAACCCAATCTAAGCTTTCGGCTTACATAAGACATTATCAAACATGGCAATTATATTTCAATTAATCAACCAACACACGTACGAAACAATAATGATAGTCAGTTTTTGTTGCATGAAAAATTTCAAAGCAACGACAAACTCGTGTATACGAGACGCGGAAGCGAAAATCGCATCGCAGCTCTTGACGTCACACATGACCACACGAGAGTGAAAACGAGAAGTATTAAGTATCGGAAGCCGTTGGTATAAACCAATGTCTTCTGTTATCAATTATAGGCATTTAAGAATATTTGTGGAGATTACATAGTTTATTTTGTTCAGGTTAGGTTTCAACTGTTTTATGTATATAGCTCCAAGATTTTTAAGTTTTTGTTTATTGTTTTCATGTTTAAGTATAGTTGTGTTTTCAACAAGGATTTTCTGGAATTGTGTACGTGGCCAGGCATGTTGTTTTAAATGCCTAAAAATGTTAGAGTTATCATTCAAATGTAGATTCAAGAGTCGTGAAAGCGAGTTTGTGGTGTGACCAACATAAAATATTATTTAATCCATTTGAGATACAATCTCCCAAAAGGCACTTGAATTTGTAAACTATGATGTTTTTTGCAAATCGCTAAAGACATATATATATATATATATATATATATATATATATATATATATATATATATATATATATATATATATATATGCATTTGTGTGTGTGTGCGCGCATGTATGTGCGTGTGTTTGCGTGTCTCATTGAATAACTTATTCTTAATTTGAGCCTTTCATATTCAAGGACAAGCTTTTGGTGTCATTATTACAGGAAGAGAGAAAATTATTGTGTTGATACATATTTATTCCGAGTAATTTCGGTATTAGTACAATATCGTCATCAGCGGGGATTTTTTTCAAGACAAATTTAGTAGTGTTCCTCAAATGATTATATATATATATATATATATATATATATATATATATATATATATATATATATATACAATGGAGTATAATTCCAATGTCTAACATTTCAATTTGCGATAATCTTAAATGGTATTTAAGACCCGCTAGTGATTTAGGAAGTAAGCCACATATGGAGCAAATGTGAGGATTATGAGATGAGATCATTGTTGGATCGGCTGACCTTTTAGATCTTGCTCTCGCTTCCACTAAAACACGTTGATCTCCATTCTACCCGGTCCAAGGCTAAGCGCTCAAGGATGTTAACATACATATATATATATATATATATATATATATATATATATATATATATATATAGTTATATATATATATATATATAGATAATTATTTATTTGAATATTACAACATAAATATGTTATAAAATCACGACAAAAGTAGCCATTTTGTTTCAACACTTCTAGTGTCTTTTCAAGTGACGATGTTGTAATATTCAAATAAATAATTATATCTGCTCTACTCTGTATTGAGCACTCTTTAAAGAATATTAATTGTTGGTTATTGGATCTCACTCCGTATATATATATATATATATATATATATATATATATATATATATATATATATATATATATATATGATTTTTTAAACGAAAAAGAGAACAAAGAAATAGGTATGAATTATAAGAAGACAACAGATGGTTGTTTTTGTAGCATACCTACGCACGATAATGTGTATGTTATGCCCCATTCCCATAAATACTGCAGTGAATACTCTACGTGATCTTCAGTTGGAGATTCGTCTCCAGTTGTGCTGGTCAAACTCTCTGCCTACGGGTAGTGATGATCTCCAGATAAGGCTATGTCAAAGGGCAAAGTCTCGTCCTGGGAAGCAGCTACCCGACACGGTTTTACACCGTGTCTACGGGGAATTTTTGACCGTACCTACGAGTTCGGATACCTCACATTAAATTCGACCTTATGCTACATCTGACAACGTGAGGCGATTGGGAGAGATATCCTGCAGTTGAAGATTCGTCTCCAGCTGTGCTGCTCAAACTCTCTCACTCAGGGCAGAGAGGATCCCCAGACGAGGCTTTGTCGAAGAGCAGAGTCTCGTCTCGGGAAGCAGCTACCCGACACCGTTTTATTCGGAGTCTACGTGGAATCTTTGGCCGAGCCTACGGACTAGGATACCCCACAATAAATTCGGCCTTGTGCCACATATGACCGCGTGGGACGGTTGGTAAGATATCCTGCATCTGGAGATTCATTGTGGAATTCACTTCACTCACTTCTAGCAGTTGACTACTACTTCAACGCGCCGCTGGCGAATCTTATATGTGCTGTTCTTGTCCTAAGTATTATCGTGCGTTACCAACCTTCATGTGATTATTCTATTCAGTAACCTTCCCTAGGATACAACAATTGTCAGCAAGAGGAACAGCCCAAAATGTGATTTAGTAACTGGAAGCAAGTACGAAAATGTAAAGGCTCATTCGGATAGTAAAAGATACCTTCCACTATCTAAGCAAAGTATTACGAAATAGGAAATATATTTTTCCAGACAAAGAAATAACACTGGAGTGTTATGTTATGTCCATATTCTCATATGGTAGTGAAAGACGGGCAATCCCAGCACAAATGATACAAGACTCGATTTAACTGAAATCTGGTTCTACATAAGGATGTTGGGAATTCCATGAACTAAACATGTGATTACCGACGCTGTTTCCAGAAAAATGGAATAAAAATTACCGATATACTTTTAAAAAAAAATGTTCTAAAGTACATAATGAGGAAAGAGAGCTTGGAGAGTTTGACACTCACAAAAGAGGCAAAGGGAAACAGAGAGTAGCCGACATAATTCACATGGGGGGGTAGTAAAGGTGCTGGAAGGGATAGGGAAGGGACAAATATAGCTTAGATCTACAAAGGATAGGATGTTGTGGAGAGCCATGATCAGCCTACATAACGGTTTTCTGTAAATGGATAGCAGAACAGCGAATGTGAGGGATACTGAAAGGACAAAGCTTACTAAGGGTTACGGATAGGAAATTGTGGAGAGCCATGCGAGTCGACCCATACATGAAGAAGTATAATAAGAAGAAATAAACTATTTTATTGAATATTAATTTTTGCCTGACTTGATAGATTCTAAAATCAGGAAAACGGGTGTGAAACATAATATAACTTAGCAGCCAAGATGAGTTTGAGAATCCCTGTCCAAGACAGGTTCTCTAAAGGTTTGGTTTGGTTTGGTT
>OZ038518.1:64474970-64494970 GCA_964036315.1 Acanthosepion esculentum | reverse complement strand
CTTTTCTCTCACCTAGATTTGGTTAGATGTAACCGGAAGTTTCTTTTCTCTCACCTAGATTTGGTTAGATGTAACCGGAAGTTTCTTTTCTCTCCACTAGATTTGGTTAGATATAACCGGAAGTAATTTTCTCTCGCCTAGATTTGGTTAGATGTAACCGGAAGTTTCTTTTCTCTCACCTAGATTTGGTTAGATGTAACCGGAAGTTTCTTTTCCCTCACCTCTCGTTTGTGGAATTCACTTCCAGCTGCATATTTCTTAGCCAACTTTAATCTTCAAAAATTTAAATGTAATGTCAATCGCTTCATACTGTCGTCCTTGTTACTCTTTTGATCTCGGTCCTTAGTAATGATTCTGTTCTCTAATTCTCCTACACCCAGTAACCCGTTGTGTCCTAGTCAATGTGCTGCCTTGCCTGGGGTGAAACGCCCCATTTAAGCGTCGGTGGGGTCCTCTATGGTGGTTATATGAAAAGCAGTTTTGTTTTGGCGGCGTTAAAATTTACAAGCCATTTCCTGTCCCAGCTAACCACTGATTGGAGTTCATTTTCTGTAGCAGCAGCCGGGTACTTCTTCTTCGTCTCTGGGGGATTTTCTATTGGGACAGCTGTAAATGATATTGCCATCTGCATAAATACCTCGCTGACAACTGAGGACATGAGAAAGATCAGTTATGAAGATCAGAAACAGCGTAGAACCAAGGATAGAGCCTTGGGAGACACCAACGTCCGAGTGAAAACATTATTTAACCCATAGCTGGAGGCAAATGTGTAGATTTATAACTTTCCGACGGGTATTTCCGCGTAAGTAAATATAACGATCCCGATTAACAATTCCAAGCCATTATCAATTGCACCATCCGTACATCAAATTTTGCTGCACCTGTTATTCACTAACGGTCACCCATCTAGGTACCGTCCAGGCTTGATGTTGCTTAACTTCGGTGACTGTATGGGAGCCGGTGTTTCAATGTAATGTGAACATAAAACTTTACACTATGTATATTTGGACTACGTTATTGTTGTTGTTATCATAACGTTTCGGCCGTTGTGTCTGCCGGCCTTCATCAGGTGTAATTGATCTGTATAACCAACAAGAAATTCTGAACTGAAACCATTATTTAATCTATGGGGATATACTGTTCTCGTTCTACTGCTCATGTCTAGGGGGTGTCGTCTGGTTCATATTATTGGTTCATAGTAATTGTGAGTTCAATCCCAGGGCCGGGCAGTGTGTACTTGGACCCGATAGAAACAGGGCGAGTAATAAATGAGCAGGACTTAAAATAAGAATTAGACAAGATCTTCCTAGTCCTAGTTACTTAAAACAGAACATTCTATCCCCGTAGATTAAATAAAGGGTCCAATTCTTCAATATCCCCTGTAACTTACACAGATCGATAAACAACTGATGAAGGCCGGAGGACACAACGGTCGAAACTTTGTGAAAACAACAAAAAACATAAGGAGAACAGTTCCAGTATAAATAGTGTAACGTCTTACGACCATATCACGTTGAAACACCGGTTCCCGTACAATCATCAAAGTTAAGCAACGTCGAGCCTGGTCAATACCTAGATGGGTAAGCATTTGGGAATACCAGGTGCCGTAAGCTTAAATATGCAGGTGGTTGTAATGGTTAATTGTCCGGAATTGTTAAAATGTGTCGGGCTAGCAAGCCAAGAATCATTTTTAAAAAAAACTACCTCGAAGACACTTTTAAGAATCCAACACTCCACGAAGAAGCCATGAAAAAGTACGACAGGAGACAACATACTAAATATAAAAACAGAAATAAAATTCCTTATCTTGTTTTATTAATTTTTTTTTAACATTTTTAACGTATTTATTGAACAAAGTAACTAATAATAACAAAACAAAAGTCATTGAAACAAAGCAAGTTCAGTCGACCATTGATGACAATTCCAGAACAACGTAACTATAAACATTTTGTCTATCCTCTGCCAGCCGCTATGATGGAGAAAGCATTACCTCGAACCGTCGCCAGTGAGACACGCTGCAAGAGCCACTCCGTTTCGCGAGGCTCGTCCCTTAATTGAGACGCAATCGCGCCAATCCTCTGAAGGAACACCATCGAACGAGGGACAATAACCCCTGAAGTCTCCACTGCCACAGAAGTAAAAAAAAAAAATATCTATCAGCAAGAGAAGAATATTTAGCTATTTTTTTCATTTCTGCGTCTCGGGCGACGAACACCGGTTCAACCGCGGACCTGATCAAATTACCGGCTGAAAATGTGTCCGCACAGGTCGCATCCCAAATCAACAGAAATGAAAAATTGATAAAAGTAAAACTCACTTGCGTCTCAATAAAAAAAAACAAAAACAATTAATCACTGAACGTATTTTTTTCTTTTTACTGCGTAAAAAATATTACTTAGTTTATCATTTGTACTTCCTTATCGATTTGGTGGGACATGATTTTTATTTAAATATTTTCGATACTTTACATTGCTTTTTGCCCTTGATTGTTTTACTTTTATCTTTTACTTATTATTGGGTTCTTTGCTGTTTTTAAATGATAGATGTTTACCAATACGAAAGAAAAATGTAACAGGAAAAAATCCGACTGAATATCAGAAAAAAAAACGCAGTGATGCGGTTAATTAGCACAAAAAAAATTACGAAATGTATCCAACTAAACTGAACATATCAGGTACCGGTTTAGCGATGTCATTTTAACAGTGAATCAAAAACCTTCATATAAGTATAGATTTACTTGACTCCCCCTCCCACGAGTCAGGGCGTGACACAAGGTCGATTTTTAACGTGGAGCGTTTTCACTTGGGCCGCTGGTCTAAGCTAGTCTTAGCTGGTCATAGCTTTCCCAAGCTGTTCATAGCTCGTCTAAGCAATCATAGCTGGTCATAGCTTTCCCAAGCTGTTCATAGCTCGTCTAAGCAATCATAGCTGGTATTAGCTTTCCCAAGCAATCATAGCTGGTCATAGCTTTCCCAGGCTGTTCATATCTCGTCTAAGCAATCATAGCTAGTCTAAGCTGGTCATAGCTTCCCAAGCTGTTCATAGCTCGACTAAGCAATCATAGCTGGTATTAGCTGGTCATAGCTTTCCCAAGCTGTTCATATATCGTCTAAGCAATCATAGCTGGTCTTAGCTGGTCATAGCTTTCCCAAGCTGTTCATAGATCGTCTAAGCAATCATAGCTGGTCATAGCTTTCCCAAGCTGTTCATAGCTCGTCTAAGCAATCATAGTTGGTCATAGGTTTCCCAAGCTGTTCATAGCTCGTCTAAGCAATCATAGCTGGTCTTAGCTGGTCATAGGTTTCCCAAGCTGTTCATAGCTCGTCTAAGCAATCATAGCTGGTCTTAGCTGGTCATAGGTTTCCCAAGCTGTTCATAGCTCGTCTAAGCAATCATAGCTGGTCTTAGCTGGTCATAGGTTTCCCAAGCTGTTCATAGCTCGTCTAAGCAATCATAGCTGGTCTTAGCTGGTCATAGGTTTCCCAAGCTGTTCATAGCTCGTCTAAGCAATCATAGCTGGTCTTAGCTGGTCATAGGTTTCCCAAGCTGTTCATAGCTCGTCTAAGCAATCATAGCTGGTCTTAGCTGGTCATAGCTTTCCCAAGCTGTTCATAGATCGTCTAAGCAATCATAGCTGGTCATAGCTTTCCCAAGCTGTTCATAGCTCGTCTAAGCAATCATAGCTAGTCTTATCTGGTCATAGGTTTCCCAAGCTGTCCATAGCTCGTCTAAGCAATCATAGCTAGTCTTAGCTGGTCATAGGTTTCCCAAGCTGTCCATAGCTCGTCTAAGCAATCATAGCTAGTCTTAGCTGGTCATAGGTTTCCCAAGCTGTTCATAGCTCGTCTAAGCAATCATAGGTGTTCTTAGCTGGTCATAGCTTTCCCAAGCTGTTCATAGCTCGTCTAAGCAATCATAGCTGGCCATAGCTAGTCATAGCGTGTCCAAGCCGTCCCAGCCTGTCGTAGCCGTCAGACCACCAGAGTCAGGGAAATATTCCCGTGCCAGGGAAGTATCTACTTTAATTCATATAAGTAAACAGAAACTATACCCTAGATTTATTCAGCTGCAAATAAGACTGCACTGTGTCTACAGTGTGACCGTTGTATTTAAAATAGTGAAACAATTAGATATTTAATGTTTCGAACTTTTTTTTTTCGTAATATCTCAGGTGTTTCATTTCTCCTACAGACCAGGGATAGGTAAATAGTGAACCTTTATGCCTGATAATAATTATAATAATAATAGTAAACTGGAAGAAGATGAAACCTGTAAGTACCTAGGAATTAGCGAAGGAGATGGTATACAACATACGTAAATGGAGGATAAGGTAATAAAGGAGTCCTGGGATTGATTAGAAAAAAGGTTCCAATAGACTCATTGAAGGGATTCCTGATAGCCCATGCCTTAAAGAAATACAAAAAAATTGTACACACAAATACAGCCCACACTTTATGTAGGGCTTTATCTATGTAAAATATGTATGCGTTTTTTTAATTGCTCGGTGGAAAATGTTATGATGTCATTTCTGACCTTAGGTATCTGCTCGGGACGGGACCCTGAATGAAATGACTATACTCCAGAAATCTAAGGCAATAAAATAATAATAATGATGATGTCCTCAAGAGCAGTCATGAATTAATCCAGAGAGACGCTGTGTTATCTTAGTATAAGAAAATCGTGATGGCCGAGCATGTTAAAATGTCAACCTAGTTGGGGAAATCATGAGAAATGAACCAACCAACAATTCAAGTTGTCCCTTTTGTGCTTGGAGACCTCGAGTCTTTTTACAAGAAAATATTTGTCTCGCAAAGCGCCTTGGGGATACCTGTGATCTTGCAGGTGGATGCACTGCTTTTAATTCTCTAACAAATTTCTTTTGTTCCAATTAATTTCCATTTTGTAACTAGTTTTAGGCCTCAGAGCTCTTGATGAAAAACCCAATGACATCATCGGCAATGATAAGTCTTCTTTGTACGAGTATTATTATTATTATTATTATTATTATTATTGTTATTATTATTATTATTTTCTTTGATATCTGGCGTTTACACATTTCTTTCCGGGTCCCGCCCAGGGACCTAAGGTTAGAAATGGTATCATGACACTTTCCACTGCAAAGAAATAAAAAAAAAAAAATAAATAAATAAATAAATACAGTGTAACCCGGATATAAGAGAGTTGTCGGGACCGGAGAAGAAGTCTCTTATATCCTGGTTTCTCTTATATCCGGGTTTGGTCTATTATATATGCATTAACACAGGCTCTAATTTGGGACCAGAGAAAATCTCTATTATATCCGGGTTTCTCTTATATCAGGGTCTCTTATATCCGGGTTACACTGTAATTACATAGATAAAGCCCTTCGTAAAGTGTGGGCTGTACTTGTCAGAACAATTTTTTGTATCTCTTTGAGGCATGGACTTCCAGGGATCCCTTCAATCAGCCTACTGGAATCTTTTCCAACCAGTCCAAGGGCTCCAACTACAACAGGGATTGTTGATGTTCCCATGTGCCACATTTTTGAGATTTCTATTTGAAGGTCCTTGTATTTTGACAGCAATTCAAATAATCTCAAAGATACATTGCAGTCTGCAGGGACTGCCATATCAATAAGGAGGCACTTATTTTGTTTGTGGTCTCCTAATAACAATGTCTGGGCGGTTGGCTTTGATTGTTCTGTCTGTGTGTATTGTGTAGTCCCATAGAATTGTAACAGGTCCTATCTCCGTAACCGGGTCTGGGTGGTGTTCGTACCAGTTTCTTTCAGTTTCCTTCCCATACGAGTTGCAAATTTTCCAGTGCAGATATTGGCCCACTCTTTCATTCCGGGTTTTATATTCAGTGGGTGCCAATATCGTGCAACCTGATACAAGATTATCAATGGTTTCTGGATATTTATCACAGAATCTGCATTTTGGGCTAACACAGTATTTTAGTATATGTGCTTGATAATTCCTAGTTAACAAGCATTGGTCCTGTGTAGCAAGGATAAAACCTTCAGTTTCAGCTTTCAACCCTGCACTACGTAGCCACTGATGGGTACGGGGTTTGTTTGCCACTGATAGATACGGGTTTCATTATTATTATTATTATTATTATTATTGTTGTTGTTGTTGTTGTTGTTGTTGTTACTGCTTTCCATAAAATTAGAGATTAAAATTATGGAAGGGAGAGGTGAATAAATTTAAAGTCAGAAATTACTGAATAAATAGCAAACAGAATATAGTGTTCTTTTTTTTTAATTTGTGTACTTGTTATCGATTCCGCCATATTTTTTATTCATATTTAAATCCATTTCCTCTCTTCCGCTTTTAAGAATCGATCAAGGAAAGCCAGAACATAATGACAACCATGCCTTTTTGAAAATATCGGAAACAAAAACGAGTCGTTTTTCTTTTCATTTTCTATGTGCGTTTCTTGTGTCGGCCAGTTTTTATGGCATGTGAGATAAAGTAAAATCGTTAAATTAGGGTGGAATGATGAAGTCGGATTCCTCAAAGCAAGACAAGATCAGATTTTGACACACGAAGAAACGTCAGCAAACAAAGCCGGTTTGAATTTTGAAGATATTAAAGACAAATAAAAATGGCGGAAATATATTGATTTGCGAATTTATTTTTTTAAAACTTTTTTTCTTGTGAGCCTTTTCACTTTCTTTCTTTCCGACTTTCGTTTTTCTAAAGCTTCTTTCTTTCCATTGATTTCAATTTTTACAATTACTGGTGCATATCCTTTTCTGTTCATTTTCCTTCTTTTTTTTTTTTTTACACTTTCCTTTTCTATTTTATTCCGGGTTCTAATTGTTTAGGTTGTTTTAATTTTCAGTTTTATTTTTCAGTTTATTTGTTGACTTTTGGTTTTGCAAATATCTTTCTCCTTTTCTTTTCTCATTCCTTTTTCTCCTTTTTTTCATTGAATGTTTTTACTGATGCATTTATCTGAACTACTCCTTCTCGTTAGTTTGTTCTTTCTTACTTTTCCTTTATGATTTCGTCATATTATTTCTTTTTTTCGTTCCTCCTTTTTTTTCATTTTTTCGTCATATTTTCTTTTCTTTCTTTTTCTTTCTTTCCATCATATTCTTCTTTTCTTTTTCTTTTTCTTTCTTTCTGTTGCTCCCCCTTTTTATCCTGTCTTCATATTTTCTTCTTCTTTCTTTCTTTCTTTTTCTTTCTTTCTTTTTTTCTTTCTTTCATTTTATTCTTTCACCATATTTTGTTTTTCTTCCTTTCTTTTTCTTTCTTTCTTTCCGTCTCTTTTTATTCTTTCATCATATTCTTGTTTCCTTTTTTCTTTCTTTCTTTCTTTCTTTTTATTCTTTCATCATATTCTCCCTTTCTTTTTCTTTCTTTCTTTCTTTCTTTTTCTTTTTCTTTATTCTTTCATCATATTCTTTCTTTTTTTCCTTTATTTATTTTCTTTCTTTCGTTTCATCTCTTTATCTTTTCCTCATATTTTTTATTTCTTTCTTTCTTTCTTACCATCAAATTCTTTCTTTCTTTCTTTCCTTTTTCTTTATTCTTTCATCATATTCTCCCTTTCTTTTTCTTTCTTTCTTTCTTTCTTTTTTCTTTCTTTTTCTTTATTCTTTGATCATATTCTTTTTTTTATTTATTTATTTTCTTTCTTTTTTCTTTCTTTTTCTTTAATCTTTCAACAGACTGTCCTTTTCTTTTTCTTTCTTTCTTTCTTTGTTTTTTCTTTCTTTTTCTTTATTCTTTCATCATATTCTTTCTGTTTTTATTTATTTATTTTCTTTCTTTCGTTTCATCTCTTTATCTTTTCCTCATATTTTTTCTTTCTTTCTTTCTTAACGTCAAATTCTTTCTTTCTTTCTTCCTTTCTTTCTTTCTTTCTTTCTTTTTTTTACACATATATAAATATATAATGACGTAAATAAATCCTAAGCGAATGAATGTTGAAAAGTCAATAAAGAAGAATGCGCGCCAAAAAAAAAACCTCTCATGTTCGGCTATCGTTTGCTTTTTCTCTTCACGAATGACTGATTGAATGACTGAGTAAATCAAGTTTCTTTTTTCTTAAAAGACGAAGCAAATATAAACTAACAAGACAAAATAACGAAGATCCACTGGAGATTCGAAAACCCTTTTCACGCGGAATTGCTGAGAAACAGATTAAATAAAAGATGTCGGTGAAACAAAAGACCATATTTATATTGAAAAAATAAACAAAACGATTTATTTCAGCTTTCAGTACAGAAACAATTCCATATCAGATTCGTTTAAACTGTCAGTGATAAAAGACAACAAAAAATGAATCCCAACAATTATTTTTCCTGGTTTCACTTTGCATCTTTATTTGGTGTGTACCTTCAGGACGTGGATGATCATGGCTCTCCACAACTTCCGATCCATTACTCCGGGTTTTTCTTTTGATCATCCTGCCCTCTATATGTTGTCATCCATTTACATAATGACGCTACTCGCTCATTTTCTTTGTCGCTGATTTCTATATATCCCGTGAATGTCAGATTCTCCAAGGACTATTTCCTCGTCATGCCTCAGAAATGGCAAATCTCTCTCTTTCTGATCCTAATTAGAAATATCGTCTTTTCCATCATATTTTACATACATCTTCCCTATTGCTCAAATGTTCTGTCCATGATATTCTTCGCACTCTTCCCTAGGCGACTATTTCTACGTCCTTACCTCTCTTTTTCATCAATGAGGAAAATTATCCAGCATAAACTGTCCTATAGGAGAACTGATACAACGTAAACCTAGATCAGACTTTGTTTGCAACAAATTCTTTCTGTCTCTGTTGCGTTTATGTTGCGAAGGCATTTTTTACCATTCGCTTTCGGATTTCTCTGTCACATTTTCCAACGACTTCACAAATACATTTCTGCACTTGGCTTATTTTGATGTCTCCCATTTTTAACTCATATCTTAGTTTGTTTCTCTTGTTAATGACCAAACTTACAGCTACATCACGTTAAAATTACACCTGATGAAGGCCGGAAGGTACAACGACCGAAACGTTATGATAACAACAACAAAGACGAAGACAATAGTTCAAATATAAATAGTGTAAAGGCTTATGCTCACATTACGTTGAAACACCGAAGTTAAGCAACATCGAGCCTAGAGGGTACCTAGTTGGGTGACCTCTTGAGGATACCATGTGCTGTAAGCTTGGGTATGAAGTTGCAATGGCTTCCTGTGCGATCACCGGAGTTAAGCAACGTCAAGCCTGGTCAGTACCTACATGGGTGACCGCTTGGGAATACCATGCGCTGCAAGCTTGGGTATGCAAGTGGAATGGCTTACGACTACATCACGTTGAAACGCCGGTTTCCGTACGATCACCGGAGTTAAGCAACGTCGAGCCTGGACAGTACCTACATGGGTGACCGCTTGAGAATACCCAGCGCTGCAAGCTTGGGTATTCAGTTGCAATGGCTTACGACTACATCACGCTGAAACGCCGGTTCCCGTACGATCACCGGAGTTAAGCAACGTCGAGCCTGGACAGTACCTACATGGGTGACCGCTTGAGAATACCCAGCGCTGCAAGCTTGGGTATTCAGTTGCAATGGCTTACGACTACATCACGTTGAAACACCGCTTCCTGTGCGATCACCAGAGTTAAGCAACGTCAAGCCTGGTCAGTACCTACATGGGGGATCGCTTGGGAATACCCAGCGCTGCAAGCTTGGGTATGTCAGTGGAATGGCTTACGGATACATCACGTTGAAACGCCGGTTTCCGTACGATCACCGGAGTTAAGCAACGTCGAGCCTGGTCAGTACCTACATGGGTGACCGCTTGAGAATACCATGTGCTGTAAGCTTGGATATGCAGGTGGAATGGCTCTTATTCTGTAATCTTCTACCGCTAGTGGCTCCGGTGCCTTATACACCGTTTACCTCATTTTTTATGTTGAGCTTTATTTTGTTTTGACGTCGTTATTCCTACTTCAATTTTTTTCTTTTTTTTTTCATTTTTGGGGTTTTGATCAACGCAATGATTCAATGGCTGGAAAAGAGTGTTCACAGTAATCAACCTTTAATCGACTCGATATTCCATTAAAAGATGTTCCTTACACTACAGTTCGATTACGAGGATCTCTCGTCTAAAGATAATGCGTGGCAGGTATAATTTATAAACCTCATCGATCAGGAAGATCGATCATTTTCTTTTTATTCTGCTACCAATCGAACCATACTTCCTTCGCTCGTGAAAATGAATCCTGTCAATCGGTTTTTATCAGATATCTCCGCGTTCACGCTTTGATTTACCGACCGTTATGAAAATAATACGTGGTAATTGATACACTTTGTGGGGTTTACACGGTCTAAATATAATCGAATGAGGTTAATCACTGCTTTGATTCGATGGAGAGTTGTCCCATTTTAAACCGAGTTCATTTAATGACCAAAACAACTGACATCACGAAAATTATAACGATATTTCCGGTATCTTGTATGAGAATGACTACTGATATTTCTACTATGATAAACATTTATGTACAGACGATTTCGATCAATAGTGAATCAGAATTGGGCGCCAATCGTGGATGAGATTGTCCGTGATATCGCAGTGTGTTGCGCGTGTGCACTCTGGGGATATGGGCGATGCAATTGTTTACATAAGCGTTTAATATTTTAAATATTTTCAGGAAAATGAAGTGTAGCTTAATAGGGATTTACTTTCTAATTTCAATTACATTTTTGTTGTATAAAGTGTACGGCAATTTATTTCTTCTTGTTCTTCTTCTTCATCTTCTTCTTCCTCCTCCTCCTCCTCCTCCTCCTCCTCCTCCTCCTTCTCCCCCTCATCCGAGTCATCCTCTTCCAAGTCTTGTTCTTCTTGTTCTTCTTCTTGTTCTTCTTCTTGTTCTTCTTCTTCAGTTCTTTTGTTTTATTCTGTCGTTGTTCTTTGGACTTTTCTCCCTATTTTGTTGTTATTGCTTTGCTACCATTTTTGATACTATCTTTCCCGTCCTCCTCCTCCTCCTCCTCCTCCTCCTCTTCTTCTTCTTCTTCTTCTTCTTCTTCCTTCTCCTCCTCCTCCTCTTGCAAGTCTTGTTCTTCTTGTTCTTCTTGTTCTTCTTCAGTTCTTCTTCAGGTCTTTTGTTTTATTCTGTCGTTGTTCTTTGGATTTTTTTCCCTATTTTGTTTTTATTGCTTTGCTACCATTTTCGATATTATGTTTCCCGTCCTCCTCCACTTCTTCTTCTTCTTCTTCTTCTTCTTCTTCTTCTTCTTCTTCTTCTTCTTCTTCTTCTTCTTCTTCTTCTTCTTCTTCAGTTCTTTTGTTTTATTCTGTCGTTGTTCTTTGGACTTTTTTCCCTTTTTTGTTGTTATTGCTTTGCTACCATTTTCGATATTATGTTTCCCATCCCCCTCCTCCTCCTCCTCTTCTTCTTCTTCATCTTCTTCTTCTTCTGTTTCAAGTATAAAAATATATAAATTTTATTATTATTCTTATTATTCTTATTAATTTTATTTTATTATTATTATTGTTATTTTTATTTACTTTGATATCTGGCGTTTACACATTTCTTTCCGGGTCCCGCCCAGGGACCTAAGGTTAGAAATAGTATCATGACACTTTTCACTGCAAAAAATAAAAAATAAAAAATTAAAATAAAATAAAATTACATAGATAAAGCCCTTCGTCAAGTGTGGGCTGTACTTGTCAGAATAATTTTTTGTATCTCTTTGAGGCATGGATTTCCAGGGATCCCTTCAATTAGTCTGCTGGAATCTTTTTCTAGCAAGCCTAAGGCTCCAACTACAACAGGGATTGTTGATGTTCCCATGTGCCACATTTTTGAGATTTTTGTTTCAAGTTGCTTGTATTTTGACAGCTTTTCGAATATCTTCAAAGATACATTGCAGTCTGCAGGGACTGCCATATCAATAAGAAAGCATTTTTTTTGTTTGTGATCTTTAATAACAATTTCTGGGCAGTTGGTTTTGATTGTTCTGTCAGTGTGTATTGTGTAGTCCCATAGAATTGTAACAGGTCCTATCTCCGTAACCGGGTCTGGGTGATGTTCGTACCAGTTTCTTTCAGTTTCCTTCCCGTAGAAGTTGCAAATTTTCCAGTGCAGATATTGGCCCACTCTGTCATGCCGGTTTTTATATTCAGTGGGTGCCAATATCGTGCAACCTGATACAAGATGATCAATGGTTTCTGGATATTTATCACAGAATCTGCATTTTGGGCTAACAGAGTATTTTAGTATATGTGCTTGATAATTCCTAGTTAACAAGCATTGGTCCTGTGCAGCAAGGATAAAACCTTCAGTTTCAGCTTTCAACCCTGCACTACGTAGCCACTGTCGGGTGCGGTTTTTGTCTACGTCAGCTTGTTTGGTACGGGCAGAAATGGTAAATGTTGTACCATTTTTATTTTTATTTTTTTTTATTTATTTATTTATTTTTTCAACTATACTTTTCCTGTACTTCTTCTGTACTTCTTCTGTACTTCTTCTGTACTTCTTCTGTACTATGATTCTAAATCCGTTTCACTCAGTTTAACTTTAATTGTTTCATTTGGATTCCCCTATTATTATTATTCTAGATACACATTTCTTTTACTGCTTCTTGTTATTGTTATCATCATTATTATTACATTAAAATAATTCTTATTTGTACTCCTAGCAATTGATTAAAAGCCGCACCAATTCTTCCCGTTTTATTAATAGTTTCGCTATAGTTAGTGCTTGTTGGATTAATTTAGGAAAAATGACACAAATGAATATTAAAACTACATTAATTAAACTCTAAAAAACATTGATTAACACTTGTCGAAAAATGTGAAATAAATAAAATTAAAATGTTTACATCTTTGCATACACTGTTTCTATCTCTCTCTTTCTCTCTCTCTCTCTCTCTCTCTCTCTGTTTCACTCTCACTTTCTCTCTCTCTTGTTATTTTTCCATTTGTGATTTTTCTCTCTTCCACATTCGTTATCTCTCTCCTCCATTTCTCACTATTCACGCCTCTATTTTCCATCATCTCTCTCTCTCTCTCTCTCTCTCTCTCTCTCTCTCGGTTTCTCTTTCTCTATCTCTTTCTCACTCTTTGTTTCTCTCTCTCTCTCTGTTTCTCTTTCTCTCTCTCTGTTTCTCTCTCTTTCTCTCTCTTGTTATTTTTCCTTTTGTGATTCTTTCTCTCTTCCACATTCGTTATCTCTCCCCTCAATTCTCTCTCTTCCCGCCTCTATTTTTCCATCATCATCTCTCTCTCTCTCTCTCTCTGTTTCTCTCTCTCTCTCTGTTTCTCTCTCTCTCTCTCTCTCTCTCTTGTTATTTTTCATCTTGTGATTCTTTCTCTCTTCCACATTCGTTATCTCTCTCTCTCTCTCTCTCTCTCTTTAACTCTGCCATACTCTTACTGGATTTCGCCCTCTTTTTCAATTTCTCCTCTTTCTCTCGCAACATTTGACCCCTCTGACTATCACTGTTGTTGTCTACCTAGCTCTCTCCCTCACTCTTTCACTCCCTCACTCATTCACTCACTCACTCACTCACTCACTCACTCACTCTCTTCTCAAATTCCCCACTCTGCTTGTTACTCTTGTTCTCTTTTCTTTCTCTTTGTTTGCCGGTATCTCTTTATGCCTACGTGTAATTTTGTGTTATACATTCATTAATTAATGCCAAATTTAAGTATTCCATTTGATTGGCTTTCAATAAAAATCTACTCAGATCGATCGACAATTCAATGATTCGCATCGGTGAACGCTTGATTAAAAATATCATTACTGAAAAATCAAAAAAAAAATCAAAAATCGATTGAATATTAAATTTTGATTCTTTGAATTTAAACAAGAAAAGATTCGTTAAAAACGACGTTCTTTTTTTTTCCTTCCTTTCATTATTATTCATGTTCCCGCCAAACATGGATTCTAACAATAATGATATCAAAACAAGGACGAGAATAAAATGAATGATACACGAGTGAATGATTTAGCATGAGATAAAAAGGAAAGTAACTGGGTCATTGGAAGGACTTCTGGAGAAACCCACACACACGAGTACGTACACATATATATAAACATTTTATTAGTGGTACGAAACTTAATAAACGCCATAAATAGACAAATCTTATTTGTATTTTTAGTACTACAACACGTGATTATAATTAACAGAACAAAATGAAAAAAAAACTTTATTCAACTGAGAATACAAGGTTCGCGAATAGTGTCCTTTTATAGTCCCAGTAAATAGAAATAGATCTCTCAAAGAGGAGAGTAACAAAAGGAGAGGAGACCGCTCTTGATTATTCATAACAGATACATTGAAACATTTAAATGCAACGTCAATCGCCATCTTCTGTCTTCTTGAATCCCGTTTGTCTTTTGTCCTTTCCTCAATCCTCCCTATACTCAGTCTTTTCTCTCACTATAACTCACTGTACCCTCTGTATAGTAGCGGCATTCCCGCCTTGCTTTGGGGTGAAATGATTATTTTTAAAAAAAACAATATAGACTTGCGCGCGCTCATTATATATACAGTGCTTTGGTAAACGTAACGCCTTTTTTTATTAAATTTTATTGAACAAAAATAAATTACAGAAATTTAAGAAGACTTAAGATTAACTAAGGCTTCCGAGTCATCTTCAGGCATGTAAATCTTAATTTCGAGCTGAGTTGGATAGGATGACATTGAACAATTGAGTGGTTAAACTTCACATCACCAGATCTTTTCTTGTGGGCTGTGTTGAAGCTTCTTTTCCTCTATCACTGAGATTCCTCAAATTTGTTTTATAATTTTGTAAATACAGCTTGCAGCAAAACTAATGTCCTTTTTTATTTATTGAATTACAGCAGTTGAAGGAAAAATTAATTTCTTATGCTTAACATTTTACATGTTCCAAAGGTATCTCTTCTTATTTAATACAATGATGAACCCTATCAGTAACACTTTTACAAACAATTTGACACAATTTCTACAGTAATTACAGAAATTTATGCTACACTTCATATTTAATTCAACGCTGAACTATATCAACAATACTTCTACATAACATTTGATATAATTCTACATTCATTTAAGAAAATTTATAAGAAATTCCTTGTTTTAATTGTTTTCGGTATGAGCCTGTAAACAAGATCCTTCGCTACAGCCCACAAGAAAAGATAGGCGCTGTTAGGTTTGGTGTTCGTGATGGACAATCGATTGCCTCACGTCGTTCTGTCCATCTCAAATCGAAAAAAAGCGTTATTTTTGCCACATCCTGACAGGCTTTTGGTAAACTGGCCTTCTTTACAAGCTCAAATGCTATGATGTCTCTGGCCTGCTATTTGACTTTATCAAATCGTTCTTAAGAAAGTATGCTGAACAGTCACGCTTCTTGATCCTCCCATACTAAGGGTTTTCCCAAGGTTAATACGTTGTTTTTCATTTTCATCTATACTAATTCCGATCCATCAGAATATGTAAAAATGGCAGCTGCTCTCGAAAAACCTCCAATAATTTGTTAACTCGGACAAGAAATGGCTTGTAATAGCCTCCAAAATATAACCGCTACTCTTTAATCAGTATAAAGAACCCATTTTTGCGCTGCTTCAGCATAACTGATGCTAACCTCCAGGAGCTGCTTTCTCGGTCTCACGGTTTCCACTGGTACGAAGTGGAGTGATTCTGTTGAATCAATTGCTAGATCTGCTGCTAAAAAGGCTGCTTCACTTTGTCATGGAAGACAATTTTGTTCGTCAGAATCCATCTTGCAATTTTTATAAATCTACCATTCGACTGTGATTTGAATATTGCTTCCATATTTGGATTAGTGCTCCGGCTATATACCTCTAGATTCTCGACAAAATCTAATAGAAGGTTATACAATATTATCGTATCTGATCTGGCATCTCGATTTCCCTCTATAAATATTTTCATAGCAGTTGTTCTACTGAGCTCTCCTTCATGGTACATCGACCAGGTGAATATAAGCGTTCTGCTAGATTAGTAACTAGAACCCACCGTTTTAGTGTTGAAATAGCGAGCTGTAACCGTAAGTTCTATTCCAATAATTTTTTTATCGCCTGTGGAACTCACTTCTGGTGTCTCCTTTCCCGGTCACATACGATCTTCAGAAATTTAAATACAACGCCAATCGCTATATTCTGTCTTTCTGGAACATGCTCTTTTATTGTCCTTTTTCAAAATTAAAGCATTATAATCTTGCTAGGGATGAAATGATTTTATATATATATATATATATATATATATATATATATATATATATATATATATATATATATATATATATATAAAGAAATATAGTCTTAAAGTGTGCTATATTTATGGGATAAAGTGCTCAATATCAGAGATAGAGCGTGTGTAAATATAAAAGTGAACATAGAAGTCAAAACTTAGAGGTGACAGTCTGTTTCATGCTATATGCAATCGTCAGGCAAATTGCTGAGTTGCATGACGATATATATATATATATGTATCATTCATGCAAAAAGTAAATTAGTAAAGTTAATGATATAAAATGGCGAAATCACTTGGCAAACAAAATTTTAAAGATACATTAACTTACCAATCACTCGATGAATGTTATGATACTTGTTTTTTTGTTTTGTTTTTTTAATTATAAGCTGTATAAAGTCTTTATTTAATACGCAAGTACTTTCGACTGTATATTCAGTCATCTTCAGGAATGGAAACTGTTTTGTCTTTGGTAAAATTCAGGTAGCATCCGAGACAAAATAATATAATGCGAATCAAAATTGATTTTTTTTTTTTAGATGTGTTAGTGATAACGGATACAAACTTTTGGGGCATGCAGTCGCAACGCTAAGGTTGGATTTTTTTTTTTAATTTAAGAGAGTGCGTTTTTTTACTAATATGTCAATTCTTTTGTAGGAGATTATCAGTCAGTGTCGCATGAAATAAATTGTTCAATAAATAATAGACTCAGTTGTTATCCCGAATATTTGCACGTCGGATCAGTTCTTTTATATCAAATATGTGGTGTAGTTAAATTTATATTACAATGAACCATTCATACAAAAAGTAAATCATTAGCTTTTTTAATTTACTTTTTGTATAAATGATTCATTGTAATATAAATTGAACTGCACCACTTATTTATATATATATATATATATATATATATATATATATATATATATATATATATATATGCGTGTGTGTGTGTGTGTGTGTGTGTGTGTGTGTGTGTGTGTGTGTGTGTGTGTGTGTGTGTATTGATTTCCAAAGATTCCCAAATTCTCGGTTGACGAGGAAGCGTGACCAGACACCTTAATTCAACTAAATTTCAAAAATTATATTAAGGGTCTCGGCTCTCGCTTTTGAAACATGAGAACTCTTATGTAGCGAAGGAATCATATTTTTTAAAAAAATATTATAATATATATATATATATATATATATATATATATATATATATATATATATATATAGGCAGCATATTTTCATGCAAGACGGTATGGTTAAATAATTTAGACGTATTATGTCGATTTATTTTAGTTTTACTCATTTCAAGTCTCCGAACTAATTTCTTGATGGCTGTAGAAAATTGATCAAGAAAAATACCAAAATATTCTTTCAAATAATTTTTATTTTCCCAGGTACTTTCAATCTCATCTGAGGCCATCTTCAAGAGGTTAATGTATCTGCTGATGTGGATACAGTAGCTCACTAAATTCAAAATATTTTTTCACTGTTCGTTTTCAGCGTTTCAAATTCATTTTTTTTCTTTTTCCATTTATGCAAGGGAGGTAACTCAGTTGCATAACTGAAAAAAAATTGAACTCCTCAAGTTTAGTATCCGTGGGAGTTAAATGAACGCAGTTATGTTGTGGAGGCGTTAAAATTTACAAGGCATTTCTTGTCTTCGTTAATCACTGATTGGCGGTCCTTGTCAAGAGCTGTTTACTTTAATCAACACAACTGCAAAATTACTTAAATACAACCATCATTTTTATAGTACGGCTATACTAATGATCATATAATTATATTTATTGATTCAAATAAAAGAACTCATTCTTACATGCCACGATAGAATGGATCGTACAAATAAAAAAACTTACAGAAAATATAACCAAGACATTTGCAAATTTGCATAAATATAGACACCATTTTATTTCAGTATAGGTCATGCTAACTTTCTTTAGGTATTTTTAATTTTAATGATTTAAAAAGAAGAATTATTTTCTATGCAACGTGTATATAGATTAAAAAAATACTTTATTATTTACGCAGAAAATACTAAGCATGGCAATTGGGAAATTAATTGAACATGACATAAATACGCATTTTCCAGTCTGTTTCAAGAAACGTTTTTTTAACAAACTTTCCATTCTCTCGCGATGTCACGCCATTTCTCTTTTTCTCACTTTCACTTTCATTTTATTTCTCTCAGTTTCTATTTTACCCTCTCGTCTTCCTCCTGTCTTCCTCTCTCTTCAATCCTCTTTTCACTCTCTATCTCTCCAATCTTTCTCCATCTCCGTTTTAACTCCTCTGTTTTTTACCAGACTTTCTCTTTTAAAATCTTTTTTATCTATATCTATCTTTCTCTTTCTTTTTCAGCCATTTTATCTCGCTTCCAGATTTTCTCTAGCTTTCTCTCTTTCCAGCTCGCTTTTTTCTTCGATATATCTTGTTTTTTTTATATATATCTTTCTCTTTTCTATCTGTTTTCCTTTTTTATTTTCCCTTTCTTTTTTTTTCTTCTTTACCTCTCATAGTTTCTACCAATCTATCCCTTTTCTATCACTTTTTCTCTTTCTTTCTTTCTTTCTTTCTTTCTTTATTTCTTTTAATTGCGAGATTCAGTCTCCTTTTATGTACCATGTTCTTCCAGAACTTTGGCGATCACGGTGTAGCGGAATTACCAAATATAGCGTAGGATGGATTCACTAAATGTATCGGGAACACCAAATATATACGTACTAATACTATTTATATTAACGATTCTTCCACGTACATGATTCAAGAAATAATAACAACAACTCCAATTTGTTAACCAACAAATATATCTCTATCTATAAAAGGCAGGATGTATGTGTGTGTGGTGGGGTAACGAATACACGGCCGCAACTTTCGACAGATTTGCACCAACATTTACATGCACATGCTCCAAGTTAGTGAGAATACCAAGACCGAATTTTCATTTCCCAACTCCCATCAATAGTGGAAATAATCGATTCTTTCATGTTTCTACGGCAGTTTTCATGTAGTTTGCGGCCATTTTCTACTGGCCAGAGTGAGAGCCTATAGCTGGCTGCCACGAATAGGCAGGAAGATTCTATTGGCCAGCGTGAGAGCCAACAGCTGACTGACACGAATGTTAACTAGCATGCATTCGTCACAAGTGGGAAAAATTTAAATCTGCATGGCACTTTACTCCAATTAGCTCATTCGCTTGCTTAAACTCAACGTTGATTCTGATTCCGCAGAACTGGGTTGAGTGTGAAAAAGTGTCTGTTGTTAACATTCTTTTTTCATTCGGTTTTTCCAGTTACGAGTCCTTTTTTTAAAGCTGATCGTTTTGTGTTCATTTTGTTTAGTTCTTTTTTCGTAACAGATTTAATGTTTAGTATAGAGCTTAGAAAAAATTCACAGTGTGAGATAGGCAGGAAGTAAGGCATGTAGCAACATCAGCACGGCAAAAGTCACTCCTTTAAAGGCAAGGAAGGGCAAAAATATTTTAAGTGAAGTGATAGCGATTGCTGTATGAGTCGTACGATTTTTGAATCAAGCCCGGGCAACGCCGGGCCATACTGCTAGTATTGAATAAAATACAACAACAAGCATGAAATAAAATCGTATTCACAATGTAGATTAAATAGAAGAAAGTTCTTTCCCTTTTGACTGTAGATTGATTGTAATCAACCGTTTGAAGAAAGTTCTCTTGTGAGATAAATGTTCCGAAATAATTGTTAGAACAAAGTTTGCATGTGAAGAATGAATAAAGCCAGGAATACAATTGCTTGAAATGTGTTGTGAATAAACTGGTTTGAATCAACAAAGTTCTGGTTGATTG
>OZ038518.1:64389970-64469970 GCA_964036315.1 Acanthosepion esculentum | reverse complement strand
TTGTAATAAATATGGCGACAAAGATGAGGACAATAGTCCGAATAATGTAAATCCGTTTAAATATGAACGGGCAAGCAAATAAGAAGATACAAAGTCTGAGGAGAACAGTTCCGCAAGTACATCTAGGCGCGGGTTCTTTTTTAGATTAGTGTGTGAAAGAGCAGCGTGCCAAGAATGTATCTCAAAGGAAGACATATTTGAAGATATACTCGTAATGACACTTAATCTAGGCGTATACTGCTCACATGAAGCCTAATTAATTGTGCGAAACATGGCGAGGTTTAATAAATCTATTAGGCGAGCCCCAGTTAGAAACAATTTCACGTCGAGTAAAGAGGTTCGTTCAGGCGATCATTGATCGAAGCAAATACAGAAATATTTAGTCGTCTTCGTTGCCTCAGACTTCAAACTAAAAAAAAAAACAATAATAATTAAATACAGTCGTTACGTGATCATAATGCTCTTCTCTGTTCCCGCTCATTTTCGGAGATAAACATTGCCTCTCGGTTGTCCGACCTTTTTTTCCTACTGGGATAAAAATCTAGGTATATTTACAGGGTCACAAGTGTACTTCATATAAATATCTTTTTAAAACGTTTAAAATGTTGTGAATAACAATTTTTAATAACAAATATATATATATATATATATATATATATATAGAGAGAGAGAGAGAGAGAGAGAGAGAGAGAGAGAGTTGCCTGACGATTGCACTAGCATGAAACAGACTGTCGCCTCTAAGTGTTGACTTCTATGTTCACTATTATATTTATACACACTCTATCTCTGATATTGAGCACTTTATCCCATAAATATAGCACACTTTAAGACTATATTTCTTCCTATTCAGCTCCTGATCATCAGTAGAGCACTTCCGCTACATTTATAACATAGTATGGATATAGAAAAATTTAGCCTCGACTACTCACTAAAAAACATACCCATCCCTTCCCCTTCCATATATAAGCTAAAATTATTTGAAAAAGCAGAAAGTTTCATAAAAAGAAGAGTTGCCTGACGATATATATATATATATCTGTATATGTGCTGATATATATATATATATATATAGATACATATATATATATATATATATATATATATATATATATATATATATATATATATATATATATATATATATATATATATATATATATATATATATGGTAAGGTGATAAGATGATGAAGGGTTTGTGTTATGCTGAAAGACACCTAGTCTATAGATAATAGACTCTCCCATCTATTATAAGTAAAAGTCAGTAGGAGTCGAATAGGAAAAAGTAGTGAGCGACCACAACTCGATTACTCTGCGTAATACTGATTATTACAAGTTCCTAACGTTTTTGTACGTTGAACCTACTTCGGACGATTTTAGTCCAAATACAATTTCCACTGAGGAAATAACTCTACAACAGTTTGGTAATATATATATATATATATATATATATATATATATATATATATATATATATATATATATATATATATATATATATATATGGTAAGGTTATGAAGGTTTTGGTAATCCGTGTGGATAATTCCAAAGTGGATGTAATCCAGAAATCTCAGTGTAACAACAGAGCAAATATTAATTAAATAATTAAGAAAGAGACAACCTTAAGTTTCCATGACTATAATTTATTTCCCCAGAAAAAATATTTTTCTGGTTCATCAGGTCACATCTCTAGTTACAAATGAATTTGAATTACAAAAAAATACTGAATTATTAACAGTAAAAAAAATGAACATACAAAAAATAAAATAAATTCATTGTGATTTTCGACATTCTATCCTTTTAAAATATTGGCAATCTCTGCTTTTATGGTTAGTCAGTCAGTTATGTGCCATGCGTGATACACGCTTAGGCGATCATGTATCTTTCGATACTTGACTGACGAGGCAGATTTTTCCCGTGGTAGGTTGCCATTCTTTCTGCGGTAGACCAGTTTCCTTCCAAGGCTATAGAACCCAATATGTCCTGCTATTTATCCATAGCTGGGGGGAGAAGAGGATGAGTCATACCTTGCCCAAGTAACGTAAGTGAATGTAATGGATCCGAGTGGAATTCGAACTCGGCTCTCCGATTCCTCAATCCGAGCCGTTATCTCTTTTATTGTACTAGTCTTTATTCTAAGAATGTTCGTTAAATGGGAATCACTCAACCCTGAATCTCTCACGTACATTCATAACTGCTCATGGCGTATAAAATGTAAACAAATATCGTCACACATTATTTGAAGTTTATAAGCAGTAAATTCGACCTTGCCAACCGATCGATCCGTAGTGGCCGAAACGGTTAAGGCACGTCAGGCTATATGACGGTTCCGTATCGGATGCAGGTTCGAATCCTGTTGATGACGAATATTTTCTATGAAAATTTCTCGGACATTCAGGCCGGTAAATGTTATTTAATACTGTTTATTATAAAACAGAGCATTTACTTAAATATTTTTATATATAAAAAGAATGTTAAACATAAAAATGTCTTTAAATATATATATATATATATATATATTCAAAAATGTATTGCTGGTAATTTTTTTAATGTATTGCTGGATTTTTTCTCAAAAATATATAGCTAGTAATATTTTTTACAGAGTACTTCTGGTATTAACACCTATTTTTACCCTTTCATGGTGTTTTAACCCCAGTTTGGGGGTTGATTATTTACGCATAGCTGGGACTCTAACAATTGCTACCACCCCGGGTTGGGTGGACCTGGGAACACCACCAATTAAGAAGTGGTTCCACGTTCCTCAAAAGCTGATTAGAGGCCTTGCTGTTGGACGTAGTTTATCGTCTTACCCAGGACGCGGATGTAGTTTATCGTCATACCCAGGACAGGTAAATAATTGTTAGATCAATGATTAAGAGTTATAGGAAAAATACAATATTTACAACAAAAGACGTGATCTTCTGGAGAGCCTTGACCGCCCTCGTCGTGAAAGAACACAGGACATAGAAGAAGAAGAAGTTCCGGTTGAAATGCCACTGTGGTTAAGTGCTAAGTACTTTTTCTGCTACTTTACTACTTCGGATAATGCAAAAAGCAGATTCTGCTAAAATGTGCAGTTCGCATGCACTTGATTGATAATTAGTGGTTTCTGGCTTCGTTCCCGAGGCCGGCTTCAATTGGTTTCGCAGATTCTGTTTTCATTTTCATAAACCATTCCATCCCAAGGCATCTTTTCATTCCATTCGTATAGCAGATGTTTCGCAACGGAATCTTGTTATTTTGCCTTCACGAAAATTCCTGCCTTAATCAATCGTTTCATTTCATACATTCAACATTTAAAAAAAAAATTATTATTTGAGATATTTTAAAGAATATTTATATTAAGCATAATTTTGGGAGAAGTCATCATGATTCAAAGAAATTTGGTGGGGCAAATGGAATCATTCTTGTCTATGGAGGGTTGACTTCTATTTTTCCCATAATATTTCAGCCGAATACTTAGTATTAAGCAGGCCGTAGAATAGATTTGTCACAATACTCGGGAAATAAAAGAAAGATATTTGTTTCTTCTTTCTTTCTTTCTTTCTTTCTTTCTTTCTTCTTCTTCTTTTTGTTTTTTTTTCGTTCTTTTCTTCTTCTTTTTTCGTCTCCATTTTCTTCTTTTTCTTCTTCATTTTTTCTTCTTCTTTTTCTTATTTCTTCTCCTCTTTTTCTTCTTCTACTTCTACTACTACTCCTTGTAATTAAAGACTTCTTTTTCTTCTCTTGTCGTCTTTATTTTCTTCTGTTACTTCTTTTTCCTTTTCATCTTCTTTCTCCTTCTTTTTTGTTCTTTTTTGTTCTTTTTCTTCTTTCTTCTTCTTCTTCTTCTTCTTCTTCTTCTTCTTCTACTACTACTACTACTACTACTTGTTTTTAGGCCTTGTAATTCAATACTTCTTTCTCTTCTTTTTCGTCTTCATTTTCTTTTACTTCTTTTTCTCCTTCATCTTTTTTTTCTTTTTCTTCTTCTTCTTCTTTTCTTCTTTTTTCTTCTTTTTCTTCTTCTACTACTACTACTAATAATACTTCTTCTTTAGGCCTTCTAATTCAAGACTTCTTTTTCTTCTTTTTTCGTTTTCATTTTCTTCTTTTACTTATTTTTCTTCTTCATCTGTTTCTTCTTCCTTTTCTTCTTTTTTCTTCATTCCTTCTTTCTTCTTCTTCTTCTTCTTCTACTACTACTAATTCTTTAGGCCTTGTAATTCAAGACATGAATATTAATGGTTCTCCACCACTTCCTACTGTTTGTAGTTCTTAGCAATATTTTATCCCCTGAGTTTCCATCTGTCATCCATTTACATAAGCTCGGTAAGTAGGTTTCTCGCCGTTACTCTCTGTCACTTCAGGATATGAGCGATCATGTCTCTTCACAACTTCCTATCTTCTGTAGTACTAAGTAATGCTTACACTCTTACTATTCCTCCCAGTCCATATTCTGCAATACATTGATATAGATATATGTTACGCTCTGCTTCCCATTCTCTCTCTTGCTGTCAATTAGCCCTGTGAGAGTCAAGATCACCAGTCCCTCTTTCCTCATTTTGCATCTCAGAAATTTCAACTCTCTCTCTCTCTCTCTTGTGTTAGAAGATAAGATTAAGTATTTTCGGATTATGGCCACATCACGTTGAAACAGCGGTTCTCCTGCAATCAGCAAAGTTAAGCAATATCTAGATTGGTATGTAACTTAACGGGTGACAGCTTGGGAATACAAGGTGCTGTAAGATTGGATGGTATGATTAATAACGCCTTGGAATAGTTAATTGCAGAGCCGAGATCCAATTCCAGTGGGATTCGTTATATTCACGTCCGCGCAAATGCCGTTGAAAAAAGTATGGATCCACCTCTTCTCCCCAAGCTATGGGTTAATTAGTAAGACATATACCACTAAATATTTATTGTCTATAAAAGAGATTATTCATAGAATTTAAAATACATATCCTGGCTTTAAATAACCTGCAGATGGTGAATAAGCCATAAAAACAAATCAATCTGTCTGTCCTTAAAACTTCCTCGTTACTCGCATGTTCTATCCATGATATTCTCGTAAGGTTTTCCTTTTCAGCGTCCCTCTTGATTACTGTTCTACGATCCATTTTGTTATGGCCTTGCTATGGCCAGAAATAAATACACAAAGAAAGGAATTGAGTTAAACAAATATATTAACAGAAACAGTAATACAAACATATACAAACGGGAGTGTTTTTTTGTTTTTGTTTTTTTTAAGCTTATCACCCCAACCAAGGCTGGAGGCCACTAGCACGCAAGGGGTTACAGAAGATTCGGAGGAAGAGCAGATAGGAGTTGTAAGGGAGAGGATGTGGAGAAAGATAGTGGATCGATCAAGGCAAGGGGGTTACAGAAGATTTGGAGCGAGAGCAGATAGGAATGAAAGGTGAAAGGATGTGGAGAAGGGAAGTGGATAGATCAAGGCAACGGGAGATCTCGATTGACGTTACACTTAAATAGTTGGAGATTGTATTTGTCAGGGAAACAGGAATAAGGAAGGGAGTTCCACAGGCGAGATGTGCGAGACATGAAGCTATTGGAGTAGAAGATACGTCTACATCTAACAGTTTCAACGGTGCAGGGTTGGGAACGGGATGCCAGCCTCGTAGGACGTTTAAATTCATTAGGTCTAGGAACCAGCGAAAGCAGCTCCTCGGAGCAATTACCGTGAAAGTATTTGTAAAAAAGACAGAGCGAGGCAACGTCACGTCTGTGAGAGAGCGACTGCAGACGAGATGACAGATCAGGGCCAATTACATTGCATATCCGTCTCTGGATCTTATCAAGAACCCTGAAACAAACAGCAGGGGCTCCAGACCATATATGGCAGCAATACTCCATACAAGGGCGAATGGTTGATTTATAGATTTGGAGGATCGATTCCGGGGAGAAAAATTTCCTGGGTCGGCACAGGGAGCCAACTTTCCTTGCGAATGTTCGGTCTGACTGTCAGAGCTCTACTGCTGGGAACTTCCTTCTCCAAAAAAGCATTACCTGCTTCTATTTATAGGTGGGCGAGTAGAGTCCATGCGTGCGTGGGTAAATTACCATAACATATTTACAAATGCTTGTTAGGGAATTTACACACTGGTTGCATCTCCCTCTCTTTCCTAGCACCCTTCCTAAATACATCGAGTTTTCCAAGCAGTTCATATAGAAGAATTAATTACCTATTTAAATTCAATTCTTTTCATAGATGGCAATTCTTTTAGGTGGAAGTCCGGTGTTTTTTTTTATTTTTTTTTATTTTTAAGTAACGCCAAGGCCAACAGAATCCAGAGGCCTCTTTTACGAATTAAAATCCATTGCAACACAAATCTTTGCGCTCATTAAATTCGTGCAAAGAAAATCGATTGAAAAAATTCTCACGATAGAACGAAAATTTGGAGATGAAAATTAAGAGACGACAGAGAATGACAATGAGTGATATTTTGGTTGGCGTTAATAAAATTAGATTTTTGTTTTTGTTTTGTTTTCTGTCTCTCTCTTTCTCTCTCTCTCTCTCTCTCTCTCTCTCTCCCTTACCAATTGATATTCTATTTGGAATTTGCTTCGGTAAAATCTCGATAGATCAATCATCTAGGACAGTGATTCATAAAATGGGCGGTATCGTCCCTCTTGTGGGGCGGTGAAAAGATCCAGGGGTGGTGAGACAAATGGACAGCCATTTTCGATACAAAAAGACAATTCTGATCGCTACCAAATATATGTTGCCTCAAGTCTCTTGTTAACCTGAGAGAGTGTCCAGCTTTCACTGGCATACACCCTTGTGCAAATTAATTGAAACATCCGTTATAGTTTCCTTTCTTTTACCATACGGTCAGTTTTAGACCCACCGCAGTGACAGGGTGTAACCGATTTCTATTTTTTCCTCAGATTAGGGCATTTGCAGTGGTTTGCGGTAATACGAATCTGTTTTTGTGGTGTATGATGAAATTTGTTTGGCCTTGAAATATATTGCGTGCATGAGATTTTTATCACGCCGAGGCACTATTGTCCCGACTGTCGATTATTTGTCCTACGACCATTGTCTGCGATGGACGTTACTCCAAGGAAGCGTGCGAAAAGTGTAACGCTGCACGAACACAACGGCAAACTTTACAAGTGAGCAAATCAAAGTACTATATACTGGCTCGGAAACTCTCTTGATTCAAATCCAATTGAGAAACTATGGTCAATCTGCAAGGAACGACTTCGAGGAATAGACATAAGAAATGCTAACGTGTTTCATTTGAAAAATATGAATAATAATATTAATAATAACGGAATTATTCCTTTTGTTTCAATTTGCACATGGTTGTATAGGAGAACCGATATTACATCACTGTTCAGTACTCTTTTCCTTGTTTCCAAGCAAATTTTCCTGTTTGCTAATATTTTACTTAATTTTTGGAAGGCATCTATCGTTTTTCCAATGTGCCTTTTGATTTCGGGGTCACACTTTTCGTCCTCTGTAAACGCACCCAGTCTTAACAAAAAATCAGGTTACGTCGCACCGAAGGAACGGAACTTCGATGTTCTCGGTTTTATTTTTGTCTACTCTTAATACTTTGTTTACCTATTTTTTTTTTACTACGGCATTTTATTGTAACTGGCATTATTTAAATCCTCAGTCTCAAAATTCTGCTGCAAGAGAAACAGGAAATTGTTGATCACAACCACCAGAACATAAAAATGCCATTTAATTCAAATCAAATTTACACTTAATATGGTTATAATTTGTGTGCCTCAATTTACTGAGAACACAATTTAAAAAGAATAAAATATGAATAAAAAAAACACGCACATGCCGTGTGGATTCTATTTACATGATTTTTTGTCCTCATCTTTGTCGCCTTATTTATTACAACGTTTCGGCCGTTGTACTCTCCGGCGTTCTTCAGGTGGTTGGAATGTCGAACTAAACCCTTTATTTCGCTCACTGGAGTAGACTGTTCTAGTTGCACATGGGATGTTTAACGGATGTCAGTTATCAGTTATCTCCTGTTAATTCCCCATCATCAAGTTCTCCACTGCCTTAACCGGGTATTGAACTTGGAGAGCGGAATTAACAGCTGATAACTGATAACTGACATTTAATGATAAAAATCCCTTATAAAAACATTTTAATAGAAAAACACTTAAAATTAGTTACTATTGTGCTAGCAATATAGAAAATACCATCTCAGCCCAGAATAGTAACATCCTAAGTAGATTTATAAACAGTGAATCAATGGATATTAAAACGACATACAATTACAGAAGGAAAACTGATTATCCCGTTGAAGGTAAATGCATGCCTAAAAACGTAGTATATGAAACAACCATTTTCCCCTAAGAAAATGTAGGCCTGAATAAAACTTACATTGGAATTTCTGCGGGGAACTGGAAACAACGATTATATAATCACAGGTATTCCTTTAACAACACGTCTCTTAAAAACCAATCAGCTTTATCCAGGCAATATTATATTTGGTTTACAGGTCTGAAAGTTTGAAGGCTACTTTTATAGCTTTCATGAAATAAAGATAATTACCTATGGTATTTTAAGTGTTTGACATTCATTAATTAATATATATATATATATATATATATATATATATATATATATATATATATATATATTGAATCTGCTACCTTGGTTTCAACTTTACGATTTCCTCAGGCAATTTTATCAAATGACCTCTTAAATCTTTATTTATGGTTCAAATGGTTCTTTCGATCCAGAAAATGTCATTACTGCTAATATCTTTGACCGATGTTTATCAACGAAAAAATGTCCACACACCATTCAACATTAACTACCCGGTCCACCCAACACCATACTGCTATCAACAACCACTATTGTTTCACTTAGATACTTTATGTATATTTTGTAAGTACATTTTTCTTCTCAAAAAATGGAAAATAGGAAGTGACGTTTTACATCCGGGCTTGCCTACAAACAGGATCGTTCGTAACCATTTTAGACCCTCACCCGTAGATGTGCAGTTAAAATGCACTGAAACCAAGTTGCATCTTTGTTGTGAGTAAAATTGTTTTGTCTATATGATAAAATTATAATATATATATATATATATATATATATATATATATATATATATATATATATATATATCGAGAGGTAGAGATGGGGAGAGCAGACAATTTTATTAACATTCCTCTTCATAATTTAAATTCTAAAAGCTTGCTCCTTTGAATACAGACTGAATGAAAAGAGGAGTTGTGGAATAATTTTTATGAAAGTAAGTGCAGCACGCATTCACATCAAATTTATGACTTTTTACCGAAAGGCTGCAGGTGGTGATAACACACGTAACTAATCACTCAGTGACGTTAATGGCAATCAAGAAGTGAAAAGTGAAATAGACCTTAATGAAAGGCTTCGATGGCAGGCCTGCTGCTGCTGCTCCTGTGAATGTGGATAAACTTCCAAAGAAAATGATTTTGTCCACATAACAGAATTATTGATAAATTGTTCGAAATATTAGCGATGTCATTTAGAGCAGATGACAAGGAAAAGTGAATATCTAAAATGCTGTTAGACTCCAGGGAGCAGAGGGAACTGCTGGTCAAGAAGATATATATTTGCGTGGTAAATTGGCTTATCACTTTGTAATGTTTATTTACTGAAAGTCTCATGCTAAAGACAATTACAGAGCGTTCTGTTTTTATGAGTTTATAGAAAAAGTAAAAAAAATTTTTAAAGTAAAAAAAATTTTTAAAGTAAAAAAATCGTTAGGTGGACAAAGGATTTGATAACAATGAACATGTTTCTTCTTTGATTAGGGCTGTTACGTGTTGATAATTGTAACAAAATAAAAAGAATGATTTGCCAAAACACAGAGCTAAGTCACAAACAATATTTAATTTACTTAAAAAAACACAAAATAAAATATATACAAGATATACAATTGGCTATACAAAAGTGAAAACACAGAGTTACTGGCGAAGTGTTACGAGGGAGAAGGGTGGTGAATCAAATGTCTTTACTACGTTAGGGATAGCGAAGTAATCTAGTTGCTATTACTAGAAATCCACAAATGTGTGTAAATAAAGATACATTTATAGTTTGGTCAATGAAAATAGTCAAAATTCTATTTACCAGATTTCTTCCATGAAATTCTCTTTTTGGGTTTTTGTTGGTCGGCAACTTTTTATAGAGATTCTTTCGGCTGGATATAATAATCCTCGAATCAAAAGCCGGAGTTGATACTGGCAGCAATTCCTTTTACAGCAACCCTTTACCAAAAAACTATTTTATAGGGGCTAACAACTAATTTGCATATTTCTAGATGTTTCTCGAATCATCTAGATTCTTCTCGAATATACTGGAATGATCTCGAATCTTCTATTTCAAATTTCTCTATTATACAACTACTTCATGAAAGAAAACTTTTTTGTATTAACAGGTAGGACTCAGTAGAATCCCTTACTATGAATTTTAACCTTATTGAGACTTTATTTTTATAGAAATGCATCCTCGTTACAGGGTTTATAACGTCTTTCCTAATCTATGACAATTCATATTTGCTCTTTTATTCATTACAGTTTCGCACGGTCGAAGTCCTCGAGAAAAAACCAATGGAACCTCCAAGTAACGTCACCGAACTCATTACATCCACCCTTTCTTCAATCACCCTGTCCACCCCTAATGCTACCATCAATGATACAGGTATGTATATTATTTATTAATAGAATTAGTTATTTATGGATTAGCCCTCAAGCAGATTTTATATTTCTGAGCCTTCAGCATTTTACGTTCAGCGTCTTATGTATTTCAAATTTAGAAGAATTTAGAAATAATAAAAATATTTTATCTTTATTTGATAACTTAATTCGGAATAATCTTTCTTCGTATACGCAATCAATCTCCGAAGTTTGTTTACATTCATTTTGCGCGATTTTTTAATATGTTTTCAATACATTTCATTGATTGATCCATTCGTTTTTTACGGCTTATCAACCCTTTGCAGGTTATTTAAAGCCAGAAAATATATTTAGATTGTAAGAAAGTTGAGCTAAATTCAAAGGATAAGCGATCTAAAATGAAAGCTCTTTGAATTTAGCAGTAAGTACTGTCAAGCATCCGTTCAGTATAATGTTCTGGTGATGCTTTTCTTTTCATGGAACTGGTTTCTTAAAACCTACTGAAAAGACCCTCAGGAGCGAGTAGTACAAGACAATTTTAGAGTCTTGTCTGCTCCCTTCTGCGGAAAGGGTGCAAATCGATCCCACCAAGCTTATTTTTATGCAGGATAATGCTCCCTGTCACAAATCAAAATTGATGAAGGAATACCTTGATGAGAAGCTGGTGAGTGTTATGACATGGCCGCCCCAATCTCCTGACCTCAACCCCACAGAAAAATTATAGAGCATTATAAAGTACAGGCTCTCGAGAAAGCAGTTGAGCAACAAAGAGGATTTGATTGTGAATTTCATATCCGAATGGAATTCAATGCTTGGAGATGAGATTTGCCAGAACCTAATCAAGTCAATGCCAAAAAGGGTTGAAAAGGTTATTCAAAATAAAGGATGACCCATAGATTATTAAATATTTCGAACTATATTAACTATTATAAATAAATTATACCTCGATTATTCTTTATTTGAAGTTGTTCGGTTCTGTTTCTATTGATTACTAGTAGCAGGAAATAAGTGAGTCACTTTTTTGGCACAGAGTTTTTCCTAAATCTCATTTATATCGAAAACTATAATTATCAATAGAATACCTTAGGGTGAGTAAACTTTTTTTACTAGGTGGTCGAGAAGGGGTCTGTAAGATTAAAAATTAGTTTGACCCCAAAAACAATAGGCGAAAAAATCAGGTGAGTCACTTTTATCGAACAGCACTGTCTTTATTTATTTATTTATTTTCTTCTTGTCAATAGAAATGGATAAGTTCGCTTATCGCCCGGTTCACGCTCTTTCTCTTTTTGACTAGGAGTAGAGCTTCATCCGTTGTTCCCTTTTTAGGAATGAGACCATGGTTACTTCTTTTCATTTTCTTTCACTCTCAGTAGTCACTTGCGTCTTAGTGGCATTGTTGCCTTGCTTGATTGATTAAAACAAACGAACCGCGTAAGAATTAAATTTGTATTTCTTGTAAAATTCATAAAAGCGAAGATGTTGGCAAATATGGGATAAAAGAAATTAAAAATAATTCACGTTTCATTTTTAAATTGATATTTAATTTAAATGGTGTTTTTTAATTAGGATTTTTTAATGATTTTGCGAGAGTATCCTTTTTAATAAATTTATCACAGACCTATAGAATGAAATTAAATATGAAAACAAATATCTCGAAATTTGGTAAAAGAACATGGACAAGTAAATGAAAGATGAAAAAGAAAATTCAATGAGAATGAAGAAAAAGAAAGAAAGAAAGAATTCAAGATATAACAGCAAAAAGAAAGAAAAAACAAAAGAATTTAAATGCATCAGATCATGTGACTGTGATTGGTTGACCAAAACCTCGCCCGGAACTGATTGGCAGAAAATGACTGGTGTGTTTCCATCTCCCGCTCAGCGAATCGTATTATTGCTTGCCTCTTATTGGATTTATTTCGCTTGTTATTTCATTAAATGATCTTGAATCATCTACGAGGAATTGGGGAAACATTAAAGAAAGAAAATCAAAGGAGAATTCAAAAAGTGTAAAAATAAAGGCGAAAAGTTTATTTCAAAATATTTGAAGTCTCTAACCAGCAAGGAGAAAAGATTCGACATTCGATTTTAATTTCATTTCCCTTTTTATTTTTTATCGGGTTTTTTTCTTTCATTTTTCCTTAAAATATCAATTCCAATTCGTTTATTGCGAATTTTATGATCGCCTCTTTTTTTTTTCTTTTTTTCCTGCGAACACTTCTTCTTCCATTATTTCTCATCATTAATGTTCTCTTTATCAAAATTCTTTTTTCTTTTTCTCTGTCTTTTTCATTTTATTGGACGCCATGATACTTTTATTCTATTTATTCCTTTTTACTTTTACTATTCTCCCATTTCCTTCTTCAATTTTTATACTATTTTCTATTTGTTTCACTTTTTTTTTGTATTTGTTGTTTTTGTTGTTGCTGCTGTTCTGTCGGTTGATTTAATCATTCACTTTCCACACACTTTCTTTTCCTCACCATTTTATAATAATTCTTCGACTTCGACTTCTTCTTCTACTACTTCTACTACTACTACTACTACTACTACTACTTATTATTATTATTATTATTATTATTATTATTATCTCTTTTTCTTCTTAAGTTCCACATTTTTTGTTTCATTTTTCTATCTTTTTCTCTTTTATTGTTCTTGGTCTTCTTTTTCTTCTTATTATTATTATATTTTTTCTTCTTAAATTCCAATTTTTTATTTCATTTTTCTATCTTTTCCTCTCTTATAGTTCTTGCCCGTCTCCTTCTTATTTTCTTCTTCTTCTTCTTCTTCTTCTTCTTCTTCCTTTACGTTCCCTTTAACCAGTTTAACCCTAATTCTTCTTCGTTCTCCCTTACAACCTGACCTCTCTACTTTGCTTTTTTTAGATGGAGGGTGGGGGAAGAGTTTTCTTCCTCCCACCCCACCTCCCACCATCAATTCCGTGTTGCTATAAATAAATCAAATTCTAATAATGTTTTCTTAAATTTGATTTCTTCGGTTATGTTGCATTGCATTTCGTCAGCGTTTTTTCTTTTTTTTCTCTTCATTTCTTTTGCTTTTATTTTATATTTTTCTATTCTTATTTCTTATTTTCGGGCAGGGAGAGGCGCTTCTCCCCTGTCACAATTTTTCTTTCTGCGCTAAAATTGGGGTTCTTGCAAGTCAAAATTTTACACGAAAATTTATGATTTATATTCATCAAAGTCTCCTTTATTTAATTAAAAAATAAAATTAGGGGCAAATATTTTATTTTTAAAGATTTCATAAAATTAAGTAAGGGGGGGATCAGAAATTAAAATAAAAAAATTTTAGCCCCGAGTTTCTAAAATGCAAACATTTCTCAAATAAATTCAGTCATTGCGGAATAAGTTCCGAAAGTTTCATTAAATTGCGACAATTATTTGATTTTTGCAATAATTTCCAAATTTATGTGTTTTTTAAGTGAAAAAATATCAGGTGACCTTTGACCTAAAAATAAACAAGATTTTCAACCACAAATTCAAACCAGCTAAATAGAAACCAAAAATTTCAAAAAATAAATAAAAAATACTTTGGTCTCTCCTCTTATGAATAATATAAAGTTTTTCGCGATAAAACATTGTTTTCATTAAGTTCCCGGCCTTTTTTTTACCAGGATATGCCACTTTTTTTAGAGAAAAACTGGACATCACTACATCAGGTATTAGCTATAATATATAATAATATAATATATAATTAAACGTCTGTTTTTCTTGTATTAAGAGCATTATTTTCTTTTCTGTTTATTTACAAAACAAATGAGTTTTCTGACTAAACCAAGCGTTACGAACCAAGGAATTATGCTGGTCAAATGTAAAACGTCCCTAACTGAAATCGTTCATATCCTAGAATCTATCATTAGAAAATTTGGGACAAAAAATCAAACCAGATAACAATTGTCTGTCTATATTTCTGAGATGAGGTATTATGTACACTATTTACATTATTCGGACTATTGTCCTCATCTTTGTCGCCATATTTATTACAACGTTTCGGCCCTTCAGTATCTGTCTATATTTCTGAGATGAGGTATTATGTACACTATTTACATTATTCGGACTATTGTCCTCATCTTTGTCGCCATATTTATTACAACGTTTCGGCCCTTCAGTATCTGTCTATATTTCTGAGATGAGGTATTATGTACACTATTTACATTATTCGGACTATTGTCCTCATCTTTGTCGCCATATTTATTAGAACGTTTCGTCCCTTCATTATATCTCTATATTTCTGAGATGAGGTATGATGTACACTATTTACATTATTCGGACTATTGTCCTCATCTTTGTTGCCATATTTATCACAACGTTTCGGCCCTTCAGTATCTGTCTATATTTCTGAGATGAGGTATTATGTATACTATTTACATTATTCGGACTATTGTCCTCATCTTTGTTTCCGTATTTCTCACAACGTTTTGTCTGTTGTACGCTCCGGCCTCCTTCAGAGGGTTGGAATGTTGAACTGAACCCTTTATTTCGCTCACTGGGGTAGACTGTTATAGTTCCACGTTCCATGTTTAATGAATGTCATTTATCAGTTATCTCATGTTAAATCCCCTCTCCAAGTTCCTAACCGCCTTAACCAGGTATTGAACTCACCCTCTTTGGGTCCTGTCACTGGATCTAACTAATGCCTTTGTGCCACGTGTCCTTGAGGACATTCCAACCACCTGAAGAAGGCCGGAGCGTACTACGGCCGAAACACTGTGAGAATTTCGAATTTTTTCAACGATTTCTTTCTTTTTATGTGCCATGTCCTTTCATGACGCAGGCGATTATGGCCCTCCACCACCTTCTATCACTTGCAGCTCTCCACAAGTTCCTTCCCTCTGCTTCCTCCCACAGACCACGTTCTATCATTCACTTGGTTAATTCTGCCAGCTACGTCATGCGTTGTTTTCCCTTGTCTCTCTTTCCCTCTATTAGAGCCGTGAGTATCAGATTCTCCAGGCCGTCCTTCCTCATTATGTGTCCCAGAAACATCAGCTGCCTCTTCCTGATATTAAGTATAAGCCTTCTCCTTGTTTTCAAACTCTCTAAAACCTCATCGTTGCTCACACGCTCGGTCCATGATATCCTCAGTATCCTTCTGTAGAACCACATCTCCGTCGCCTCGAGTCTCTTCTTCATCTTTGAAGAAATCAAAGATATATTGTGTAGTGTAGTAATAGTGTAGTCCTGACACTATCATTGGCTGTAGAGAACATACCTTAATTGGCTGTAGACAACTTTCTTTTCTTTTTAGGTGCCATGTCCTTTCAGGACGTGGGCGATCATGGCTCTCCACCTCCCTCCATCCCTTGCAGTTCTCAACAAGTAACTTCTCTCTGCTTCCTCCCCCAGACCACCTTCTGTTATCCACTTGCTTAAGCACTCCAGGTATGTCACGCGTTGTTTTCCCTTGTCTCTCTTTCTCTCTATTCGACCAGTGAGTATCAGATTCTCCAGGCCCTCCTTCCTCATTATGTGTCCCAGAAACTTCAGCTGCTTCTTCCTGATGTTAAATATGACTCCTCTTTCTTTGCAACCTCTCTAAGATCTCATCGTTGGTCACACGCTCAGTTCATCATATCCTCAGCTTCTGTAGAACCACATATCCGTCGCCTCGAGTCTCTTCTTCACCTATGAGGAAATCGTCCAAAATTCGCTTCCGTAAAGAAAGACAGATTTCACATAACAGCTCAGTATTCCTTTTCTTCGTTACCAAAGAAATCCTCCTGTCTCGCAGTACTCTGCCCAACTTTTTGAATGTGTCCTTGGCCATCCTGATACGCCTACAGTTCTCAGTGTCGCACTTACCGTCCTCTCTCAAGACGCTCCCCAAATATTTAAACTTCCGCGTCAGCTTAATTCTAGTGTTCCCGACCTGCAAATCTCATTTTGGGCTCTTCCTCTTAATGATGACCATGCATTCTATCTTCTTGGAGTTTATGCTTAGTTCTTTCTTCTCACTCTCCGTCGCTACCTTCTGTAGGAGATTTTGTAATTTCTTTTCCGTGTCTGCTATCAGTACTGTGTCATCTGTGTTCTTGCACGTTTATAAATCTTTGTGGTGACCGTCCGATATTAAAGACCCCTGCGTGGTAAAAGCTTAGGAGGCGGGTGTTATGTGTCCTTACCTATAACTACAGAAGGAACTTTTCCTAACACTATGTATACTACGCCTCTCAAGATAGAGAGAGACAGAATCGAGTCGAGCCGATAGTAGTTCACTCCAAACCAGACTGACAGTCATACTAACACCTTCCACATCTTGTATTATTATTCCGTGTAATATATCTTCGTTATTTCTACTCTTGTGTTCGTGTTGTTCTTCCTTGGTCCTAACCTGGACCATAACACCTTCAAATCGCATTTCGGGCTCTTCCTCTTACTAATGACCATGCATTCTATCTTCTTGTAGTTTATACTTAGTTTTTTTCTTCACACTCTACGTCGCTACCTTCTGTAGGAGATTTTGTAATTTCTTTCCCGTGTCTGCTACCAGTACTGTGTCATCTACGTATCTTATGTTAAGATTGTTGCCGCTAAGGCTAAATCCCGGTAGGGTTTCCAATTCTCTCAGGATTGCCTCGCTGTATAGATTGAACAGGTCGGGGTAGAAGGCGCATCCTTACGCCCCTTTCTATGTTTATGTATTCACTGAACTCGTTCCTTATGCGCATGGATGCTGTTCGCTGCCAGTATAGCTTCTTCATTATTCTGATATCTTTCCCGAATATATCGTGGTTGCTGAAACAGTTCCATCAGATCCTTTGGCGTACTTTGTCGAGGGCCTTTGCGTAGTCTACGAAACATAGGTACATGTCTTTCTGCATCTGTATCGCTCTTTCTGAGAACTTTCTGAGCACGAATATCGCTTTCCTTGTTCTAGTGCCTTTAACTAACACGCACTGTTCTTGTCCTCTCTCTAAACGCTTTTGACATGTTTTCGATGTAATATGAATAAGAATGAACACACACACACACACACGCACACACACACACACACACATATATATATATATATATATATATATATATATATATATATATATATATATATATATATATATATATATATATAACATTCTAGTGGTAAAGAACTCGAGGATTGCTTGAGTATTACTGTAAAGACATTAACCTTAATATTACTTGGCATAATTTTAAAAAATTGATGGTAAAAAAAACAAAAAAAGAGGAAAACAACCGGTTTCGCTCCCGCTCTTCTAAGTTTTTAATCAGGAGATAAAAACTGTAAAATCCACTAAATCCAAATTAGCGAATGATTGATGAGAGGATAGAGAAGGGAGAGAAGTAAAAGCGGGGGAGAAAGTATTAGAAAGTGATGATAGCAAGCCCCTGCAAGCAATCACGCTGTTTACAGAGAGAGGGTTTGCGATAAGTGATATAGAGTGACTCTAGTACTTACAGGTGAAATAAAGCGTGTGACTGGGACAAAACAGTAAATCAGTCAACACTGAATTCAGACACACACTTACTGTTCTTTAAAAGCTGTTCACAAATTGAGGATCCATAGGTGTTTGGGATTAGTTCATTTTAAACGAAGATGTGATTTCCTGATCTTACCTGGCAGGTGTTATTTTATTCTTGCAACTAGTTGCTGGGTGTTCCTCCCTATGCAGGTGCCTCCGCAACAACAATTGTATTTATATACAACAGAACTCACTTGATGAGGGGGTAACACGCACACACACACACACACACACACACACACACACACACACACACACACACACACATATATATATATATATATATATATATATATACATATGAAAAAGTTGTGTATATATATATATATATAAATATATATATACATATATATAGAGAGAGACATAATATATTATATATATTATTATTTTTATATTATATGCGCGGTACTTATTAGAAAGCGCTCAATATCAGAGATAGAGCTAACATCAATCCAATTAAATACAACCCCCCACACACACATATATATATATATATATATATATATATATATATATATATATATATATATATTTGTATGTGTGTGTCTGTCTGTGTGGTAAAAGTAGAAAGCATAGTGATTTTCCAAGCGTAGCTTAGATATAGTACAAGGCGGAAATTATGAGGCACCCAGTGAGGTTCGAACTCACTACTCAGTTGTAATTGTGCTAGCAAGGCACGTTTGTTATCTATTACACCGCCTCGAAGTGTCCAAATGTTTTTCTAAGCATAGCTTAGATGCGGCACAAGACCGAATGTATGGTGCACCCAATGAGGATCAAACTCAATACTAAGCCGTAATTGATTTAGCGAGACAACCTCGTTAACCATTACACCACGTCGAAGTGTCCTAAAAAAGCAAAGTATAAAGCAAGAGTAAAGTAATTTAAATGTCATGGTTTGGGCTCTATTTTTTTTTTTTTTTTTCAGAACTTCCAATCCACGAAATTGCCCAAACAACCTCCCTACTTAGAATAATTAGTTGATGCCTTATTTTGTTTTACGTAACTGACAGACTGTTTTCAGCCAAGAAGCGTTGGGGAACTTTTTTTTCTCATCATTTCCTTTCAAGCTTCCCTTTCGGTTCTTTTATCCTGAGTGCACCTTTTGTCTTTATAATCTCTTTCTTTAACGTTTCCTCTTGTACCGACATTGATTCAAATACTTGTTTATTATCTTTTTACATTTGTTTAATACCGTTTTTTTTTTCCTTTTCCAAGGATTGCCAACAATTTCTCTTCTTTGTTCTTGTTTAAGCATCATTCGATGCAGAGGAATTAGCGATTGTTTTTCTCTGACGAGACCTTCAAGCAAATCAGTTAAAAATTTTCGCATAATGAAGTTGTCGTAAGACATTGAAATTAGTCGGGAAAATGTGGTGAAATGTCTGTTTAATCATTGATTCGATTGATTCGTTTTTTACGTTTTCTCAACCCTTGGCAGTTTTTTTAAAACTAGAAAATATTTTTGAGATAATAATGGTTCATTGATACAAGTCTTACTTATTAACGCAAGAGGTGGATTCATGCCTTTCCAGAGGGTATCTGCGTCTAGGTGAATATAACAAACACAATGGAAAATAGAAATCGACTCACCGATTAACAATTCCAAACATTATCCATTACACCCCCTACACATTCAAGCTTACAGCACATGATATTCCCAAGCGGTCACCCATCTAGGTACTGGCTAGTCTCAGCATTGCTTAACTTTGTTGATCATATGGGATCTCGGCTCTCCGATTAACAATTCCAAGCCATTATTCATTAAACTACCCATACATACAAGCTTACAGCGCCAGGTATTCTCAAACAATCACCAATGTATCGTGATTTCCCACCTGATTTAACGTTTAAAAAACTTTTTTAACGCTGAAACAAGATGCACAGTTTTGTAGTGGGTATGTGCATGTTCTAATGTTACACTGTATAATATATATATATATATATATATATATATATATATATATATATATATATATATATATATATATGAAGTAGACAAACTCCGACAATTATTTTAAGACATTTTTATGGTTAAACATTCTTTTTTATAGATACAAATACTTAAGTAAATGGCCTGTTTATATATAAATATATGTTTATAATACGCTTTGAGCAGATATGAATGTACGTGAGAGATTCATGGAACATTGAAGTTTAAAGGTAGTAAGTTCGACCTTGCCAACCGAACGCTACTCTGAATGGCTATTTTTGTAGTGATTTTATAACATATTGTTGTTATAATTTTTAAATAAATAATTATATATATATATATATATATATATATATATATATATATATATATATATATATATATATATTCCATTATTATAATCATTTTTTTAAAAATATATTTACTTCGCGACACAGAAATTACTATGTTTCGAAACCAAAAATGTTTCGAAACCATATTTAAGACATGTTTCGTCATTCACTTTAGACATATTCTGTCTACTTATTTTCGATAACGCCCTTTCATACTCACGGTTAATTTTTTTGATGTCATTACTGAAAGACGAGAGAAAATTGCCCTGTTTATACATATTTGTTTTATTACCAAGTACTTTCGACATATTCAGGTCATCATAGGTGTATTGTTTATATATAAAATAAATATTATAGTATCCATTGTTGTCAGAGACAAACTGTTGTGTTATCTGAAAATTAAATTTCTTACAAATGGAGTGAGGAAAGCTACGTCAGTGTATAACCTTCGTAATAAAAGAAATATTTATTAAAACAAGTATGAAAGGAACTTACCGAAACCTAGACGAAAGATGTCTAAACAGTACAAAAAACATGTCTTAATATCGTATGTAGATCGACGAAGGAAATATATTGCCGATGGAGCCATTAGCGATATCTTTACTTCTTCGATCAACATACAATCTTCTTCCAAATGAGACAACCCTCAAAATGTGGTGGATACACAGATACAGATCTCTGTTCTTCGCGTAAAAAAGACCGTGGTACCTTGCCCCATGTGCTTTCTGCTTGTCCACTATCGCTACAGATGTACACGTGGCGACACAACAAGGTAGTAGAGGTGATCAGGGATCTAATAAGAACACAATGTGAGAAGGCAAACCAACGGCTTGTGGCAGCCAAGGAAACAAAGATCGAATTCCATAAGGAGGGTGAATATTCACAAAGAAAAAACAAACAGTACCCCCAATATGAAGCTGCTGAGTGGTGCCATTGATTGGAAGGTTTCAGTGGATCTAATGACATCCTTAAATTTTCCAATACACATCGCACAGACAGACAAGCGTACCGACATCGTGTTATGGTCCAACTCAAAAAAGACTGTCTTCCTAATAGTGTTAACAGTCCCCTGGGAAGAGAACAGGGTGGAGGCACATGAACTAAAGAAAAACCGGTACGAGTCACTGCATGCCGAATGTGTGGAAAACGGTTGGACGTGTCATGTGATGCCTATTGAGATTGGGTGTCGTGGGTTTCTGGGACATTCGGTCATTTCCTTCTTTTCGAAAATAGGCATCACTGGCCGTTGGTTGAAGAGCGTTTCGCATCGCATTCAAAAAACTGTTCAACACGCGTCAAGTTGGATTTGGTCGAGATCAAAACAGGCAAATAAAATGCGCGCAACATCACGACCTAACATGCGCAAGTGAAATATTTGCATAGTCGTCTACAACGATTTTTGCGTCAATAACGGCAAACGCGTTCAGGAAATTTTCATTACGGATAGAAGCTGCAAAGAAGAACAAACGTTTTATTTATTTCGTTACATGAATTTACAAAGAGGAACGATCAATTAGCTTATCTTCATACCCTGCCTGGTGGCAAACGCTGCTGGTGGCGTCAGGGGTGGCGGTCCCGCCATAGCCACCGAAACCATGATATCACCCCTGGTCGGTGGCTGATGAAGACAGGGTATCGCACATGCTAACACTTGTTGTATGTACGTACGGTACTCTAATGTCCTTGCATTTGAATCATTCCTAATGCTTTCAAAAGTTTCGAAACTGTTGTGTGATCAACTCCTAATGATTCTGCAAGTTCAGCTTGCACTTGACATGAGTGTTCATGAAGTAATGCCTCCAATTCTTCGTCTTTAAACGTTATCTACAACATAAAAATCATTATTAAGCGTCTAAACTAATCTCTGTGTGTTGTTTCTGACAGAGCATGGTCGCCGTAAGTCTCATCAAGAATTATGTGTGCTTAATTATTAGTGCAGTAAAATTCCCCGTCCCCTCAAATGCACATTGCCAAAAAATCCAATATGTTTAACGCTAAAAAAGATGTTGTTTACACTTCGGCGAAATGACATACACTGAATTTCAAGCTTGCTTATAGCACTTCTTCATAGATGCGTTACCATCTGAAACTATACGTACGTAGTTCTGGAAACGCCATCTGCTTGAAAACAGCGAGAACTTATTCAAGGTTCTAATATATTCTTTAACACTACTAATAGCTGTAGCCTGACATTCTTGGAACGTTGCAACCAGGATATTAACAGAAAAGATGTGCATCAAAATAATAAAAGTTGAACAAGCAACAAATTGTCATTGAGATTCACTGACTAATGGCAAGAAAATTATGATGTCAGAAATCCTGAAAAGACATGGTAAAGCAGAGCCCCTTACCAACAACGACAGGAAGCCTTCAGCGAGACGAGGAAATAAAGAATAACATTGGTAGATGAAAAGAATGGGTATCCAGCAAAGGTTTCGATGGAAATAATTCGGAGGGTGATTGATTTCTGGAAGCAGAGTAGGATGGATTAAATTGAATTCCATATTGCCTAGTGTTCCTTTTGAAAATTGGAATCTGCGTGAGCTGCAACGGAAAGTAAAAGGAAACGGATTGTCTGTCGATCCATCAGCGTATCGATTGGACATTTTTTCTGTTCACACACACACACACACACACACACACACACACACACACACACACACACACACACACACACACACAAAAGACAAACATACACGTACACACTCAAAGGGAAAGTTCCTCTCTGAAGTCTTTAGATAAATCTCCTTATCCATATGTTCCTATTACATATCGATGATAGCGAAATTTCGCCAGCTATGGCTTTTTCGTTCTGAGGTGAAATCTTTTATTTAAATAACTAAATCCTTTATTTAAAATAAGCATTTAAAATTTAAACAAATTACAGTAAATAAACCTATCTCCTTCCAAAATATGTATTCTTATTAAACCTTGTATGAATGAATGAGCGGATGGATGTGCGGGTGGTGTATGTTTTGGCGTCTTGGACCAAAAAATCGACGAACCGAGTTCGAATTCCAACCATTCGTTACATGCACTTTCGGGCAATCTCTTTTGTGAAAAGTATGCAACCATAGGTATGGGTCTCTTCCTGGTTTTAAAGAGTAAGACAGGCGGGGTTTGTTCAGACTAGTCTAGGATTAACACAACTTTGTATTCCTAATTTCGAATTGATAGAATATTTGTCAGCGATGCTAAGAAAGGTGTTTCATTGTGTCGTGCTAGAACATTCTTCTCTCCAGAATCTATCTTACATATCTATATGTCTACCATTCATCCATGCTTCGATTATTGCTGCCATATATGGTCCGGTGCTCCTGCTATTTATCTAGAGCTCCTTGATAAAATCCAAAGAAGAATCTGCAATATTATTGACCCTGATCTGGCGCCTCGGCTTCAGTCACTTTGCCTCACTTTGCCTTTTCTATAAATACTTTCATGGTAATGAACATGAGCTCTTTCATATGCTGCCTAGACTCTTTGAATTTAAACGCAGGACACAATTGGTGACGAGATCTCATCAATTTACACTAGACAAGGCTATATATAGCCGCAAGTTCTATGATAACAGTTTCTTTTCTCGCACTTCTTGCTTGGAGAACTCCATTCCAGCTCCATGCTTTCCAGACAATTTTAATCTTCAAAAATTTAAAAGCAATGTCAATCGCTAACTAATATCTTATTTGTATTCCCAAATTCGGATTGATAGAATATTTGTCAGCAATGGTCATACCCGTCTCTCGATTAAACCGTCATCATTTTCGCATACAGAAAAGCGACCAGCCCACAAAGCAAAAAAGCGTCAAAAGGATTACAAGAAAGAATCATTGAACTTTGCAAATATCACTGCGTATGCTAAGAAAGGTGTTTCATTGTCATGGTAGACAATTTTGCTCTCCAGAATCTATCTTACATATCTATATGTCTACCATTTGTCCATGCTTCGAATATTGCTGCTATATATGGTTCGCTACTCCTGATATTTATCTAGATCGCCTTGATAAAATCCAAAAAAAGAGTCAGCAATATTATTGGTCCTGATCTGTCATCTCGGCTTCAGTCTTTTGTTGTGCCTTTCCTATATATACTTTTATGGTAATTGTTCAGATGAACTCTCCGCCATGGTACCTAAACTTCATTAATTTAGGCCCACTAATAAATTGGCAACAAGGTTCCATCGATTTACATTTGAATTAACTGTATGTTCTATGCCAGCAGTTTCTTTTCTCGAACTTCTCGCATGTGGAACTATCTTCCATGCTTTTCTGTTAACTTCCTTTATAGTCTCTATAGCATGGCTGATATTAACCTCCAGGAGAGTGTATTTTTGCCGCTTCAAGGACTAACGTTTTCAGTTGACATGAAGTGCAAAGATTATATAGAAATAGCAGCATAGACCCGGCGTTACCCGTGCTTGATTCAAAAATCGTACGACTCATACAGCAATTGCTATCACTTTAGAGGAGTGACCTTTGCCGTGCTGATGTTGCTACATGCCTTACTTCTTGCCTATCTTACACTGCGAATTTTTTCTAAGCTCTATACTAAACATTAAATCTGTTACGAAAAAAAGAACTAAACAAAATGAACACAAAACTATCAGCTTTAAAAAAGGATTCGTAACTGGAAAAACCGAACGAAAAAAGAATGTTAACAATTATTTTTTCACACCCAACGCAGTTCTGCGGAATCAGAATCAACGTTGAGTTTAAGCAAGCAAATGAGCCAATTGGAGTAAAGTGCCATGCAGATTTAAATTTTTCCCACTTGTGACGAATGCAGCTATCGATTTTTTTTGCATGCTAGCATGCTAGTTAACATTCGTGTCAGTCAGCTGTTGGCTCTCATGGTGGCCAATAGAATCTTCCTGCCTATTCGTGGCAGCCAGCTATAGGCTCTCACTCTGGCCAGTAGAAAATGTATGCAAACTACATGAAAACTGCCGTAGAAGCATGAAAAATCGATTATTTCCACTATCGATGGGAGTTGGGAAATTCAAATTCGGTCTTGGTCTTCTCGGTAACTTGGAGCATGTGCATGTAAATTTTGGTGCAAATCCATCGAAAATTGCAGCCGTGTATTTGTTACACGCGCTTGCGCGCGCGCGCACACACACACACATCCTTATAGATAGAGATCAATTACTATGTCTGCAGCTAAGAAAGTTAGTCACTATAATTTTCTCTTCTGAATATTTATAATATACCATTCGTCCTTGCATTGAATATTGCCTCCATATATGATCCTGTGCTCCTGATGTATATTTAGAAATGCTGGAAAAAGATCCAAAGAAAAATCCACAGTATTATTGGTCCTGATCTGGCATCTCTGGTTCAGTCACTTACTCACCTTCGGGAAGAGAAGAAACTGTTATCGTAGAACTTACGGTTACATCTAGCCAATTCAGTTACGAATTGGTGAGACCTTGCCGGCAATTTAGTACTACGCCTAAAGTTTAGGGGCCCCAGCGGAAAGTTCTTCCGAACAATTGCCATGAAAGTATTTATAGAAAAGACTAAGGAGAGCTAGATTACAAAGGTGGGAAAATGACTGAGCCGAGATGTCTGGTCAGTACAAAAAACATTGCAGATTCCTTATGTTGTCTTTCTCAATCGCCTTTGAATATGGAGTTGCGCTTTTCTTGGACTGCTTGGCAACCAAGGCTAGCATTCCTAGTCAACACTGCTTTTAATCCCCATCGGGAGTAATAGGTGGTTTCATGCTTTTACAAGGACACTTGTATGAATGTAACACAATGACCTTGATTGGAATTCGAACTCAGAGTGCCAATGATTGTATCTTAACTTCTGATATTACAGATTTGGTTTGGGTCGTTTTACGGCATACCATCCCCAATGGCTTATTTAATCCCGACAAGATTTTTTTTACTGTTAATATTTTTTTCAAAAAGTATTTCTGGTAATATTTGTTACAAAAATTTATCGCTGGTAATATTTCTTTTTTCAAAAGTGTATTGCTGGTAATATTTTTATGGAAAATGTATTGCTGGTAATATTTTTCCAATAGAGTATCTTTTTCAAAATCCATTGCTGGTAATAATATTTTACAAAATGTATTACGTGTAATAAAACCTATTTTTACACGTTTTGACCCCAGTTTCGGTGTTAACTATTTTCCCATAACTGGGACCCTAACAGGTGCTACCACTCCGAGTCAGACTGGACTTGGGAACGCTAGCAATTAAGAGGTGGTTCCAAGCTTCTGAAAACCTCCTGATAAGAGGCCTTACTGTTGGATGTACTTTATTGTCTTACCCAGGACGGAAATATTACAGAATCCTGAGAGAAGTTATCATTTCGCACTAAAGCATGTAAAGCAGTTGAAAAAATTATCAGTCAAATGTATCCGGCGTTTTGCGAAAATCGAGTTTAGTTTGCACAATAGCAAACGACAAAAGTTGTCTTTTTTTTACATACAGATGTAAATATTTTTACGGGCTTCTTATCTCTTCTACACACATGTGCAATCGAGTAGAAAATCAATGTGTATTTAAAGACAAAAAGAGACTAAACAATGCCACAAACAAGAAATGACCAGCAAGAATTGTTGGCACCGATGCCCATTTAATGGCATCCATTACGAGTTTGCGATCACCAGAAGACATTTCTTTAAATGGCCACCATTTGTATTTTGATTGCATTTCAGCCTTTGTTTATTTATTTATTTGAAGTTGTTTGAGGTTTCTAAATTTCTGAACAGAAATTCTCTATCAGGGAAAAAGCAGACTCCTGAAAAAGAAAAGAAACGTGGCGAAGTGCGAACAACGCTTTGTTTCCCGCCAGATTTGTTTTGTATCATTATCTTGAAACACTGCGCATTCATAGACATATGGTCGGTCAATAAATGAGAATGTTTCCTTATAAGGAATAGGGCTAAGATTACCATTATCATTACGCATAAGACGAACCAGAAAATACAATTTGATCTAAGTCTCAGGGCCACGGAGTGAAGAAAAGCATAACTTGAATATCACTGGCTATTTGATCAATGAATGCAGAATATTTCCTTATAAGGAAACGATTAAGATTAATATTATCATTACACATAAGACGAACAGATATTACACTTTGATCTAAGTCTCAGGGCCAGCGAGTGAAGAAAAGCATAACAAGAGTAGTACTGGCTACTTTGTCAGTGAATGCAGAATGTTTCCTTATAAGGAAACGACTAAGATTAATATTATCATTACACATAAGACGAACAGATATTACACTTTGATCTAAGTCTCAGGGCCAGCGAGTGAAGAAAAGCATAACTCTAATATCACTGGCTACTTGGTCAATGAATGCAGAATGTTTCTGTTATAACGTTTTTTGTAGCGCTTATAATATTAATGCTTCAGCAACTTGCCGTGACACCTGTATTAGTTCGTCTGAAGACTAACTCCAGACGGCTACTTTCTTTCACCTCTGACCTGTAGGTTTTTATTTATAGTTATGGACCACTAGATATAGTCAGCGGTGATGTTATATTTACTCCACAACTGTTTCCTTATCAGAAAACGGCTACGGTTAACATTAACATTACGCATAAGACGAACATATATTACACATTTATCCCAGTGCCATGGCCAGGGAGTGAAGAAAAGCGTAACTCGAGTAGCGCTGACTTCTCGGTCAATGAATACAGAAAGTTTCCTTATAAGGAAACGTCTAAGATTACTATTACCAATGTGAATAGAATAGCAAACAAGAACAAGAACATTCGTCGTGTCGTCGCTTCTGAGCGTGAATCGGAGATGTCTTGAATGCTGACCAGGATTATATTAAATAACATTAACTTTTCTTCAGATTTGTTTTAAAAATATAATTATTCCTTTCTGTTGAAGATCTTTGTTTCATTTGTCCTCAGTTATCAAAGTGTAAGATCTGTTCGTATTATGAGTAATGCTATTGGTAATCATAACCGTTTCCTTATAAGGAAACATTCTGCATTCATTGACCAAGTAGCGAGTACCACTCGAGTTATGCATTTATTCACTCCCTGGCCATGTAACTTGGATCAAAGTGTAATATCTGTTCGTATTATCCTTAACGCTAACGGTAATTTTAACCGTTTCCTTATAAGGAAACATTCTGCATTTATTGACCAAGTAGCGAGTACCACTCTAGTTATGCATTTCTTCACTCCCTAGCCCTGGGATTTGGATCAAAGTGTAATATTCCCACACCCTAACCTTAGTGGCTTTATTGCCTTTCTTGGGATTAAATCTTTTAATCGTTTAAATAATTATAAATGTAAAGCATAATGTCAATTAAATTACGAGACGAAAATGCAATTGGGGAGGTATTGATATAATTGGAATCACCAGGTGAGGATTGTAAGCTGGTGTTTTAGGGATGAATGATCTGTACCCTTCGTTCCGTTTTATTCTTCTGATTATTTTTCTTTTCATTCTCATTATTATTATTATTATTATTATTATTATTATTATTATTATTATTATTATTGTTATTCTCTCTTCGTTTGATCCCAGTCCGTGCGCCAGGGAGTGAAAAACAAAACATAACTCGAACAGCACTGGCTGCTTGCTCAATGAATACTAAATGTTTCCTTATACGGAAACGACTAATATTGTTGATATCATTTGCATTTGCTGAGTATCCGATATTCATATTTAGACTATATTTTGTTTACGATTTGCATCTAAAGATGATTCTAATCATTTCTTTATCTTTCTTTTTTTTTTTAAATCTAGTCAAACCCGTCTACGTCCCAACTGACGGCTCCACAGGACAAACCAACGTCCTCGGTATTGTGGTGTTTTCCGTCTTGATGGGTGTCACCCTCGGTCGTATGGCCGCTCGGGGTAAACCTTTGCTCGATGTTTGCAACTGTATCAACGAAGCCACCATGAAACTTTTCAAAGTGTTCATCTGGTAAGTAAAAACATTACTTCATTCATTGTAATAGATTGGCTGCCATGTTTTATAGTTTTACAGGTGAATTGGTCTAGATGTAGCCGTAAGTTTTATGCTAACAGTTCCTTCTCTCTCACTTCTCTCCTGTGGAAATTCTCCTTTAACTTTTTGCTTTCGAGTCAACTTTGCTCTTCACAAATTTAATTGAAATTTCAATCGTTATCTTCTGTCTTCTTAATTCAACTTATTTAATTGTCCTCTATCCGTAATAATACCCTTCTTTTTTCTCATATTATCTCACACTAACCTTGGTGGCTTTATTGTCTTTCATGTGGTGAAATCATTAAAACAATTACGTTGCTTAAATCGGTTCAATAATTATGAATTTAAAGCATAATGATCAATAAATTAAGAGACGAAAATTCCATGCTGGAGGTATTGATGAAATTGGGATCACCAGGTGAGGATTGTTAGCTGGAATTTTAGGGATGAATGATCTGTACCTTCTTTTGGGGGGATACATTCTTGCTGCGAAGATTTCCAATGAACCTCGCCATTTTCTGCAATACGTATACAAAATCTTTTACATTGAGAGAGTATGTAGTTGTTGCTCATATATTCAGTCTTTTGTATCTCAGATTTTCTTAATTTCTTTTTTTTTTTGTTACTCTTTCTTTTTTTACTAATACAACGCCCAAGAGTCCCTAAAGTTAGAGAATAACTAAAATAAATTATTGTAAAAGCGCGCAAGGAGAGAGCAGAGACGCATATCATGGGGATACATAAGAAAGAATTTGAAATTGAAGATGTTAAGATTGCAGTAATATAGGAAACATCCCACAATGCAACAGTTCCGGACCAGAAGCTGTCTGCCTGGAACTCACGAATTTCTTTCCAGTTTACTTTGATGGCCTTTATTCTTAATTCTTGTTCCTTTATAGTTCTTTCTCCTTATTATATTCTCTAACACTGAGTAACCCGTTTCGTCTTAGCGGATTTATTGCCTTGCATAGGTTGAAATGATTAAAAGAAAGTTGAATGCAATCTACAGCAAAACGGAACCACCTGATGCGTTTCTAGGTGCAATACATACATATATATATATATATATATATATATATATATATATATATATATATATATATATATATATATATATATGTACATAGAGGATTGGTGAATTAAATTCCAGTAACCAAAAACGCTATTCTTGAAAGAGTGCTCAATACAGAGTAGAGCAAATATTATTTCTTCCAAAATGATAACATAAACATGTTATAACATCACTGCAAAAATAGCCATTTTCTTTGGAATTTGAATATAATGATTATTCCTGTAGCTTGTACTTTATAATTCTCCATAAGTTTTCTATGGGGTTGAGGTCAGGAGATTGGGGCGGCGATGTCATAACACCCACCTGTTTCACATCAAAGTATTCCTTCATCAATTTTGATTTGTGACAGGGAGCATTATCCTGCATAAAAATGAGCTTGGTGGAGTCGATTTGCACCCTTTCAGCAGAAGGGAGCAGACAAGACTCTAAAATTCTCTTGTACTGCTCGCTCCTGAGGGTCTTTTCAATAGGTTTTAAGAAACCAGTTCCATGAAAAGAAAAGCATCCCCAGAACATTATACTGAACGGATGCTTGACAGTACTTACTGCTAAATTCAAAGAGCTTTCAAAGCTTCTTCTTCGGATTTTAGATAGCTTATCCTTTGAATGTAGCTCAACTTTCGTTTCATCGGAGAAAAGAACATTTTGTAAAAAAAAATCAGGTGAGTCACTTTTATCGAACAGCACTGTATATATAGTTAAATAGTTCCTGAAAGTACCGAAGTTAAGCCACTTCGAGCCTGATCACTACTTAAATGGGTGACCAATGTGAAACGCCAGGTTCTATAAGCTTGTATGTGCGGCTGGTGTAATGGATAATGGCTCGGAATTGCTAACTGAAGATCCGTGTCCCAATTACCCCTTCATTCGTCATATTGAAATATCCTTCATCCCCCCCAGCTATGGGTTAATTTTTTAAGACTTGTATCACTAAACAATTATTATCACAATAACAAAAAAACATGAAAATCTAAAAAATATTCTAGCTTTAAATAACCTTCAAAGGGTTGATAAGCCGTAAAAAAACGAATCAATCAAAGCTCTCTCTACTATGATCTGATCAGATCAAAAATGGAGTATTGCTTGCATGTTTGGCCTTGAACTACTCAACCATTTCTTTCTCGCCTTGACAGAGTTCAAACTCGTCTACGCGGCCTTGTGGGTGATTAGTTATTTTCCACCCTAGAACTTCTTTCCCACAGACGAAAATGGCACAATATTCCGTAGTCCTAGTAGCTTTAGGGCTAAGACAAGCCATATCATGTATACAGGGTCACCCCCATCTTCATTCTCTTCGTATTTCATTCGTTAGAAGGAAGTTCTAATTGAACAAGAGTAGCTGCAATGTGGATTCTTTCTCGATCACAATCATTTTAGTATCTTCACGTCTACGATCAACCGTTATCTATCCTACATATCCTCATAACCTTCGCTTCTTACCCACCTCTTCTTATATCCAAATATTTAATAAATCCTGACTTAGGTTCGCTCTTGGGAGTTTTATTGTAAGATAACTAACGTCAAATTAAAAATGCTAGCATAAAGCCTACGCCCTATGGAACGACAGTTTTAATGCTATAATATTTTGGACATCCATACAGAATCTGTTTTTATTCCTCCCACCTTCAGTGAGCTCGACACACTCTCTCTCCTATATCTCCTTCTCTCTCTCTTTCCCTTCCCTTCTCGTTCTCCCGCTCCCCTTCTGTCTCTCATTCTTCCTTTCTTTCTCACTCCTCCTTTCATCCCTTCTCTCTCTCCTCTTTTCTTCTCTCTCCTCTCTCTCTCCTTTTATTTTTATCTCACGCTCTTTCTCTTTATCTCTCATCTCTCTCTCTCTCCTTTCTCTTCTTCTCTGTCTCTCTTCTTAGCTTTCCTTCTCTCTCTCCTTCTCACTCCTCCTCTTACCCATTCTCTCTCTTCTTCTCATTCCTTCTCCCCTCCTTTCTCTCCTTCTCTGTGACTCTCCTTCTCTCTCATTCTTTCCCTCGCTCTGTCTCTTCTATTCAAACCCTTCCCTCTCTACCACCTTCGCTCACTCCTTTCACCTCTCTCCTTCTTTTCATTCACTTCTCTTTCTCCTCTCTCTTCTCGTTTTCTATCTCTCTCCTCCTCCTCTCCCCTTATCTCTCTTTTTTCCGTCTTTCTCATTCTCTCTCTCTTTCCCATTCCTCCTCTCTCCCATTTTCTCTATACTTCTCAATTCTTCTCTTTCTCCTTTTCTCTCTCTCTTTCTCTCTCCTTTTTTCTCTCTCTCCTCTCTTTCCTTCTTTCTCCTTGTATCTATCTCCCCTTATCACTCTCTCCTTATTTCTCTCTCTTTTCACTCCTATGTCTCTCTCTTTCTCTCTATTATTTTCTCTATCCTTCTCCCTCACTTTTATTTCTATCCTTTTCTCTCCTTCTGTCTTCTTCTCTCTTGCTCTTCTTCTTCTTCTTCTTCTTCTTCTTCTTCTTCTTCTTCTTCTTCTTCTTCTTCTTCTTCTTCTTCTTCTTCTTCTTCTTCTTCTAAATCTTCTCACTCTCTCTCTCTTTCTCCTTCTCTCTCTCTTACTTTGTCCGTGCACAGTAATAAAGGCCAACAGTGGAATAATGGAGCCGAGTTCGAATTCCTCTCAAATCTATTACATTCATTTACGTTCTAATACCATTGGGAAAGGTATGAATGCTCGTCTTCTCCCTCCAGCTGCGGGTAAATAGCAGGACAGACCGGGTTCTATAGTTTTGCATGGCAACTGGTCTACCACAGAAAGAAATGGCAACCTACTGCAGAAAAAAATCTGTCTTGTCAGTCATAGATCGAAAGATACATGATCGTCTAAGCATGTATCTCGCATGGCACTATTATGAATATTATTTTCATTAAAATTGTTAGTGTCGTGTTGATTGTCAAGAAAATGATACCAAAGGAATCCCGAATTCATTTTATGGGAATATCTTCCATTGTAAAACCAAGACAAACACGTCATTCTACCGAAACTCGTATTTATTCCTCGGGCACCTTTATCTTAATTATTCACACACGAGTTATCTGCTCTTGATTTAAGGCCGCACCTGCTTATCGTTGCTATTACATGCGAATTGATGGAAGAATCGTGCCGTTCGGGGAATATTAGAATAATTACGGTGTTGGCATTGTTATAGCGATCTCTTTGGTTTCTCTTATCTAAATAAATGCAGGAAAAGAAAGAAAGAAAGAAAGAAAGAAAGAAGGAAAGAAAAGGGGCGGCAACTTGTAAAGAAAGAAGGGCAAAAAGAAAAATAGAAACCTAGGGAGAAAAAATTAAGAAGTCGAAAGGTACTCTATAATGAATGAAGAAGACAATGAAAAAAGTTTAAGGTAAAAAGAAAGAAAAAGAGATTAATTATATCTTCCTAAGAATTAATCGAAAAACATTAAAAGAAAAGAGGAACAGTAGATAGAAAGAAAGAAGAAAATAGCATAATAGGAAGAGAGAGTGAAAAACGAGAAAGAAAGAAAGAAAAGGTGTATGAAGAAAGAAAGAAAGAAAGAAAGAAAGAAAGAAAGGAAAATATATGTAAATATCCTAGGGAAACAAGGACTGACTGATTGAATGAATCAATCAATCAATGAGAATATATGGGAAGAAGAAAAAGAAAAATGAAACGTAAAAGAAAGAAAGAAAAAATAACAAAGAACGAAAGAAAGAAAAGGAGAAAGAAAGAAAAAAGAATAAAGAAAGAAAGAAAAAGAAGAAGAAAAAGTAAAGAAAGTAGAGGCAAAAAAAAGAAAGAAAGGAAAGAAGAGAGTAAATGAAGACAGAAAGAAATATAGAAAAGAAAAAACAAAGAAAGAAAGAAAAAGGAAAGAAAAGAAGAAGAAAGAGAGAAAGAAAAGGAAGGACGAAAGAAAGAAAGGTAGAAAAGGAAAAGAAAGAGAGAGAAAAAAAGAAAAATGTACAAATAAAGAAAGAAAATAAAGAAAGAAAAAGAAAGAATGAAATAAGAAAGAAAAGGAAGAAAGAAAGGAAACAAAGATAGAAAATAAGGAAAGAAAGAAACAAAGAAACAAAGAAAATAAGGAAAACAAAGGAAAGAAAGAAAGAAAGAAAAAAGAAAGAAAGAAAAAAGTAGGTAGAAAGAAAAAGAGAAGAACAAACGAAGAAAAGAAAGAAAGAAAGAAAAGAAAGAAAAGAAATCAAATAAAGAAAGAAAAGAAAACAAGAAAATAAACAAAGAAAGAAAGAAAAAGAATAGAAAAAGAAAACAAGAAAGAAAAGAAGGAAGAATGAAGCGTAAATCATAATGCCGAAAGAAAAGCTAATGTTTTGAAAATCGAGAACAAAATAATCAATAAAATCGAATGTTCATTTTGATATCTTTCCAATTTTTGCAAAGAAAAGTGCATTTTGAAATGTGTTGTCTGTGAAGCCGTAATCACACAGACAATTCCTAGAATCAATTAATGGAAATATCACACAAAATATAAGAAAGAAAGGAAAAAGGTGAAAAAGCATGAATTTAGCGGAACTGTTTGTTTCTTTGACCGCCTTCAATAAAGTACCGACATCTGCTACGGAAAACAACTAAAAAGTACGTCTTTTCTTCCAGCCATCCACTCTCCAGCATAAATTCCAGAAAATATAACTACATTAATATAAGAAATGAAAAAAGGACTTTTTGGTGTGTGAAACTTGAATGATTTGAGAAAGATAGAATAATTATTCACTTGCACTGGGAGCAAACCGTCTGCATACGGAAAAATGATTTTAGTAAGTACACAGCAATAGAAATTGGCATAAGACAACGATGGGTCCTCTCGCCAGACTTATTTAACATTTACATTGAAGCAACCTTCAGAGAAATAAAAGTCCTACGAAGATTTATTATTGTCAGGCAAAATCTCTCTCATTAAGCCGTTATCTATCTATCTATCTATCTATCTATCTATCTATCTATCTATCTATCTATCTATCTATCTATCTCAGTATGTTCATAACTATCTATCTATCTCATTCTGTTCATATCTATCTATCTCATTCTGTTCATATCTATCTATATATCTCATTCTGTTCATATCTATCCATCTCATTCTGTTCATATCTATCTATCTATCTATCTATCTATCTATCTATCTATCTATCTCATTCTGTACATATCTATCTCATTCTGTTCATATCTATCTATCTATATATCTATCTATCATATTCTGTTCATATCTATCTATCTATTTCATCCTGTTCGTATGTATCTATCTCAGCCTATCCATATCTATCTATCTATCTATCTATCTATCTATCTATCTATCTATCTATCTATCTATCTATCTATTTATCTATCTTTGTGTGTGTGTGTGTGTGCGCGCTCGCGCGTGTGTGCATGTGTGGACGTGCCTGCATTCTCCCGCGTGTCTGTGTGTGTGATACAATTCTAATATATACAGTTATGGAAACAGGCATAGTGTTTCCTCACCTGTGTTAATATCAAAATTTTACCTTTGGAAGGAGTTAAGTTCGAAATTGATTTCACAAAATATTGCCATTTCTGATGTGATGTTTCCTTAAAATATTCGGCACATCATAAATGACGTTTCTCCTGGATCCAAGAACTCAAAACGGTCAATGTAACTGAAGACATCGAGTCTTATGATTTTCTAAGCTTAGCTTACATGCAGCACAAGGCCAAATTTATGGGGCGCCCTGCGCGGATCGAACTCCAGACTCAGTAGTCATTGTTCTAGTGAGACAATTTTGTTAACCATTAGCCGTCAAGCTGCCCGTATGCTGATTCTCTGGGCGAAGCTTAAACGCGGTACAAGGCCTGATGTCTGCAGTATTCAGTGAGGATCGGACTCGTTACTCAGTCGTAATTGTTCTAGCACGACAAGCTTGTTAACCATTACACCACGACGAGGTGACCAAATACATTAATTCTTATGCAGCGTTTTGCTTCAAGTGGGAAGCGGCCATGCCCCCCACCACTTTTTGTAAATCTCTCTTGTATCCGTCCTTAGCCCTGTTCTAACTATCTGTTTGTACAATCTCATTAGATATACTCAATGCCTTACTCTGCTTCTATTGACTTCAATACAGACTGTGGATATTAAATTTTCCAAACCCTCTTTCCCCATTACGAATCCCACAGTTTTCAACTATCATATTTTGGTTCCGAGAAAAACATCCTTTTGTTACCCTCCGTCTCCTCTTAATCGCAGAGGAAATTGTCCAGCATTCACAACCATGAAGCCATTTAAAAAAATCAACCTAATTTTTTTTCGTAGCCATTTCTGACTCTAATTACTTTTTTGTTCGGCTGTGTATTAAGTAATTTACCGAATTACCTGTGTAATAGGACGGGATTCAATTTCATCATTTTGTTGTGATTATCAATTCAAAGGACCCGCGAAATGGGTCAGACATCTACGCACCCCTCTCTATCCTTTCATCACTAACCCCGTATAAGTTCGGCAGACTTCTTTTTTTTCTTCTTTTTCTTCTTCTTACTTAATTCTGAATATTTACTGGGTGGTTCGAGTCTTTGTTCTGGGAAACTGTCCAAAGGTTATGGAAATATCGTTTTGCTGATCAATCATTTTCTTTCTTCTAAATGTGGACATCCGCTCATGAGAACCTGCTAGCCGGAATACGCCTAAATTAATCGGTCGGTGGGGTTACTTTTGTATGTGTGTTTGTAATCCAATGATGACCCTTTCTCTGGGGTGGCTGCTTGTGAACCTAGAAACAAATACCAACCAGTGTTCAGAGCTACTAAATAAATATCTTCTATCCATGAGATGCATGGGACAAGATGCACAAATTTTCAACTTTTTATTCATTTAAAGGCATATCTCGATTAATACGTATTTCATTAATGCATTTACGATTAGTACGCAAAAGGTTTTATGTACCAAAATTCCATTAGTGCATACATTATACTAGATTAGTTCAGTAAAACATTCTTCAGTTTAACAATAGTAACTGATTTTTTTTAAGTTACTGATTAGCAGCACTAATCGATGGATACATGTATTTTTATTTGAATCTAGCAGCATTAATAAATTGGCAACAAGGTTCCATCGATTTACATTTGAATTAACTGTATGTTCTATGCCAGCAGTTTCTTTTCTCGAACTTTCCTGTTAACTTCCTTTATAGTCTCTATAGCATGGCTGATATTAACCTCCAGGAGAGTGTATTTTTGCCGCTTCAAGGACTAACGTTTTCAGTTGACATGAAGTGGAAAGATTATATAGATCTAGCAGCATGGCCCGGCGTTGCCCGTGCTTGATTCAAAAATCGTACGACTCATACAGCAATCGCTATCACTTGACTTAAGATATTTTTGCCCATCCTTGCCTTTAAAGGAGTGACCTTTGCCGTGCTGATGTTGCTACATGCCTTACTTCTTGCCTATCTCACACTGCGAATTATTTTCTAAGCTCTATACTAAACATTAAATCTGTTACGAAAAGAGAACTAAACAAAATGAACACACAACGATCAGCTTTAAAAAAGGACTCGTAACTGGAAAAACCGAATGAAAAAAGAATGTTAACAACAAATACTTTCTCACGCACAACCCAGTTCTGTGGAATCAGAATCAACGTTGAGTTTAAGCAAGCGAATGAGCCAATTGGAGTAAAGAGCCAAGCAGATTAAAATTTTTCCGACTTATGACGAATGCAGCTATCGATTTTTTTTGCATGCTAGTTAACATTCGTGTCAGTCAGCTGTTGGCTCTCACGCTGGCCAATAGAATATTCCTGCCTATACGTGGCAGCCAGCTATAGGCTCTCACTCTGATCACTAGAAAATGGCCGCAAACTACATGAAAACTGCAGTAGAAGCATGAAAAAATCGATTATTTCCACTATTGATGGTAGTTGGGAAATGCAAAGTCGGTCTTGGCCTTCCGCTAACATGGAGCATGTGCATGTAAATTTTGCTGCAAATCCGTCGAAGATTGCGACCGTGCATTCGTTACACACACACATACACACACACACATCCTGCCTTTTATAAATAGAGATTCGTTTAAATAAATTACTTTCTTACTTTCATTCAGGCATTTTAAAATTTTCTAAGGATATTGCTGGCGCTAACCACGGCCCGACTTTGGACTGGCTCGGTTTTTGTTTCGCATTTATTGCTTAGACTAATAAGGGTCCGGTGCGGTGTTTATTCATTCCCCCACGAGAATGAGATGTGACCCAAGGTCTTTTTAAGGTGTTGACTCGAGCGCGTGCACCCGGACAGGCACAAAAATTGCCCACAGCCCCCGCAACCGTCGATTGTGCTGGCCTCGTTGCGATCACCGATCCCTCCCTCTTGTGCAATAGGTGGGCGCGGCCTCGGGAAGCTGTTACCCAGGGCTGGGCACCTCCCAGCATAATTTTCTCAGTTGCCCCTCTCTCCTTTGACACAGATGCCCCTAAGCGGACTCTGTCCAAGGACAGAGACGCAACTGAGAGATGATAAATAATGTGCATAAATTACTTATTTTTTGTCTCGGTCTGGCCTCTTGGTTTCAGTCTATTTACCACCACCGTAAAGTTGCCTCCCTGTGTCTTTTCTATAAATATTTTCATGGTGACCGTTCAGATGAGCTCTTCGCAGTGTTAACTAGACTTTATGAATTTAAGTACAGTATTAGACTATATTTCAATTATTTAACATTATTATTTTTATTATTATTATTTTTATTATTATTATTATTATTATTATTTCCTTTGATTTCTGGTGTGTACTCATCTCTTTGCTAAGTTTAGAAATGGCATCATGAAATTTGTTCACCATGTTCACCATAGTCTATGAATATAGAATCCAGCGCAGTACGAAATCTGTTCAATTAAACAACGTTAAAGATTAAGACTCACGAGTCAGACACTCTACTGAATATGACAATATTGCCAATACCACCAGCAGCTGTTCCGTAATTCTTCAGTATTCGATATCAAAGGCAGGCAGTGAATATTCCGGAAAAAAAGATGGCCTCCTTTATACACGTCAATTGAATATTTTGAGCTTTCTGATTGGTTAACACTTCTATTGGTGAACTATAAAATGAGTCAGCTCATTTTGGCTGGCTCATTAGTACACCAAGGTACCCAAAACTCCAACAAAATTTTCCACTGAGCATTTTTGAAAAAAAAACACATATTTTTCATATATAAAGCCCTTCGTAAGGCTGTACTCATGAGAACACTTTTTTGTATTTCTTTAAGACATGGGCCACCAGCAATCGTTTCAATGAGTCTATTGGAATCTTTTCCAACTAATCTGAGGGCTCCAAATACAGCAGGGATGGTTGATGTACTCATGTGCCACAATTTTGAGATTTCGATTTGAAGGTCCCTGTATTTTGATAGATTTTTGAAGATCTTCAAAGATACATGGAAGTCCCTGTATATTTTGTCTTTGCGGGTCTCTTATCACGAATGTCTGGGCCATTAGCTTTCATTGTTCTGTTTGTGGGTATTATGTAGTCCCATATTAATGATTAATATCAAGGTAATGATGAAAATTTCTCGGGCAATCAGGCCGGTAAATGTTGTTAATACTGTTTATTATAAACAGAGCATTTTCTTAAATACTTGTATCTATGAAAAGAACGTATAAACATAAAAAATGTCTTAAAATAATTGTCGGACTTTGTCCATTTCATAATGTACACTGTTTTATTTTTCTTCAATCGTGCTCAGCTCTTAACTGCTTATAAAATTCTTTATCGTTATTATCATTATTATTATTATTATTATTATTATTATTATTATTATTATTATTGTTGTTGTTGTTGTTGTTGTTGTTGTTGTTGTTGTTGTTGTTGTTTTTATTTCCTTTGATATCTGGCGTTTACACATTTCTTTCCGGGTCCCGCCCAGGGACCTAAGGTTAGAAATGGTATCATGACACTTTCCACTGCAAATAATAATAATAATAATAATAATAATAATAATAATTACATAGATAAAGCCCTTCCTAAAGTGTGGGCTGTACTTGTGAGAACAATGTTTTGTATCTCTTTGAGGCATGGGCTTCCAGGAATCCCTTCAGTTAGTCTACTGGAATCTTTTCCAACCAATCCTAGGGCTCCAACTACAACAGGGATTGTTGATGTTCCCATGTGCCACATTTTTGAGATTTCTATTTCAAGGTCTTTGTATTTTGACAGCTTTTCGAATATCTTCAAAGATACATTGCAGTCTGCAGGGACTGCCATATCAATAAGGAGGCACTTTCTTTGTTTGTGGTCTTTAATAACAATGTCTGGGCGGTTGGCTTTGATTGTTCTGTCAGTGTGTATTGTGTAGTCCCATAGAATTGTAACAGGTCATATCTCCGTAACCGGGTCAGGGTGTTGTTCGTATTATTATTATTATTATTATTATTATTATTATTATTATTATTATTATTATTATTGTTGTTGTTGTTGTTGTATTAATGCTTATATGTTTTATGTTTATCAAATATTTCTCAATTTACAGAAAGTTTTATTTTTTCCCACAGGTATTCGCCACTCGGTATCACCTTCTTGATTGCCGCCAAAATCGTAGAAATGGAAGATTTTGGAGTCCTTCTCGGCAAAGTTGGTCTCTACTTCCTCACTGTACTTTGCGGTCTGGCTGTCCACGGTTCTGCCGTCCTTCCAGCCATTTATTTCCTTTGCGTCAGAAAAAACCCTTACAGATTTATCGCCGGTATCTTTCAAGCTATGGCTACAGCCTTTGGAACATCCTCTAGGTAAATATCGCTATTTTGTTTTTGCTTAATGTGAAGTAACGTCAGATAAACAATTCGTTTGATGTCAAACTGCATCAGGCAGCAAGGTCTCTAATCGGGAGTGTTTTCAGGAGCGTGGAACCAACTCTCAATTGCTACGTCTACCCTAACCCGGGGTGGTAGCACCTGTTAAGGTCCCAGCTATGAGCAAATAGTTGACCCCTAAACTGGGGTCAACACACTATGAAATCATTAATATATACTTTTATAGTAAAAATACCAGCAATACATTTTTGTAAAGGAAATTACTAATGCTCCAAACAAAAGAAAATTTTGATATTAAATGACCCATGAAGGGGTCGATGTAACGTTAAACAAACCAACAATACAATTTTAAAGAAAAATTACCAACAGTATCTGTATTTATCTGTACTGTAGTTGAAGGTATACAATTGCGTTCAAAATATATTTTGTTGCAACCATAAAATAGTGTCCAACATATTTATGTTCCGTCAATAAATAACCCATAGAGGTGTTGATATGCCGCTAAACAAAATCAACCAACCAACAATACCTATTTATAGTAACATTACCTATAATACATATTTATTGTAAAGTGACCAACAGCACGTATTTAAAACAAAATGACCCACAATATATCTTATCTCTGGCTGAGGGCACAATTGCATTAAGAATATATTTAGTTGAAGCCATTAAATAATGTTCAAAGTATTTAGGTTCCGTCAATAAATCACCCATAGAGGTGCATATGCTGCTAAACAAAATCACCCAACCAATAATACATATTTATAGTAAAATGACCAACAATGCATTTTATCTGTAGTTGAATGCATACAATTTCTTTCAAGATATTTAGATTTCGGCATTAAATAACCCATAGAGGTGTTGATATTCCGCTAAGCAATTTCAAGCAGCAATCACATAAACATTAATTGTCAGCAACACAAAAATAAATTATTTTTATTCTTTTTAATTTTATATTGTTTCAGTCCGCCCCATTTTTTATCTTCATTCGTTTTCTCACACAGGCTTTTAAATTAAATACTAGTTGTAAATTAAATACTAGTTTCATAGTAAATATTAGTTTTAAATTAAATACTAGTTTTAAATTAAATACTAGTTTCAAATTAAATACTAGTTTTAAATTAAATACTAGTTTTAAATTAAATACTAGTTTTAAATTAAGTGCTGGTTTTCAATTAGATACTAGTTTCAAATTAAATACTAGTTTTAAATTAAGTACTAGTTTTCAATTAAATACTCGTTTTCAATTAAATACTCGTTTTCAATTAAATACTAGTTTTAAATTAAATACTAGTTTTAAATTAAGTGCTGGTTTTCAATTAGATACTAGTTTCAAATTAAATACTAGTTTTAAATTAAGTACTAGTTTTCAATTAAATACTCGTTTTCAATTAAATACTCGTTTTCAATTAAATACTAGTTTTAAATTAAATACTAGTTTTAAATTAAATACTACTTTTAAATTAAATACTACTTTTAAATTAAATACTCGTTTTAAATTAAATACTAGCTTATCCATGTTGAAAAAATACTGATGGCTGACGTCATTTTTCATTTCCTTTGTACTTATATATGAAAATTTGCATTTTCTTGACGATGATCAACATTTCTGAATATTAAATTAAACCAATAGTGAAGGGCGTGTGCAGGTTAGGTTTATGGTTAGAGTTAAGATCTCGGAACTAGAATTCGACTTATCAAGTTTGTTACATTCGTTTTTTAACAAATACAGTGGAAAAGGTATGAATCCCTCCCTTCTCTGCCATCCTACCTGTTGGGATGAAAAGGCTGGCTGAAATTTCTAGCCGAGGTTCACAACCTTGTAGGAGAAAAAAAGGTGCACAATAGCTAAAGCAAGATTGATTCTTACTTTTTCCAATGGTTATAGTGCGAAATGGACGTAACAGATTCGTTCAGAATTTGACTCTCACGCCGATTCCTCTTTACAGCGACGATGACCGCCCCGCTACCTGTATAGATTCATCGATGTGCATTATTTAGCTTTTTTTTCATTATTTCAATAAATGAATTTTGCCCTCTGGTCTTAACTGTTTAATCCGTTTGAATAGAAAATGGCTACCACATCTAACTGGAATAAAAAAATAATAATATAATCAAGATATTAACTTTCACTACAAAAAAAAAAAAAAAAAACTTGGAAGGGAACGCCATCATTTGTAGAAAGAGCGATAACTGTTAGTGGACTTGCGAAGTTTATTTTTCCTGAAAACTGTTTTATAAAAAAATGTTTTCACCCGACAGTAATGCTGACTTTTCGTCAAAGAATGACGAATGCTTCCTGGATGAAAATTACTAATTTCACCATGAGTATTATTACCATTTATAGACGCAGAAAAAGAAACTTCATGCACAAACCACCATTCGTGGCTTAATCTGTCATCTTCTTCGCTTATAGCGTGTCTCGATGATAGAAAATTCTGTTCTCGTCTGTTTCTGCCATTTAAATCTAGCGTTGTTTTTTTTCTATCATTTACAAATGGCTCTTTTAAAAAATAAAATAAAACTGCAAATAAAATATTAATATCAAATTATATAATATAATATAAGCCAATTCAATATATATCTTTATATTTCTTATTGTTTACTATATTGATGGATGAAGACTACTTAATATTAGGGGTAGAGTTTATGTACATATACACCCTAAATTGGTCTCTTCGACATGGAGTAATTGTTAGCGTGCTTGTCTCGCTAGGACAATCACAATTGACTAGTAAGTTCTATCCTCACTGGGTGCCTATACTTTCGGACTTGTGTCAAATCTAAGCTACGCTTTGAATATCCCTATGGGCACCTCCACAAGGTGTAATGTTTATCAAGCTTGTCTTGCTAGAACAACTATGATTAAGAAATGAGATCGATACTCGCTGGGTTCCCCATACTTTCGGCCTTGTGCCACGCCTAAGCTACGCTTAAAACATCACCATATACACAGTAACTTAAAAGAAAATGTTTATAAAGATTTCGCAAGCGTAGCTTAGATGTGACACAAGACCGAAAGTATGGGGCACCTAGTGAGGATCGAAGTCACTACTCAGTCGTAAATGTTCTAGCGAGACATACTTGTTAACCATTACACTGCATCGCGGAGATGAAAAATGCTTATAAGGAAACCAAGAACAATATCAGAAATATCGGTCCAACGTAGTGAATTTGAGACATGCAACATCTTGGGGAAAAGTTTTATGAAAAAATTAATTACAATTTCAAGCGACAGCGATGCTTGGTGATAATTTAACGAATAGGAAACGTTTCCTGCATAGAAACGGATAATATCAGCATTAAAATTGTCGACTAGTCTGCTGTTATTTGTATCGGTTTGGCTTGGTTTGTTTTACGGAAAGCCGACAAAAATTCCTTTTTTTTTTTCAAAAATGTATAGCCGGTAATTTTTTTTTTTTAAATGTATAGTTTGGTTTGTTTTGTTTTGTGGCATACTAACCTCAATGGGTTATTTAGTGCTGACAATATTTTTATTTCTGGTAATATTTTCTATTTTTCAAATATTTATTGCTGAAACAAATTTTTTTTTTAAGTATTACTGGAATTAAAATCTATTTTTACACTTTCATAGTGTTTTGAGTCAAGTTGTGGGGTCAACTATTTGCCCATAGATGGGACCCTAACAGGTGCTACCACCCCGGGTCAGCGTGGACCTGGGAACGCCAACAATTAAGAGGTGGCTCCACACTCCTCAAAACTTCTTGATCAGAGGCCTTGCTGTTGGACTTAGTTTATCGTCTTACCCCGGACACGGATGTAGTTTATTATCATACCCAGGACGCTTACACAAGTTTGGATGTTAACTATTTGCCCATAGCTGGGACCCTAACAGGTGCTACCACCCCGAGTCAGGGTAGTCCTGGAAACACCAGAAATTCTGAGATGGTTCCACGCTCCTGATCAGAGGCCTTAATGCTGGACGTAGTTTATCGTCTTACCCAGGACAGTTATTTGTATCGACATTAGTTAAATAATATTATTATCATTTGGCAGATTATAGCAGTTAATTTAATTTAGTATTAGCTTTAGTGTCACTTTTTAAAAAAAATCTTGTCCAAATTATTGCGTCTTGGGCAAGAAAAATAAACAACATCCGCGTCGTGGCTAAGACGATAAACTACACCCGGCAGCAAGGCCTCTGTTTGGAGGTTTTGAGAAGCGTGTGGCCACCTCTTCATTTTTGGTGTTCCCAGGTCCATCTTGACCCGGGGTCGTAGCACCTGTTAGGGCCCCAGCTATGAGCAAATAGTTAACCTCCAAACTGTGGTCAAAGCACTATGAAAGTGTAAAAATAGGTTTTAATACCAGCAATACGATTTTGTAAAAAACTATTACCAGCAATGAACTTTGAAGAAAAAATATTACCAGCAACACATTTTTTGCAAAAAAATATTAACAGCAATAAAAATATTGTCGGCATTAAATAACCCATGAAGGCTGATATGCGTAAAACAAACCAAACCAAATTATTGTGACATCCACACTACCTAAAACAAAAGAAATTTATAAATCCTCTTATTACTATAAAGAGCTATAACATTTAGTGGACTTCAGAAGATTGTTTTCTTGAAAGATTGTTTCAAGAAAAAGTTCTTATAAATTTTTAGCAGAAGTAACTCTAACTGTTCCGTCAGCAAATGCTGAATATTTCCCGCATGGAGACAATAATGTTTAACAAGCATGTCTTGCTAGAACAATTATGATTGAGTAGTGAGATTCGGTACTCGCTGGCTGCTCCATAATTTTGGCCTTGTGTAACATTTAAGCTACGCTTAGAAAATCACTATGTAAGCACTAGCTTAAAAGAAAAAAATTATAAAGAAACCAAGACCGAAATACTTTTAGGGTCCCAGCTATGAGCAAATAGTTAATCCCCAAACTGGGGTCAAAGCACTATGAAAAGTATTAAGTTTTAATACCAGCAATACGTTTTTGTAAAAAAATATTTCCAGCAATACATTTTTTTTTTGAAATACCAGCAATAAAAAACTTATCGGCATTAAATAACCGATTGAAGAAGATATTTATTTTTTTAAAGCTTTTGACCCCAAGCAAGGCTGGAAGCCACTAGCACGCAAGGGGTTACAGAAGGATTGGAAGAAGAGCAGATAGGAGTGGTAAAGGAGAGGATGTGGAGAAAGATAGTGGATCGATCAAGGCAAAGGGGTTACAGAAGATTTGGAGCGAGAGCAGATAGAAATGAAAGGTGAAAGGATGTGGAGAAGGGAAGTGGATAGATCAAGGCAACTGGAGATGTCGATTGACGTTACACTTAAATAGTTGGAAATTATATTTGTCAGAGAAACAGGAATAAGGAAGGGAGTTCCACAGGCGAGATGTGCGAGACATGAAGCTATTGGAGTAGAAGAGACGTCTACATCAAACAGTTTCAACGGTGAAGGGATGGGAACGGGATGTCAGCCTCGTAGGACTGGGAACCAGCGAAAGAAGCTCATCGGAGCAATTACCGTGAAAGTATTTGTAAAAAAGACAGAGCGAGGCAACAGCGCGTATGTGAGAGAGCGACTGCAGACGAGATGACAGATCAGGGCCAATTACATTGCATATCCGTCTCTGGATCTTATCAAGAACCCTGAGGCAAACAGCAGGGACTCCAGACCATATATGGCAGCAATACTCCATGCAAGGGAGAATGATTGATTTATAGATTTGGAGGATCGATTCCGGGGAGAAAAATTTCCTGGCCCGGCACAGGGAGCCAACTTTCCTTGCGGTGGATGAAGCAATTAGCTCGATGTATATACCGTAAAACAAACCAAAACATATTATTGTGACATTCCACACTACCTAAAACAAAAGAAATTTTTAAATATCTTTGAAAGAGCTATAACATTTAGTGGACTTCAGAAGCCTGTTTTCCTGAAAGATTGTTTCAAGTGAAAGATTTTATAAATTTTACGTACAATAACTTTTCAGTCAGCGAACGCGGTATATTTCTCGCATAGAAACAGTTAAACTCACCATTAGCAAAAATTATTTCCTTAAGGACACATGGCAGAGTAGATAAAGGCGTTGGTTAGATCCATTGACAGGACCCAAAGAGTGTGAGTTCAATACCCGCTTAAGGCAGTGGAGAACTTGGAGAGGGGAATTAACAGGAGATAACTGATAACTGACATCCATTAAACATGGCACGTGGAACTAGAACAGTGAACGAAATAAAGGGTTCAGTTCGACAGTCCAACCAGCTGAAGAAGGCCGGAGCGTACAACGGCCGAAACGTTGTAACCAATATGGCAACAAAGATGAGGACAATAGTCCGAATAATGTAAATAGTGTACATAATACCACATCTTAAAAATATAGACAGATATTTCCGTTTTATTCTCTAAGATTAATGAAGGAAGTGACACTCTGACAAGTTCTTTGCTTCTTATTTTAGGATAACAACAGGAGTAGATATGTTCGCCTATCGTCCGGTTCACTCCGGAGTAGAGGTTTATCCCTTATTCTCTGTTTCCGACTGGATTTCCACTTCCCTCTAACGTCTAATTCAACTCGATGTTAAAGTTATGTTTAAAAATCGCATATAAGTATAAAAAATTATAAAAAATACGTCTTTGTACAATGTCTATCGTCCGGTTCACACTTTTCCTCGGGATTTTGAACAAGAGTAGAGGTTTATTCTTGTTTCCTGTTTAGAATTGGATTTCCATTTCCTTCTAATTATTTTTCATTCGGTATGACTACCAGTAACTCCTTGTGTTTTATTAGCATTATCGCCTTGGTTGAGGTGAATCCAAAAGAAAAATTAGATTGGACCTTTCGGTTTTCGATTGTGTGTTCTTCATTTGATATTTTTATTTTCTTCAGTTCTTACCAGATGACCGTTTCGCAGATCTTTTCCTACCGGTTCCATTAATGCTACTTGGCGCTTTCCAACCAATCTCAACACTTCCATCAGATTTTTCTTTTATTTAGTCACTTGGTTCAGATGTCAGGCTATATTTGCTTTCTGGATTAATCAATCTGTTTGATCAAATTTAGAGACGGGAACTTCTTTCATTACTCATGGAGACTAACGCCAATTAGGTGCCATCTGACACTCCTACTGTCTGCAGACTTGTCAGCCGCTAAGACAGGTTAATTTATAGAAGCTTTTCTGCGTTAGCGTTTCATGTTTCCAGACAGATTGCGTAAAATGTTCACAACACGTAACGTGTGGCATATTAGTTCAAGCGTGAGACTTGATTTTCGCTAATTTTGACTCGACTAAAGGCAGTTCAACAGGTTTCAATTGTTTGGTTTGGTTTCTTTTGTTTTACGTCATATCAACCTCAATGGGTTATTTAATGCCGACAACATTTTTAGGATAGATTCGTATGAATAGAATATGTATTCTTTGGTTTAGATTGGTTTGGTTTATTTTGTTTTACAGCATATCAACCTCAATGGATTATTTAATGCCGACAACATTTTTAGGATAGATTCGTATGAATAGAATATGTAGTCTTTGGTTTAGATTGGTTTGGTTTATTTTGTTTTACGGCATATCAACCTCAATGGGTTATTTAATGCCGACAACATTTTTAGGATAGATTCGTATGAATAGAATATGTATTCTTTGGTTTAGATTGGTTTGGTTTATTTTGTTTACGGCATATCAACCTCAATGGGTTATTTAATGCCGACAATATTTTTAAGATAGATTCGTATGAATAGAATATGTATTCTTTGGTTTATTTTGTTTTACAGTATATCAACCTCAATGGGATATTTAATACCAACAACATTTTTTATTGCTGGTAATATTTTGTTTTGTCAAAAATCTGTTTCTGATAATATTTTTCCTTCAAAATTGTATTGCTGGTAATAATTTTTTTCAAGAAAGTATTGGTGGTAATAGTTAACTATTTGCCCATAGCTGGGACCCTAACAGGTGCTACCGCCCTGGGTCAGGGTGGACCTGGGAACACCAGCAATGAAGAGGTTGTTTCACGCTCCTCAAAACCTCCTAATCAGAGGCCTTACTGCTGGATGTAGTTTATCGTCTTACCCAGGGTGGGTTTCAATTGTTTGACAATTAAAAAGATATATTAACAGATAACAAATATTTTTATTTTGTATGTAGAAATGACCATATTGACTATTATTTTTCTTAGTCACTGGCATTACCTTATTATTTATTATTGTTTTACTACTTTTATATCGTCATGTTGCAAGCATGAGTGACGGCAGAATAACTAAGATTTTCATGTACAGTGCTTTTCGATAAAAGTGACACGCCTGATGTTTTTTACTAAAAATATTTTTGTCTATTGTTTTTGGCGTTAAAATAATTTTTAATCTTACTAACATAAAGACCCCTTTCCGACCACCTAGGAAAAAAGTTTATTCACCCAAAGGTTATTCTATTGATGATTATATATTTGGATATAAATGAGATTCAGAAAAAAACTCTATGAAAAAAAAGTGACTCAGATATTGCATTCTAATGATTAAACTGGTAAATTTAAAGAGCTTTTGACAAAATATTGAAAACTATTTTACAATACACTCAGAACAATATTCTAGAACAGCTTAAATTAAATCTAGAGTATTCCAGAATATTCCAGAAAGCCTCATACAGTATAAAAACAGCTTGAAATAGCCACTCAAGTCACTAACCAGATGAAAGGGTACAAATACGCATCAGAACCACTTAAGGCATCTATTATTGCCATCTCAAAAGCAGGCAAGTCTACGAGAGAAATTGCAGAAATTGCTATAACCTCGCAATCAACTGTCTCTCGAGTGCTTAGGGCACATAATGATGCCACTCCTGCTCCAAGGAAGGAAATAAGGGGACGAAAGAAAAAGATTGATGATAGAACTGGCAGGGTATTCAAGAGAGAAGTTGCGAAGAATAGGACTATAACTAGCCAATAAATTGCAGCCAGTCTAAGCGAAGAGCAATGTGTTAGTCTTGCCTCTTCAACAGTCCGTCGGTGGCTGTTAGAACAAGGCTACAAATCTTGTATACGAAGGTTGAAGCCGTTAATAAGCAAAGCCAACAAAGCCAAGAGACTTGAATGGGCTCACTATTACAGAAATTTCACCGTAGAAGACTGGAAGAATGTTCTCTTCTCCGATGAAACGAAAGTTGAGCTAAATTCAAAGGATAAGGTGAGTCACTTTTATCGAACAGCACTGTATATCCAGTTAGGATAAAAATTAACCAATCAACTGTCAATGTGCCTCATACTAACTTCGAACGAGTTGCCCTGCACAGAAACAACTGTAGATATTTGTATCAGAGTGGTATGAGAAATTTTGAAATCAAACGTACTGGCCGGGTAAGAGGCGGAAGAGAACAGTGAAAAACATCAGCAAATATACCTGTGGCTATGTCCCAAGATCCTCGCTGTGGCACAATAGGTGGACTTGTATGCAGGTCACTGAAGTCTCAGATACGACACAAACAGAAAAAAATCATACGTTGAAATCGACGGGAGAGTCCATACACTTGGGAAAGTATGACTGCTTTGTCTCCTGCCATTTATGTTAAATAGTAGCTCTCGTATATAGAAAGATTATTTTTAATCTATTAAAGTGTAAATGTAATATTCCCTCGTAAAACATGTAAAATTCTTATAATCCTATATATATTCCATCTTAAATAAGCCGCAAAATGTAAAAATCAATTCATCCATCAACCAAATTTTTGTGTAGGACACCACATTTTGCCTAGCGAAATCTAGCATTTCCATTAGGTACTGATACCAGTTATTGTTATAAAACTGTTACAGAGAAGTTTTTGCATTCTTCGTGATATTTGTTTACACTATTTACATTCTTCAGACTATTATCCTTATCTTTATTGTTATATTCACGAAGGTCCCTGGTGTCTTAAGGCCTAGCATCTTGCGCGTGTATAAACGTCTCCAACATATACCATAAATGCTACTTTGGGTCTTTTTTTCAGCGATCCTGGAGGTATCCCTGTTACCCTGAAGTCTTCCGGATTTAAAATGAATTCCCTCTCATCGTGATGGAATAAACTGATTATAAAATATATTTAAACCATTATATGTGAAAACTTTTTCATTAGAGCAAAGTATTCTGCCAATGTCGATAAGTGGCTAAATTAGTATATTTATATAAATAAACTTTGTTCCTGATGGTTATTCTTTCTTAAGCAGAACTTAGCGTTTCACCAAAAGAAGAAATTTATAAACAATTTTTGCAGAATTTTCCATAATTCTATTAACTATTTATTTTTCAGCTCGGCTACTTTGCCCGTCACACTGCACTGCCTCGAACACAAATGTGGCGTTGATCCTCGTGTCAGCAGTTTTGTTATACCTGTCGGGGCAACCATCAATATGGATGGTACCGCTCTTTACGAAGCAGTTGCTGCCCTTTTTATTGCTCAGGTGAACAGCGCCAGCATGGATTTTGGACAAATCGTCACAATCAGGTAAGTTTTGTTTCGCGCCATTTTTTATGTTTATGTCGTCTGCAATTGACAAGGATGGGGTTACAGTAAAAAAAGAAGGACACAGTATAAAAAGTACAAACTGATTTGAAATTAAGACTCTAATACATACAGGGGGTTGGACAAAATAATTGAAACACTTGTTAAATTCTAAGAAAATTTATTTAATATGGAGTTGGTCCTCCTTCAGCCTCACATACAGCTTTAATACGTCTATGAATGGAACCATACAGCTTCCTGACTTCATCCAGAGGTATTTTCAGCCATTCTTCCATTAACACCTCCTCCAGCTCTTTAAGACACGACGGTGAAGGATAGCAATTCCAGTCGGATTCATCACATCCACTTACGTGCTAATACCTTTGGGAAAGGTATGAATCTTAATAAGGAAGATACTTACTGTGGTTAGATTTGTTCGACTCTGCCTTAAACACCGGGCTTAGAACGCAAGACAATCATGGTATACTCCAAGAAGAATTATTATGAGGTTGAAAAATATGATTATAGCAAGTTCAAGTGATTAGAAATAAAAAATAAACGTTTTAGGGATCTAAATACCACATCCACTGAAAGCAACAATGAATTTTGTGGCTTTCTTTTTTTTAAATAAGATAATCAAGTGCGACAAAACTTTTGCGTCTAACCGTTAATATGAAGAAGAATTGCGACGTGCTGTCAGGAGTGACCGATTCGACCAGCCGCGTCTAACACCATTACCATTCCTCTGCGACTTCCTCTCACGATTCTTCAGGAGTAGCCTGGGCCTTCATAGTCATCTACGTCACCGTCATCGCCGTCACCGCCATCTCCGTCACCGACAGAGGGCAAAGAGGAAATAAGGAAAGAGTATGATGATCCCGGTGATCGGATGCGTGATGATGCTGACAGCGAATCTAGTAGTAAGCTTAAATTTATGTAGTCGAAGTAATAAGTAGAGATAAATAGAATAACTCTCATGGAAATGGAATTTTCATTAATTTTCAAGAATTTTTATCCCTTCGATCATTTGATTTGCCATAGCAGACGACAACTTTGTTTTAGATTTGATATAAACTAGATTTTTTTCTCTCTCTCGCAAAAGCGGAAGACAAAATATACAGGGGTTGGACAAAATAATTGGAAAAGGTTCAAATTCCACTCCTATATTTCAAAGACGTATTATATTAAGAACTTTAACTAAAACTTCGTAATTGCAGGTTATATCTATTGTAAATACGTTTATTTATCTAATTTACTGTCTTTGGTTTATTTATTTTTAGAATTTAGTAAAATTTAAGCTAAATGCTTAGCTTCTCTGAGTTCGAAAAAAGGCCAAATTGTTGGAGCTCGCATAGCAGGAGCCTCGATCACTAAGGTTGCTGAACTGTTTGGTTTTTCAAGAGCTACCATATCAAGAACTATGGCGCATTTCGAGAAACAAGGCAAAACCTCCAGCGACCGTAGCAATTTGGGCCAGATTTGCAAATTTGCTGACAGGAACCGACGTGCATTGAAACGCAATGTGGCAAAAAATCATCGGACTACTGCGGCCAAAGTGACTGCTGAGTTGAATAATCATCTGAATAGTCCAGTTTCTACTAAAACTTTTCGTCGTGAGCTCCATAAGACTGGATATCATGGAAGAGCCGCCGTAAGGAAACCTCTTCTCTCCACTCGCAACATTCAGAAGAGGTTGAAGTGGCGCAGAGATCACAATGCCTAGTCTGCAGACCAATGGAAGCAAGTCATATTTCAGACGAGTCCAGTTATTCTCTTTTCTCAACTTCAGGGCGAGTTCATGTGTAGAGGCAGCCCAAAGAAGCTTCCATCGCTGACTGCCTTCTTCCAACAGTGAAGCATGGTGGTGGATCAGTGATAGTTTGGGCCGCTATATGATGGAAATATCTCGGTCCAATAGTTGCACTTCGTGGTAGAATCAACAACAAAGGTTACCTGAACATTTGGGGTGATCATGCTCATTCAATGGCCCAGACTTTATACCCTGATGGTGACTGCATCTTCCAAGACGATAATGCTCCAATACATACCGCTTGAGTGGTTAAGAATTGGTATGAAGAGCATGAAAGTGAGCTAGAACACATGGAGTGGCCTCCCCATTCTCCAGATATCAATATTATTTAACATTTGTGGTGCATTTTGGAGCGACATGTTAGGAGCCGCTATTCTCCACCGTCGTGTCTTAAAGAGCTGGAGAAGGTGTTAATGGAAGAATGGCTGTAAATTCCTCTGGATGAAGTCAGGAAGCTGTATGATTCCATTCCTACACGTATTAAAGCTGTATGTGAGGCTAAAGGAGGACCAAATCTATATTATATAAATTTTCTTTGAATTTAACAAGTGTTTCAATTATTTAGTCTAATCCATGTATTTAGTATTACTTACAGTTCCTTACCACCTCGTATAGGTAGCAAATTAGTATATTTTTAATAAAATCCCGCAGGTTTTGATTCGGGAGATTCTTTGAAACTTGTTTTCTTAACAGAATGCGTTCCTCACCAAAGTTTTTTGCAACGATCAAACAAGGTAATGATAGGTTTGTGCAATATTGCAGTTAGGGGAAAAACAGATCAACCATAATTTTTTTTCTTGTGACATTCCTACTCTATACGATCGTGTGTTGTTATGGAGCCGAACGAGACTTTTCCATTTGACGAAAATAAGGCACTTTTTAACCAAATATTTATGGACACGTTGCAGCTGATGGACGTATATTTGTGCATTCCGGGTTCCATTGATTTTTAAGAAATACAAATTTTTAATACTCCGATGTTCCCACACGTGGTACAATATTAACTTTTTTTCTATCAAGCTCAGATTTTGTGGTTGGCTATGGTTATTCATCATTGCCAGTCTTTTGCGTTGAGCATTGTCGTATGTCAGTGGACTCCAAATGTATTCTTAAATACTACGTATGATTAATAATTAGGATACTTCATCACAATTTCTTCACCCAAAGGAGGAATTACTTACGACAACCTACATATGTGGCATCCAAGTGATCTTGAGGAATATTAGATCTAAGCCCACGAATTATTTCTCAGTTGCTAAAAGACCTCTGATCGGAGATTAATGGTTTGGGGGAGCCTGGAACCACCACTTAAATGCAATTGTTATCAGGTATTTTGACCCGGGGTGGTAGCACCTGTTAGGGTCCCAGCTATGGGCAAATAATGAACCTCCAAAACAAAAATCATCAGTAGATTTTATAACAAAATGTCCAACAATTTCATTTTTATATTAAAATTACCAGCAACACGTTTTCAGATCTATAAACTATATATCTATAAAAAATTATATCTTTTTTCCCTGAAAGCATAAAATTGCCGCTAAACAAAATCAACCAACTCAGTTGCTAATGGCAGACGCATCATCTGTTATGGCTGTACTGGCCCACACAGGAGTGACAGTCTCAATAGAATCTAATGCATATGAAGACGCTCTTTGCCATTGTCGCGTTGTTGTTATTTTTCCGTCGAAAGAAATGAAGTACGACATTAATCGTTATCTTTTGTCTTCTTAATTACTGTTCTTTAATTTTTCTCTCTACTTAATAATGTTTTACATCTTTTTATTATATTTTCTCGTACTCAGTAACCCGTTGCGCCTCAGCGACTTTCTTGTCTTCCTTGAGGTGAAATAATATATATTGAAAAGTCTATTTATATAAGAACTGGAAAGGAAATCATCATGGCCATTAATATTTTAGCCCTTCTTTTTTATTTTAGAAAAGCATTAATTATTTCGTTCCAGTTTTTAGAGAAATAAATCTTATCAATGAGTACATGAAAGTTTCAATAAGTTCTATACTGTTGTTTTTTTTTTGTTTTTTTTTGTTTTTGTTTTTTTAAATTCAAATTCATTTTGGACGCTAAAGTACAAGAATTTATTGTGAGGTACCAAAGAACTTGTGGCCATGTCGGCTGGGGCTTCAGAATAAGCCGACTGCACCTCTGCAGAGGGGAAAGAAAAATGAGGCGTCAAAAATAAACTACATACAACAGCAAGGCCTTTTATCAGGAGGTTTTGAGGCGCGTGAAACCCCCTCTTAATTGCTGGTGTTTTCAGGTCCATCCTGACCCAGGTTGCTAGCACCTGATAGGTGTTGACCATGTTCACTATAGTCTATGAATATATATATATATATATAAGAGTTAAGAGTTCGTACTTGCGTGAATGTTAGTAATATTCTTTAACGTCTGACTGCATGGTCAAGACGGGAGCTCTTGAAGGTTACATTTTGGCAGCAAGGAATGAGAAACGGAGAGGGACGAAGAGACGGAGAAAGAGAGAGAGAAAAGAGACAGAGAATCACTCGTGTTTTGGTTATATAAGATGGTGTATCACGTGACAGGCTCAAACCTTAGTGAGCGGGATATTTCCTCGCGTGCAGGTGATTTGATTGGTCGGAATTGACCAATCAGCGAGTTAGTTTTCAGGAGATTAACCAATGAATGCTTGTCGTACGATTTCTATGTATCGTGTGTGTGATGGTGGGGATAATCACCATACTTTAACCGGACTTTTCTTACGGATTTGCATCATAAAATTGTCCCTTTCCGGATCAGACTGTTTATTCGTTTTGTAGCAAACTGTGTTTATTGCTTAACAATAAAGTGGACAGTAAGGATGACTGATCAAGAGGAATCGAAATTAACTGCCATGGCAAATCGACCATCAAGTTTCTATTTGCGCCATGAAGAACAAGTTGTTAGCTAGACGGAAGACACGCTTTCTTTTTCATTTCACAGTTTTATTTTCACAAAAGAATATGAGATTTATGCACCGTTTTATTATTTGCAATACATTATTTTTTTCTTTTTGAATAATGCCCCCACTTTATTTAATTCATAAAGCAAACATTTAGGAACAAATTCCACGGATATATATATATATACAAAACAAACAAAAAGGACATTAGAAACTATAATTTATAAATATATATATATATGAAGAAATATAGTCTTAAATTGTGCTACATTTATGGGATAAATTGCTCAGTATCGGAGACAGTCTGTATCATGCAAGATGCAATCGTCAGGCCACGTGAGGCTTCTGTATTTATCAGGATGACTGATGTTCCTCGTGGTCATTCCTTACGTTATTTTTGCAAAGGTTCTTTCATATAGCATTCTACAATTTGTCTTGACTCCACCAATGAGAAACTTCGTTTATGTTTCACTTCGACAATCTGATTTTCCAGAAATCGTATGATCGTGACTATGCTATGTTATTTTCATGTCAGTTAGTCCATGGGCTCTGCATCCTTTTGGCCATATTTTTCAAATTTTGGGCGAGTCCTACAGCTATCCTTATGTTGCCTAAATGTTTGGAACTTGAAGCACCTTAGTGGAGCAGGAATATATTGAACGATAAGTGGCTCAATGTTCTACTCGACTTTTATTTTTCTAGGGATTTGAGGTGTGACAAAATTAAGGATATACGTGTTTGTTTTTCGGGTGATAAGTCCTTAAATCTGTCTTTCATGGTTTTTGGTAGAAGATCGCTGTGACCTTTGCTTTATCGGAGATTTTGTATTTTTTTGAAGGAGTGATTTGTGTTTGCATCTGTTTTTTCTTTATTTATTATTTTAATTCTTTATTTGGCTTTCTTTTTTGGTTCAGTCAGCACTATCTCCTTGGAGTCTGTGTCTTTCACATAGTTTTGAAGTTTGGGCCAGTCATTTGGTCCTAAAGGTACGTGCTTCTCAGTGAGGCTTCTGTATTTGTCAGGATGACTGGTGTCAGTTGTGGTCATTCCTTACAGTATTTTTGCATAGGAAGGTCCTTTCATGTAGGATTGTACAATTTGCCTTGACTCCACGAATTAGAAATTTCGTTTATGTTTCATCTCAATAATCTCCTTTTCCAGAAGTCAAATGATCGTCAGTATTCTGGATGGGTTTCCTGGCAACACATCTTAATTCATAGTGGTATTCTTTTTCTCTGTGTTTTGAATCCCTTTAGCTACATTTTTCACATGTTATTTTAAGGGTAGCACTTTCTATCGCCTAAGGTAAGGAGATAAGCTTCAAGATGTAGCAGGAAGCCCAAATTTCACAGAAGATTTTCTCCTTAATACTATATTTTACTTAGAGTAGCTTGTTTTTCTCCCTTGGCAGTAGTCAATCCCACAAGAGACGAAAGGCCTTCTACCACTTTTCTGCTTCTTTTAATTTCATGATATCAAAAGTATGACGAAGAAAATAGTTCATCTTTGATTAAACCATCATTTTCTGTTGACCCAAGTTTTAAAAGTTCAATACATATGGAAATTTTTGAGCTGACATTTAATGGACTATTGCGGTTGATTCGTGTTTGGGGGTTTGGCCTTCGGCAAATGTACACACATTAATTGAAGAAGGAATTTTAATTTTTTTTTAAATCGGAACGAAAATTATTTTTTAGAAGAGTCTTCGATGTTCAGCATAATGGTGATTAAGAATATTTTTTAAATATCACATTCAAAAATAATATCTCTTTTTTACCCCCGGGGTGTGTTTGTCATCTTGTAATACAAGGGATCGCCGGACATGATTGAAATATAACTAGTAATATTTTAGACAAGTTTAAAACTGCTAAAAAGAAATTAACTAAAGCCAATTAAAATTTTTAATTAAGCATTAAAACTAAACAAACAAATGATTCATTGAATTCTTGAGTTTTATCAATAGAAAAAAAATATTTATTAATTATTATTAACTAATTATGAGTTCATTACGGTATCCAGAGTAACCTAACATGTATGAAGACTGAAACAAGAAGCGATCGGAGATCGAAATTCCCTTCATACTCTGATTTTACTCTGGATTATTTTTCTTTATTTGTTATTTTAATTCCTTCATTGGCTTTCTTTTGTGGTTCAGTCAGCACTATCTCCTTGGAGTCTCTGTCTTTTATGTAGTTTTGAAATTTCGGATAATCATTTGGTTCTAAGTGTACGAGCTTTTATATTTGTTATTATTTTGCAGTATTTAAATTGGATTATTTCATACAAGATTTCTAAATATTTTGGGGAGATTTAATTAGTTGGGATTTAATTTTCCCACGTTTCGGGTTTGGAATTTTCGCGCTTTCCACCTCCATTTCTTACAGTTTGTCAAATCTGTTTTCGGGTAGGAATTTGCTCACCGTGTTTTTTGGTTTTTGGCTGGTTATTGTGTTCGATGTACAAGAGATCGCTGTGACCTTTGCTTTGTTGGAGTTTTTGTGTTTTTTGAAAGCGTGATTTGTGTTTTTTTTTATTATTTTAATTCTTTCATTGGCTTTCTTTTGTGGCTCAGTCAGCACTATCTCCTTCGAGCAAGTGTCTTTCACATAGTTTTGAACTTTGGGCTCGTCATTTGGTCCTAAAGGTACGTGCTTCTCAAAGAGGTTTCTGTATTTATCAGGATGACTGATGTTCCTTGTGGTCATTCCTTACGTTTTTTTTTTTTGTATTTTGCATAGGAAGGGCCTTTCATATAGCTTTCTATAATTTGCCTTGTCTCCACAAATGAGAAATTTCGTTTATATTTCACTTCGACAATCTCTTTTTCCAGAAATCGCATGAACGTGACTATGCTATGTGCTTTTCCTGTCACTTAGCACATCTTTCTTCATAGAGGCATTCTTTTTCCGTGGGCTCTGAATCCCTTTGGCCATATTTTTCAAATGTTGGCCGACTTCTTCAGCTATCCTTATGATGCCTAAATGTTTGGGATTTGAAGCACCTTAATGGAGCAGGAAGTTGCGGTATAATCCACGGGTGGGCTCTTTGGGAGTTGTAAACAGAAAAAAACAAGTAGAAGGTTGTTATAATACATATTAAAATTGGTTGATTTTATTTGTTCTCTTATGTCTGAGATTTCCCATCAGACATATTTTTCTGGGGTAAATGTAACAGCAACCCTCCTGGTGACCCCAGCACTTTCAGTAGTACCCTTTTTTGTTATTATTTTTCCTTTTTCTTTTTTCACAATGACGTTCATCCTGTATAATATCCGAGAGCCACTCAAGATAGCGGGTTACAGAGAAACAGGTATAGGCTATGCCAGTAGCGTGAAGAAGTTTACCGAAGGGTGCATCTCGGGAGGGCATCTAATTTAAGAGGGAAATACCAATTAATTTTATATTTAATTTAAATAAAGTGTGTATTTCATTATTCATCTGTTTTTAGATATTTAAAATGTCTTCCTTTCTCACATTTATCATTCTTAGGCCTTATATTCCCACTTACTTGAGTCTTGTGGGCCTACAATCAAACGGCGGGAACCCGGGAATCACCAAACATCAACAAACCTCTTCACGTCAGAGATTATGTCATTATTTTCTTATCGAGTTACATTCATACATTTCTCAGTCCTTGGCTCTATAGTCCCACTTACTTGAATCTTATGGGCATACAATCAAGGGGTACGGCCACGGGCATCACCAAACATCAACAAACCTCTGAACGACAGAGATTATGTCTTTATTTTCTGATCGATTACATTCCTACAATTCTCATTTGTAAGCTTTATGGTCCTAATGACTTGAGTCTTATGGGCCTACAATCAATGGGTGAGGCGCCGGGCATCACCAAACATCGAAATCCTCTGCACGTCAGAGATCATGTCATTATTTTCTTTCGAGTTACATTCATGCTATTCATTTTAGTTGTGGTTGGTACAGTTATTTGTGATTCTGTAGCGCCAGACCACAAGGTTTTAAGAAGTGTGGTTTTCACTAACGCCCATGTGTTTCACTCCCTCAAAGTCATGTTAAAAAAATATTTCTAATATAAACAGATATTATCAGGCGAATTTCATCTTGTATATTTATCGTATACATATATCTCGAATTTTTTTTTTTACCGGCATCTGTTCTTTAATAACAATAAGTGTTTATTTCATTTTTCATTGGTTTTTACACATTTAAAATATCTTGCTTTGTCACTACTAAGCCCTCTAGGCGGTATCAACCGACATTCTCACGGGGCTGGATGTGGCACAAGGCCGATTTTTAAACGGAGCAATCCGAGCCCGTAGGCTCGGGCAAAAATTCGCCGTAGACCCCGCATACACAGGGTCGGGTTTGTCTACCTCCCCAGGTGAGACTCTGCCCTTCGGCATAGCCTAGTTTGGGTTCCACTCTGTCCGAAAGCAGAGAGTTCGATGTGTTGCGCTTGCTCAAGCCTATGTCGGAAATGACGCCCCCCTATACTAGGTTCTATAAGCTTGAGTCCTAGGGGCACACAATCACGGAGTTGGACATGGGCATCACCAGACTTCCGAATGCCATTGAAATCTACAAAGCAAAGTAAAGAAAAAATGAATTCATTTGCAGAGTAGGTTCTTCTACATCCTCCATACTCACCAGATTAACCCGGACAGATTTTCATTTCTTTCGGTCACGACAACATAACTGACAGAAGACTTAGGAGCCCTCGAACAGCACACACACACATAATATGGCACAGGAAACTTCTCGAGAGCTCCTCTCTGCGGCTGCTCGATCTCCCACTGTCCGCTGATCTGAGATGGAACAAATACATCGAGTCAATTGCATTATCCACCGCAAGGAAAGTTGGCTCCCTGTGCCGAGCCAGGAAATTTTTCTCCCCGGAATCGATCCTCCAAATCTATAAATCAACCATTCGCCCTTGCATGGAGTATTGCTGCCATATATGGTCTGGAGTCCCTGCTGTTTGCCTCAGGGTTCTTGATAAGATCCAGAGACGGATATGCAATGTAATTGGCCCTGATCTGTCATCTCGTCTGCAGTCGCTCTCTCACAGACGCGACGTTGCCTCGCTCTGTCTTTTTTACAAATACTTTCACGGTAATTGCTCCGAGGAGCTGCTTTCGCTGGTGCCTAGGTCTCATGAATTTAAACGTCCTACGAGGCTGGCATCCCGTTCTCACCCCTTCACCGTTGAAACTGTTAGATGTAGACGTTTCTTCTACTCCAATAGCTTCATGTCTCGCACATCTCGCCTGTGGAACTCCCTTCCTTATTCCTGTTACCCTGACAAATACAATCTCCAACTATTTAAGTGTAACGTCAATCGACATCTCCAGTTGCCTTGATCTATCCACTTCCCTTCTCCACATCCTTTCACCTTTCATTTCTATCGGCTCTCGCTCCAAATCTTCTGTAACCCCCTTGCCTTGATCGATCCACTATCTTTCTCCACATCCTCTCCTGTACCACTCCTATCTGCTCTTCCTCCAAACCTTCTGTAACCCCTTGAGTGCTAGTGGCTTCCAGCCTTGCTTGGGGTGATAAGTTTAAAAAAAAAAAATAAAGGCAAAATGCAAGGATGCATTGCAATCAACAAAGACTGCAGCCTGGTATTTACATTTAGATAACCAAAATTTAGCACCATTAAATTCTTGTAGTTCCCGAAATTGAAAGTGGGGTTAAATGGCGGCAAATAAGTACCTGTACGTCAACGGACTACAGAGATCAGTTGGAATCTGTTCCAGATGTGCTGTCGAAATATCTGCCTTCGGACTGAGAGGAACCCGGACGAGGCTATGCCGAAAGGCAGAGTTTCGTCCGGTGAGGTAGACAGACCGGATTCTGGTCTGCTTTCCTCTCTGCCCGAAAGCAGAGAGTTCGACGTGTTGCGCTTGCTCAAGCCTAAGTCGGAAATCACGCCCCCCTATACTAGGTTCTATAAGCTTGAGTCCTAGGGGCATACAATGAATGAGTTGGGCCTGGGCATCACCAGACCTCCGCACGTCATTGAAATCTGCAAAGCAAAGTCAAGAAAAAATGAATTCATCTGCAGATATTATCAGGCGAATTTCATCTTGTATTTTTATTGTATAGATATATCTCGATTTGTTTTTTTTACCAGCATCTGTTCTTTAATAACAATTTTATTGTGAAGTCTTTGATGACATTTGAATTTAACATAATGTAAACCAAATACCGAACATCTGTCATTTCTGATTATTTCTCAATCAAAATATTCTGAGTTCGTGTGTACCATCCACATTAGATAGTATTTACTCGATTTAAAGTAGCATTTAGCGATGACTTCGTCGAAGCAAATTTATGTCAGAAAAACTGATATAAAAAATAAAGAAAAATGACGGAACAAATCGAGGAAAAGTTATCGATTTATTTGAAAGAATAAAGTCTGTATATACATTTATCCATCGCCAGTAATTTCGCATCGGAAAGAATTCTTTGAAAAAAATCTTCTTTTATTTTCACTTTCTTTTTATTCGACATAATTTCGATCCTTTAAAAAACTGCACTGATTTCACTTAAGAGCAAAACAATGCAAGAAAGAAACGAGTTTCCCGCCAGAAGAAATATAACCAAACCATTAATCAATTACCAGAAAATAAACTATCTATCTCAGTCTGTTCATATCTATCTATCTATCTATCTATCTATCTCAGTCTGTTCATATCTATATCACTCTGTTAATATCTATCTATCTATCAATCTATCTCAGTCTCTTCATATCTATATCACTCTGTTCATATCTATCTATCTATCTATCTCAGTCTGTTCATATCTATCTATCTATCTATCTATCTATCTATCTATCTCAGTCTGTTCATATCTATATCACTCTGTTAATATCTATCTATCTATCTATCTATCTATCAATCTATCTCAGTCTGTTCATATCTATATCACTTTTTTATATCTATCTATCTATCTATCTATCTCAGTCTGCTAATATCTATATCACTTTGTTAATATCTACCTATCTATCTCAGTTCATATCTATATCACTCTGTTAATAACTATCTATCTATTCTGACTATCTATCTATCTCAGTCTGTTCATATCTATCTATCTCTGTTCATATCTATATCACTCTCTTAATAACTATCTATCTGTCTGACTGAATATGTTCATATCTATCTTAGTTTGTTGATTATCTATCTATATATCACTCTTCATATCTATATATCTAAATCTGTTCATCTATCTATCTATCTATCTATCTATCACATTCTGTTCATTATCTATCTGTCTATACATACATATATATATATATATATATATATATATATATATGTCTGTTTGAATCTATTCATATCTATCTCAGTCTGTTGGTTATATCTATATATCATTCTATATACATATGACTTCATAGCTATATATCTAAATCTGTTCATCTATCTATCTAAGTCTGTTCACTATCTATATCACTCTGTTAATATCTATCGATCTATCTGTATGACTGTTTGAACTTGTTCATATCTATCTCAATCTGTTGATTATCTATCTATATATCACTCTTCATATCTATATATCTAAATCTGTTCGTTATCTATCTGTCTATACATATATATATATATATATATATATATATGTCTGTCTGAATCTATTCATATCTATCTCAGTCTGTTGATTATATCTATATATCATTCTATATACATATGGCTTCATAGCGATATATCTAAATCTGTTCATCTATCTATCGTTTTTTAGTCTCGTCATAAGCTATCTATCAATCTGCTTATATCTATCTAAATCTCTTTGTACCTATCTAAATCTATTTGTATCATATTACCTTCTATCTATCTATTTCAATCGGTTCATTTCTGTCTAGCTCGCTCTCAATCCGCTTCTATCTATCTATAGATATATATAATTAAGTAATTCATCGAGTCTAGAAACCTCAACAGAATACAGAAAGCACTGGACGGCCGTTTCGTCCTGTATTTGGCTCTCATCAGAGAATTGAAACCCGGACATTTACATTGCCAGGCAAACGTCATACCAACAGGCTTCGGGGACGAACATAGTGCCGCTCCATCACATATTCCGTGGTGGAACACAACTGAGTTTCCTTTTTAACTCAAAGGACTGTGCCCCCTCGAGCCACGACTACTATCTCCAAGCCGCTCCAACTGGAGCATTAGAAGCCGGTTCTAGCTTAGGATATACAATGAATTAGGAGGATTTGAGAATTATAATTAAGTAATTCATCGAGTCTAGAAACCTCAACTGAATACAGAAAGCACTGGACGGCCGTTTCTTCCTATATTTGGGACTCATCAGAAGTGCGCATCCACTACCGAGAATTGAAACCCGGACATTTACATTGCCAGGCAAACGTCATACCAACTGTTCCAACGGGCTTCGGTGACGAGGATGTAGCGAATCAGACTCGGTTTGTTTCTAACAAGATTTTCCCGTTTCTTAATACTTTGCTTAGCTTTTGGAAGGCATCTTTCCAATGGGCCTTCGGATTTCGGTGTCACATTTTCTATTGTCTGTCAAAACGCTTCCCAGAGTGTTCATTTTCTCGACTTGTTTGATTTTGACATCTCAACCTGATAGTCCGTAAACCTGACCTGTTCCTCTTGCTGAAGACCATACATTCTGTCTTTTTTTATAATTGACGTTAGTTCTTTCTTCAAGCTTCCAACTTGCTGACAGTTCACTTTGCACGTAGCTGAGTGGTTAGAGCGTTCGCATTTTGACCATGAGACCCGGGTTCGAATCTCACCATGGTCGATTTGTCAAGAAGGAAACTTCTTGGTATTATCTAACGGGAAAGTCGATGTCAGTGTTCGGCTCCTTTGGAAAGTGCCTTAAAATCTATTCCACGTTTTTGACCCAAGCCTTGTAAGTGAAATTAGTTACACGGAATCTTTGGGGGCCTTTGATAGCTGTGCCTGTCATAGATAACACGCTCTTTCGCAAGAACTCTAAGATCTGCTCAGCAAAGTTGCTGTATAGGTGAGCTCTGTGGGTGTTGAATAAACACAGATGCGCCTGAAATAGGGATTGGCTACCCGCCCTAGTAGACGGGTATCCTCGAATACGAGTGACCTGCTATACATGAACGTTATTTTAATGTGTACACGTAACTGACTTGCACTCCTTGAAGAGTGAAATTAATAATAACATTTTATCGTCTGAGAGGCCAACCGCTTATCAGTATGACTGATTCTAGCTTCTAGAAGTGATTCATTGCATTTTCTTGGAGTAATATTTACCGTTGATATGAAGCGGAAAGTGTATATTGATCAATTGCTACGTTTAGGAAAGTTATTTTACTGTGTTTTGCCAGACTTTTTTTTCTCGCCAGAATCTATCTTAGATATGTATTGTACTACGACAATTTGTCAGGGGTTCATGATATATATATATACACGGTGTCCATAAAGTATATATATATATATATATATATATATATATATATATATATATATATATATATATATATATATATATATAGGGTCTACATAAGGTTCGTTTTCACTTTACAAAATTTATAACTTTATTTGCATTTGCGATAGAATTAATTTGTAAAAAGGATTAGAAAGAAGTAAATCTATATTTTTTAAGGTTTTATTGAAATTTTATTTAAGTTTCCACATGTCCTCCATCATTAGCAATACAAAGGGTAATACGATTTTGCAGTTCACGGAAAACATTTGCCAACTGATTTACAGTAATGCGTGAAATTACATTAGTTATTTTAGCTATACTTAAAACTAGGTACATTAAACTTTATAACATTTTTTACAAATTATTTCTATCGCAAATACAAATAAAGTTATAATTTTTTTTAAAGTGCCCACAAACTTTATGGACACCGAGTATTTAGAGATTTTTGATAAAATCAAAAGTATCTGCAATATTATTGGTCCTGACCTGGTATCTCGACTGCAGTCACCTTCCAATTACTGTATTGTAGCTTCAATGTGTCTTTTCTATATATATTTTCAGTTAATTGTTCTGATGAAATTTCCTCTATAGTAACTAAAGTTTACTAATTTAAGCGCAGTACTAGATTGGCCCGAAAGGTCTCATCATTTTACAATTAAAATGACTATATTAACCATAAATTCTATGTTAATTGTTTCTTCTTTCGCACTTTTCTCTTGTGGAAACTTCTTCCGGTTTCTTGCTGCCCACTCAACTTTGTTCTTCAAAAATTTAAATGCAATGTCAATCATTGCTTACAGGGTGCGATGGATGAATTGTCATCTAAATAACGCAAAAAATAAAAATAACACTGACATCTCATTTTAACAGATATATTTACCAAAATTACACCAAAATATCTTGAAATGGTAAAGGGTAATTTTATTTAATAAAATCATCATTGGCTTCAACCACGGCCTCTAGACGACTTCGGAATCTCCGGGATCTCTCATGGAAGGTCTCCTTGTTTATGTTGTTGAAGGCTGTCATAATCCTTGCCTTCAGTTCATCTTTGGTGTTACAAGGAGTTTTGTTGGTGTCTCGCTCAACTGCGCCCCACACGTAATAATCAAGGGGGTTGCAGTCTGGGGAATTAGGTGACCAGATGTAAGGGGTGATGTGGTCGCAGAAATTGTCTGACAGTCATGACTTGGCTCTCTTGCTTGCGTTGCATGGTGTAGTGTCCTGTTGCCACATATAGGGTCTTCCAGAAGCCACCCTCTTAAGCCAGGGCAGCACTACCTACTCGAGAAACTTGATGTAGGCCTCTGTGTTGACTCTGTAGGAAGATGAATGGAGCCGTCACTAATGATCACTAAAACACCATAATCTTCACTGGATATATGTCTCTGATCTGGCATCTCGTCTGCAGTCGCTCTCTCACAGACGTGCCGTCGCCTCTCTCTGTCTTTTTTACAAATACTTTCATGGTAATTGCTCTGATGAGCTGCTTTCGCTGGTTCCCAGACTTCATGAATTCAAGCGTCCTACGAGGCTGGCATTCCTCTCTCACTCTTTCACTGTTGAAACTGTTAAATGTAGCCGTCTCTTCTACTCCAATAGCTTCATATCTCGCACCTCTCGCCTGTGAAACTCCCTCCCATTTTTCCTGTTCCCCTGATAGCTATAATCTCCAACTATTCAAATGTAATGTCAATCGACATCTCCAGTTGCCTTGATCTATCCACTATCCTTCTCTTCATCCTTTCCTCTATCACTCCTATTTGCTCTCGCTCCAAATCTTCTGTAACCCCTTGTGAGCTAGTGGCTTCCCGTCTTGCGTAAAAAACAAATGTCATTCAACTATTTCCGAATCCTCTGCACTGTCATCAGATTGACACACAAAAACTCTGAAATGTTCATATTGGAGATTCCATCGCGAATGCCAAGCAGTACTGCATACCATTTTGAAATTTCTGCGTCATGGAGCTCTTTTTCTCACAAACGGTACCCAATGACCCTGCTCGACTGTGCAGTCGACGGAATAAAAAACAACACGCATGCGTGAAAATAATAATATAAAATAGTGAAGAAAATTTATCCATCGCACCCTGCATAGTTTTCCTAATTCTTGTTTTTTTTTAATGCTATATTCTTCTCATATTCTCTCACATTTAGAAACACCTTGCTTCTTAGTGGCGTTATTGCCTTGCTTGGGGTGAAACGATGCGAAAAACAGTCGAGATTGAGAAAATCTACTAGAATATTATATTCCTGTTTTTCTTCCATACAAGTTCGATTCTTCTCGGAGGCACAACCTTCCTTTAGTAGGACTTTCAAATCTAAACCGATTGTATAAGAAAAAAAACAAAAAAAACACAGGTAGCAACTGAAACACGTTTATAGTATGTATGTATGCATGTATTATTTTACAAAGGGTCAGTTCACTGTCTGTGGAAGCAATTACACTCAAATACAGATTGCGATGGACGGGCCATGTTATTCGTATTGCAGATGACAGAAAAATGCCAAAAGAATTAATGTACAGAAAAATGGAAATCGGAAAACTAATGCCGGATAAAAATACCTTCCAAATATACATACGTAACTTCATATATATATATATATATATATATATATATATATATATATATATATATATATATATAATTACAAGTAGATGAAACTCAATACCCCATATGATATATAGCCATTTCGCCCAGAACGGACTTGTCAACATCAAGGAGTTAGATAAAAAAAAAATGAATTATAATGTTTTAGTTTATAATGAGCTCTCTTCTATGGATAAGTTATACTATTTAATATTACTAGGATTCCCTTGAATTACTTACCACGGATTTTACCCATATATATATATATATATATATATATATATATATATATATATATGCATGTTTCATTAAAAATAATAGACAAGGTACTACGATTGAGCTTTTTTTTTTAAATTAAATAAAAAGTTCAATCGTAGTACCTTGTCTGTCGTTTTTAATGAAACATGCATAAACGAAGGATTGCTGCCTAAATATACAACTATACATATATATATATATATATATATATATATATATATATATATATATATATATATATATTGTTATCTGCAGAAAGATTGTTTCGCTGTATCACAACTCATCAGTGTAACTAGACATCAGTTTGCTTCAAGTCGAGATTTGGCAACAGTCAGAAATTTTCCTTCTAAGCCATCGGCGCATGGTTGAACGAAAGGCGAATTTTTACGTACTCATTTTGTAAATAAAAAGGCCAATGATCGAGAGAGCTCAATTCAGGTGGGGTGGGAGAGCCTTGTAATGTTAGTAGCAGTAGTCATTATATACTCCATCTTTTATGTATGATGGACTATTCCATCTTATAAATATTATTGGTAGACGGGTGAGTCCATCATAAATATAATAGAGTTACTTTTCAATCAACCTGCATATTTTGCTTATATTTTAGAAATAATATTTATCATTATTATTATTATTATTATTATTATTATTGTTGTTGTTGTTGTTGTTTGCTATGTTTCTTTTTATATCTTTGAATTAATTATTAACAATAATAACTAAATTATTATTATGCTTCCTTTATAATTTAGGAATCATATTAGTGGTATTATTGTTTCTTTTTATGTATTACGATTTTTTAGATATAAAAATAATTATTAATGTTATTATTATGTTTCTTTTTTATATCTTTGTAAAAGTAAATAATGATATTTATTATGATTTTGTTTCATTTTTATCTGGTATTTTTTTTCTGTTTCATTCATTGTATTTTCATTCGTTCTCCTTCTAGCATTACAGCAACTGCCGCCTCCATTGGCGCGGCTGGCGTGCCACAAGCAGGCCTCGTTACCATGGTTATAGTGCTTTCCGCCGTCGGACTACCCACCGATGACATCACTCTCATTCTGGTCGTTGATTGGTTCCTGTAAGTGTGACGTTTTTATTGTTTTCTGTTTCTTTTCTTCTTTTTTTTTTTTTGTTACCTTTTTCGTCTCACTCTAAATGACATATGGAACGAGAGAAAGAAATTTAAAAAAAACGGATATTAGAATTTACAGATATATTTCTTCATGCTATGGGCACTTCGTTGTAGTGTAATGGTTAATAAACTTGTCTTGTTAGATCAGTTGCGACTGAATAGTTAATTCTATACAGACTCGGTACCCCATACCTTTGGCCGTGTGCCATATTTAAACTACGCTTCCACCATATTTCTTCATGTTACAAAGAAAATAAAACTTTTCCAGCTGTTAAAACACACTCAGTGTCATATCACGTTGAATCACCTGTTCTCATACGGTACCAGCTGTTGTTCGCTTGGTGTAATGGATAGACTCGCTGAATGTGAAATCCGAGATCCAGGTCCAGTTCCAGTTGGGTTCGTTATATGGTGAAATGTATGAATCCACGTCTTCTCCCCCAACTATGGGTTAATTAGTAAGGCTTGTATCACTAAATCATTATTTTCTCCCATCTACCCACCAAAAATTCTTACAGCCTAAAAACATTTTCTGCATTTAAATAACACACAAACGGTTTATAAGCCATAGAAAACGAATCAATAGATATATATTAATTAAAAAAAAATGAAGTTGTAGCGGGGTCCAAGACGGACGACGGGTCAGCAATATGAATGTGAAGGATGACCAATCAGATGTAACGGACTCCAACACAATTATTTTACCTTAACTAGGAAAGATGTGGAAAAGAACATGCAAAGACGCTGGAGGTCGCTATCCAATGTGGCGGTCATAATGTAATTTATATTTGACGTAAAATAGCACATAGTATAAAATACAAAACAGAACGTAATGGTTCAAAACATAACATTTGAATTTATTTGTGTTTTGGTATAAATGCATATAAGCTGAAGGTTTGATAGAGTTATGTCTCTTAGATTTGGGAAATATTTCTGCCTGAGCTCACAAAATTGAATTAACTATTAAACTGTCGTTTAGAAGAAAAAGTTCCTGTTGCATGTTAGGAATTGTGTATTGGAAAAGTTAGTAATAGTTCAGAAGAGTTAAGAGTTCGTACTTGCGTGAATGTTGATAATGTTCTTTAACGTCTGACTGCATGGTCAAGACGGGTGTTCTTGAAGATTACATTTTGGCAGCAAGGAATGAGAAACGGAGAAAATGGAGAGAGACCAAGAGAGAGAGAGAGAGAGAGACCAAGAGAGAATCACTCGTGTTTTGTTTATATAAGATGGTTTATCACGTGATCGGCTCCTAGGATGGTGAGCGGGAAAACAGATTTGATAGGTCGGAATTGACCAATCAGCGAGCTAGTTTTGAGGAGATTAGCCAATGAATGCTTGTCGTGCGATTTCTATGTATTGTGTGTGTGATGGTGGTGATGATCATCACAAAGTCATCAATCGTAACGAAACTGGGTATATTTTTGGCGCCACTCTTCCAAGTCTTGGAGCGTGTCATTATGCCAGTCTTGTTTAACTCACGAGAGGTATTAATGTTTTTCGGTTTGTTTGTTTTTAACGTGATTCTAACACCGACATTCGAGACCGAAATAAAAAAAAAAGAAACATATGTTGAATTTATACATTTTCTTTGTTTTTGAGAATTGACAACAAAGTTAATAAACACATTTTTACAGGATTATTTATTTATACCATTCATTTATTATCTGTGTATATTTCAGAGATGAGGTATTATATACACTGTTTACATTATTCGGACTATTGTCCTCATCTTTGTCGCCATATTTATTACAACTTTTCGGCCCTTCAGTATTTGTCTATATTTCTGAGATGAGGTATTATGTACACTATTTACATTATTCAAACTATTGTCCTCATCTTTGTCGCCATAGTTATTACAACGTTTCGGCCCTTCAGTATCTGTCTATATTTCTGAAATGAGGTATTATGTACCCTATTTACATTATTCGGACTATTGTCCTCATCTTTGTCGCTATATTTATTACAACGTTTCGGCCCTTCAATATCTGTCTATATTTCTGAGATGAGGTATTATTTACACTATTTACATTATTTGGACTATTGTCCTCATCTTTGTCGCCATATTTATTACAACGTTTCGGCCCTTCAGTATCTGTCTATATTTCTGAGATGAGATATTATGTATACTATTTACATTATTCGGACTATTGTCCTCATCTTTGTCGCCTTATTTATTACAATGTTTCGGACGTTGGACGCTCAGGCCTTCTTCAAGGACACTTGGCACAGTGGATAAAGGCGTTAGTTAGAACCAGTGACAGGACCCAAAGAGTGTGAGTTCAATACCCGGTTAAGGCAGTGGAGAACTTGGGGAGGGGAATTAACAGGAGATAACTAATAACTGGCATCCATTAAACATGACACGTGGAAATAGAACAGATCTACTCCAGTGAGCAAAATAAAGGGTTCAGTTCCCAACCACCTGAAGAAGGCCGGGGCGTAAAACGGCCGAAACGTTGTAATAAACAAGGCGACACATATGAGGACAATAGTCCGAATAATGTAAATAGCATTCATTTATTATATTACTTATTGGGATGGTTGGCAAAACCTCCGCTAATTCCCAATTGAGTCAAACGTTATAAAATGGGCGTGGCATCTGATCGTGTGTGCGCTGAAAAAGCATTATAACTTTCGAGAGGTCAAGCATTCTGTTTAGGATTGGGTTTCTGGTTGCTTCTAAAGACCTTTCGACAAACATGATCTTACGTGCCCACAATAAGACGGAGAGTTAAAACGGACGGTTTTTTCCATGATTCCGCTTTTGTTTTAATATCATCACTCTTCAGCAATGTTTTTTATTTTAAAAAGCGAACTAGAATAAAACCTAAATATATCAAAATGAATTTATACATTTCCTTTTTCTTGAGAATTGACAACAAACATAATAAACACAATTTATTTATTAGATTGTTTATTGGACTGGTTAGCAGAACATTGGCTAATTGCCAATAGATTCAAACTTTATAAAATGGTAAATAATAAGAATTTATTTATAGTTGTTTCATATAGTTTAATATTTTAATAAATGTATATAAATTTATGAATAAAAGTTGTTTTTACATTTATTTCTTTATAAATTTGTAAATGATAAATATTGCATCAGTTGATATTGTCTAAGTTTTTAGGATGTTGTTAATTTCGTTTTTGCTTTGAAAAGGTCCGCATTGGACGAAACGCGTCGGCTAAAACTAGTTTTCCTGTTTTCTTTCCTTTATACACATTTTGTCTTTTTCTACAGATTAAAAAGAGAAGGGAATCTATACATTTTTGTATCTGACAACAAATAAAATAAGTACTCTTTATTTATTAGATTATGATATAATGGAATGTGCATACACCTGTGTTCCCCCTCACTGGAATATGATTGGCTGATGTCAGTCATAAATACAGACTGACGGAGAGACCAAGGGAGATCAAGTCATTGGACTACGCCCATTGGTCTACACCTATTGCCTAAGCATGTTACCTGCTACTACGACGACTACCAGTCGATTACTGCTAGCGTGTACTATATGGTTATAGTAGCCAAAACCACTTAGCTACTTCGATCAAATATATCCCTTTCCAGGACATATCAGATTATTTATTTACAAGAGTAAAAAACTCAAACACCTTCGCACCAAAGAAAAAGAATCAAATAAAAAAGTATATTTAAAAAACAAAAATGTTTTAAAAAACAAAAATGTTTTAAAAAACAAAATTTTTTAAAAACAAAAATGTTTTAAAAAACAACTACAAGCAAAGGAAAGAATGAATGTGGTCTTTGTTTAGATTGCTATTAGTATTTTCACAAGCATTCGTATTTTTTTTTCTAAATTATATTTTTATTATAATATTTTTATTATAATAGATTACAATAAAAAAAATATTTTATATCGCTACACAATAGCTTTCATGTTTCAATACTATGATTGTCAGGCGATGGTAGATAACCTGTCATAAAAATGATTTATTTGGGAAATTTATGAACAAATCGTTAACTCTTTTCGGAAGGTAAAGGGTGAGGCATATGGTCAGAATTTAAAAAATATATACTTGTGGGTATGTCTCGATTAATCAATTAAAAGTCAGATCTCCGCTAAAGTAGAAAAATAAGGTCATAGGTTAGAAGTGGGTGGGTTAGTCTTTTATGTCAAGATAAACTAGCTCCGAGACATGTCACCCAACGGTTGTATAAAACATGCCAAGTGCAAACGTGTTATGGAGATAGCCGAATTTGTTGAAGTACATATAAATGTATCAGAGAAAAATGTATTTAGGAAGCTTCTTGATATATTCGTATTATTTTTAAATATTCCTATTTTACTCGTTCCAGAGATAGAGTCCGTCGGCTAAAACCACAGTTTTCCTATTGTCTTTTCTCCTTTATAAATATTGTCTTTTATATATTTAGGTTTTATTCCAATTCTAATCATCGCTTTTTAAAACAATGAACATTGCCGAAGAGTGAAGGTAGATGATTTATACATGTATAAATTCACTTTCATCATATGTTTAGGTTTTATTCCAATTCTAATAATCACTTTTTAAAACAGTGAACATTGCCCAAGAGTGAAGGTAGATGAATTATACATGTATAAATTCACTTTCATCATATGTTTAGGTTTTATTCCAATTCTAATCATTGCTTTTTAAAACAATGAACATTGCCGAAGAGTGAAGGGAGATGAATTATACATGTATAAATTCACTTTCATTATATGTTTAGGTTTTATTCCAATTCTAATCATCGCTTTTTAAAACAATGAACATTGTCGAAGAGTGAAGTTAGATGAATTATACATGTATAAATTCACTTTCATCATATGTTTAGGTTTTATTCCAATTCTAATCATTGCTTTTTAAAACAATGAACATTGTCGAAGAGTGAAGGGAGATGAATTATACATGTATAAATTCACTTTCATCATATGTTTAGGTTTTATTCCAATTCTAATCATCGCTTTTTAAAACAATGAACATTGCCGAAGAGTGAAGGGAGATGAATTATACATGTATAAATTCACTTTCATTATATGTTTAGGTTTTATTCCAATTCTAATCATCGCTTTTTAAAACAATGAACATTGTCGAAGAGTGAAGTTAGATGAATTATACATGTATAAATTCACTTTCATCATATGTTTAGGTTTTATTCCAATTCTAATCATCGCTTTTTAAAACAATGAACATTGTCGAAGAGTGAAGGGAGATGAATTATACATGTATAAATTCACTTTCATCATATGTTTAGGTTTTATTCCAATTCTAATCATCGCTTTTTAAAACAATGAACATTGTCGAAGAGTGAAGTTAGATGAATTATACATGTATAAATTCACTTTCATCATATGTTTAGGTTTTATTCCAATTCTAATCATCGCTTTTTAAAACAATGAACATTGCCAAAGAGTGAAGGTAGATGAATTATACATGCATAAATTCACTTTCATCATATATTTAGGTTTTATTCCAATTCTAATCATCGCTTTTTAAAACAATGAACATTGCCGAAGAGTGAAGGGAGATGAATTATACATGTATAAATTCACTTTCATTATATGTTTAGGTTTTATTCCAATTCTAATCATCGCTTTTTAAAACAATGAACATTGCCGAAGAGTGAAGGTAGATGAATTATACATGTATAAATTCACTTTCATCATATATTTAGGTTTTATTCCAATTCTAATCATCGCTTTTTAAAACAATGAACATTGCCGAAGAGTGAAGGTAGATGAATTATACATGCATAAATTCACTTTCATCATATGTTTAGGTTTTATTCCAATTCTAATCATCGCTTTTTAAAACAATGAACATTGCCGAAGAGTGAAGGTAGATGAATTATACATGCATAAATTCACTTTCATCATATGTTTAGGTTTTATTCCAATTCTAATCATCGCTTTTTAAAACAATGAACATTGCCAAAGAGTGAAGGTAGATGAATTATACATGCATAAATTCACTTTCATCATATATTTAGGTTTTATTCCAATTCTAATCATCGCTTTTTAAAACAATGAACATTGCCGAAGAGTGAAGGGAGATGAATTATACATGTATAAATTCACTTTCATCATATGTTTAGGTTTTATTCCAATTCTAATCATCGCTTTTTAAAACAATGAACATTGCCAAAGAGTGAAGGTAGATGAATTATACATGTATAAATTCACTTTCATCATATATTTAGGTTTTATTCCAATTCTAATCATCGCTTTTTAAAACAATGAACATTGCCGAAGAGTGAAGGTAGATGAATTATACATGTATAAATTCACTTTCATCATATGTTTAGGTTTTATTCCAATTCTAATCATCGCTTTTTAAAACAATGAACATTGCCGAAGAGTGAAGGTAGATGAATTATACATGCATAAATTCACTTTCATCATATGTTTAGGTTTTATTCCAATTCTAATCATCGCTTTTTAAAACAATGAACATTGCCAAAGAGTGAAGGTAGATGAATTATACATGCATAAATTCACTTTCATCATATATTTAGGTTTTATTCCAATTCTAATCATCGCTTTTTAAAACAATGAACATTGCCGAAGAGTGAAGGGAGATGAATTATACATGTATAAATTCACTTTCATCATATGTTTAGGTTTTATTCCAATTCTAATCATCGCTTTTTAAAACAATGAACATTGCCGAAGAGTGAAGGTAGATGAATTATACATGCATAAATTCACTTTCATCATATATTTAGGTTTTATTCCAATTCTAATCATCGCTTTTTAAAACAATGAACATTGCCGAAGAGTGAAGGTAGATGAATTATACATGTATAAATTCACTTTCATCATATGTTTAGGTTTTATTCCAATTCTAATCATCGCTTTTTAAAACAATGAACATTGCCGAAGAGTGAAGGTAGATGAATTATACATGCATAAATTCACTTTCATCATATGTTTAGGTTTTATTCCAATTCTAATCATCGCTTTTTAAAACAATGAACATTGCCGAAGAGTGAAGGGAGATGAATTATACATGTATAAATTCACTTTCATCATATGTTTAGGTTTTATTCCAATTCTAATCATCGCTTTTTAAAACAATGAACATTGCCAAAGAGTGAAGGTAGATGAATTATACATGCATAAATTCACTTTCATCATATATTTAGGTTTTATTCCAATTCTAATCATCGCTTTTTAAAACAATGAACATTGCCGAAGAGTGAAGGGAGATGAATTATACATGTATAAATTCACTTTCATCATATGTTTAGGTTTTATTCCAATTCTAATCATCGCTTTTTAAAACAATGAACATTGCCGAAGAGTGAAGGTAGATGAATTATACATGCATAAATTCACTTTCATCATATATTTAGGTTTTATTCCAATTCTAATCATCGCTTTTTAAAACAATGAACATTGCCGAAGAGTGAAGGTAGATGAATTATACATGCATAAATTCACTTTCATCATATATTTAGGTTTTATTCCAATTCTAATCATCGCTTTTTAAAACAATGAACATTGCCGAAGAGTGAAGGTAGATGAATTATACATGCATAAATTCACTTTCATCATATATTTAGGTTTTATTCCAATTCTAATCATCGCTTTTTAAAACAATGAACATTGCCAAAGAGTGAAGGTAGATGAATTATACATGCATAAATTCACTTTCATCATATATTTAGGTTTTATTCCAATTCTAATCATCGCTTTTTAAAACAATGAACATTGCCGAAGAGTGAAGGGAGATGAATTATACATGTATAAATTCACTTTCATCATATGTTTAGGTTTTATTCCAATTCTAATCATCGCTTTTTAAAACAATGAACATTGCCGAAGAGTGAAGGTAGATGAATTATACATGCATAAATTCACTTTCATCATATATTTAGGTTTTATTCCAATTCTAATCATCGCTTTTTAAAACAGTGAACATTGCCGAAGAGTGAAGGTAGATGAATTATACATGTATAAATTCACTTTCATCATATGTTTAGGTTTTATTCCAATTCTAATCATCGCTTTTTAAAACAATGAACATTGCCGAAGAGTGAAGGTAGATGAATTATACATGCATAAATTCACTTTCATCATATGTTTAGGTTTTATTCCAATTCTAATCATCGCTTTTTAAAACAATGAACATTGCCGAAGAGTGAAGGGAGATGAATTATACATGTATAAATTCACTTTCATCATATGTTTAGGTTTTATTCCAATTCTAATCATCGCTTTTTAAAACAATGAACATTGCCGAAGAGTGAAGGTAGATGAATTATACATGTATAAAATCACTTTCATCATATGTTTAGGTTTTATTCCAATTCTAATCATCGCTTTTTAAAACAATAAACATTGCCAAAGAGTGAAGGTAGATGAATTATACATGCATAAATTCACTTTCATCATATATTTAGGTTTTATTCCAATTCTAATCATCGCTTTTTAAAACAATGAACATTGCCGAAGAGTGAAGGGAGATGAATTATACATGTATAAAATCACTTTCATCATATGTTTAGGTTTTATTCCAATTCTAATCATCGCTTTTTAAAACAATAAACATTGCCAAAGAGTGAAGGTAGATGAATTATACATGCATAAATTCACTTTCATCATATATTTAGGTTTTATTCCAATTCTAATCATCGCTTTTTAAAACAATGAACATTGCCGAAGAGTGAAGGTAGATGAATTATACATGTATAAAATCACTTTCATCATATGTTTAGGTTTTATTCCAATTCTAATCATCGCTTTTTAAAACAATAAACATTGCCAAAGAGTGAAGGTAGATGAATTATACATGCATAAATTCACTTTCATCATATATTTAGGTTTTATTCCAATTCTAATCATCGCTTTTTAAAACAATGAACATTGCCGAAGAGTGAAGGGAGATGAATTATACATGTATAAATTCACTTTCATCATATGTTTAGGTTTTATTCCAATTCTAATCATCGCTTTTTAAAACAATGAACATTGCCGAAGAGTGAAGGTAGATGAATTATACATGTATAAATTCACTTTCATCATATATTTAGGTTTTATTCCAATTCTAATCATCGCTTTTTAAAACAATGAACATTGCCGAAGAGTGAAGGTAGATGAATTATACATGCATAAATTCACTTTCATCATATGTTTAGGTTTTATTCCAATTCTAATCATCGCTTTTTAAAACAATGAACATTGCCGAAGAGTGAAGGTAGATGAATTATACATGTATAAATTCACTTTCATCATATGTTTAGGTTTTATTCCAATTCTAATCATCGCTTTTTAAAACAATGAACATTGCCGAAGAGTGAAGGTAGATGAATTATACATGTATAAATTCACTTTCATCATATGTTTAGGTTTTATTCCAATTCTAATCATCACGTTTTAAAACAATGAACATTGCCGTATTTAACCGGTGGTTAAAATAAAAGTAGTGTCAATGAAAAAAAAACATTATTTGAGACTTAGGTTTATTTTTGTTTGTTTGTTTTTTGGGTGTGGCACGAAGATCCAAACTTGCCAAGATTATCATTAAGATCGTCTGAATTTCTTTAATATTCATGCTGGTTTATTTGAATTAATATTTTGGTCATTATTACGATTTCTGGTAGTATTTTCGTAAGAATTAGTAGCTTTTTTTTTCCTTTTTTTTTCTAAATTATATTTTTGATATATTCATATTTTTCTCGTTCCAGCGATCGATTCCGAACAATGATTAATGTCGAAGGAGACAGCTTGGGAGCAGGAATCGTTTACCACTTATCGAAAGCTGAGCTTCCGCCATCCGAAAAGGATATCGAAGATGGCGTCGTCCCCGCGGTCGTTGGCGAAAACCCCTCACGTAGCGTAAGTAGCGCTCTTGAGAAAATCCCCAACGGCACTGAAGGGGCCGCGATCACTGCTGTGTAAAATGCAAATGGCGGAAAGCTCATCGTTAGTGTGCTGAATTCAAATGAATTTCGAAAACAAAGCTGACGGCGCCAATCTAAAAGAACAACAACAACAACAACAAAAAAAGAATGCTAACATTTAACAGCGGATCAAAAGCAAAAAAAAAACGTTGATAAGTAAAGAAAGAATAACAACAAAAAAACAAAACACAAAAACATTCGCACCAAAGAAGAAAAAATCCCCAAAATATAAATATATATTTAAAAAAAATGTTGAAAAAAGAAATACAAGCAAAAAAAAAAGGAGAATGGATGTGGTCTGCACGAGAAACAATTTTACAGAAAATCCTGGATCTAATCAAAATATCAACACTCGCAACGTTTACACCAATAAGAATTCAAAGGAAAATTATATATATATATATATATATATATATATATATATATATA
>OZ038518.1:64342470-64384970 GCA_964036315.1 Acanthosepion esculentum | reverse complement strand
AATCAATCAATCAATCAATATATATATATATATATATATATATATATATATATATATATATATATATATATATATATATATATATATAAATATATATATATATATATATATATATATATATATATATTACTGGAGTTTATTATACACTGCCATAAAATTCCTACGCAGTAACAGAAATCAGTTGTGAAAAGTAAATTAAAACAACTAAATCTTGTTATACTCTATCCTTCTGGCAGCTATTAAAAAAATATGATTATAAAGCAAACAATTCTAATGATGGCGATGCTGCATACCGGTCTACCAAAATAGCTAATTAGTATTGTTAAAATATAGTATTTTTCTATCTCTCTATTTCTTTTACTTCTCTACCCCAGTATAAAACTTGTTGAACACATTCATTGGTTGTAAAATTTTAATAAACTCCGACGACAAATGATTTAACTGAATAAAAATTATCAAGAAATCGCTTTCTTCACTATTTTCTCAATCTAAGAAATAACTGAAATGTCCTTGTTTGCTTTTTTTTAAAAAATATAAATTTGATAAATAAATAAATATATAAAAGTACATATTTTTAAATTGATTTCTACCGAAGAATTTTATTTTGGGTCAACCCAAATTTTTCCCTCAAAGAATAAAATCGCAGTTTTAATTTGAAAACATAAATTATATTGAAAATTCTTTTTTTTCAAAAATACGTCTGATTCATTGTTATAACTAATAAATTAGACAGAAAATCTTGTCAAAAATACGTCTGTTTCATTGCTATCGATAAAGGCCAAATATATTTATTTGTTGTGTCTAAGACACTTAACGAGTTTTATTTTTAAAATTTAAGTTCAGTCATTATGATAGATGATGTGTTTGAAACAGAATGAATTTACATAGAATTAAAAAAAAAAATCAGGTCAGTAATTATTTTAATGCATCTTCAAACATCTGTAATCAATTAAATATCAGCTTTAAAATAATAAAAAAATATATAAAGTATAGTATTTCTTTTGAAAAATATAGAGGATGTCAGTGTACTAAAATATTTTTTCGGGCAAATAACAGGACACATTGGGAATAAATTTATACAAGATGGCGAATTTGGAAAACAGCCATTTAATAAAATGGAGGGTTTTAATACCTAATATAAAATAATGGAGTTAATTCACCCAGGTGGTTACAACCCTATTTGTTGACCAATAGTTTGGGGACTAATAGATGCATTCTTACATATATACATAACTCAATGCTAGAACACACACACACACACACACAAACGCACACACACAGAGGCATGTGTGACTTTCTATACAGCAGTCGTTAAGTATACATATATATATATGTGTGTGTGTGTGTGTGTGTGTGTGTGTGTGAAAATGTCTGAAAGTTAACTTTTAGAGAAGACAATGTTTATAAATAAATGACAATAGGAAAACAGTAATTGCTGACGCGTTTCGTCCAATGTGGACTTTTTAAAAGCAAAAAACGAAATAAATTCATTAATTTTCTTTGTTTAATTAAATTCATTTTGTTTCTTGCTTTGAAAAAGTCCACACTGGACGAAACGCGTCAGCAATTACTGTTTTCCTATTGTCATTTATTCATAAATAAATATATATATATATATATATATATATATATATATATATATGTGTGTGTGTGTGTGTGTGTGTGTGTGTGTGTGTGTTTGGTTGAATAATCTGGACATATATATTATGTCGATGTTGATTTTAATCCTCTCCAATTCACGGTTCAATTTCTTAGTGTTATTACTATAACTCATTAAGGAAGACGGCGTATTTCCTATCATTTTTCTTAAATTGCAGGTTGCGTTTTTTAAAATATTAATAATAAAAAAATATAAATTAATTTATACCCCCCTCCTTAGATCTATAATCTCCTTAACAGTTAATTTTTAAATTGATTATAACGGAGCGCGTTCATACTTATTTTTTTCAAAAAGCGTGTTTCATGCGCATTTACAAAACAATCTGCAACTATCAAAATTACGTGCTTTTTTTTGTCTCAGCAATTCACTCCTGAAGATGACCTTGGATGAGATTGAAACTACTTGGGAAAACAAAGGGATTGCGAAAAATTACAGCGCCTTCCTTAGTGAGTTTAATAAAAACAAAGAAATTGAACCTTGAATTTGAGAGGATTAAAATGAAAATAAATAGCTATAATATGTCTAGATTTTTCAACCAAGTATGATTACATATATATATATATATATACATGTATATATATATATATATATATATATATATATATATATATATATATATATATATATGTATGTATGTATGTATGTATGTATGTATGTATGTGTGTGCGTGTGTGTTTTATGTGCATACATATGTGTGTGTGTGTCTGTATGTATTTCAAAGAATGTCAGGGTTAAAAACAAAGACACATATTTCGGGATAAACTTTTAATAAATGGTTTAAATTAGGCAGAAAAATTGGGTTCTAAGATTTTAAGGTATTGAAAGAAATTTGAATACAAGACACCTGAACCAAATTGTCATTTACTTTAATAGTAATGCAAATAACATCTGAAAAAAAAATTGATATATAAGAAACAGCTGACAGATCATTGGTCATTCTCAACAATGATTAACAGTAAGTTATCTTCCTTGTTTATTCCCCGAAAATTTGTTTAGTCAATTATCATATAGGTGAAGTTAGATAAATGGACTCTCCTAATATAAAAAAAAAAATATTTATTTTACAACTGACAAATAAAACGATCTTTTGTCTTGAAACTAATCTAGATCTCATAGAAAAGGATATTACTTTATAAAACCATTGTGTTTATCAACACGTCAAGATTGTCTCCATTTTACGACACGGGTAAACTATTGGTAGTAAAAACACCAACAGCAATAGTAACTGGAAAATATAATTAAAATTTTACAAATATAACACTATTTAAGGATTTAAAATATTATAGATGCCATTATTTTTGACGACATGCTTAAACCAGTATTAATAACTATTTCGTCTATATTAGTAATGTTAACTATTTTTAAACCAATCATTTCATTGGTTCTATATCTCATGACCAATCATCTTCACGAATTTAGAAAGACCTTATGCGTAAGCTACAGATTCTAACAAACTTTCGGTCGGCTACCAAGGATTGGCGAAAATCGAAATATTTGATTTAAAGTGTCTTAGAATTTATCGGTATTTTCAGTGTTGGTCTGGGTTTTCTTATATTATTTCTTAACTTGCAGGAATAATGCCCTCTTTAAAAAAATAAAAAAATAAAAAAAAATGGAAGTCATTGTAGATTGTGTGAGACATACTTTCTTCGACCAAGGGAAGTAATTAAAATATTTTAGGGTTTTCCAGGAATAATTTAATCATAGAAACAACTGATATTTTAGTAAAGTGGGAAACGAAAAAAAGGGTTAAAATCAAGGAAAATAACACATTGTGTGGAATATCACACTCACACACACACACACACACACACATATATATATATACACACACACACACACACACACACACACACATATATATATATATATATATATTATGAAATGGACAAAGTCGGACAATTTTTTAAAGACATTTTTATGTTTATACATTCTTTTTATAGATACAAATATTTAAGTAAATGCTTTGTTTTATAATAAACATTATTAATAACATTTACCGGCCTGAATGTCCGAGAAATTTTCATTAAAAAAATATTCATCTTCCGACAGGAATCGAACCTGTATCCAATACGGAACCGTCATATAGCCTGACTTGCCTTAAAAACAGTAAAATCGACCTTGCTAATCGAACGGTCCTCCGTGTCTCGATCGGTTAAGGCACGTCAGGCTATATGATGGTTCTGTATAGGATACAGGTTCGATGCCTGTCCGAGGACGAATATTTTCTATGAAAATTTCTTGGAAATTCAGGCGGATAAATGTCTTTAATACTGTTTATTATAAAGCAGATCATTTACTTAAATATTTGTATTTATAAAAAGAATGTATAAACATAAAAATGTTTTAATATATATATATATATATATTAGCTTGAAAGTAAGACGATTGACCTTGATAAAACCATATTGAAATGCCTCAATACAGAGTTTTTTTTTTATTGAGTTGCAAACAAAAACAAATCTTCAGTCATTTGGAAGTGCTTTGTTTTTTCTTGGGGTCGGATCAGTTTTCTTTATAACATCGTGTAAAGTTTGAAAATTACAATGGCTACAAAAGCGAGACAAACCTATATTGGAAGTCGTCGAATAACGGTTGTGACAAATACACATTAGAATACAACGAATACAGATGGGTAAAAAAATCTACCAACGAATCAACGACTTAAAACTGGAGAAATAATGTAGCAGTTGTCGTAATAATAATAATAATAATAATAATAATAATAATAATAATAATATAAAAGAATAAGTTTAAGGTGATTTGATCTGATCATTAGGAATTGATATACCATAATCTCTCCTGAAGAGAGTTTCACTCACGCACGCACACGCACGCACGCACGCACGCACGCACACACACACACACACACACACACACACACACATGTATATACATATATATATATATATATATATATATATATATATATATAATTTCTGTAGATAATCTGAGCTTAGATTATAACTGGAAATTATAATAATAATAACAGTAATAATAATAAACTAATGTATCTACTTAAGAACCGGTTCGAATCTAGCCAATAATAATAATTTCAATAATAATAATAATAATAATAATAATAAATAATAAAATCAAGATGAATTGATCTGATCTATAGAAATTTATATGTCATAATCTCTCCTGAAGACGGTTTTACACAGTCACACAGAGACACACATACATATATATATATATATATATATATATATATATATATATATATATATATATATATATATATGTATGTATGTATGTATAATAATCATATAATAGTGATGACCAACACGACAAGGCGAATGAAACGGGGCCATTGTCAACGGAATGCAACCTAAACGTGAGTAACATGATTGGGAACGTGCTCAAGATGAAATTTTCTGTCGGTCGCTTAGTTAGAAACTCGTGCAAGAAATTACTCAAGCATCCTCGGACGTTTCATCTTTTTAGGACGCATCAAGCGCAGGGTAATGAACCCAGCCCCATCTTCCTTAAGGAGGGGTACTATCCCTTGGGGCCTGAGTTATTATTAAATTTTAAAATATTAATAATAAATATATATATATATATATATATATATATATATATATATATACATATATATGTATATATATATATATATATATATATATATATATATATATATATATATAGATCAATTAAAAATATATAAGAACAACAAAACAACATTTATATGTTTTTCCTCAATTCAGTTAAGAAAAAATGTATTATATAAGTATAATATTACTTATTGTTGAGATCAATAAAACATCCTTCGTCGCCACTGTTGAGATGTTGAGTGTTTCCACGTGAGTATATGGTAATAACGAACAAACACAGTCGTAGGGAAAAATACTGGTATATTCAGAGAGGTATTTACATCAGAGAGATTAGTAGTAGAACGAACGTAGGTTAGTAGTAACAATAAGTAATAGTAATAAAGTCCAACGGTATCTTCCGGTCGAGAAACGGAAGTGTAACTGATCACTACAGAAGTCTCACTCTGCACTGCACTATACTGCTACACTACTCACCGTCTCTAGAACTACTGTTCTATTTATAATAATAGGATCAGTCTATTGTGGTTGTGAAGGTGGGTGCGCCCCAACACTTATATAATACTATATTAATAAGTAATAATAATATAGTATAAAGATATTTAAATAGACTTAGGAAAAACAAAGACAAAACAAGAAAGTGATGTCTGAACATCGAAGCGTTTCGGTCAAATAAAAAACCTCAGGTTTAAACGAAAATAGTTTTAAAAAAACAACTTTTGCTTTTCCTGGAAAACATTAAATTGTCTAAGATTAACAAACAAAAAAAGTAAATCTTAAAATAAGGAATGATTTTTGTCTTGCAACCCTTTTTACTGCAGAAGGATTCAAAAATGCCATTCCTCATTTTCATGGTTGTCTTCATTCAGAAGAAACAGCAGAGAATCTTAATTTGTGAAAAGATCAATATTTCATCAGTCGTCGTCGTTTGTGAAACCAATTAAACTCTGCCGAATCCCTAAAATAAAAACCCGTCGACAGAGCGTTTCTTGGTGGGGGCCGGACTTTAAATCATGAAGGTCGCAAGAAAGGAAAAGGGTATACGCTAATCCATTTGTGGGAATTCTAACGCTCAGATTGAGGTAACAGTAATTGGTTCCAACCTTTGAAAAAGTCGTAAATAAAAAGGAACCGTTTTTTTGTTTTCTTTTTTTGCAATAAAATATTTTTCTTAACACACACACACACACACACACACACACACACACACACACACATATATATATATATATATATATATATATATATATATATATATATCCATCTTAATTTAAAACCTAAACTTTAAGTAAAAAAGATTACCCATCTAAAAATAGTCACAAATTATATTCATGAATTAGATTCAAACTGATAGAGATGTTACCTTAACAATCATTTACAATATTAAAAGATTACTATCAGTAAACTGTTATATTTTAAATAAATTTTTTTAATGTACTTTCTATGTATGTGTTTTCAAAAATATTATTTAACTCATATTAAATCCCTATATTATTTGTAAAAGAGTTAAATATTTAAATTGCTAGCAAAGATCAAATTAATTTCTTCGGTGATTTTTTAAACATTTAAATTTCTATCAAACATTAAAATCTTCTTTTTTTTTACATAATTTAATTAAAAAATCACCAGCGCTCCTCTTCCTCCGTAAAACCTAATTACAGCTTCATTTTCTTTACTTCGCCCTTCTTTCTTTCTTTTTTTCTTTTTCTTTTTTCTCTCTTCTCCCCCTTCCCTTTCAACATATCACTTCCGTTAAGTTAACCGATTAAATAGATCAATATCTGGACCCTCCTCCCCTAATACTAAGTATGATATATAGAAATATTAAAATAAACCCTCTCTAAACTCTATCATGTCTCTCACACCACTCCTCACTACCCTCTCTATTAAATTACATAAACTTAATACTACCCCTCAAAAGTGAATATGTTCATTTCATTTTTCGTTTCACCTTTTGGAAGTGAAGTCAGATGATCCAGCGTCCTTTGAAAGGGCTATGGTGAAATAAATTATTACATGGAGCCTTCAAGTGGTCTGTTTTTCTTTAAAATACATACATATATATATATATATATATATATATATATATATATATATATATATATATATATATATATATATATATGTATATATATATATATATATGTATATATATATATATATATGTATATATATATATATATATGTACATATATATATATATGTATATATGTATATGTATATATATATATATGTACACATATATATATATATATATATATATATATGTATGCAGATTTCATTGAATACGACAGACAAGTTGTTTTTATTTAGTTTTTTTTATACAATTTCTCATATGATTTAATAATTCTTTTCTTTTCGAATGATAAATTATATAAGAACTGTCCGAATGTTTCTTTTTATCCGCGCGCTTTCGGCTATACATTTAGCCATTTTCAAGGATTAAATATTTTAACTGTTAAATAAGAAATAGTTTGTTGTATGTATGCATGCCTATTAAGGAATTGTATTCCTGATCAATCAAAATTCGTAAATAATTATATAGGCCAAACTACAACATGTTTGACACGCAGACTCACTCTACAATTTTCTGACAATAGCTCAATTAGATCTCATTTAAATATTCATGGAGATCTACCGTACACTATTCGTAACATACTTGTTGACAACACTAATATAATAGCATCATCTACATGCAAAAACAGGCTAAAAATAATGGAAGCCTTGTTAATAAAAAAACAAAAAAAACAACACTTAATAATATTAACTTTGAACATGGACACAATGTCTTGACTGTGTTTTGAAAAATTAAAACATTTTATAAAACATACATACAACAAACTATTTCTTATTTTAACATTTAAAATATAATCCTTGAAAATGGCTAAATGTATAGCCGAAAGCGCTCGGATAAAAAGAACATTCGGACAGTTTTTATATAATTTATCCTCCGAAAAGAAAAAAAATATTAGATCGCATGAGAAATTGTATAAAAAACTAAATAAAAGCACGTTGTCTGTCGTATTCAATGAAATATGCATGAAAAAAGGATTGCTGCCTAAATACACACACACACACACACACACATATCTATATATATATCTATATATATATATATATATATATATATATATATATATATATATATATATATATGTATATATGTAGTTGAAAAGTCAAATAGTATCAAGCTCTGGAAATTTGAATGGTTTATGTCATAAGAATTAGCATACTAACAATAGCTGAGATCAATTTTCTCAGGAAGCATCAAATGATTTTCCTGTTGAGTAAGACCTCCTATCAGCCAGCCACTTGTCGACAGGCGTGATTAAAATTCACCTCCCCAAAAGACACCTCTACAAATTGTAAGGAGATACCTGAACAAAAAAGACTGCTGACATTTACTCTATACAAAACAAAGCATTATTTACATTCAGCCGAATATCCTAACATCAATATCACAACGTTTACGCCATTGTGTACTTCAGCTTTCTTAAGGTGTCTGCCGATTTGAGTAACCTTCAGGGAATTTCGATGCAAATCCTGTATTGAATATACGGGGTAGGTCGTTCTTATTCTGTTGTTCAGGTCGAGGGGTATCACATCTTGTTCTGTTTAGGTACTGCTCGGTCATTGCTCGCCCTGTTTCCACAGAGGTTTAATCTATTCTACCTCAGCTATACTAAAAAGAATAAAACGAGAGATCCCTAAAAATGGACTGCCGGATGAGAAAAATGAACGGCTGTAGATTTAAGTAAATGTTTCAAAAATTCCTTGAGGGATGTCCGGATCGACAAACACCTGAAAACAGCCGGAGAGCACAAAAGCTGAAACTTCTTGATAGCAACATCAAAGATGAGCAATGTAAATATGAATGACGATGACTCCTCGTCCAAAGAATTTCAAACAGAAAAATCATCTATTTTCAACAGATTTTTTATTGCCTACATAATGATGAAAAAACAAAACAAAAAACAAACAAAACAAAAAAAAAATTGAAGAATTTTATTTTCATTGAATATGTTAGTTCTTTCAGACAATTTTCTTCATTTTTTATATATATATATATTTTTTTTTTTTTCACTAAAAAACAACAGCTTCCTTCCCGTGTCTTTGAATCCAAACCTTGATTTTAAGGAGAATACGAGGTCTCGATCACACGCGTCACATTCTATATCTGTGCCTACGAACTTCTAGAAAGATTCAACCCAGTTCCACTCGTAAAACAAAACAGATTTTACCAGCATTCTCATTTATGTTCATCTTTCATAGTATAATAAGATTGTAACTTTAAAATCCTTTAATCTCATAATTTTATTCATAAGTTATTCTTGATATTATCGGCGGCTTCTACGTGTTAAACATACCAATGCTAAACCTACTGATAGGTTTATTTATAAGTGTCTTTAACGTTTCATTCAAATAGACTATTCTTCATTGCTTTCTATGGATGATACTTTGACAGCATTCTATTAATATGATATTACCAGGGATTTTTTGAGAATATAACATAGCACTCTTATCAACATGGGACTTGAACTAGATTTTACAAAAAGGAAATAAAAACTTTTCAGATAAAATAATTCAAAATAGTTATGCATTTGCAAAACAGTCTCGACAAATAATTCAATGAATATCAAATAAGTAAGATCAATTAAAAAAATTATGACGCAGATAATATATATATACATATATATATATATATATATATATATATATATATATATATATATATATATATATATATATATATGTAAACACAGACAAACACATATATATATGTGGATATGTATATGGTATAAAGGTGTATATAGTTAGTGTATAGCTAGCTAATATTCGGGATTTTAAAGGAATTGGCGTCACACAATCTTCCTAGTCCGATCTATTTTCGTTAGGGTACCTTATTTCTTCCTATATATATATATAACTATCTCTTACTTCACATTCACACACACACGCAAAAATACACAGACATACCACACACTCACACACACACACACACACACACACATACACACACACACACACACAGAGACACACACACACGCACATATATATATATATTCAGATGTGCAAAAGTAGGTATACATGAATGGAAAACCACAATTATTTTACTGATTACGTAATTTACGCATTGTATTGTTTTAACTACTTATTACCTACTTTTGCAGCTCCGTACATAAATATATATATATATATATATATATATATATATATATATATATATATATATATGAAGAATTAATAGAATGTTCTCGGTCCAACCAAGAAGTCCATTTTTAACTAATTTTTATGTTTAATCATATACATATATATATATATATATATATATATATATATATATATATATATATATATATATATATATATATATATATATATATATATATGTTGTGCTGACATATTCTCTCAACCCGACCCTCGCTTTAAAATTTGTTCGAATGATCACTTCGGAGATTTTTCATTTTTTGAGATGAGAGGTGAGGGTTTCTTTTTCATCTCGATAAGCTTTCAACCACCTCCACATATATTTACAAAAAATGATCAACTGTTGCCTGAACATTAAGGCATGTCTTTTTTTGTGTGCGTTCATATATGATGACTGTATATCTGCTCATCATTATCAACATATATAATTTATGAATAAAAGAAAAAAAAATACTTAACATTTGACAAAGCGACTAATCCCATTCGAAATCATATTGGCGCGATAGATTCAAGTACATTTTCATCCTTTTTAAAGGAGCAATAAAATCTGACTTGTACAAATGTGGGTGAAAATTGTGATAATTCACAAAAAAAGTATATAAAATGACCTCTTATGAATAAATATGTATATGTATATCTCCCTATATATATTCTCCTTTTCACTCTATATCATCCAGTTCTCACTCAATCTCTATATAAAATATGTATGACAATTATAAATAATTACACACGTTTGGAAAAACCTTAGGTATTTTGTCATGTAATTGAACAAACAAATGCTCAAGGAAAAATAAGGGATAAAAAAAGAAAGAACTAAGAACATGAAATACATATATATATATATATATATATATATATATATATATATATATATATATATATATATATATATATATATATATATATATATATATATATATATAAAATTGTATTGGAGTGAATACGCGTCATTTAACCGTTGTCGTAAGTTTGGGTGTGCGAGTGGTATAATGATTAACGGCTCGTAATTGGAAGTCGGGAGGGCCGAGTTCCAATTCCAGTCGTATTCGTTGTATTTATTATGCTCGGGTACCCTCTGGAAAGGTATAAATAATCCACCTCCTCAACGCCGCAGCTATGGGTTATTTAGTAAACCGTGTACCGTAATACATTGTTTTCTCCCCGAAAAAAAAACCTCTTGCAAACTAAAAATGTTCTCTGGCATTAAATAACCCTTAAAAGTTTGATAAGCCGTAAAAAAAAAATGGGTCAATAAAACCGATCAATAAAACCGATCGATATAATCGATCAATAAAACCTAGCAAACTTTGAGTAATTACGATTAATATATATATATATATATATATATATATATATATATATATATATATATATATATAATTGGAAATGTTTATCACTCTCTCTCTTTTTCTCTTTTTTCCTCTCTCTCTTTCTCTCTATATATATATATTTATATATATATATATATAGTCAAACAGAAAAATGTGCCAGCATATATATATATATATATATATATATATATATATCAGACTTCTATATATTAAAATCTTTAAGATGATTTTCTATTAATATATATTTATATATACACACACAAACACATACATATATGTATATATATGTGTATGTGTGTGTGTATGTGTTTATGTGTGCGTGTGCTTATGCATGCCTGGATGTACCTCCAAATTTTCTTATATATCTTCTATCGATATATTCGGAATTTCTCGAAAAGGAGTAGCCATGAATACCACTGTTGTTTATGACGTAAACATCGGATAAAAGACACCTACCGACATTAACGCGCACGCACACACATACATATATACATACACACACATATATATATATATAGATATATATATATATATATATATTCGCATACAGGAGTGGCCGACTCACTTCCAAAAGATTTTTGGAATGAGTTTGAAACCATTAACTTTCGATACCGACTCATATATCTGTCTAAGATTGAATTTCGGCAAACGGAACCAATCTTGGAAAATAAAATCTTAGTTGCATTGATGTTGTTGTTATGGATATTGTTGTTGTTGTTACTGTTGTTGTTGATGTTTTTGTTGTTGTTGATATAAAGATTGTTATTCTCTGAAAGGAATTACAAAAATATTAAACCTTTACCGAACAAAAGTTTCAAAAATACTTAGTTTTGTTTTTAACATTTAATCTTTGGAAGCGTGAGTGTATATTGTATTTTAGAATTGAAAGTTCCTTAAATAACTATGAAAAAAAATATAATGACACACAATGAAAATGTATAAAAAAAAACAAAGTAACAAAAAATAATTGCTTGGACCATATTCTCTGATTATGCAAATCATTGCTTTTTTGGGTTTGGTTTTGTTTTTGGTTGAATTTTTTTTTTAAATCAAAACTTTGGTAAAAAAAAGAGTTCGTTTTTCTATTACACGCTGAGTTTCGTCAACTATTTTATGAAGATATTTTTTTTATGGAAAAAGACATTTTATTTTATCAAAATTAAATTAACCTATTGCATTCAGGTCCGCAGCCTGGAAAAAGAAAAAACAAACAAACAGTTATTTGAAACGAAATCTTTATTATTATTTTTATCATTTCAACCTATTCTGAGATAAAATATCTGGTAATTAATGCATGGATAGCAGGCCACAACCAGTACCCGTAGGTTGTTTTGTAATTTTCATCTGACTCTAAGTTTTCATCACTTTTCGGATTATTCTAAGAGGCTTCCTTTCTCCAACAGTTACACAGTGCAATCAGTGCCAGTTTTCTTTTATGCATGTCTCCATTCTGTTGGCGAACCAAGAGCACCAATGACAACTGGTATTATTGTGGCCTTCTTTAAATTCCAAAGCCTTGCGGGTTCAAACATCAATGGGTCATAGTTGATTACTTTTCCTTCTTCTTTTTGCTCGTTCTTTGTACTAAAAGGACAAGATCGATCAAAGATTAATTCTTCTTTTTATTTTATCATCTACCAGTATATTTGATTCGTTGTACTCCAATTATTATTGTTATTGTTATTTTTATTATTATTATTATTATTATTATTATTATTATTTCCCTCGCTGATTGTTCTCATCAGTTTAAGTGAAATGATGTCTACTCAACACTTCGACACTATTTATAACGCCTTCGTCAGGATAGCGTGAATTCTTCCCTTATCTATTTCCTCTTGTTTTTCCCCGCCATAAACTCTTCGAGAAATTTCTCTAAAAGGGTTTCTTTGCTTTTAATGTCTCCGACTTCCTCGGCTCTCTGACAATGTCGTATCTAACTTCTCGTTGTATCGTTATCTTTTTGTTTTTAATATCTATGTCAGATCAATATTTATCCCATAGATAAGCCATTGTCTGTTACTCTAACATGAAAATTTGCTTAAATTTTACTTGGGCCGGATGAATCTAGTGCGGGACTTGTAGCTATGTTGGAAAGGGGTCCTAAATTTTTTAAAAATATACATGGATAATAAGAAATTATTTACTAGCTTTGAAATAGAGCTTATAAAAGACGTAGATATTTAACTATCAACAAAATAAATTTCGCCAAAAAATTATTAGACAAAAATAATACTAACGAATAGATTTAAACGTTTCACTGTATTGTAACCTGAATTGTGGTATAATTAAATATAAAGCTCCCTCGATATTAAAACATTAACATTGCCAGGTAATGTTAATTTCAAGACAGCTTGAAAAAAAATTATGAGAGACCGTCGTAAATGTTGACCCCGTACCGTTTGCCAATTTGGCTATTAGGTTAATCCTGCTACTTAGAGATTACCATCTTGAAAATTGTTGGTACTTCCGTCGGTCAGGTTTCCTGCTTCATTGAAGGCAACTGAATTCAATTTTTACATTTTCCTGCTTGATCGGTATCAGACTTTAAACTGTTCATATGATTTAAGACTTTAGCATCTGATATTGTGTTACGTTTCTATTTGCTTCTTTATATAAAACCATCTTGGGTCGGGTTTGTGGTTTAGTTCTTGGTGTAGATATTACGGTCAAAACCAGCGTTCATTAGTATTTTCAGTTGTGGGGCTATGATTGAAATCCATTGTTTTAAAATCCATTGCTGGTGACCTCGTTTATACCTCATGAATTAAACTTTCTCTCGGAGATGGCTTAGTCCAGTAAATGGTTCACATAAAATGGGCATGAGACAGTAGAAAAAGTTTTATATTTTAGAAGATAACCATTCGGTCAGTGTTAATTATAATTAGCGATAATTAAATTAAATTTAAGGACTGCATTTTGTTTTTGTTTTTTAATTAATTTTATAATTATTATAGTGATTTTTTTACATTATCATTACCATTATTATTAATAGTATTATTATTATTAATTATTATTATTGGTGTGTGTATATATGTATTTTCGTTTCAGGGACTTTTTGTCAATTGGTGAGGACTCATTTCACTAGGATAATATTTTTTTCACCATCAGCTGGTTGTTTTATTCATATTTTATTCATTTTTTTTTAAATATACCTGTATTTTATTCCATTGCATTATTGTTCCTGTATAATACGGGGACTTCCGCTTGCATGCATGCCCGCTTGTGTGTCTGTTGGCTGCAAACTTTTTTTAAAGATCACAAAAAAAAAGTTCGTTTGCCAATTTTTTTTTGTTTATTTTCTCGCATTGTATCTACGAAACTCAACAACAAAAAAAAAACGTAAAAAGAACCAATCATAATACCTGAACTGTTTTAATCCCTACATATTATTTTTTTTTATTATTAAGATATAAATAATCAGTCCAAACATATTTTGTTTCCTGCAAATTATATTGATATTAATTGTTATAGATGTTAACATGACCTCTAGCATTTTTATTCTTTGATATTATCATTATCATTTATAATATTAAATTTAATATTGTTTATATTATTACAGTTATAGATATGAATATTATTTGCCCATTAGAATAAAAAAAATCACAGTTTTCAATTCTTGTTTTGTGTTTATTTTTGTTCTTCCATGATTTCATTTTACTTTTGTTGGCTTCGTTCTTTCAATAAAATATTCAGCACTTGTGTTTGTTGCTTTTTCTTTTGCTACTGCTTACTTATTTATGTTAACTACACTTGCATCCACAGGTAAAGCAAATACCAATGACCTACTATAATCTCCCTACTGAACGATGTCTAGACTACATGTTTTAATTACAGAGATGTCCAAGAACAGTTGGGCCAACATTTTCCACTACTGCGAAAGATCTCTCTAGTTTTAATTTACTACATAGCAGTTCCTTGTATACTATATAGCTGTGTTTCTGTTTGTGTCCTCGCTACGTAAACATATTACATTCACTTAATACCGTGTTTGCCAAACGGTACGGAGCGCCCGATAGTCGCAGCGGAAGAGGATAGCAGGTGAGGCGAAATGATTGAAAGACAATCAAAGATTTAGAAACAGATTTAAAAAATCATATGCCAAAAAATAAATATGTTTTCAAAGTTGAAAATATTATAATGGATTACTTGAAATCAGATGCATGAGTCCCAGTATAAATAGTTATAAATAATTACTGACCGATTTTAATTTTGATATTTTTCCATTATAACAAGTAACAAGAATAGGGTCCACAAATTGGTGGAGAGAGTTATCAGTGATAATATTCTGAGTTCTAGTCTGCGGATAACACCCTTTAATCATATCTATCTCTCTCTATCTCTATCTCTCTCTCTCTCTCTCTATCTATCTATCTATCTATCTATCTATCTATCAATCTATCTATCTAACTATCTCTGTGTATTATTTTTAAAAATATTTTTATGAATTTAATGTATTTAATGAAAGTAAACGTATTTTTAAGAATTCAGCACGTAGCAGTTCAGTGTATAGTTGATAGCTGTGTTTCCATTTGTGTTCTCGCTACGTAATAAAAGTCACAGACAGATATTCAAGTGCATCCTAAATGGTGCCAAGGGTCTCATATCTATGACGGAAGAAGATAGCAGGTGAGGGGCGATGATTAAAAAACAATCAAAGATTAAGAAACAGTTTAAAAAATACCTACGCCAAAAATAGATATGATTTCAAAAGAGATTAATAGTAATTGCATGCATGAGTCCCCGTATAAATAGTTATAAATAATTATTGACTGTTTTTATCTTAGTGATATTTGTATTATATCATGTATTAAGAATATCGCAACTGGTGTCTGCAAATGAATTAGCCCCCGTATAAATAGTTATAAATAATTATTGACTGTTTTTATCTTAGTGATATTTGTATTATATCATGTATTAAGAATATCGCAACTGGTGTCTGCAAATGAATTAGCCCCCGTATAAATAGTTATAAATAATTATTGACTGTTTTTATCTTAGTGATATTTGTATTATATCATGTATTAAGAATATCGCAACTGGTGTCTGCAAATGAATTAGCCCCCGTATAAATAGTTATAAATAATTATTGACTGATTTTATCCTTGTGTTATTTGTATTATATCACGTATTAAGAAAATCGCAACTGGAGTCTTCAAATGAATGAATCCCAGTAAAAATTGTTATAAATAATTATTGAATGATTTTACCCTTGTGATATTTTTATTATAACCTGTATTAAGAATATCGAAACTGGAGTCTGCAAATGAATGAGTCCCCGTATAAATAGTTACAAATAATTTATTCTTGTGATATTTGTATTATATCATGTATTAAGAATATCGCAGCTGGTGTTTGAAGATTGGTAGAGAGAGTTATCAATGATAATGTTGAAATTGCTTATCCGCTCTTATCTCTTTTTAGAAATCTCTTTGTTCTTATTTTTATTTTTAAATGCAATTTTTATCACTTAAATGGTGGTGAGGCAAGTGTAAATTTTCATTTCGTAAATGCAGCCCCGAAGAAAAAAAGTTTGTGGAGAACTGAATTGCTCTAATATTATTATTATTTTTATTTCCTTTGATATCTGGCGTTTACACATTTCTTTCCGAGTCCCGCCCAGGGACCTAAGGTTAGAAATGGCATCATGAAACTTTCCACTGCAAAAAAAAAATAAAATAAAATAAAATAAAAAAATAATTACATAGATAAAGCCCTTCGTAAAGTGTGGTCTGTACTTGTCAGAACAATTTTTTGTATCTCTTTGAGGCATGGACTTCCAGGGATCCTTTCAATCAGCCTACTGGAATCTTTTCCAACCAGTCCAAGGGCCCCAACTACAACAGGGTTTGTTGATATTCCCATGTGCCAGATTTTTGAGATTTCTATTTCAAGGTCCTTGTATTTTGACAGTTTTTCGAATATCTTCAAAGATACATTGCAGTCTGCAGGGACTGCCATATCAATAAGGAAGCATTTTTTTGTTGTTTGTGGTCTTTAATAACAATGTCTGGGCGGTTGACTTTGATTGTTCTGTCAGTGTGTATTGTGTAGTCCCATAGAATTGTAACAGGTCCTATCTCCGTAACCGGGTCAGGGTGGTGTTCGTACCAGTTTCTTTCAGTTTCCTTCCCGTAGGAGTTGCAAATTTTCCAGTGCAGATATTGGCCCACTCTGTCATGCTGGGTTTTATATTCAGTGGGGGCCAATTATTATTATTATTGTTATTATTATTATTATTATTATTATCTCCTCTGAATTTTGTTGTATACACAATACCTTCCGGGTCTCAGTCAGAGACCTAAGTATTTGGAGATCCCATGCAACGCGTTTAACACAATTTACGCTCAAGCAAAAACAATTACAGTTTACCGGCCACTGGGACAGGGTAATAATCTCAATCTTACTCTTTTGGCATCCGGCCTGGAAGTGTCTTATCACTAAAATTAACTTTTCCAGACATTTTCACTAAAAAGACTTCCAGTCTTATCACTAGAATTGACTTTTCCAGACTTTTTCTTTTTTTCCAGACATTTTCCAGCTCGGGACTCAGGGTTGGGCAGTGGGGATCTGGGGACAGCAATACAGGACCGAGGAGTGTGGAAAGGGATTGTCAATGGAGTTCCGACCAACCATAGGGAGGTCAAAGGATGATGATGATGATGATGATGATGATGATGATGATGATGATGATGATGATATATCAAACAAAAAAAAAGAACGAGAGAAAGATAAAGAAGGTTATATAAAGCAATGAATGAGAGAAAGAGAGAAAGAGAGAGAGGGGGAGGGAGAGGGAGAGAGATAAAGTAAGTGATATGGGATTGTCGGCCACTGCCAGCGAACTGACTGGGAAATCGTCTCATCATTACTCCTATAGCATCCTTCTCGAAGTGGCTCCTCACGAAAATTAACTTTCCCAGACACCATAGCTCGGGACTCACGGTTGGACATTGGGGTCTGGGACAGCAATACAAGACCGAACATTGTGGAAAAGGATTGTCAATGGAGATCCGACCAACCATATGGAGGTCAAAGGATGATGATGACGATGAAGAGATATGAAGCAATAAAAGAGAGAGAGAGAGAGAGAGAGAGAGAGAGAGAGAGAAAGAAACAGAGAGAGATATAAAGCAATAAGTGAGAGAGAGAGAGAGAGCGAGAGAGAAAATAAGAGATATTAGTTTGCAGGACACTGCCACCGATCAGACAGGGAAATCGTCTCATCCTTAGACCTATGTCTTCCTTCTGGGACTGTCTCCTAACGAAAATTGACTTTCCCAGACACCATAGCTCGGGATTCAGGGTTGAACATTGGGATCTGAGGACAGCAATACAGGACCGAACATTGTGGAAAGGCATTATCAATGGAGTTCCGACCAACCATAGGGAGGTCGAAAGATGATGCTGATGATGATGGTGATGTAAGATGCGTGCGTGTGCGTGTAATGCTATCGAATGTGATTAGAATAATAATGATTATATATTGATATTTAATAGAAAAATAACTTAATATTTGTTTTCTCTGATTACATGTAAGTTTTGGGTATGATCGGATTTTCATAATTGAACTACCAATTACTTACAATTTTATACAAACCTGATCGATCAAATGTTGACTCACAATAAAGATTAACTCATAAAATTATTAAATCGGAATTCTGTATATGTCAGAGACTTTGGTAATCGTATAAAGAATTTAAGAATCAATAAAAACGTGTTAAAAATGCAATTGTCCTATAAATTTACTTTGGGTGTGAACAAAGCGACCCAGCTGGAACGTTTATAGGATGAAGTATCGGCCAAAATTAAATAATCGGGCACTGATTGGAAAAAGGGTATTAATTTGAATTGATGAGATAAAGAAGACCGGGTCGTAATTATGGAAATGGTGGGCCAATTAAGAAACTGAACTGAAATATACTCATTAACGATAATGATTAAGGAAAAACAAACGAAGTCAATCGGACTTCATTTATCGATCCCAACATGCAGACACGTTCCTCTATTTCTGAATTGCGCAAAAAGATATATAAAAAAATTCAATTTAAAAAAATTCAATCTAAACTAGGCACCTCCGTTTTTTCGCGGGAAAACAGATAGCGTAATTAAAAATGCCACAAACTTAAGGAAAATAAAGTTTTATCGTCAAAATGTTTATGTTATTATTAAGATGAAAGACCAAAGTATTTTTTAATTATTTTTTGAAATTTTTTCATCCTTTCTAACTTTTCTTTTTTTGGTTGAACTCTTCTTTTGTTTACGACGTCATCGCTGTGGCAATATACGAGGGGCATTCAATAAATAAGGGGAATCTTTCGGTATAAGGATTTCTATGACGTCGTGCCACGCGAGAGAACAAATATTAACACTTGAACTATATATAAGTCGAATAAAAAATATACAAATACTGGACAATTCTATCTTGATTTTCTCCCGAAATTAAAGCAATTATACGAAGTTTAGGACGGCTCCTGATCAAACATAATAAACATTCGTCGTATGTTATATTTAACAACATATGTTCGAATAATATATACGGGGGCATTCAATAAATAAGGGGAATCTTTCGGTATAAGGATTTCTATGACGTCGTGCCACGCGAGAGAACAAATATTAACACTTGAACTATATATAAGTCGAATAAAAAATATACAAATACTGGACAATTCTATCTTGATTTTCTCCCGAAATTAAAGCAATTATACGAAGTTTAGGACGGCTCCTGATCAAACATAATAAACATTCGTCGTATGTTATATTTAACAACATATGTTCGAATAATATATACGGGGGCATTCAATAAATAAGGGGAATCTTTCGGTATAAGGATTTCTATGACGTCGTGCCACGCGAGAGAACAAATATTAACACTTGAACTATATATAAGTCGAATAAAAAATATACAAATACTGGACAATTCTATCTTGATTTTCTCCCGAAATTAAAGCAATTATACGAAGTTTAGGACGGCTCCTGATCAAACATAATAAACATTCGTCGTATGTTATATTTAACAACATATGTTCGAATAATATATACGAGGGGCATTCAATAAATAAGGTGAATTTTTCGGTATAAGGACTTCTAATACAGATACAGTGTAACCCGGATATAAGATAAACCCGGATATAAGAGAAATTTTTTCTGGTCCCAATTTAGAGCCTGTGTTAATGTATATATAATAGACCAAACCCGGATATAAAAGAAACCCGGATATAAGAGACGTCTTCTCCGGTCCCGACAACTCACTTATATCCGGGTTACACTGTAGAAGCTTACTTTTTTTTAAAAATTTTCAACGTAGTCTCCCAGCACTGTCACACACTTTTCCCATCTGTGCACAAGCTTCCGTATTCCCTCAGCGTAAAAATCTTTGAACTGATGTCTCAGCCAGTTGCTCACAACACTTTTGACTTCTTCGTCACTTTTAAACTTCGTGCCTCTCGTGAACGCTTTCAAGGGACCAAACAGGTGAAATTCTGAAGGGGCAAGGTCTGGGTTGTAAGGGGGATGAGAGAGCCGTTCCCAGCCCAGCTCGTTGACGGTCTGAACCGTTTGGGCTGCTGTGCTGTTTGTGCTCTGCAGTAAACATCTTTGGCACTCACCGGCAGCTGACCTTGTGCGCTATCCCAACAGATAAGCTCAAAGTCCTTACAATGTCATCCACTGTCACCCTTCTGTCATACTGAATGAGGTCAATGACTGATTCGATCACCTCACGAGACCTCACTTCTGTAGGCCTCCCAGGCCTGTCTTCATCTTCAACACTGCTCCGTCCTTCTTTAAACAATTTAGCCCACTTGTAGACATTTTTTGGCTGAAACATGTGGCACCATACACAGTTGACATTCACTTATGAATTTCAACTGGTTTGCACCCTTTCCACAACCAAAAACTTGATAACTGACCGCTGTTCAATCCTGGAGCATGCTTCTTGGTCGGCCATCTTTGTTAATCGCCAAAACTCTCAAAGTTATTTTTTAATCTGCAAAAGAAATTAAATCCATGTGAAAAAGAAGTAAAACAAAACAAAAAAGAGTATGCTTCTATCTGTATTAGAAGTCCTTATACCGAAAAATTCCCCTTATTTATTGAATGACCCTCGTAATAACACTTTTTTTCCGTTGAAAACATATTGATTTGGAAATCCTTGTAAAAATCAAATAATTGTCCAATTTTAATATAAATTTTCAGGACTTATTCACAAATGAATGAAATTATTTTTGAAACTTTTTTTTAGAAAATTTTGGTGAAAAATATATTTTATTTAAATATGTTACCCTCACTTACTTAATCTCATGAAATTTCCCACAAAACCTTTCTATTTCCTGAATTTTTTTTTTGTTAAATGTAGGGGTCCTTAGTGATTGTAAATCACCTACTTTTTTTTCAGATTTGAGCTATCTAACTGAAAATCTGCTCTGAATTGAAAAATAATGAATCCAGTATAACTATGACATATCTTAATTAAAGCTTTTAATCGCTTTTGTAAATAAGAAATATTAAGGACATTATTTTCTGAAGAAATAAAATTTTCTGATGAATAATGAACTTTTACAAGAATTTTTTCATTTTTGTTAAATTTTACTAATAATAATTTATAATATTTTAAAATCGAGTAAAATTCTGAATTGGGCTATTTCCTGGATGTGATATAGTAATTAAGTGGAAACAAAATTTACAAATCCAAAATTAAAAAGATTAATGCCAAAAAAGGTGAGGTCCCTAATCTAAACTAAATGCTCAAAACAATAAGAAAATAAGCGAAAATAATCGGAGACGTATGAAATAACACATACAGAGAAACACAACTACACAATTAGACGCGCATACGCAAGTACACAAACATACACGTGCGGGTGAGTGTGTACGTGCATGTTTTATCACTGTATATATACATGAGCGCCCCTGCATAGGCACACACACAAGCACAAACAAAGATAGACAGAAAAAATCCAACCATAACATTATAACAATAAACCGGAGGTCAACGGAGAAGGTGAGGAAATAATATAATAAATACAAAGAAATCAACAAATATTAGGTTGGTGCAAAAATAATGTTGTTTTCTCACATGAAGTTGAACGTCAAAAAACGACATTATTTTTGCACCAACCTAATAATTAACAATTTGACTGTTGAGTGACTGCATTTATGTAACCACGAAACTTTGAAGTAAGTGAAAAAAAACTTTTTCATTAATTCTGTTAACGGTCTATCCAGTGGTGATTCTACGTTCAGAAGGGGCCAAGCTTTCCCCCATTTTTGGCTGGCCCCTCAGTTGTCCCAGACTTTTCTAAGCTTAACAAATTTATGAAAATGATCAGCCTCTGATTTTGATAATCGCAGAATTAAACTGCATTGATTTTTTTCGTTCAATCTCCGTGGAATTTTTTTTCGGTGACGTTACACTAAACATAAACCCACGAGGAATAATTTCTGTTCAAAAATATATAAATATAGATATATATAAAATAATAATAATAATGATAAAAGTAATAAGAAATGAATTTGAATACAGAAACTTGCTGTCACTTGTTCTCTTGAAAAGGCCACTAGTTTTTAACAGCATAAACATAAACCCACTAGGAATAATTTCTCCCCAAATATTTATAATCAGTAACTTCGTCAATTTCGTCAGCGTGCAAACCGGCATTCGTAGTCGGCCTAGTGAATGAATTACCCGTCGGTGAATTTACTGGACCCAAAATTTATGTTCAAAAATATATAAATATATAAATATAGATACATATAAAATAATAATAATAACAATAATAATGATAATGAAAATAATATCAATGAGAATTGTATTTGAATGAAGAAACTTGCTGTCATTTGTTCTCTGAAAAAGGCCACAAGTTTTTAACCGCATAAAATATATGATAGCTAATGTGACAGCTCTTAGAACAAATTTAAAAAGCTGTAGGCAATAAAAAAATTATCAGTCGTATTCCACTACCCTAATAAAATTCTAGACAATTAGCCCCACAGGTAAAAAGAGAAACCCTTTGATCTCGTGTGAGGCCAATCAGACTTAGCTTTTCTACAAAGTCGAGACGATTGTCTGAAAGAAAGTTTGATTTATGACCCCCCTGTCACTGATCCTTTTGCTTTGATTTTCTTTGACATTTGCGACATAAGTTACGTTTCAACCTGGGACATGCAAACCCGGATATAAGATAAACCCGGATATAAGATACTTCTTCTCCGGTCCCGACAACTCTCTTATATCCGGGTTACACTGTATATGTATATATTGTGTATATTTAGGCAGCGATTTTTGATTAATGCATGTTTCATTGAATAATATAGACAAGTTTTGTCTATTTATTTTAAGTAAGTTCCTTTCATATTGTCTGATGAGCTTAATCACATTATCGTTGAAAGACGAAAGGAAAACACCATATTGATACATGTTTAAATCCAATCTAAGCTTTCGGCTAACATAAGCTATTACCAAAGATGACAATTTCAATAAATCAAACAACACACGGACGAAACAATAATGATAGTCCGCCCTTGCTGCTTGAAAAATTTCAAAGTAACGACAGACTCGTATATACGAGACGCGGAAGCGAAAATCGCGTCGCAGCTCATGACCTCACACATGGCCACGCGAGAGTGAAAAACGAGAAGTATTAAGTGTGGGAAGCCGTTGGTATAAACCAATGGCCTCTGTTATAAAAATTCTTGAAGCTATATGCATAAAACAGTTGAAACTTAACCTGAACAAAATAAACTATGAAATCTCCATAAATATTCTTAAATGCCTATAATTTATAACATTTAACCCTCTCACCACCTAAGTGTCACAGAAACAAGCAACAATTGAATATAAAACTCGACATGACAGAGCGGGATAATATCTGCACTGGAAAATGTGCAACTTTTACTTAGAGGAAACTGCAAGAAGTTGGTAAGAGCATAACGCAGACCAGGTTACGTAGATAGGACCTATAAAAGTTTTACGGGACTTTACAATACACACAAGTTGAACAATCAAAGTTAATCGCCCAGTCGGCGTGATCAAAATATACGAAAAAAAATGTGCTTAGAAATTCTTGCAGACTGCAATGTATCTTTGAAGATCTTTAAAAAAAACTATCGAAATACAAGGATCTTGAAGAGGAAATCTCAAAAATATGGCATATCAATAATTCCTGTTGTCGTTGGAGCCCTCGGATTGATTGGCAGAGGTTCCAATAGACACATTGAAGGGATTCCTGGCACCCATGACATAGAGAAATACAAAAAAAATGTACTCTCAAGCACAACCCACAACTTTTTAAGGGCTTTAACTGTGTGAGATGTGTTTGATCTTAGTTTGATTTTTTTACTCAAAAAATGCTCAGTGGAAAATTTCAAGATGTCATTTGTCCCACCCAGAGAGAAATGAGTACACATCAGAAATCAAAGGAATAATAATAATAGTAATAATAATAATAATAATAATTCAAGTGCAGACTTGAAAAGTTCCTGTTAGTCGTTGTGATACACTGGAATAAGAATGCCCTGAAGGCGGGTGGGAGAAAATACCGAGGTACCAAACCCTGGCAGGGAAAACCAGAGACATATACCAAGTAGCAGCTGAAGTTGTCCCTTTCCAGGAATCTTGTTGCAATGCAGGAAGCCTTGGCGATACCTGACATCATTAAGATTCTACAGTACTGTGTAGAACAAGACATATACTGAAGAAAGTGTTGCGTTTTTACGATCGAGGTAGGCTCTGAGATATGACTGTCATCTGCCGGCCGAAACATCTAAGAACCAGAGGGGATATCAGATCAAATAATAATAATAATAATAATAATAATAATAATAATAATAATAATAATAATTACTTTATAAGATGTTTGCCATTATCGAGATTGCGCAGGTGGCAGCACTGCTTGGAACAGGTTATGTCGTGAGGAAAGGGTTGCGTCTCTATTTTTCGGGTAGGAGCTGAGATATGAACGTCATTTGCCGGCCGAAACATCTAAGTGTATATCAAGTACAGAGGATATAAGATCGATTAATAATAATAATAATAATAATAATAATAATAATAATAATAATAATAATGCTTGATGAACAAATACGAAACGTTTATCAATCTAAAATATGTCACTTTTTTCTAAGATTAAGCTTTAATAAATGTAAAACATCTTAAACTGATAAATGTTTCTTTTTCATCTTTTCATATATATATATATATATATATATATATATATATATATATATATATATATATATATATATATATATGTATATATATTATCATATACATTTCTAATAATAATTCATCGAGAAATTCAGCAACAGTCCTCAAAGAAAATCACTGGACGTCCTTTCGTCCTTCTGGAATTCATCGGCAGAATCGAATCCGGACCGATGCGATACAATGCAAGCTTCATACAACTGGGCCAGCGGGTGGGCCTGGGCGTGACCACCGAAAGAGAAGGCCTATTCGGTAGTGATGTGACGTCACAAAAGTAGTCCATGCAGTGAAACAGACAGTAATCATAATGTAACGAATAATTGTAAGAAAAAAATTGGTTTTAGAAAACTTTTAAAAAATACATTGTTTTACAAAACAAATAAACAGAATTGGATTTTATACAGAACTTTATTTCACATTAATTTTTTAAAAATAACCAATAAGAAAAAAAAATGTTGCTGAATGTTTTGTTAAAGAAATTAAACATCATGTTAGATTTCATTAAATTTTAAAGACTGAAATTCGTTCATTATTTTATTCGTTTCAAATTTGAAAACATTTTTTAAATCATTATCAGTATTGATTTGTTGAGGTTAGCTATGAATTAGTGTGTTGATCAGAAGGGTTTTAGGTTTGTGATAATAAACGTGAAAAGCATGTCCTTCATATTAATCACAACAATTTTAGCGTAGACATACAAAAGGAATAAATCTCAAAGGCAATATTGAACGAAGAAACAAAGGTCGCCGTGAATTCAATTAGAAACAAACACTGAATATTTATGTACAAATAAATTACAATACAATTTGGAAAAAGTTGTGATTCAGTTGAAATACTTGAATGTTTGAAGAAAAGTTGAATTAAGTATTTGATGAACTCAAAGTTCAGGAATGTTCCTTTGTTTAGGAAAAAGTGTTCACATAAAAATCTAAGGAAAATTTATCGAGAGATAAATTTTAAAGTAATGTAGTTGCGAGATTTTTGCTGAAATTTGTATGTCCTTGTTTTGGCAGAGTTATCCACCTTGGACTGTATTTTTTTTATATATTTGCTTAAGTTGTAGTTTCTGTTTTGGTAGTGTAGATAACACTTTTTTAGAAACGTACAAAGGTTAAAGAGAGAGAGAGAGAGAAAGAGAGAGAGGTTGATGGTTGAGTCAGGTGTTGACGAATCTCTAGAGATCTCTCTGAAAGTGAATTGCTGACTTTACTTATTAGTAGCGAAAGTTCTTTTACGTCTGACTGCGTTAGTCAAAGACGGGAGTTCCTTGAAGGTTACATTTTGGTGACTGTGTTGAGCGGTCGAAATTGGTTTGCTATCTGCTTTGCTCGGTTCTGCTTCGGAATGCTCCTTTGGAATGCTCTCTTGGAATGCTCTCTTGGAATGCTCAAGGTGACACGTGTTGCTCAGGTTTATATACAGTCAAAGAGGCTCCAGGAAGAATGGCGCGAAGAATAATCGTGCGCGTGGGAGCGATCTGATTGGTCGAAACTGACCATTCAGCAAGCCGGATTTACGGTGATTGACCAATGGATGTAAGAAGAGTTTATTTCCAGCGGAAGGTAGACTGACTGTCGTGGACGAGTCTATAGTTTTAATTTGCATGTTTCTATCTTAATTTTAGTAATTATTCTGTAAAGTTACAATATCGTAATTATTAATGATTATTATTCATATACACTCGGACAGCAACAACTCAATTATGAATTAGGAAACAAATAAACAATTAAATAAATAGACGAGCAAATTACATGTAAATGATAAATAAACGATTAAAATATAAATAAGAAACAAATAAACTAAATACATGAAAGTAAATAAATTTGATACAAAAAAGAGATTTAAAATTCAAATAATACTTATAGGAAAGTAGGTTACAGACAATTAATTTTAAGAATGAAATTCATTCATGATTTCAATTGTTTCACATTTGAACATTTTTTATAAATCATAATCAGCATTGTTTTAATTTGCATGTTTTTATTTCAATTTTAATAATTATTCTGTGAAGTTATAATTTTTGTAATCATTAAGAGATTATTACAGTAACAACTGAATTATGAATTAGGGAACAAACAATAATTAAATAAGCAAATTATAATTAAATGATGAATAAATAAAATAATTATGATAAATAAATAAAACAATTAAAAAACATAAACAAGAAACAAAAACACAAACAAGAAAATACATTAGATACAAACAATGAATAGATTTAAAAATCAAATAATACTTTCAGAAAAATAGGTTACTGATACAAAATTTAGCTGAATGAAGTTTTCTTTTTCTGCTTAACTTGTTACTTGTAATATTATTATTTTCCCTAGAACAAAAATTATTTAAAAGAGCATTTGTAGAGCTCCAGACAAACATTCTTTGTATTTTTTCTATATTGTGACCCTCATCACAAATGTCAACATAAAAAAGAACCTCATAATCTGCAAAAAACATTCAATGTTATATGCATGCCTTATTTTATTTTTCTTTGATTTACTGAATGCAGAAAAGAATGATTTTTTATCATCTTATCAATGACTACATAATTATTCAGAACAAAATTTATAGTTTTATCATTAGGATATAAGAGAGAACCTCTATTAATCCCCTGAAAATAGCTGCTTATTTCAGGTATTTCTTCCACATTATCTCTTACACTTCCAGATATTAAATCTTTGCAGCTACTGCATTTAATTTTCTTAAAAACTGCATTACACCAATAACTTGCTAAGTATAGTATTACAGGTAGAATTTCTCTACAATTATTTATATCATCCTCTTTAACATCAATTCTATATTTATATATATATAACTTTTCCTCCTCTGTCACTTCATCCCAGTTTGGTTCTTGTAAACTCTTTAAATCAATTTTAATGCATTGCTGATTAAATAAGTTTAATTTTAAAACTGATTGCATTCTAATAATATTTTCACACTCAAACACTTGCCGTATCGAGATATTATACTGATCCCCAGTAAGTTGTTGATATTGACCAAACCTTGCTTCAAGGTGATCAGTTTGAAATTTGCCTGGTAATATGTATAGCATTTTCAGTTCTTCTATGCAATACTTGGTCAGTTCTAGAAATGCATAGGTTGTATGATGCAAAGCATTGAAATTTTTCTTTGTTAATTTGCCATTTCTTCCAGAAATGCTATTCCAAGATTCTAACCAGTCACAGAATACAGAGAGAAATCTAAAATTTTCCTCATTCATTCTAAGTGGATTGCAGTATTTATTACTAAGCCGACAACCTTTATATGGCATTTTAACATTCATTATTTTCCACCAAATATAAAATATGTTTATATATTCTGCAAAATTAGGCAAATATTTCTGTTTTCCTAAGATCAATAATCCTTGAATAGTGTATTCATTAAAAATTTGCAGAACTAAATTAGCATTTTGCCTTTCAAGATTAGTAGGAGAAAGTGCCTTTGAGGTTAATTTATAACAATATTTTAAAATTGACTGAAATTTTAAGGCATGAAGTTTCTGTAAGTTAGAAAATGTGGCACTTTGGATACGATCTAATTCATGATTTCCATCATGACAAAATTTGGGGAACAGCATGCATTTATTTGCATCTTTTTGACTAAGCCAATTGTTTGTAATGCATTTTAATATATGGACTGAGTCAAAAAGGAAGAAAAGAGGTCGAGACTTTATAACTGGGGGTGGATATACAATGGAAAGCTTTGGAGAACTGCAAAAGAAAGATATAGCTTTTTTATTTATAGCATTATTATCTGTTATGATTGATAATACTTGAAAGCCTATCTCCTCTAAACCAATTATTATGTTTAACTATGTCAAATTTCTTCTCAGCGTTAAGACATTTAGTTGGCATAACATGCACAACATTTTATATTGTGAGAATACACTGCTAATCCTAAAAGCCAAAGCACTTGTTGCAGCTTCATTGCTGTTATTAGATAAGCCAACAATATTACCACCCTTATAATCTAAATAAGGTTTTAGATGAATTTCATCAACAAGTAAAGATACTGTGATGTTCTGCACTAGGAGCTTAAATTTATTTTTAATATACATAAGAAAATTGTTATCATGTTGCTCAATCAAAGGATTCATATATGTTGATAAGGTTAATCTTTTAATGGTTGAATAGCTAGGTAAAATTATATTTTTGCTGTCTCTTAACAATCTGTCCCCTTTAGGGGAGCAGTTATATAACAATGAAGAAAATATCATTTCTGTTGAATAATCAAGCTTATTTTGTGTCATTAAATTTAGCTGCTCATACATAAATTTGAGTGCATTAATATGTTTGATTCTTCTTGCACCAATAGTAGAAATGACATTACCAATTTTAATATAAAACTCATATTTTGAGGTTCAGGTTGCTGTTGTTCTGTGTACAGTTTTTTCATGTTTTCTATCAGAATTTCAAGAGTATTTTGATCAGTTACGTGTTTAGAAATCTTATAATCACCTATTGAATGTATTTCCACATTTCTACAAAAAAACATATACTGCAAAATGAGATTCAATTACAAGAAACAGATAGATTTTTGGATATGGGGATTTGATGATGCTGAATATAATAAGTATCTCTTGCTGCCTAACAAAAACTCCAGTAATTTCTATCAAGGAAATTTAATTTCCCTCCTAGATCATTATTATTATGGAATTTATAAAGATATAAAATTATTTTAATCCTCAAAGTTTCAATTGAGTTTAATAACTTTTTAAAACAAAGCTGTTTCATGTGTTGTGAATTACAGACATAAAAATTCAATTCAATTAAAGTTTCATTTAGTCACGAATAAAACAATTCTAAAAAATCGTTAAAAATATTTTTTATGTATATAAAATATTCCTTTAAAAATTCATGAATGAATTTATGTCGAAAATTTCTTTAAAGTTTATTTCTTAAAAAAATGAGATTTTACATTTTAAAAACAACACGTACGAGAATGAATGTCTCTCTCTCTAAACTTTCTCGCTAGATTTATGTCTTATTAACTTTATGTTATGAATTACAAAGACATGGTATTAATTTTACCATTAAAGTTTCAATAAAATTTACTTATTTTTTAATACAAAAAATACTCACTCTGCTGAATTTAGTAGATAAAAATGATCTCTTCTGATTGTACGAATCCAAACATCAGATAATTCTTTATCTTTAGTTAAAGAAAATACATGTTTTTATAATTCCCTTTGCAATTTGGTACAATGCATCTATAAGGCATTGTTTTTGTTTTAAATTAATTCAATATTTAAAAGAAAATATTAATAAGTAATTTAAAAATGCCGCCGTAAAAAATCTGCTACACAAAACAAACAACACGCTTCTTGAAAGTCGGACTCAATGTGATGACGTCACATTTGTCAACAACCATATGAAACAGGCCTTGTCTATCGGTGGTCACGGCCTGGGTCACATTCCGGTGGTGATACTCATCCAAGCATGCATAGCCCACCCGAGAACTTATAAATCTATGCTTCATCCAACTTCTAATGCTCTGGATGGAGCAGCTTGGCGAAAGAAAACGCTGCTCTTGGGGCCGGTTCCGATTGAAATCTCCCAGAATTTCGACCACACACAGATATATATATATACAGTGTAACCCGGATATAAGAGAAATCCGGATATAAGAGAGATTTTGTCTGGTCCCAAATTAGAGCCATACTTACCTAAACAAAATAGACCAGACCCGGATATAAGAGAAACCCAGATATAAGAGACTTCGTATCCGGTCCCGACAACTCTCTTATATCCGGGTTACACTGTATATATACAGTGTAACCCGGATATAAGATACCTGATATAAGAGACCCGGATATAAGAGAGACCCTGATATAAGAGAGGTTTTCTTTAGTACCAGATTAGAGCCTGTGTTAATAAAACAAAATAGACCAAACCCGGATATAAGAGAAACCCGTATATAAGAGACCTCTTATCCGGTCCCGACAACTCTCTTATATCCGGGTTACACTGTATATATATATATATATATATATATAAGGCTCGAACATGAGTATTTCATGGTTATAATTTGGAATCGTAATCACGATCCAATTTACCAGAAATGTTGATGAACTGGATCGTGATTACGATTCCAATGTAACATGTTATAATCAGCGAACATTAGTGTTTGAGCTTTATATATATATATATATATATATATATATATATATATATATATATATATATATATATATATATATACAGTGTAACCCGGATATAAGAGAGTTGTCGGGACCGGATAAGAGGTCTCTTAAATACGGGTTTCTCTTATATCCGGGTTACACTGTATATATATATATGTATATACAAGTGCAGGAATGGTATAGATTTATATTATATCTTTCTCTGTCTTGTATATTGAGCTCTACCTAGATTCTATCCTCTTAGATATGTATGTATATATATATATATAAAACATTAGGCAGCATGTATTTTATATACAAAGAAATAATCATTCTATTGATTCTATGCGTGATTATTTCTTTGTTTTTATATATATATATATATATATATATATATATATATATGTATGTATGTATGTATGTATATATATATATATATATTGACCATTAATATTATCAATATATATATATATATATATATATGTATATATATATATATATATATGAAGAAATATACTCTTAAAGTGTGCTATATTTATGGGATAAAGTGCTCAATATCAGAGATAGAGCGTGTGTAAATATAAAAGTGAACATTGAAATCAACACTGTGAGGCAACAGGCTGTTTCATGCTAGACACAATGGTCAGGCCACGATTGCGTCTAGCATGAAACAGCCTGTCGCGTCTCAGTTTTGACTTCAATATTCATATATATATATATATATATATATATATATATATATATATATATATATATATATATATATATATATATATATATATATATATATATATAATAATACTAATAATATAATGGTCGATACAAAGAGATTATTATTATTATTGTTACTGTTAGTGTTAGTAGTAGTAGCAGTAATAGTAGGAGGATGATGATGATGAAGATTCGGAAGATGAAGTAGAATCATGCACATCTACATTTCATCGTTGAATGTCTTTCTGCTTCATGGGATCGATCACTTCAGTGCTTCGGGAGACAAGAACAAATCAAGAATTATCAAGGAAAGAACAGTCATTTAAAAATTAAAATAGTTGGATCTTATGGTCAATATATCGATTGGTGGGATCGTGTACTCTGTCCAGTTTTGCCATTTGTTATGTCTAAGGGCCAAAAATCATGAATCTGGAGAGTGATTGCTTGAACCGGCTTCTAATGCTCTAGTTGGCGCGGCTTGGTGATAGTAGTCGTGGCTCCCGGGGACACAGTCCTATGGTTAGAGAGAATCTCAGTTGGGTTCCACCACGGAATTTGTGAGTGAGCAGCGCTATATTGAGTCTGATTTGCTACCTCTTCGTCACCGAGGCCCGTAGATTAGTTGGTAGGGTGTTCGCTTGGCAACCTATCTGTCAGGGTTTCAATTTTCGGTAGTTGATGTGCACTGCTGATGAGTCCCAAATATAGGACGAAACTGCCGTCCAGTTCTTTCTGCATTCAGTTGAGGTTTCAGACTCGATGAATTACTTAATTATATTGATCAAATCCTCCTAATTATTACATATATATATATTACGCGGTTACATTGGAACATGTAAGTTATTACTACAAATGCGTACATTTTGTTTCGACGTTAAATAAATACGTCTCATCAGGTAGTTAATAATACCACCATTGTTAACTACCTGAAGAGATGTTGTTTCTTCAACGTCTAGAATTTTGTGGTAATAACTTCCATGTTCTAATGTAGCTATGTATATTAGAGTTATTGTTCTACTCTTGTATTGAGACCAGTTTTAAATTAATATTTTGAACGGTGGAATTTTATTATTCATTCCTTTGTGTGTATATATATATATATATATATATATATATATATATATAATATTAGTGGTAAATATACACATACATATACAATAATATCTAAAATATATAAATATATATACATACACATACATATATATATGTATAAAAAAATAATTCCAAGAGGATAGAATCCAGGTAGAACTCAATGTCCAGGACAGAGTAAGGATATAAAGTGTAACCCGGATATAAGAGACGCTGATATAAGATAAACCCGGATATAAAAGAGATCTTCTCTGGTCCCAAATTAGAGCCTGTGTTAATGTATATATAATAGTCCAAACCCGGATATAAGATAAACCCGGATATAAGATACTTCTTCTCCGGTCCCGACAACTCTCTTATATCCGGGTTACACTGTAATAGAAAGGCTTAAGCACTAATATTCCATGGTCATAATTTAATCCATTGGATCTCTGTTGAGGATTCTTCTAGTCTCGACGAGTTACTATAAGATTAGCCTAAAATCCCCAAATTAATTACTTGTATACCTTGCTAGACCCAGCTAATGTTCTGCGATGGAGCGGCTAAGGGTCAAAAAGCAGTCGTGGCTCTTGGGGCACTGTTCCGAGGTTATCTGAATACTTGGAGGAGTATCGCTGCGGAACTGAGTGAGTAGCGGCACTATATCGAGTCTAGTTTGTGTCTTCTTCGTCACCGCGGTCCGTGGTACAGTTGATATGACGTCTGCGGGTTCGATTCTCGGTAGTGGATGCTCACTGCTGATGAGACCCAGATAGGACGAAAAGTCCGTCCAGTGCTTTCTGCATTCTTCTAGGCTATATATATATATAGCATGTAGATCTCTTGTTAATATTTCGTTCTTTCGCGTGTAATGACCATTTTTACCAAGCACCATATATATATATATATATATATATATATATAGCATATAGTTCTTTTGTTAATATTTCGTTCTTTCGCATGTAACGACCTCATAGAACTGCATTATTAAGTTACCATATGCGTCTATTATGTCGGCATAACAGAATCGACCACTGTATTTGGCCATTATGTTTGTGTGGTGTTATGATATATTTAGTGCTGGTTTAAATTTGTTTATGATTTTTTCTTGTATACATAGGTAAGAATAATTCCCTGTTTGGTATATTTGCATTATTTTAAATTTACTTTGATTACATTTGTAGATGTATTTTAGCGGACCATGAGATTTACGTGTTGTTAAATTAAGAACACGTCAGTTTATTTCTGCTAGAAGTGGTCTGTTTTTATTTAAATTATTAGCTCTGATTTACATTGAGCTCTCTGGATTTTATCCTCCTTGGGTCTACCCATACGGATTACCGAGTTTTTCGTAAACTATATATATATATATATATATATATATATATATATATATATATATATATATATATATATATAGGTAACTATACTCGTGTCGAAAAACCTTCGAATTCTTGATTTAACAATAGCCAAATCAATCACGAAGGGAAAAAATGGTTTTAAAAAAGAAAGAGCCAGGAACATGAAAGTCTGTCGAAAATAATCGCACAGATACAGGTTCAAGGCCCAAAGAAAAAAACCCGATACGAGTAAACAACTAACTAAAGAGCTCGATACAAACGTAGAGCAAACCTAGTCAAAACTAATGAGCCAGACACACATACCAAGGTTTCACTTAGGCAGATCGTCAAGGCCAGCTGACCCTGACGATCTGTCTAAGTGAAACCTTGGTAGGATTGTCTGGCTCATTAAGTTTGACTATATATATATATATATATATATATATATATATATATATATATATATATATATATATATATATGACATTTAATATTTAAGAAACACTACATATTAAAAATAGAGTGTTAATGAAAAGATTAATTAACTTTTTAAATATCAAGTTTTGTCCAGACACCGATGTTTCTTGGAAAAATTCCAGTCTTTAGTGGTTGTGGTTTTTAAACGATAATTTCCAATTTTTTCAATTTTTAAAAAATTTTTTACTTTTTTTTCTCTTTACCTGAAGACTGTAAAAAAAAAGAAACATCGATGTCAGGACAAAATTGTCAATGAAAATGTTAAGTAATCTTTACACACACACACAAACATACATATATATATATATATATATATATATATATACCAATCGCTATAACAAAATCACTCTCATTAATAAGGCGCCTACCAGAGACTAGCTTTGAAAAATACATGAATAAGCGTTCTGAAGACAAGTACTCAGTGGGTGACGAAAGCCGTCAAAGGACGGTTTGAAATAGTCTATTCCGATGTTGAGGTAATTTTTTTTTCTGTAATATATATATATATATATATATATATATATATATAGATATATATATATATGGAATATTAGTGTTTAAGTCTTTTTATGGTTACGTATATATTATATACGTAACCAATTCGAAACCTATAAAAATATTCAAATGACTAGGAATCGATAGAGACATGCCACACACACACCTATATATATATATATATATATATATATATATATGTGTGTGTGTGTGTGTGTGTGTGTGCGTGTGTATGGGAATATACATATATATATACAGAGAGAGAGAGAGTATTTCCTTACAGGAAGCGGAATATAGTATTTTCGTATTACCATTTGTTTCAGATTAATAATTTGCTGTTATGTCTTTGATTAGAAAAAAATGATAAATATACAGCAAACAAACTTTATTGGTTAGGTTTAACAAAACCTGTTAAATTAAGTCTTACTGTCTATATATATATATATATATATATATATATATATATATATATATATATATTTCTCGGACATTCAGGCCGGTAAATGTTATTTAATACTGTTTATTATAAAACAGAGCATTTACTTAAATACTTGTATCTATAAAAAGAATGTTAAACATAAAAATGTCTTTAAATATATATATATATATATATATATATATATATATATATATATATATATATATAGTATTTAGGAATCCAGTGGAAGTTAAAAGTCCCTGGTGGAATAAACTATTACAATGAGCCTTAAAGTAGTCTCTCTCTCTCTCTCTCTCTCTCTCTATATATATATATATATATATATATATATATATATATATATTATTTTTGGAAATTTTTTTGTGTTAACGTAATTATTGAACAAAGTAACTAAAAAAAACAAAACAAAAGTCATTGAAACAAAGCAAGTTCAGTCGACCAATGATGACAATTCCAGAACAATGTAACTATAAACAATTTTTTCTATCCTCTGCCAGCCACAATGATGGAGAAAGCATTACCTCGAACCGTCGCCAGTGAGACACGCTGCAAGAGCCACTCCGTTTCGCGAGGCTCGTTCCTTAATCGAGACGCAATCGCGCCAATCCTCCGAAGGAACACCATCGAACGAGGGCCAATAACCCCTGAAGTCTCCACTGCCACTGGAGTAAAAACCAAATCTATCAGCAAGAGAAGAATATTTAGCTATTTTTTTTTATGTCTGCGTCTCGGGCGACGAACCCCGGCTCAACCGCGGACTTGATAAAAATTACCGGCTAAAAATGTATCCGCACAGGTCGCATCTTAAATCAACGACATCCCCATTTTAAAGGGGAAAATGGTAATGCCATCCGGCCGCTTACCATCACCACGGTCGAGGCCTACGGGTTCGATTTGGGAAGGGAACCCAGCTGCATCCAAACCTCTTTTGATGATGTCGTTAATTGCTGCATACCGTGGAAAGCGGCGGCACTACGACGACAGGAGAGAGTATATATATATATATATATATATATATATATATATATATATATATATATATATATATATATATATATATATATATATATATATTAAACATGTAGTTTTGAATGTTAAAGACAACATCGTCTTGCATATTTTCTTTTGAATTTTCTCATATTCTCTAATGAGACTTTTTATTTGAAAATGATTTCGAAATATGCATTGTCCATACGATGACCTAGCCCTTTCGAACATCATTGTTCAACTTCAGGGTCAATATTTTAGTCAAATTTTTTTTAAAACAAACATTTGCCAATTATCTTGTAGCGTAATCATGTTATTATTTATTTGCATTTTAAAATACAAAATGTGCCACAAGGGCTAAAATGGGGAGGGGGGGAAAGACTGGTCTTCTCTAGTCCTACCTGAAAACTATCTAGTCTCATTCGTTGACCCATTCGTACTTACAATTTTCCTTTCACCATAACAACACATTTACTTTCACAACACAATCACCAAAATACCACATTTTCTCGATGAAAAGCCCTAACATGAATTTTTATTTACAAAATCATCGAGGGATGGGAAAAAATCAAAAGCCCAATGTTTATATACAATGTAAAATATGTATGTACAAGAAACTAAACAAAGCAATTTTAGTAGTAGGACCCTTCTAAAAATGTGGCAGAAATCTCTATTAACTGGGATGAACAAATCCAGAGAACAGAGACATCTGTCACCTAAAATGTGGGGAGGGCTGGAGACAAGAAACTAAAAAGGAGGACAAAAAAAACAGGACTTATGTACTTGCATGCTTTAGCTACGTTGAAAAGAAAATATTTAGCCCTGAGGAGGCCAAAACTGAACATGAAAATGTCCTATCTTACCTTAAAAGGCTGGGATGACTAATTTCGGTTCGAGGCCCAAAATCCTCTTGCTTAAGTTGCGTCCAACAACCACTCTAGGTCAGCACCTCTCACTCGCCCCAAGCGCGAAATCTTCACCCACCTTTGGCCGAAATTCCACGAGGAGAGACGTGCCCTCTCCGCCCTGATCTTAACCTTAAGCTGATGCCTAAAGAATGAGACCAGTTGCAAAGAGGAAAATTCCTCACCTGTGTGGAACTCCTTCTGTCTAGTCGTCCACACCACCATTCGCATAATGCCGAGCAGACACAAGAGAACATATAGCTGATCCCTGGACATTGACGGTATCACATTGGAACAAACGGAACTGGCTTCCGTGACAAAAAACTTTTCGTCCAAGACCCGAACCATGTAGCCTTCAATCAGCCTGCACAGAGGTTGCACAACGTCGCAGTGGAAGAAGGCATGTTCAATTGACTCCTCCCAGTCACCACAGCGAAAACATTCGGCTGAAATCACCAAACCCGCTGCACAGAGCTTTTTGCCGACCCAGAGAGCCCCTCGCAACACCAGCCAGGTTAGTGATGCCTCGTCGTTGTTGAGACATTTCAACCCGGGCGCCCAAGGCGAGACGGAGCGAAACTCCTTGTTCGTAAGGCCCAGCTTGCCCGGAAGCTTGTCCTTGGCAATCCCCCTCACTGCCACCCGATACAAAGCCTTCCGAGATATATCCCGTGTGTCGGAGAGGCGATCTTTAACCTTTAACAGGCAACACAGCGCGTCTTTACATTCCTTATAAAAGAGGCATTCACCTTCAGGTGAGCGGTGCGCCTCCGCCTCGTCGAAATGCACACTTTGAAGGGACGGAAAAGATTGACGGGCGTCTTCCTTCCAGAATTCGCATTCACCGTCGTTTTGCGTACACATCCGTTCTAGGAAATTCAAGCGGAGCATATGCTGACGTGTCTCGACGCTTGGCATTCCCAGACCGCCTTCGGCAGGATGGAGGCAGCAGACCTCGCGACTTACCATGTGAGCCTTTCCTCTCCAGAGGAAATCGAAAAGCTCTTTAACGAAATTGACTAGTACGGTAGACGAGAGTGGAAGAACCGAAAGCCGGTAAAGGAGAATCGGGTAGATGTGCGAAATGCACACTTCCGCCCTCCCCTTCAAGGAAAGATTCCTTCAAGTCCACAGGCGAACTGCTTCGTCGACCTTCCTTCGAACTTCCGACCAATTTGTGTCCAGCAGAAGGCCGGGACCGATCCAGATACCGAGTATCTTCACCGGCCCGTCCGTCCAGCTGAAGGGCCCGGGGAGAGTAACTCCCTCCCACTCAGCCAACAGCAAGCCAACTGACTTTTCGCGGTTGATTTTGGCCCCTGCCACCGTCTCATACCTGCAAATCTCTTTGCCGACTTCGTGTATCTCGGCGGTGTTCGTTACGAAAACAGACACGTCGTCAGCATAGGCGGAATACTTGGCCGCTTTGGTGGCACCAGGTAAAGAAATTCCGCGAAGGACCGGATTCGCCTTTAGCTTGCGAAGGAAGGGCTCCAACGCAAGGACATAGAACATAGGCGATAGCGGACAACCCTGACGAATGGATCGAGACAAGGTGTAAGGCTCCGACCTCACCCCGTTCACTTCCACCAGTGCCCCCGGGGACTTGTACAGGAGACGGACCCAGGAACGAAATTGTGGCCCGAAACCGGCAGACGCGAGAACAGCCTCGAGAAAACGATGGTCCACCCTATCGAATGCCTTTGACTGATCCAAATTGATCAGCGCGGCTTCACCGTCGACTTTTTCCATGATCTGGCGAACCATATGAAGGTTGTCCTGAATAGTCTTGCCCCTCACAGCGCATGTCTGTTCGGGACCGATCAGACTATCGAGGACAAGCTGCAAACGGTTGGCCAAGATCTTCGCCAAAATCTTCAACTCTACATTGAGCATAGTCAAAGGGCGGAAATTATCTAACCCATCCCCTCCGCTTTTGTTCTTGCGTAGCAACTTGATGACACCCCTGGTGAAGCGTTGGAGTATGTTCCCATTCCTCAACACGTGGTTGAACATCAGTGCCAGCAGCGGAACTAAAACGGGCGACAGCCTCAAGTACACCTCGTAGGGAAGACCGTCTATACCCGGAGTCTTGTCTCGGCCGGCCTGCTTCAGCGCTTACCAGATTTCCTCCTCGGTGACGGCCCCTTCGCACACAACCGCTTCCCCCGTCTCGAGACGCGGAAAGTCGGCTAGATATGCGTCGAAATTGGCGGGGCTCAGTCCGGGCTCCCTGGTGAAAAGGTCGCGGAAATGACACCGAAACGCCTCGCAGATGCCTTCGTTTGTAGTCATCTGTCGACTGTCCGGCGATGTGACGCTCGGAAAGTAGCGATCTGACGCGCTGCGCAACTCCTCTTGCCTCAGTTCGGCAGCCATGTTAGTCGCCTCGGCAGAAATTTTCTTCAACCTAGCCCTAACTACCAGAGCCTGGTCCTTCTTGATAAGCGAGGAGGCCAGCTCGGCCCTAGCTACTGCTACTTGCCCACTATCTCCCGACTGGATGGCATCCTCTAATCTAGACTCTGCTGCCGTTTGCGCTGTTAATCTATCTCTATTGAGCCGACGACTATAATCAGCTGCAAACGACCTGATGACCGACTTAAGGTGTCCCCACCACCTATTCCCAAGAACACTCCCCGTCAATTCCCGCTGTATGGTTGCTCGTAACTGGTCACGGAAATCCTTCACGTCGAGCAACGACGTGTTGAATTTCCAGTAACCAGTCATTCTGGGTTTAGGCTTATCTAAGTTTACCCGCACCCGGACGAGCCGATGATCCGAGTAAACTATCGAATAAAAACTTGGACACTCTAAGAGCCCTATATCGACTCTCCTAACTAAAACCCGGTCGATGTAGCTCGTGCGAACTACCGAATCCGGGCCGCCCCTCTTTGTCCAAGTCCACGCTAACTGCTCGGAGTGTTCCGAAACTTATCGACCAGATCAGATCCGTCGACAAAATCACGAAACGGTTTCACGTCCGGGTTGTTCATCTTCAGGGTCAATATTTTTACTCAAAATTTTTTTTAAACAAACATTTGCCAATTATCTCGTAGCGTAATCATGTTGCTACTTTTTTACAAACTAAATAAACTTTAAAATCCTTTTAAATTCAAAAGACGCGATGATGTTATCACGTGCAGGGCGAAGATTTTTATCATGTGACAGCGTGAAAAAGATTTCCACTACACAAGCCAAAAGATCGAAGAATACGTTATAAAATTTAAATATATTATAAACATTGCAATATGTTACCAGAAATATTGTAATCTATACGATTAATAAGAGGTCATTTGCTTTTAATATGTAATGCCTCTAAGATTTTAAGGCGTCTAATGTCTGTATATTTATCTATAATTTTAGTATTTTCTATAAGTATTTTACGTATATCAGATTGCATAAGGGAAACAGTATGTGACTTAATATGTTGTTTAATGGAGCTAGAATTATTTAGATGCAGAGTTAATCTTCTGGAGAGCCGGGTGGTTGTAAATCCAATATATGTATGTGGATTAGAAGAGCATTCTTCCATGGGGCATTTAAACTCATACACAACATTGGTTCTATCAACAACCGCAGCAACTGGAGAATGGTTATTACTCATTATCAGGTTAGAGGTTTTAAATTTACTATAATATATATTAAGTTTTAATGCTTTGTTAGAATCAACAGGAAACACATTATGGTGTATTATAGACTTAAGGGCCTTTTCATCCATGCTGTATTGTCTATGCATTTGTCCTCTGTAAAAGAGGTTAATTGAGGATAATTTTCTGGGTGTATCTCTTGTTAGGTCTGAGAAGTATCTATCAAATTCATTATCAACTAGATAGTTAGGAAAACCGTTATTAATAAGGGTTTGCTTGATGTTAGTCAATTGCTTATGAAATATTTTATTGGTAGAAGAGATAAGTTTTGCTCTCGTAACTAGGTTAGAAATTATTGACCGTTTATATTTAATGGGGCATTCACTAAGATAGTTGAGGGTGCAATTGTTATCACTTGTA